>CM050400.1:49781704-50981704 GCA_027562975.1 Rhynchospora breviuscula
GGTTCTTATGTAGTTCCTTTTATTGTTGCATATGTGTAGAAACCGTGTGAGAGTCGAGGTACGTAGATTAATTATACCTGTGTCCTTTTCAGAACTACATAATAACATATATAATTTTTCCAATCTTGTAATATTCTTCCAAGGATAATGCCACAAAAGAACTCAATTCACACCATTACCATTGATTCTCACCACCGCACTTTGCAGCACTGTACCAGTACCACCACTGTCCGTGCTACCGTGCATATGGGTCCTACCTTCTCCTTTTTCTCTCTCTCTCTCTCTTTCCGGATTGTACATCTTCTTTCTCACACATCCTATGAATAAATACATGCTTAAACTAACCCCAAGTTCCATGCATAAAACCTCAATTCATTCTCTCTTTGATTTCCCACATCCATCACATGAGAGTAGGAGATTATATTTATTCTACACAACCCAAACAAATAAACTTCTCTTCATCAGGATATAGAACATCTCATTATGGACGGTGCAGAAATGTCCGCGCCAGCTCCACCGGCAGTGGGGATGCACTCGTCAAGGCCGACTCTAGGATTTCCAGTAGGAACTGCTTTGCTAATTTTTGTCATATTTTCTCTCAGTGGTATCTTCTCAGGTTGCTACCACTGGGAGAAGATACGTGCTTTCCGACAACAACGGCGTCGTGGGGAACAGGAAAATCAAGAACAAACGAGTGATCAGCACATTAGTATATCCATTCCATCTCCTACCAAGATCACTAAAGGGGTACTAAGTCTACATATTGATACATTTTTTTTATTGCGTTCTTTTTAATTATTTTGAGGTGTTTAGTAACATCTTATGTCATTGTTTCAAGTGAGAATTCTTATATATGTTCTGGTACTCGGCAATAGAAAATTGATTAGTTTAGATAAGACTAACTCGAGCAAGGCTCTCATGCAAAGTTGGTCTTTTATGATAAATTAACATGTCAACCAGTACTAGTTTGAACAAAATTTTCCACAAACAGAAAGTTTATATGGGAAATTTACTTAGTTATAGTGCAATATATGGTTCCATCAAGATTAGATTCCTGATTAGGTTGACCACTATGAGCTCCAAATAATACTTACAAGCTTCCCATGTACTCTCAAAGAACATATGACATATCTTTTCAAGGATTTATTCTTATTCCATTAATAATTCAGTCCACAATTTGTTGGGCATAATTACGATGCTCTTACAATATAGTAGCAGGCTGAAGTTCTCTAGTCGTCCAATTGTACTGTAGAATTGATTCATCAGAATGTAGAAGTTCTATTTAACCATCATTTAGTAGAGAAATGAATTATTAGAGAACTTATTCTGATATGACTTGTTCTACTTTTGTAAATCAGGACGACAAAGACAAAAACCAAGGGCTACCAGTGATAATGCCAGGAGACCCGATTCCGAAATTCATAGCCATGCCTTGCCCTTGTCAACTTGCAAGGCCTACTTTAGATGACAAAAGTCCACAATTTGAATTCCAATTAGAGCAATCCATTAGAATACCAAAAAGCTAGGAATTAGCGGCTAAGCAGTAGAAGAAGATATTCTTTTTCTTTATTATATATACATATATTCCTATACTCTCTCCCATTCTCTCTAGAAGAGAGCTGTAGTTCTCATAGACTTAATCTTGGAAGAACAAGAGGCAGACTTCTTGTTTCCAATTGCAAATCTGTAAATATCATACGCAAAATCATTACCAAATATATTAGCTTTATATTTTTGCAACCAAGAAATCTCATTGTTCTTCAAGTTTCAATTGAATACATTCTTGGATATTTTGGATGCTTGTTTTGATCTGGTCCTTCCGTGGTTGAAATAAATAACTATTACTAAGAAATAATTTGGCTGAAATCTCAAAAAATATTCCTTGAAACACTGATACGGAAATCACAATACTCTTACAAGATGGATTCTATACACAATTTCATGATTTCCAAGGTGTCAGTACCATTCACCCGCCATCCCCTTCAAATGTGCCACAAAGTCCCCCATGCACACTTATTTGAACAAATTTAAACCCTTAATATAAAATGCAAGGTCTTTACCAGGTCTAAGACAAATATCATTTCAGTAAGCTTAGTGGACAAAAAATTGTTTCCAGTAAGCACAAAAAGCAAATACCAAATGTTTTCGGATTGCTTAAATATTTCTTGTACATAAATTATGTATCATTTGGCATCATCTCTGGATTTCCGAACCCGATCTCTCCATGATCCTGGTTGCATTGCAAAAATCTGTAGCACAAGACATCTCATGAGTGTAAATTTTCAAAATGGTCCATCAAAAAGCCCTTTGTGTTTTCAATCTTGTCCTGGTATTTAAAGCATACTTCTTCAGTCTGTAGCGAGGTCTTTTAGGTACCAGTAAAATTTGAAGGATGACCATGCTCTTTGATTCAATTATGAGAAAATGCATTTTGTAAGAATTTTTACCTTGTCATTGACCAGGGGATTTGTATCATTCAAAATTCCACTTTGATCTTCAGCATTTGTATTTTCATCAGAATCTTCTCTACTAATATCGAAATCAGTCAGTTCAGTATGAGATACAGACAATGTGGAACCACCAAACATGGCTTCGTCATGTGCTTTTCTAATTTCATCTTCTCTCTTTGCCTATATATAATTAGAGGAAAAGGCAGTAGAAAAAAAAAAGCAACATTTAATTCAAAACTCAAAAGTATTTATTTTTTTCAAGAATCAAACTATTAAGGTCAGGCCAATTTCAACAGTAACAAAATGACGCACACTTAATTCTGGTTACTCTATGTTGATTATTTCTTGTGTCAATAGGCTAATTTTCATATTGCAAAGTTTCTAAGTATTATTCAAAATTCCAATCCAACAGAATAATGTAAAGCAGCCTAAGAACATATTAGCTGACCTTTTTGTGTTTTACAAATGTATGATTTTACAAGCTATGACTGGTATTTTACTATTACCAAGAGTGGTCAACAATACCTCAACAGCAGAGAACCTGAAGCTCTTTCCAATGTCCTTCATGATTGATGCATCATCATCAGCAGCTTTACCAACAAGGAATCTCTTAATATAATTTTCAATATGTAATAATGTGACCATTTTGTGAATTGAGAAGAACCCACCTTCAATCTCTTCATTCTCATCATCAAGAGGTGCATCTTTATCAAAATTAAATCTTTCCCATCCCTTGGCCATGCCTTTTGTAGGATCCTTAGCAGCTTAACCCAAAAAGAAGAAGAAGGTAATATATCAGCTAGCTTTTGTTAGTCCGAAATTTGCAAAGGAACTCAACAATTATGATAAACCTCACAACTAACATGAGCATAAGTATCAAAATTCAAAAATGATAATTTAACATAAACATACATAATTGATAAAAATAGAATAACATCTTTTCCTTTCTTTTTTTTTCTCAAAATAAAGTAATCTGAAAGGATCATGTATTCATGTTTCTTACAGAAACAAAAGGCAAGTATTAGATACATGTTACATTCAAAAGCTAACTCATCCCTAAACAAAAGGGCCAAAATCATACCAGTTTCAGAGAGCTGGAGTTTCGTCTTTGCTTTAACCCGTTCAGCTGGTGTCTGCCATAACACATCGCACTTTATTAATGCAGTAAGTAAACAAATTTTCTCTTACATAGGTACAAAACCAGAGTTGAAGGTAAAAAATAGAGGCTAATTTGGACGAATTACAAACTCAAAATTGAGGTAAATTCAGGGAAAGTCCAGGCGTAATTGCAAAACTGAGGAACAGAGAAGGTGCATTGATAAAGTTAACACACAATTACACAATTAAATGCTATTGAAATATTTGAGTAGAAGAAAACACACCATTCGATAATAACCAGGAATAAGCTCAGCATAATCAACCTTCCCACTCTTGTTCTTATTCTCATTCTCTCTTCTTCTCTCCCTCTCTCTCCGGGAAGGTGATCGGCTCCTCTCATACCTATCCCTTCTTCTATCTCGATTTCTTTGCCTATCTCTATCTCTTTCTCTTTCTCTATCTCTGCTCCTTTCTCTTTCTATATCCCTTCCTCTCTCTTCTCTTCTCTCTTCTCTACTATCACGATCCCTTGAATCTTTGTTAGGTTTACGACTGAGCTTGTTTCTAATAGAGTTGAGCTGTTCACGGCGTTCACCCTCTCCAGTAAAGCCAGGACTGGAGATATCCCTGGCACTGTTCCTGTCCCTCTCCCGTTCTCGTCTTTCAGTTTCGCCGGAGTCGTGATGATGTTCCCCAGCGCGGACGAAACTGGAGAGGAAGGAAGAGGAGGAAGACGGAGGAGGGGGTTTGGTACTGGAACTGGAACTGGAACTGGAGGAAGAGGAGAAACCGAGGCCTTGTTTGAACCGAGCGGCGCCTTCGCCTTTGCGGGTTAGCTCGTCGTAGTACGCCGCTGCTTTCGATTCCTCCATTTTAGACCGGAACAAGAGAGAGGCCAGAGGTTTCGGTCCAGTTCACTTTGATGATTTCTGTAGTATTACAAGCTGTTGATGTATATGCTTGGAGATTGGAGATCCCAATTGCAATTCTTTTTTTTTTTTTAATGATATTTGATAATTAAATGGTTCATGAATCATGAAACATTATTCTTATCATTTTGTTTTATTTAAATCTAGTAATTTTTAACAGAAGATATTATGGTATTATTAAACAGGAGAAATTTATAAAGGCAGAAAGTTCAATGTTATTTTGAACATAATTATTAATTGTTTGTTATCTAGCAGTCCGTTACAAGAAAAATTATAAATTAATTTGATTCAAAATATATTAGCCTTACAATTTTCAATTTTTCATACACAATCATTTACAAATATATATATTTTTATTTTACTCTAATCGAATTAAATTGCTTCAAAAGCTAATATAGCTTCCTGTGCTTACAAATGAAAGAGCACCATTTAGTAACTTTTATGTCACAGCAGATTTTTATTAAAATGTTTCATCCTACTGGGATGGTAAAACCACCATTTAGTAACTTTATTTTGAAAACTTCAAACTGTGTCCAGTTACAGATTTGTAAATTTGCAATTTGTTGCCGGTTTTCTGACATTTTTTTGGGTACTGTTCTTTTTAATATGGAGTTATCAAACTGAAACAGAAAAATAGAATAATGAAACAAAGAAAGCTACGGTGAGCTATTATATGAAAATTTTTCTAATTTGCATATTTTCTTTGTTCATCTTAAAACAAGACACTGAGAATTGGTGTACTTAATTTTTCTCAAGAAGTATTTAGCCCCTGATGAGTTTGTATAGTAGTTATTGAAATTTTGAAAGCAGTCCAGTTGACTAGTTGAAGTCTTCAGAACATTCTATATCTTGCGAAGTCTTTCAAATTTGTCACATGTGGTGCCTTATTTTATCATATAATGTGGAATTAAAATAAAACAAAACACACAGAGACAAAATATTTCTTTATTGCATGCTGCTAGTGCCCGTCTATTATCTGCTGCTTATTGTAGACATGGGCTTGACTGTGGAGGGATTCAATGTGTTATTCAGTTTTCACACGATGATATTGACAAAATGACATCTTTCTTTATTTACTCAATGTTATCTTCAACTTTCATATGCTGACATCAATCAACTTGTGTTATATAAAATCATATTTTATATTTGTAAATGTAATGATTCCTTTATAATTAGCACAAGAATATACCACCAGTAGATGATGTATGTAACCGGTCAATCAATTGGCCTATCCGGTGCATTGTATTAGGTGCGAAGATAAGGTCTAATTGCCTTATGTCATTGTTTTCTATAAAGCGACTGAAGTGAATCTTAAATACTGAAGTAATTAAAACATCTTTATCTTGAATCGTTCAATATTGGATTACTGGTCAATAATTCAGCACAAGGTCTTGAAAAGATTTTTTTCCATCAAGTTTATACATCCAAATTGAATTCCATGCCACATAACATTATTTGTGTATCGATATGAAGCTATTCAAGCCTACGGGCTTGTTTCTTCAAAAAAAAAGATATGAAGCTATTCATAGACAATGCAAAAATTATATTTGAGAAGATGCCATTTAGCAAGAAAACTACAAATCTGCTATTTAAAATTTTATTCAAGGTTCACCAGAACATTCTACATATTTGATGAACACATTACATCTTCAACATGCATTATTTACTACGTTTAAGAACGACGATAATATGACAGAACTGTATACAGAGTTTGTACAGTAGCTAGGAACAAAAGCATAATTGCAGCGAAAAAAGATATGATCGACCATGGGTTACTGAAGTAGTCACGGTACAATTTTGCCCTGTACTTCTGCCACCTAGAATCACAATATTTTTTCACAGTTTTGAAGAGATCAGCCAGGTGGTGCTTCTCATAATCGAGGTAAGTGCAATACCTGAGCTGATTGAAAAACTCAGCTGCTTCCTTTTCATTAGCCAGCTTATTTTCTATAATTCCGTTCTGTTGCAGTATCAGCACATCTCTTGGCGTGTTCACGATGCAATCCATGAACACTGCATAGCTTGTCAGTGGCTTTTCTTTCTGGCCACCGCACTGTTCAAATGCTATGAGATTCATTAATTGCGGCCTTGTTGCTTCCTCAACCTGGATATAGGGGATCCTGAGAACACCATTAGAAAAATTTACAAGGAAAACGCTCTTGGCCTCAGTCTTCTTGAATGTTACCCCTGCATCCTTAAGCTCGGTGGCACAGGGAACCATCCGCGGTTTACGCCTAGCAATTTTCTTTGGACGCCTGCGCGTTGTTAATCTTTTGATACTAGAGGATATGAGAGGAAATACCTTTTTGGCCCTGAACAACTCAAGTGGGAGCAATTTATTTTTTGGCTTGTCTGGGAGCTTCTGAGTGGTCATGAAGCAATGATAGTAAAACTCCAGCAAATGGTCAAAGCTTTGATCTGCCTCTGGCAATGGTAGTGGCTCATTTCCTTGCTGCAAAAAAGTGACCAAGAGATCAAACAAAGACGCTTTTTCACCCACACTGTCTTGACTCGTGGAGTCAAAGTTGGACATGGTATCTGAGCTAAGGGTATCGTCTATGCTCGAATAAAGCTCGAACACACGCTGCAACACGAAGAAAGGAATCTGGTTTTCAAGCATCAAGAGGTCAGTTTTTATGAGAGGAACAGTCCAGCCGATCTCAGAAAGGATATCTTCCTCCTGGAAATACCAATTGACAGCAAGCTGAATTATGAAACACGCATCAAACAGCAGCATTTCAACAAACTGATCAGCATCCATGTCAATTTTCTCATAATAGCATCTCCGTGCCACTGGCTCCAATTCTCTTAGCACCTCGAGGAATTTATTCAGGGTGACATCAGTGTCGTTCTGAGGGAGAAGTTTTCTTAGGTACACAACTTTTTGTTCTTCCATACATTTGAGGTGTTCGCGATCCCTATGATAGGGGCCAATTGAAATGATACGTGGCTCGTAGAAGTTTTTGTTGCTCTCTCTGATATAAGAAGGAACACGAAAAACCGTGAATTGTCTATTCATGTTTTCATACTGGAAAGGTTCTCTATCCAGTTTGTTCTTGATAGATAGAGCTAAGGGATCATCCCTTCTTATTTCACTTGCTGTGTGGTCAGGCTGTGCCATCTCTGAATCTTAGATCAATGTGTTTTTTTTTTGCTTTGGTGTCTGTTTTGTTCAGTTCTTCTCTTTTTGTTTCTTTTTACAGAGTAACATTCATATCTAATCGCCCACTAGTTCGAAAATCATGGTGACTGCCGTTGAATCTAAGTTCTTTCTGAAATAAAGCAAGAAAACTGAATCAGTAAATTAATTATCTACTCTGGTTTTTAATAATTTCTCTTAGGATTAGGTACCTTACTTCTCGTGTACTTAAGTATCATAAGTAGTATCAATGAAGAACAAATTAAGATGAAAAAAAAAGTGTGAAGGAACCATAAGCCATGTAGGTAAGTAAACAATAGTCATCACTCCGTAGTTTAATTAGAACCCAAATTTAAAAGGATTTTAGGACGCTGATTGTTACTAGTTGCATGCCATCTACTATATAATTGGATATTACATGATGCAATAAATTATTCCGATATCTATATCCTTGAAACAAGCCGCATTCTTTTATTCATAGAGAAGTAGACCATAGCATGGTTCTGAAACTCGGATTCGGACTCGGACTCGGACCGTTAGTCATAGGAGTCGAATCAGATGACTCGGGAAAACTCAGGTGACTCGGATCGGAAACACGGAATTTCGTAAATAATCATTTTTAATGTCTTAAAAATTAGAAAAAAATTTAAAAAATTAGGAAAATATTTTTTTAAGGACGAAACATTCGTTTAAATGCCTTAATATATCAGTTAAAACCGTAGAGAACAAAGTTTCCAATTTTTCTATGTTCTTGGATCGATTTTTAGATCAAGAATCACTTAATTTTTAATTTTTTTCACTTTTTAAATAATATGGACGGTCAGATCTTATTTAAATGAGAAAAATAAAAAAATAACTTCAGAACTGGAGGTGTCCAGTTTGTTTCCCATCCCTTTCTTCTTTTTCCCGTTCTCCATGGCTCCCTCTCACTTCTGCGAGAGAGCAGCCCAAAAATGTCAGATTACCATTAGATTCCGACTAATTTCGTTCAAAAAACGACAGATTTGGTACGATTCCAACCGTTTCTATTCAAATCTCGGCCAATCCCAACCGATTGAGTCCTATTCAGAGGTAAAAATCGTTATTCCGTTCTGGATCGGGAAAAATCGGCTTGGTAGTCGCCGAGTCCATTCTGACTCGCCCGAGTTTTTAAACCATGGACCATAGTCCTTTTTATTGTTTTTGCCTTTTAGGAGCAGTGTCATGTACATGGCACTGATGCAATGGAGATGTTTTTATATCCTTACCCAGTTAATTTTACTTCTACCAAATCCATACCTGCTAAAAAAAATTAGTATGCTCTGTCCTATTCAGGCAAAGGGACACTGTTCTCTTTGCTCACTCTCCTGCCATCAGAGTTAAAATGAAAATTTTGGATATTTCTTTAGTTTTACTCTTTGCTTTTGTGTACAAATTAATATTGAATAATTTTTATGGTAATATTATGGCTATGGGCTTTTCTGAAAAAATATAGATGAAAATAACAAATTACAGTTTAGCCCACAAAGAAATAATTATTAAGAAACGTAGAAAATTGCAGCATGAACACAAATTTTTGTAATATTACAAAAGAACCGGTTAATTACCAATGAATTACTATCAATTTTGGCTTAACATTATTATTACAAATTTTCCACAAATCAATTTTGTTTGGAACATATTACTTAATCAATTTATAAGATGAAAAATATACAATTTACATCTTAACAATGAGGTAGACTAAAATCAACCGCTACATATAAGCTCATCAGCTGCGATTATATCTCAATTTTTTATATTCTAACAGCAAATCCGAACCGTTCAATATGTTCTTCATATTGAAATCTCATTGAAGACCAAAATTTTACACTTTGGTATTTTACAAAATTCTTAATTTAAACAATTATGGACCCTTCAGTAACAACGATTTTTTAAAAATATCAAAAAAATAGTAAAAAAATTCAGAAAATTATGAAATTTGGTCTCTAATTTTATCTCAATGTGAAGAACACATTCAACGGTTCGGATTAGTCATTATAATTTTGAAAATTGAGATTTAATCAAGGCTGACAAGTCCATCCGTCAGTCGTAACTGATTTTAGTCTACCTCTTTAACAATTACTCTATTGTGTCATAGATACAAAATATTATTTTTTTCAAACTAATGTAAAAAAGCACTAACAACCGTCTTATTGAATAGGCACGTATTACATAATTGTTAATTGATTTTTATTAACACCTCAATTAGAACTTGACAATCGGCTTTCTTAAAACCCATGATTTATATATTTTGTTTCAAGGGCAAAAAAGAGTGAAGGGAATACGAAGTTTTTAGCACAATATAACTCCCAATATCCTTTGTCCAAATTGGGAGTTGCCGAGTTGGAAAAATATATACATCCCACTTCCCAGGGGCAGCTATATATAGCTGATACGGACTAAAGCTAAAACTCACCTTCATCAAAATAAGTTAAACCAATGTCTAAAGGCAGAGGATAATATATAAAGACTCTACAGAGGAACTTAGCTCAATTTTCATAAGAATCCAACGAAACAACAAAGGAAACAATTTAGTGAATAACGTAAATTTTGTACCTGTTGTGGGGAATTAGTGTTTGAACTCTCTCGGAAAGGATCTGAACAATGGATTATTGGTTCCCATCCGCTCTCCCTCTATCTCTGCCTCTCTGAATATTCTAGGATCTGAACTTGTACTAGGTTGAACTGAAGTTGTGCTAATGGCCTTGAGAACTGCCATAACAAGATTTTTATAGACCATATTATTCCGAGAGGGTCTTCTGTGGCCAACGTCCTGTCTTACTATGCATGTTTTATTTTCATGGCCGATGGACCCTCCAATAGTGACAGTACTGATAGCGAGGTGATTAGCTTAGCCTTAGGATGTTTTACACGTGAATAATTTATTGTCTTGTTTTTTTTTTAATACTTCTTGGAAAAACATATTGGTAGCTTGTTTGGCATGGGAGGATTACAATTTTGAAGATGAGCGGATCTTTCTGAGTAAGTCTATTTCTGTTTTGATTTTTGAGCAGTATTTCGGAGCTGTCTTTCGGATTTTGTAACCTTTGTAGCCACTGCCAGTGCCAAGTTTCCCTAAAAAAAAAATTTAGTGACACTCGCCTTGTCTATTTTGACTGGGGTCGACAATATTTAATATATTAGATTGTTAGGAAAATAAGTAATATTTTTCGTGTAAATGTTGCAGAATCGAAATCTGATATCGGTAATGGGATTAAATTATTAAAAGATCGAAGTTTTAAACACTTCCTTTATAAAAATATATAAAAAAAATGTTAATTTGACTAGACGAATTTAGGTCCACTGCCAGATCGATTTATGCGAGAGCTTAGATTCTAATCCGTTCGAATTAGTGACTTAATAAGTTTTTTTAGTTTTATAAATCATCAAGTAATCTATATCTATACTTCTATACTATTTATAAAAGCACCTATAAAAAGGTCATAACAATTTCACAAGAGGGGATCTAAACAATTGTTATATCAATTATGAACCATTGATTTATGTGATCTGATCTGATCTGATCTGATGGGTGGTCTAGATGTTAATTTTAGATAAAAGATTAGATCCTTTGACAGAAAAGAGTCCGGTGGTGTTAACAATTTAATTTTTAGAAAGATATCCACCTGGAAGATTCAACCATATAATTTTATAGTTTCTAATATTATTGAGGCATCTTTTTGCTAGTTGTATTTTTAAAATTTAGTTGTACAATGTAATTACTTCGACGCAAAAACATACTTTGTTCTTAATTTATTTATTTTTTGAAAGGTACAATTTATTGTTTGCCTCATATATTTACAAAATTATTATGAAGTGAAATTAGCAGTAAAATTTCTATTACAACTGCAACTAATGATACGGAGACTTATTCTATTATAAAAAAGAAATGTCAAAGTTGTAATATAAGCCTTCAACTTTAATATGCTTGGTATTTAGTTCCATATTACAATATGAAAAGACAATCATCAAACAACTGATACATTTTATAATTTAATTTACGAACTTCAATAAATGATCCAATTTTTTTAGATTATATCAGATTTATTACACAAAATCAATCAAAGTGATATGGAAAACATTTATACTTTTCTATTAGTCTAACAAGACTTTAAACTTTAATTTAAACACAAAAGCCAACGAAGTAATTATCCCTATTTAAGATAAGAACTTCCATTACTGTGTACTCGGTATTATACTCCCGGAAGTAATTAACTAGATACATATTGACATAAACATTAAATCCAATTTCAAATCGGAATCGCTTAAGATCATCTGTAAGATACTATCATTCCCGCTATCCCCACGCGTTAATATATTTTCCGTTTTAAAACGCATTAATAACTGTCGCTGATCTCATCCACATCTCCATCCCCTCTAGCACTGACCCTCTGTCGCTGATCTCCTCTTCTCATCTCATCCCTTCCGTTGTTCGCTCCTTCATCCCATTTTCTTCTATTGTTCGCTCCCAATCCCTATCCTGGTTCCACCTAACTAGAACAATGAGGTTCTGAAACTAGAACAATTAGTTTTTTCAGAACAAATTAATTAGAACAATTAGGTTCTGAAACTAGAACAATTAGTTTTCCAGAACATATTAGCTAGAACAATTAGGTTCTGAAACTATACCAATTAGGTTCTGAAACTACAATAATTAGATTCTGAGACTATAACAAAACTAGGTTCTGAAACTAAAACAATTAGATATATAAAATAAACCAGTTACTTATATTAACTAGAACAATTAGGAAGGAGGGGTGGGGCAGGGTGTGCGTATGACGTTGGGGAGAGGGGAGGGAGCGAAACAGAGGAGAGGGAGGGATGAGGGCTGGCTGGATAGGGATGGCGGTAGACGCGCTGGATTAGATTCCAGAAATAGAAAGAAAGTTACGTTGAAATTCCATAAATGAGAAAAAAAAAAAGAAAATACATACCATGAATGATGGGATGATGAATATTGGAATCATCCTTATCAGCTCGATTTCGAATTATTTGTGGACTGCAATCAGCATTTGTTTCGTGAAACTCTAAAGCGGGTCCAGATGGCTAGCGACCTACTTGACAAAACGAAGTGTTACCAGGTGAATTGAAGCAATCCAGTCAAGGTCAATTGTCGCCACTCAATATCAATTCAATAGGAAACGTAAGGCTTGCCAACCACTACGTAGTTCAGTGGTATGAGGCATAGCCCCTTCTACGGGAGGGTAGGGGTTTGAGTCCTAGTGGGTGGGACAGAAAAAAAGGGTGTGTGGGTTGGCTACGGCCTTATATCAAAAAAAAAAAAGTGAGACTTTAATGTGATCTTAGCTTTTTCTAATTGATAGGTACTCAAATTTTGAATTTTATTTATGCTAACCGTCGAAACAGTCAGAAATTAAGCGGCCAAACTCCAACTTGCAAAAGTGGACATCTATAGTATTAATCTTACATATAATAAAGATGCATGGATGGTCTCAAAAAGTGCAAATTAAAAGATGCCTACAAGTGAAGTCTTAAAAGGTGCGATTTATAAGGTGTCTTGCCAAGAGATGTAATCGATTAGATGTCTCATACACCAAAGGGTACCAACATTTTATCTATAAATAGGGTGTTAGAAAGTGCTCAATTTTTATTTTTAGTTACTAATTAACTTAATTATCCATCAAGCACAAAGGATCTTGCCAAGCAATCAACACACACATGAGAAAAGGAAAGGAATCGATTACCTCTCGCGGAATCGTATCCGCGAGCCTCGACCAATGCATGAGAGTTGATGACGTACTCTCCTTCGCCTTCTCCTCCGTCGACGGCCGCCTCGAGTCCACCAAGAAGTTTAATCACCTCCTCTTTCAACTTGTGCTAGCAAGGAAGATGAGAGCAACTAATCCCCAAGATTTTCTCTCTTCTACCTTTGTCAATTAACTAGTTTAATTAATGGAGAAGGGAGAAATCCCAACACATGAGCTAGATGAGGTGGAAAAGAGCAAGAGAAAGAGATTAAAATTCTGAAATTTTCTCTCTAATTTTCGTTCTAGGAGGAAGAGGGAGAGAAAAGACTATGTTAGCTAGGGTTTCTCTCTCCAAATGACCTCCTTTTATAGACCAACCACTCCACAAACTTTAGGGACCTTTTTACCCCTATTAGGGCAGCCACTATATGGGCTATCAAGCCCATTTTGTGGTGTGTTAAATGTCCACTAATTCAATTAATTAATGGAGCTTTCTCTTGTACTCAAACCGGGTCTTTAATTTACTAATTAAATAAAGGTCCACAAGCTCTATTTAATTCCTATAATTAAATTGTGTTGAAAAAAATTAATTATTAACTTATTAATAATTATTTTGGGATTAGTTAATGCATTAATTTATTTCTATATGATCTCCTTGACTTAATTAATTATAACGGTTCGCAACGGTATATAATTAATTAATCAACTTATCATATTTTTGCAATACACTGCTGCGAATAAATAAATAATGCACTGTGTGATTAAAATCCTATTTGTGTGACCCTTTGAGGATTTATGCTACGTTGGCCATGGAATTAAATCGCTATTTAATTCCAATAATCATAAGCGGTATCTAGCAACACGTTATGATTCCCAATTCCCATAAATAATGTACTGCTACAATATCTCAATCCTGCATAAGAAATAAAAGTATATCCTTGTCTGATTCTTATATCACATGATATCACTGTATAATCCAAGATAGGAATGTGTCATTCTTGCAGATTATACATTTCTTGATCTAGAGTTGATTGTACAAGTTGGCCAAACAATCTAACTCCATCAAGGGGCTCAAACAGATATCATCACTCACTAAGTGAATTAATGAGGGACATACGGCTTTCTTGATGAACAATTTTTTCCCGCACAATTCAAGAGAACATAAATAAAGTCCGTATAGCAGCCCTTATCAGGAATCAACGGTAGACGATATTTATTGAACATATTCTCATGTGAAAAAGTTGAACCATCTCAAACTTAGAATCAAATTCATATGAAATAAACAATGACACATAACACAATCTATATGTTTATTTCATTGGGTCATGTCATGTACTATGTTCTAATAACATACACATATGCAATTTAAGTTGGTAACTCCTTACCTAGGATTTGTAGAACTTAATCATCACTTAACTTGCATACTAATCTTTTATGATAATTAATGTTCCTTGTTAATTATCAAGATTACGGACGATTTAGATTTATTACTGTCATTCTAATGAATGATCCACAGAGATCTACAATTCAGATCCTCAACCTGAATGATCTGTCAGTAATAAACTCTAGGAACAAATGATTAAATATCATCAATAACATAAACTAAGAAATTAAGTCATTAAATATTGACTTCTATGACACAACTCCAACAATCTCCCACTTGGCCTAGAGTCAATCAGTAGTGACTTCTAGCCAGTGAAGAATTTAGACCGATGTCATATATCCATATATATACATGTCTCAAACCTCAAAAGAAATAATACGCTTAAAGCAAGTTACTCATACGTCCATCACGAATGGATGCACAACTGCATCTCGTATACTGCATAAGGTAGAGGTTATGTCAGAGTGTTCGCTGTGTTCGCGAACCTATCCAATTTTGTTTGACCCTATACGTATATATACTCCTATATATATGTTCTTGATCATCATCATATGAGATCAAGTGATAATGTCATAGATCATAGTTGGATCACCAATTTAATATTGGATTCTTCAAGACTAAACTATGGTTTGAGATGCGTATAACCATATTAGCTTGACTGAGAACATCTTGATCCAAACCATTCTTTTCGTTGTTTCACAAGTTGTTATGTATTTTATTTTGGTGACGGAAACGGTTGTAATATCCTGTTTAGAACATTTTCTAAATTTACAACACCACCATTAAGCAAAATATATAGCTCAATTGTAATTATATCAATTTTTCGAAAACTAGCATCAGTGCAACAGCTTACACGATCTTTCTTTCATCTTAAAGGATGGAAAAATCATATCACTCTTTCTCACAAGATACTCGAGGATATCCTTGACTATTGTCCAAATGTGTCTCTATTGTATCTATTTGATAACTGTTTATCATGCTCCTTGGAAGTACATATTGGGGCATGTGCATAAATATGGCGTATATAATGAAACTCATAGAAGAATGCTTGAACTGTTTCATACAATTTTTCTCGAATTGAGTTGCAATAAACCGAGTCAAACTCAAATCTTATACCATATGACGTGGTTAAATATTCTTTCTTGGAGTTCACCATAACGTGTTTCAAGAACACTTCGTCATTATATGCACATTAGTTTAAACCTAACATCCATCATAATCTATCTCCATAGATTTTATTCCCTTGGATTTAGGTGATCTTGCCCAAGTTCTCTATTGAGAAGAACATTCTTCAATGAGATCTTGACAATATTTATTTTCTTAATGTCATTCCCAATTAGTGTCTTGTTATCTTGTACAATACAAATAACGCAATCATGCTCACACTGAATATCTTGTCTATACAACATGCTTTTGACTAAGTTCAACTCCTTGACTTCCTTGTCAAAATGTTTATTTCACTTTTTTACAATACTTACTTCAATTCATTAATGGATACTTGAAGTATGTATATGTTTCTAGCAATACATTAAACATAGTCCTTGGTTTGTATCATATACACAACATCTTCTTTCATTCATTCGAAGAAGACGGTTTTTTATGTTCCTTTCCATATATCAATATATACGAAATATAGACGTTGCTAGAACGATCTTTATTCACTTATACATAGCTACAAGCAATAAGCCGTGCTTAGAATATAGTCAACTCGTTATCGACTTAGACATAGCTACAAGCGCAAAACTGTGCTTTGTGTACAGTCGATCTACCATCCACGTCAATCTTTCTTTAAAGATATAAATGTTCTTGATGGACTACTCCTTCATAAACATTAACCAAGGTCTATACCTTGTTGGTATACATGGATTACTTTTAAAGATCATATGGATTCAAACCATACCTGTGGAATCGGATTCTTCCATCGTTTCTTTATTTATCAACGGGTTCTCATATGTCAAGTACGAGAATATCGTGAAGTCTATGTACCTTTCGGTCTAAGCATCATTATCGTTGATCTTTGTAGGATTGATGCTTGAGGTTCATGAACTATTTCTACAATAACTTGTAGAATAAGTTCTTGATCCTAATATATCGCACGAGTTTCTCAAAACATCATCTACAGACGAGATGTTTGAGTACTCTTTAGAAGCGAGCGTGCATATAAACTTCCTTCTTTCACAACTGCTTGTGAATGAAGTTCCGCTCAACTCCCACTAAGCACCATATATGGAGTGACAAGTTTCCCATAAAAGGTACTTTTTGTAATGACGCATAAATTCCTTTAATGCTAATTTTACTCCCACTACTTCTTCTTGAGAATATCATTCTCTAAGACTATGTCATCAAGAGCAACAACTATTTTGTTCTTATCATATTCATAGAAGTAATACCTTTCGGTTAGAATAAGGTATCCTACAAACTATCAATTGTCCAATTTGAGTTCAAGCTTATCAATCAACAAACCTTGAAATAAGCTTAACACCAAATCTTGAGAAATGACGTACTTAGAGATCAACTCTCGTAAGATATCTTTCTCAACGGATTTCGATGGAACTTTTATTCAGTGTAAACAATATTATCCTCAAATATAAATCCCTAATACGAGTTGAATAAGTCAACTTGATTTATTACCGATCGAACGATATCAAACAATGTTCGATACTTTCATTGTTGGACATATTATTCTAATATAATATTCTCATGGAGCGAGTTGTGAAACGACTTTCATACTCTTTAGGTAATATATCAAACCATATAACTTAACTATTTACCATGATCAATCGTAAGACTTTTACTTTTCTTGAATAGTCTTTTAACTTCACTCTTGAACTCCTTTGAACTTGTCAAAAGGATTCATACTTATACCATATCAAATAGATACATTAATATCTACGATGATCGTTGGTTAAGAAGTAAAGTTTCAATACCTTTCATTGCACAAGTATTTATAGGTCTATATACATCAATATGTATAAGTCCTAATCAAGTCATTTGTCCTTAAACCCACATAGGTCTAAGATGCTTTTGTCATCAAACAAACATGATTCGCATATATCAACTGATTCGCAATCGAATTGAGTAAAGAGTTCTACCTAATGTAGATTCTCGTAATGCGATTCTCGTTTATGTGTGACTAAGCAGTTATTTCATATTAAAGTCAAAAACTTACGTGAATTCTTACGCATCCTATTTGTCATTCAACACTTATTTATCTATTTCAAGCAAATTCAATCAAGATGCATGAAATCATATAAACAAATCCATAATAAGAGAACAATATTTCTCTTTTACAAAATATTATCATCCATCATCAAGTATGAAGTGGAGATAAGAGTTTTTTGAGATATTAGGAATGAGGTATACTACCTATAATTCCTAAACAAACTAAAGATAACTCTACGTATTCAATGGTAATTGTTTAGACGAACAAACCATTTCCAAAATGGAGTTTACTTTATTTATTTCGAACTTTCTCTTATTCTTCATTGCTTACACATTTCGTTAAATGCGAGCACATGAACTAGTACCTAATTACTAGAGAATTAGAGATAGCGAGATAATTTGAATGACAAGCACCTTAAGAATTAGAACATTTCTATTTATCATAATCATGTTATTTCGGACAACCTTTCAAATGCCTCCATAAAACGGCAAATGAAAACATCTCATGCGACACACGGTCTCAAACGAGAGTCTCGAAATCTCAACTCATACCTTAGCGAAGTATTCCTTTAATACTCGACTAATTATCTTTTGCACAAATAAGTGTGTGAAAAGTAACATCATATCCTTCATTACTAAGTAAGAGATTGCATGACAATATCAACGATCTTTGATATTGGAGATCTTAACATCTCTAGTTGACAATTAGCTACTCATACCTTTCGGTTTGTAAGCTAATGGAACATTCATATAAAAAAAGAATCTCTTGGTTAACTCATACTCTATCACTCGATCATAAATGATTGAGTCGATATCTACTTTCTCTAAGAACAACTTCTTAAGTAAGTGGATGGGAGCGTAGGAGTCAAATCTAGTCCGTATGAATTCTCCAATTCAAAAGTCTAGAAATTCCAATGTGGATATAGGCATCCGCTTTATTGAATAACTTTTCGCTAAAAGTCAATCAATCATTGTGATGCTACGTTCGGAAAGTTGAGGAAAAATTTAGGAATAAGCATGCTCAAATTTCTTTTCACTAAGATCATGTCTTAGAAATCGGTATTATTTCTCTAAATAAATACCTTTAGAAACGAGTTTGTTCTTTTCAAAGATTGATCGCAACAAAAATTAACACGTTTAACATCTATAACAATTTCAATTTAAGGTCATTTAGTTTATGCAATATTTTATTTATAACAAATAAAACTCCCACTACATTTATTTAATGTCCCAAATGTAGTTGGTTCTCCAAGATCCCCGTTTTCATCAAGTAGAGCCTGCTATGGCACGTCATCCTACTTAACAAGACAAGGTAGGTTCTCCAACCAATCATATCAAACATATGATTCTTGGTTTGTGAATATCTATATATATTAACAAACTTCGCCCCGATGTCCAAACTCTAGTTGGGTCCATCGATAAGCAACATCTCTCTATTTGCTCCTAACAAATCCATTTATTTGTACCCCGACTATCAAATTGACAACCATGACGTCCGCTTGGGCGGACCGCGCCATGAGAGGACAATTGACGTGAAAGGGATAGAGAGAAGGAGGGCGGTCGACTTAATCAAATTAAATTGGGACAAACAATTATGTGACTTTTGTTTGGTGGTCGTGTAAACATACACCCATACCTATCCTATGACATTCATAGCATCCACAAACATTCACATAATAATAAACATCTCAAGCATTGTTGTGGGTTTGTATGGCTCCCGCTTGCATTAGTTTCGCCGCATCTCCATGTAGCAAAACTAATCTAATTGTCCCTCCCACTAATCATATGGATCATATCCTATATAATTAAAGGAACGAAAATACATGTGAAAATATCCCTAATTCTCTCCTATCCTTAGGGGCATGCAAGCCTCACAAGTTACATTAAAAAATTAATCATTATTAATTAATTAACCATGGCAATAAAGACCTTACACACATTCATTCACATGCATTCACAAAATTACAACACACAAGACATTGGTTTTTTGAGCCAAACTAAACCCACGATCCTTCCTACAAAACAAAGTTAGCACATGTACCTTTGTTTCTTAATTAACAACAATGAATTAGAGTCTTTACACATCGCTTGTCGTTCGGGTCTTTCCGCATAAAAGTTTAACTTTTAAACAACTAATTTACTTAAACCATTTGAAAATCCAATTCAACAATTGCAAACAGAAAGGAGGAATATCAAGGAGTATTCTAATTAATTTATTCAACCAATTTGAATAATTAGAAAATACTTTAACTATTTAAAATATTAAATGGGACCCGATAAAATACGAAATTTTTCGGTCTCCAAAAATTATAAAATAAATCATTCATACTCCCTATTATGAGTGCAGCTATCTGTAAAATTTTCAGGGAGAGATCACTTACCATCAGAGAGAAACAAAATTAACAAATCGTCAAACTGTGCGCGAAACACCGTTATCCGATTTTTCTATTTTTGTCTAACTCTTTTGGTCTGTAGGATCATCTTCCAAAACGATTTCATGCAAACACTTTACATAACAATTATACTTTATGTTATTGGCTACCAATCCATCAAAAGAAATCCAACTAGTCTTATTTAAAATCATCAAGATAAATAGCAAACAAGCCACTTGCCATGTTCTGAAACAGACTGACGACTAAAAACTTTTAACTCAGTTGAGATATCAAATCTTAATGAAATTCTTTGAAACTAATTTTCACAGAATTCTAACTTCAATTAGAAACTTTCTATTCAAATACTTTTCCAAAAAAATTTCTCAATTAGTACAATTTATCCAAACAATCAATATGTTGGAAAAACCAGATCTGACAACCGATTCAAATCTCTTGACTTGAATGCCCACATAAAATCCGAAGCATGCATCAAAATATACAATTTCAGAAAGAGCATCAAGTCTACAAGATTCTTAGCCAAGAAAAATAGATAGTTATTTTCGAAAAATAAATCCTTCATGCCTAAAACACAGAACTGTGCAGCAGAGTATCAGATCTGTGCACCGTTACCGTTTAATTCACTATAAATTCATAACTGCTTAGAAAAAGGTGAAACTAGCGGCAAAAGAACCACATCTCATAGATCTACAACCTCCAATAAAAGATAAAATTTTTTCTGAAAGCTTTTCTCAGCGAAAAATCCGAAACATTCACGAAATCAGAACATAAATCCAGACAGCAAGCAAGTGCATCACTAATCCATGTATTAATTAACCATTTCTCATCTAATTATGTGTTAAAATTCTCAAGCACAACTTGGTTCTGATACCACTGTTAGAAAGTGCTCAATTTTTATTTTTAGTTACTAATTAACTTAATTATTCATCAAGCACAAAAGATCTTGCCAAGCAATTAACACACACATGAGAAAAGGGAAGGAATCGATTACCTCTCGCGGAATCGTATTCGCGAGGCTCGACCAATGCATGGGAGTTGATGGCGTGCTCTCTTTCGCCTTCTCCTCCGTCGACGGCCGCCTCGAGTCCACCAAGAAGTTTAATCACATCCTCTTTCAACTTGTGCTAGCAAGGAAGAGGAGAGCAACTAATCTCCAAGATTTTCTCTCTTCTACCTTTGTCAATTAACTAGTTTAATTAATAGAGAAGGGAAAAATCTCAACACATGAGTTAGATGAGGTGAAAAAGAGCAAGAGAAAGAGATTAAAATTCTGAAATTTTTCCTCTAATTTTCGTTCTAGGAGGAAGAGGGAGAGAAAAGACTATGGTGGCTAGGGTTTCTCTCTCCAAATGACCTTCTTTTATAGAGCAACCACTCCACAAACTTTAGGGACCTTTTTATCCCTATTAGGGCAGCCACTATATGGGCTATCAAGTCCATTTTGTGGTGTGTTAAATGTCCACTAATTCAATTAATTAATGGACATTTCTCTTGTACTCAAACCGGGCTTTTAATTTACTAATTAAATAAAGGTCCATAAGCTCTATTTAATTCCTATAATTAAATTGTGTTGAACAAAATTAATTATTAACTTATTAATAATTATTTTGAGATTAGTTAATGCATTAATTTATTTTTATATGATCTCCTTGACTTAATTAATTTTAACAGTTCGCAACGGTATATAATTAATTAATCAACTTATCTTATTTTCGCAATAAACTGCTGCGAATAAATAAATAATGCACTGTGTGATTAAAATCCTATTTGTGTGACCCTTTGAGGATTTATGCTACGTTGGCCATGAAATTAAATCGCTATTTAAATCCAATAATCATAAGCGGTATCTAGCAACACGTTATGATTCCCAATTCGCATAAATAATGTACTGCTACAATATCTCAATCCTGCATAAGAAATAAAAGTATCTCCTTGTCTGATTCTTATGTCACATGATATCACTGTATAATCCAAGATAGGAATGTGTCATTCTTGTAGATTATACATTTCTTGATCTAGAGTTGATTGTACAAGTTGGCCAAACAATCTAACTCCATCAAGGGGCCCAAACATATATCATCACTCATTAAGTGAATTAATGAGGGACATACGGTTTTCTTGATGAACAATTTTTCCCCGCACAATTCAAGAGAACATAAATAAAGTTCGTATAGCAGCCCTTATCAGGAATCAACGGTAGACGATATTTATTGAACCTATCCTCATGTGGAAAAGTTGAACCATCTGAAACTTAGAATCAAACTCATATGAAATAAACAATGACACATAACACAATCCATATGTTTATTTCATTGGGTCATGTCATGTACTATGTTCTAATAACATACACATATGCAATTAAGTTGGTAACTCCTTATCTATGATTTGTAGAACTTAATCATCACTTAACTTGCATACTAATCTTTTATGATAATTAATGTTATTTGTTAATTATCAAGATTACGGACGATTTAGATTTATTACTGTCATTCTAATAAATGATCCACAGAGATCTACAATTCAGATCCTCAACCTGAATGATCTGTCAGTAATAAACTCTAGGAACAAATGATTAAATATCATCAATAACATAAACTAAGAAATTAAGTCATTAAATATTGACTTCTAGGACACAACTCCAACATAGGGATCATAAATTTAACTTTTCATTAACCATTTCATATTTTCAAAATAACAAAAATAATAAATATTGCATCACTCTCAAATAATAACAATTTAGGCATGATACGTGCACGGGTCACGAAAATTTGGTCTGTAACATATTAGAAGACGAGAAATATATGGGCCATGAATTTTGTCCTACTAGATAGTAAGGTTAATGTTTTATTTTTATCGAAAAAATAAATTTGTTTCCTATATCATTTCAATTTCAATATTTGAAAAGAATTCGTTTTCAACATTTTTTTTCATATGTATACATTTGGGCCAATAATTTTATGGACAATATATGAATTTTAAAATATTAAAATTTTTGAAATTATAAAAAATACTTATTATAATATTATATGTTTCTTTTGAAAAATACTTTTTATTTTGGTATTTATGGAGGTGTTATACAAGGTGTTGTTGATATTGAAGATTATCAACAGATCCAAAATGATTTTATAGAAGACTCTATATGTGAGATTGGATGTTTCAACATAAAACATATCGGAGGAGGTTATTGTACTGTTCCCATAATTTTTTTATAGATTTTTCTGCAAACACTTATGTTGCCCCATTGCCATCAAATCTTCTTGCCATATCTACGTGGCACTTCGATTTTAAGCCTTTGGGAAATATTGGAATAGAAATTACTGACTTCACACAGCCTATAGGTAAGCCAATTGTTTAAATTACTATAATCATATTAATTTAAAATTATAATTCTTAATTGAAATTTACTTATTAATTTTGATATTTTTGTATAATTTTTTATTCAATTGAAATTTTAATATTTTGTAAAAGCAATTATTTTTCACATCATAAAAGCTATTAATTTTGTCACTTATATATATTGTTTCACTTATTTTTATTCAATTGTGTATGATAAAGTGCACATTTTATTTTAGATTATTATTATTAACAAATCATAGGTAGATTAATTAAATATTAATAAATGAAAGAGTGCGAATGTTTAGTATATATTCAATGAATGAGTGTCTATTTTAACATAAATTTCATAAGGTATCATTTAAGTGATTCCTCTCCAAAGGATGCAATCAAGTGGATGATTTAAATGATGCGATTGAAAAAGTGTTGTTTATGGTAAAAAAAATGCAAATGTAAAGGTGTTGATTTTAACATATATATTTCATAAGATTTCATTTAAGATATATCTTTTTAAAGATGCAATCAATTGGATGTCTTAAGGATGCGATTTAACATCATTGGAAACAGTAGCTAGGATCGTTAATGGTAGTCGCGATCCTAACCTCCAGGCGGCCCAACATTACCATTGAAATTAATTTTTTTTTCTCAATTTACTACAACAATTAATTAATTATTATTAAAATAAATTTCGGCTTAAACTGGGACGGGAAAACTGCTTTTACGTGTGACGTCAACACTTACGTCGATGCATTCGAAGTAGCTGATAAGTATATGACGCAACACTCCTAAGTGGAGAAATTCAAAAAAAAAATATATATGATGCAACACACAATGAGTGGTGGCATGCAGAGATGACTTGAAAGAAAGAGTTCTCTTTACAAAAGTGCAACACGGTTCTCTCACTTTTTGTTCAATTATATTATAAAGTGTATTAGTTCCCAATACCTTAATTTTTCAAAAGAAATAATATAGAATAAGAAAAAGGTACGTACAACATCGATTATTATTTCTCTGTTTTAAAACGCTTTTTAATATACACTATAGATTTTGGTGATACGTACAGTACAAGAGTATATATTAATAGGTAGTGACTATTTATAAACATCAAATAGCAACTACTAAGCAAACTTTGATCCTGATTAAAGTATCATACTAGGGCTAACGAGCTCCTTAACTATCGCTATGCATATCTCAATAGTATGTCTAACATTATACACATTAATATTTGATGTTTCTCGGACACACTAGCGTGCTTAGTTGATTTTTAAATTTATACTGTTCAAGTTTCTTAATTCTTGTTGTAAACAGATGATATTGCTAATCACTACTGAATTTTGAAACTAATTTTTGGTTACAACAGTTACAGAATTATCTCTGTATGTTTTCTATTTTTTTTAAACTTTAGCAAAAAAAAAAAAATAATAATAACATTAAAGTCGATATGAACAAACACAACAGAGTTCAGATATTGTCAAGAAAACCCAATAAAATTATGTATTTATGGTGATGAACTGAAGAATTTAACATCAACAATTAATTAACCTCACTTGATGTTATCGCCGACATTTTTTGGCAATTTGAAAAGTTGATAGGTCTGGAGACCTGACAGTACTTTAATCAATTGGTTTCAAGCTAAGAGTTTCCTGCTTGAGCACAGAGATAAGCATCTATGAGACTACAATAGGATATGAACTTGTACTAGGTTGAACTGAACTTGCGCTAATGGCCTTGAGAACTGCCGTAATTAACAAGATTTTATAAGGTAATCCGAGTTGATCTTTAGCGGCCAAGGTTCTGTAATAAAAATCCTATTCCCGTCCCGCGCGGGATGGTGCAGCGCACGATCTTTACTGTCTGATCTTATATGGACGGTTACTTTTTTTCGAGCCTATCAATCCGGTATTTTCTAGAGGCCGTCCAGATTAGATCGAAAGTGGAAAATGATGCGCTGCACCATCCCGCGCGGGACAGGATCTCGTTTGCTGTAATAAACTATGCATTTTAAATTTCCATGGCCGACGGGCCCTCCAACAGTGACAGTTGCCTTGTCTAATCTGACTGGGGTCCACAACTAATAGGCCAGGAATGTAGGTAATATTTTTTGTGTTGAATGTTGCAGATTCGAAATCTGACATCGGTTATAGGATGAGATGTACTAAAGAAGTTCTTGAACAATTCCCTTTATTAAACACATTAAAAAATCTTAATTAATCTTAATTGTCCAAACGAAATTAGGTCCAGCCCAGATCGAATGATTCGAGCTTAGATTTAGCGAGTTAACATGTTTTTTATTTACATAATCAGTATAATCATTATACAATAATCCCTATCCCTACTATAAAAGTACATATCAAAGGACTAAATAATTAGACGAAGGGTGTAAACAATTGTTTACTCTATGCAATCTTCATCATTGATTGTTTAAGCCAATGGCTGCATGTTAGCGATGAATTTAAGTTTACAAGCTCTTCACTTTTAATAGAAAGAAATTTTTCGCTGAATTCGTTATGCACTCATCAAAATAGAAAAAAATTATTGCTAGATTGATTGTGTACTGTGTTGAAAAGAGAGCACGAATAAATATGGAAAACTTCATTAAAATAATAATAATTTTTTATTTTAGAAATAGAACACATATGTAATTTTTTTTTCATCGGTAATTTACCCACCTATTTGGATGGATCCAAATCCTGTGTCGCGTGGCACGCTTCCAGTGCACAAAATCTCAGCCCTTCTTCAAATCCAACAATCCAGTTTTCATCCGATAAAAAATTAATAATTTTTTCCAAATCCCAGACCTCTTCTATTTCTCTCCCACCTGATCTCTCCTCCATTTCCAAACCTCTTTTCTCATTTGAAAAAAACTTTCGACAAACTCTACAGCTATCACCTCCGGTCATCGCAACTCACAAAAAAGATCTCGTCAGCATCGTTAGATTTTGTGCGCTGCAAGTATATAGTTATACTATATAATTACTTCAATGCAAAACGTTATTTGTCTTTTAATTTTAAAATTATTCAAATTTGATCCTCCATTAAATACATTATTATCACATTAAAAACCAACTTTCTCAATTTTTTCTTATTTTTATTTTGAAATGTACAAATTATTGTTGATAGCCTTCATATATTTACAAAATTATTATGAAGTACGAAAATTGTCAACGAACTTCTATAACAACTACAAAAAATGATACTAAGACTCATTATATTAAAAAAAATTGTTAAAATTTTTTATATAAGCCCTTCTAGTGGAAGATATTTGGCATTTAATTCAATCTTACAATATGAAATTTAATTGGCCATTCATCAAACAAATGATACATTTAATAATTTATAAACTTATATTTATAGAAATACCAACTAACTAATTGTCCCTATTTTAATACAATAATTTCCATTACTGTGTACTCGGTATTATATATACTCGCGGAAGTAATTAACTAAATACATATTGACATAAACATTAAAAATCAAGTTCAAATTCTCAGTGAAGTGGTCGAGCGGAATCAGTATTTGTTTCACGAAGCACTCATGCAGTCAAACGGGCCCAGATATGGTAGCGACCTACTTGACAAAACGAGGTGTGAATGTGTGATTAGGTGATTTGAAGCAATCAAGTCAAGGTCAATTGTCGTCATTCAATATTCAATAAGAAACGTGAGGCTTTAATGTGATCTTAGCTTTTTCTAATTGATAGGTACCCAATTTTGAATTTTTATTTATGCTAACCATCAAAACAGTTGAAATTAAGCGGCCAATGCAAACTCCGACTTGCAAAAGAATGTACATATATATAAGAGAAAATCAAGTGGTTTCTATTAGAGACTATATATAGTGTTGTTATTTTCGAGATGATATTATTCATGTTTGTTTTGAGCATTGGCGAAGAACCAACAAAACAATTTCATTAAACAAAAAGTTCATAATTCAAGTTGACATTATAAAGCCGTGACAAATTAAACTATAAAATTTGAAAAAAATGTCATGTTAATTTGAAAATAAATTAGGAACTTGACCCCAATTTATCATAAAAAATGCCATCTTAAATCCTCAACTTATTATCGATGACAAGCACCAACCGAAATTAAAATTTCTATCTTAACAAGCACCAACCGAAATTCTATATACTTTCTAGAAGAGTTATCAAAGCCGTCCGTTTCTCTTTTTCAGTTTTTATAAAAAACAGTGATCTACAGTATAGACTCGTGTGTGTTAGTGCAAAAGCACATCTCTTCATAGTTCCAGTCCAAGATTCTGGGACCAGTACTATTGGTGTAGCCTTGTAGGTCGTCAATTAGCAAAGATAAAAATAATATTTCTCGACGACTTCGCTTGACTTAAACTGGGACCAGAAAAAAGTAGAATACTTACTCTTACATGTGACGTCATCACTTACGTCTACACGGTTCTCTGACCTTTTGTTCAATTATAAAGTGCGTTCTCAATATCTTAATTTTTCAAAAGAAATAATGCACAATTTTTATATAGAATAAGAAAATGGTATGTACAATATCGACTATTATTCTCTGTTTTAAACGCTTTTTAATATACACTATAGATTTGGTGATACGTACAGTACAAGAGTAAATTAGTATAAATAAGTAATTGAAGATCTATGAACATCAAATAGTAACTGCTTAACAAACTTTTTAATATTGTAACACCCCTGATTTTTTTGTTCATTATTTTCATTTAATATTAATTATTTTGATCGTATGTTATTTTATTTTGAAGTATGTAGTTTGAAATTATATATTTAAATTGCATTTCGTTCAAAAGTTTATATATATGAAACATATATGTATCTAAATGTATATTTTATTACATGTCGAATGCCACTTGTCAATATTTCTTGATGTGTGTCCATTCCTTTATTTGAGCCCTTCATTTTAATTCCTTCAATTACTATTGAATTCTTAATTTCTCTGCAATTAAAGTTCCTTAACCGTACCATCTCCTTTAATTAAGCAATTTATTTAACTGCTATTTCGGTAACCGTATTTTGGTAACCGATTTAATCCTTTCAAAACAGGTTTCATTGTTTTCAAGTCCGAATATTTCATACACCCTTTCTTCCTTAGCGCCAAGTGCATTGATTTTACACCGTTTCTCTCTTCTCAATTAATATCCATTGAAATATTTCCCATTAGACATATTAATAAAATTTTCATAAAATTTTCCATACATTCTCAATACTCGAGCATTTATTACTTGGCCAAAAGAATGACATATTACCTTCCTTCCTTGTATTCACAGGTCCGTACCCTTTTATATCCATGTTTATTTGTTAAGGTCTCATTTCCTTTGATTAATATACATATCGGAGCTGATAAGGATCATCCCCTAGATTCATCATCCCCATCATCCTCCAGCAGTTAGATTAATTGCATTCCGAAAAAGAAAAGAGGGGATGAGGATGATGGGGATGATTCCGAAAAAGAAAAGAGGCGCTCCATTCCCTCCATCCTTTCTGTTTCGCTTCTTCTCCCCTTCCCTGGCACACATTTTTTTTTTCTGATAACTGTTCTAACTGTTCTAGTTAAATAAATAACTGTTCTAACTGTGAATTTAAACAGAACAGTTATTGTAACTGTTTTAGTTATTATAAGTAAATGTTCTAGTTAAAAAAATAACTGTTCTAACTGTAAATTCTAACTGTTCTAGTTAAATAAATAACTGTTCTAACTGTGAATACTAACTGTTCTAGAACAATTTTTTTTCCAGCAGCTAATACAGCAACTATTCTAGCACAATTTTTTTTTTCAGAACAATTAGAACAGTTAGAACAACTAGAACATTTATTTTTTTTCAAAAACAGTTAGTAATAATAACTAGAACAGTTAGTTTTTTTTCAGCACATTTATTTTTTCCAGCACAATTTTTTTTTAGAACAACTAGAATAGTTGGTAATATTAACTAGAACAGTTAGTTTTTTCAAGAACAGTTAACAATATTAACTAGAACAATTAGTTTCAGAGTTAAAACAATTACTTATTTAATTAGAACAGTTAAGGGTGAGGGGTGAGATAGGGGTTAATGACAGAAAATGAATAGGGGATGAGGATGAGGTTAGCTCTGGATGGAATAGGGGATGGGGCCAGAAAAGGAAATAGGGGATGAGGAGGAGGGGGGCAGAAAAGAAAAGAGCTGATGAGAATGAGGGGATGAGAAATCATCCCTTGGACTTTCTATTAGTGAAGAAGTTAGATAATTAATGAAGATCTGGGGGATGATAGGGATGATAGAATCTTAGGGATGATCCTAAGCAATTCCCTATACATATTCTTATTTTCTTTCATTTGGTAATGCGAACGAAGAATAAAATTCATTTATTCAAAGATTATCTATCTCCAATTGAGAACTTCAATCGACCAATCCAAATTTGAGTACTATCTAGCGGTCGCTTGTCGTTTCATTACTAGATCTCCGATAAGGTAATTGGACTTCTCTATAATTTAATTTTCGCATTGATTGATTTAAAAGCCGTTTGTTTATTTGATTGAATTGATATATGAGAATTCTGACTGATGTATTTTACGAGTCAACGGGTCTCTGATGTGATTTGATTTGAATTGGAAAAGTGATATGAAATGTGAAGCGGAATCACCTAGAGAAGGATTCGTGCTAATGTGAAAATGATATGAGAAACTGATTTGAGAAAACCTAGACCCGTTAATCTTGTGAAATACATTTAATTTTATTGTTATTGATGTGTGGATTAATCCAATCGGTTGATATTTGTTATATAAATTAGTTATAGAGAAGCTGCGTCGTTAAATAACCGGTTATTCGACTTTGTAGCTGACTCCGTTTTGCTTTTATTTCTTGTGACGTAGGTTGGCGGACCGTCGGATGGATGTGAAAGATACTGTGTCACCTTACGCCTCGTATTTCGGATATGGGGTGTGACAAATATACACTATAGATTTGGTGATACGTACAGTACAAGAGTATATTAGTATAAATAATTGTAATCGAAGATCTATGAACATCAAATAGTAACTACTTAACAAACTTTGACCCTAATTAAAATATCATACTAAGGGTAATGAGCTCCTTGGTTATGTACGTGTATCTTCAATAGTATCTCTAACACATACACAAGATGTGATGTTTCTCCGACACATTGCATTTTCGATTTTAAAATTTATACTGTTCAAGTTTCATAATTTTTGTGTTAAACAAATGTTGACAGTTAGTTGTTGGTCATGTGTCAAGTTACTATTGAATTTTGAAACCAATTATTGGTTAACCTGTTACCGAATTATCGCTATGTGTTTTCTATATTTTTTTAACTTAAGAAAAAAAAAGAATTAAAATTAAAGAAGAACAAACACAACAGAGTTCAGATACCGTCAAGAAAGCCCAAATATATATAATGATCAACAATCAACCACACTAATGTCGTCGCTGACATTTTATGACAATTTGCAAACTTGACAGGTCCGGGACCTTACAATGTCTCCGTCCTTCAATCTATTGGCTTCAAACTAAGAGTTCCATGCTTGAACACGGAGGTGGCATCTATGACACGATATGTATTACAATCTTTCTGTGACATCTTGTAAGAGAAAAATAGAAGGATTTTTAATTTTGTTGCTAAGAGGATGCAAGAATTGAGTTCCGCTATTGATATTGGACTAGTGCTTTTTTTCGCGCGGTGTGCGAACTATTTTTTTGTAATTTTATATCAATTGTTGATTTTTTTTTTATCATGAGTATGCCATATGTTCTTGCATAGCAAACTATACAACTTTTATGAGAAAATTTTTTTTGGACCATGAAAAAAATAATATGATAGAAATTAAAGAGAATATCTATCTGAAAATAATTTAAAGTCGAAAATATAATTTTAAAATTATATAGATAGAATAGAATAATTTTTTAAACTTATATAAAACAACAGCAAGGTTGAAAAAAAAAAAGAATAACACTTCATACTGTATAATTTTGTGAGAAATCATATAAAATTCCATGCAAAAATTCATTGTGTACGGTATATAATTTTTTAAAAAAATTTTAGAAAGACAAATAATTCAAATATAAGAACAATTTTTTTTTTTTTATTGTTATTGTGCTTCCTATAGATTATGATCTTTATGTTTTGTTTGTTCCAGAATTTTGATGTTAACGGGTATGTCAAAAGAGTAGGATTTTGTTTTCGGTAGTTGGTAAGGTCCGTAAGGAGGGTAAAGTTGGTATTTCTGTAATGGCTCCTTTTGCTTTCTCGCACAAATTTTCTGTTATAAATTCACCATGACTTTTCTAATGATTAATTAATAATGTAAAATAATAATAAAATCACTTGGACCCGCTTGCAGTCATTTTATAAGAGATGACATGGACGCTTTTATTTATGATATGATGGAAATAGAGCACTAGAGGCGAGTAGTAGACTAGTAGTAGTAATACAACAAAAACTATATTATTATTATTATTATTATTATTATTATTATTATTATTATTATTATTATTATTATTTATATTATTATTATTAGTATTATTATTATTACTATTTTTATTTTTACTATTTTTATTGTTACTATTTTTATTTTTACTACTTCTATTACTGTTGTTACTGTTGTTGTTGTTGTTGTTATTGTTGTTATTTTTATTATTGTTGTTATTATTGTTATTATTGTTGTTATTATTATTATTATTATTATTATTATAAAATATAAATAAATAATTGGCAAATTAAATTTACAGAAGAGACAAATAGGTCTCTTTCCCTCTGGAAGACTGGACCCAACATTAATCAGTCTATTCTGGCTGCGGAGATATTCAACGTGTGTTATTTAGTCTCTTCCTGTTATAACGACTAGTCATTTAGTTATAGAGGCAAAAGTATATTATCACAATGTTTCTGACATAACTTTTTGTGCATTCAATTTCTATAAATGTGGCATGTACAATGTATAGCACTTTATAGTATATACCTGTTTTTTGTTAATCTCTAAAGATTCGGATAACATTAGACACAACAATATTATACCGAAGCAGCTGATGCAAGTGGTCAACAGTATGCGAAACATTTTTTTTTTAAAACTTTTTAGCAACTAAACCAAACCTTTTAAGTAACAACTAACAAGAAGTTATTTTTCAAAGACATCTTGCATAACTAGTTTAGGAAACAAGCATTCAGCAAGAGAGACTTCTTTTCATCAATTCTGTAGGCTCAACTTCTAACATTTTTTTGCAGAGAACAGTTTTGCACCAGATATGGAGCTGTATTAGAGGTACAAGTGAAGATGCTAGAAGAAAATACAATTTCAAGAAAATACATTCCACAGCTTCCCAATTATTCAGTTTTTACCACTACATAATAGTTTAATTCAACGCCACTTAATTTGTTTCTACTACACACACTTTACATTCAACGTACATAAGTGGCTAGTGTGGACGGTAATATGGCATAACAGTATAGAAAGTTTGCAGAAATGTTAAGAGCAAAAGTACAATGCCAGCGATGAATGATATGATCGACCATGGGTTGCTAAAGTATTCTCGGTGCAACCTTGCTCTGTACTTTTGCCACCTAGAGTCGCAATACTTCTTCACGTTTTTGAAAAGCCCTGCTAGGTGGTGGTCTTCATAGTCTAGATAAATGCAATATCTAAGCTGGTTAAAGAATTCAGCTGCTGCCTTTTCATCTGCCAGCTTATTCTCTATTATTTCGTTCTGCTGTAGTATCAGCACGTCCCTTGACGTGTTAACAATGCAATCCATGAACACAGCGTAGCTTGACAGGGGTTTGTGCTTCTGGCCACTGCACTGCTCAAAAGCTATAAGGTTCATTATTTGTGGCCTTGTTGCTTCCTCGATTGGGGTGTATGGTATCCTGAGCACACCATTAGAAAAGTGTACATTGAAGATGCTCTTTGAATCAGCCTTCGTGAAAGTTATCCCTGCCTCTTGAAGCTCGGTTGCACAGGGTATCATTCGTGGTTTTCGCTTGATCATCTGAAGACGCCTTGGCATCGTTAGCCTTCTAATAGAGGATATTATGGGGAACACCTTCTTTGGGATGATAATTTTGAGAGGAAGGAACTTTTTCCTACGCTTCATTGGAAACTCCTGCGTGCGCATGTAACACTGGTAATAGAAATCGAGCAGATGGTCATAATTGTTGTCTTGTTCAGGTACCTGGAAGGTCTCATTCCCATGCTGCAGAAATTCAACTAAGACATCAAACAGTGATGCTTTATCAAGTTCGCTATCTTCACTTAGAGACACCTTATCCAACTCACTATCTGGACTCATGGGCTCAGTACTGGACGGGGAAATCAAGTCAGAGGTATCATCTCTGGTTGAGTAAAGCTGGAACACATTTTGCAGCACAAAGAATGGGATCTGGTTCTCGAGCATCAGGACGTCACTCTTGATGAGAGGAATATTCCAGCTGATATCATAAACAATATCATCATCTGGAAAACTCCAATTCACTGCCAGCTGTATGATAAAACATGCATCATACAGAAGCATCTCGACAAACTTATCAGAGTCCATGTAGAATTTCTCATAGTAACATCTTTGTGCCGCAGGTTCCAACTTTCTTAACATCGCCAGATAATCATCCAGGGTCACATCAGGATTTTCATAGAGCATTTTCTTGACATACTCCAATTTTTGTTCTTCCATACATTTTAGATGTTCACTCCCCCTATGGTAAGGGCCTATTGAAACCAACCGTGGCTCATAAAAGTTCTTGTGCCTCTCTCTAATGTGGGAAGGCACACGAAAGATGGTGACCGGTGTGTCTGTGGTCCTCGATTGGAAAGTTACTGATGATTCAAGTTTCTTCTTGATAGATAAGGCCAAGGGATCATCGGTTCTTATTTCAATAGCTAGATGGTTAGGCAGTGCCATTTCTGAATCTTTCTAGTGTTCTACCAGAGTTATAGTCTTACTAAGGTATTTTCTTGTTAAGTTTCCTTCTTTTCCGACATAGTTGGATCTAATTGCCTACTAATTCAAAAACCATGGTCCATCATAAAGACATCCTTCCTAAAGAAAATATGAGCAAAGAAATTCAGTACTTCTGTTTTACATAGCATCTTTTCTATATGCTTTATTAGCAAGCACCGAAAATTACTTTTTTTTTTTCCCAAGATATAAATAAGGCCTCAAAGAGACTGGATAAGTCTTAGACAAGAAAAAGATATTCATGTGTTTGTTGTTTAATTCCATGATTATAAAAAGTTACTTATGTACAGAACTAGAAATACTCTAAATAATTGAAGGCTACTTTTTGTTATTACGGAATTAAACAACAAACATGATGCTTAAGTGTCAACTATTTATAGAGGCTACTTTCTTGATAATAACTCCATTGTCCAAGTTTTAGATTGGAACAAATATTTGCCTGGAACTTCTAATGGGGGGTATACTCTTTACAGTAGCATGACAAATTATGACCAATCCCAAAGACCCATCCAACACATCCAAAGTCAAATCCCAACACATCTAATTTATTTTGAAAATCAAGGATCCAAAACCCCTGACCTTCCAATTATATTTCCACCTCATCCTGCCATCTATACCAGTATGTGCAAACTCTTTACATTTTTTTTTCCCCTAATAGTAGTAGAGAAATTTATCGCAAATCAAAAGTCCCCGTTTTTCCTGCCCTAATTCGGACCTAATTTTTAACTCTCTCCAGCTCAATCAGCCAAAAATCCTAATTATTCTTTTTCGGAGAGAATCCATAGGCAGGGAAAAAGAAAACTCTAGATGAAAACTGAAATCAAGTTTTAATTTTTGCAATGTATAGGTACAACAGAATCCTAATGAACAACAAACGCAGGCACGCAATCTTAACTTCGAAGGAGAAAACAATAGTGTACCTTTTCTTCTGAATTTAGAGTTGGAGCTCTCTTTTCAAAATTTTGAACAATTGACTGTTGCTCCTCATCTTCTTTCTCTCGCTCTCAGTGTACCTCTTTGTTGCTAGCTCTCTCTGAATATTCAAAGATCAATAGTTGTAGTGTAGTGGTGAAGTGACCCTTGAGTTCTTGACTCTTGAGGCAATTAATAAGTGGCCTTGCACACTGGCACTGTTATAGATCTGATAATATGGGAACAAATGTTTTCTGTGGCAGAGAACCTGTAGTTGGTTATGCTGTCAATTGTGCTGCCTATATATCAAACGAACACCCATTGAAACCTTCTTTTGATAGTTTATGTAATTCAAAGATGATTTATTATTATTATTATTATTATTATTAACCTTACAAAGGAGTATTCAGTATTGTTATAATTTACTGCTACTTATGTACATTTAGAGAAGTCAACATGAAACATGAATAGCCAATAAGAAGTTTGTAAATCATTATATAACTAGACGTCCTATGCAAGTAATTAAGCAATATTAATGATGTACGTAAATTAGAACTATTAAAAATTAACTATGCACGACAAGAAAAATATGTTGTTTATATAATAGAGTAAGTGACCTGCTGCACAAAATTAGGTGTACATTCAATCCTACAAGTTAATTGAAGTTTGCAATGGCTTAATTATGGTCAAATGTCGTCATTCAAAAGTAAGCGTGATGGGTTTGTAAGATTTCTTTAATTTGTTGTCCACATAAGCGCTCGTTTTTCTAATAGACAACTTTCCATTTTTCTTCTTTTTCAATTGATGGTTAGATGTATGGTCACATGTCTGTCTAACCTTGAAATATTCGGCTTGGCGTGCTACTATAGATGAGAGTAGATTTTAGTTAGGTCTTGTTGGGTTCAGGTTGAGATTTTGGTGCGACCCTATTAGCCTGCTAATTGAATGCGAAATTGTACATCACTCAATACTACATATATTAGCAGGCGTAGTGTACGGAGGTACTGTTTCAGAACAGTAAATCGATCCTAGCCGTTCAATTCACGCGTGCATCTTGGCCATCCAATCCGATTCCTCATTCCTTGCTTCGCGTTTGAATATGTCTCTGTGCGCCATAAATATTTATTTGGGGACTATGGATCATTAAAAAAAAAAACTATAACAATAGAATCACAGTTATTGAATTTTCAAATTGTAATTTGATTGCGATAAACAAGGGAAATTAGAGCAGTGTTTTTTTAAGTTATAACAACAAAGTAAATATGTCCACAGTAGTGCCAACTGCTCTTTAAATTTCACAAGGAAAGAAACAAAATATATTTGGATATAAGAAACGGTTGTTAATTCACGTTAGCAACAATTTTTTAATTCAATTCGAATTTAGCATTCAAATACGAAATAATATTCAAAATAATATTATTAAGCTAATCTCTTTAAATAATAAGTCAACATTGATTTTGTTAGAAAGTCTTCTTAAGTGCTCAATTTTAATTTTTAGTTACTAATTAATTATAAATTAACACAAGCATCAAGAAATGATCTAGTATAAGCTTTCAAGCACACACAAGAGAGAAGAGAATAAACGTTTAACCTCTCTTCGTATCGTAACGAAGATGCGCGACCATGACATGAAAATCGGTGGAGTGCCTCCATCCCCTCCATCTAGTCGGCCTCGAGTCCACTAAGGAGCTTAACCATGTCCCAACTCTTGTGCTAGCAAGAGAAATGAGATAACCAATCCTTATTCATTCTCTTCTAGCAATTAACCAATTTAATTGTGAAAGAAAGCTCAACACATGAGCAAGAGAGGAGAAGAGAGAGAGCCATGGGATGAAGAAAATATGAAATTTTCTTCTTCCCATGTAGGTGGCGGCTAGGAGAGGTGAGGAGAGAGAGAGTTAGCTAGGGTTGGAAGGCACCAACTAGTGGTCCTTATATAGAGCTCAAATCCAACCTTCTCACCTCACAAATTACACAAATGCCACTCCTTATGGCCGGCCACAACATGGGCCTATATGGGCTCAAATGCATGCTCCAATTTGTCTCTAATTCAATTAATTAAAGACCCCTTTAATTACTCTTTAGTTGGGCTTTCAATTTACAAATAAACAAAGGTCCAATTAATTAATATAACTAATTATATTAATGTGTGTTGAACAAAATTAATTATCAACTCATTGATAATTATTTTAGGATTAGCATATGCATTATATTATTTCTATATGATTCCTTTGACTGAATTAATTATAACGGTTCGCAACGGTATATAATTAATTAATCAACTCATCATGTTTTCACAGTACTCACTGCTGCGAATAAATAAATAATGCACGTATGGTCAAAGTCCTATTTGTGTGACCCTTTTGAGGATTTATGCTATGTTGGCTATGGAAAATAAATCGTTATTTATTTCCAATAATCATAGGCGGTATCTAGCAACACACTATGATTTCTAATTCACATAAATATTATATTGCTACAGTATTTCAATCCTGCATAAGAAATAAAGTATTTTTTTGTTTTGATTCTTATGTCACATGATATCACTGTATAATCCAAGATAGGAATGTGTCATTCTTACAGATTATTCATTTCTTGTTCTTAGAGATGATCATCTAGTTTGCATGCATATGATCCAACTCTATCAAGGGGCGCCCAAAAGATATCATCACTCACTAGGTATACTAATGAGGGACATATGATTTTCTTGATGAACAATTTTTTTCTGCACAATTTAAGAGAACATAAATAAAGTTCGCATAGTAGCCTTTATCAGGAATCAACGTTAGACGATATTTATAGAACATATCCTCATGTGGAAAAATTGAACATCTCAAACATAAAATCAAACTCATATGAAATAAATAATGACACATAACACAATCTATATATTTATTTTATTGAGTCATGTCCTGTGCTATGTTCCTATAACATACACATATGCAATTAAGTTGGCAACTCATTACCTATGATTTGTAGAACTTAATCATCACTTAAATTGCATACAAATCTTATATGATAATTAATGTTCCTTGTTAATTATCAAGATTATGGACATTTTAGATTTATTATTGTCATTCTAATGAATGATCAACAGAGATCTACAATTCAGATTCTCAACCTGAATGATCTGTCAATAATAAACTCTAGGAACAAATGATCAAATATCATCAATAACATAAACTAATATTTAAGTCATTAAACTGTTGACTTCTAGTACATAACTCCAGCAGATTTCTCTTCATCTGAATATCCTAAGTGGATTGTAAACTAAAATCATAGGATTTCTACAGTAGCTTTGTCTTTAATTTCTTCGGTTGGCATAATAATAATTGCAAACTGCGGTAAGTGATAAAATTTGGACTCATTCTGTGAAAAAATAAATATAGAACTATTGGTCATTTTGGGTGAACTGTGCGTTCAACTACTACACTAATACTACATTATGTGATTCTGAAAACAAAGACAAATGGAGTAAAATAAATAAAATAAAGTGTTGGACACAAAAAAAAAAACCTAAACCCTATAATAATACTAGGAAGTAAGTTTGTTCAAATTCAATTTTATTAAAAATGTGAGCTGAATGTAAGTATGATTCTATTTAATATGTATTTCAATAAAATTCTCATGTAAAATTATTATGGATCATATATAAAACAATAATTTAAAAATTATTTATTCATTAAGACTAAGTACATATGAATTTACAAGTAATAAAAGATGTAACCAATACCACTTAGATAATTGTTCCCAACTAACGTGAACAATTTTTATTGAAGTTTTTAATGAAGCAATATTTTACAGCTAAAACCGATATTATATTATCTTTTACACTTAAATTTATACAATTTTGCCCATCTCATAGTTGTACTTTTTTATTTTGTTATTATATAAAAGATGTAGTCAAGCATTCTATTCTATATATTCATAAGAGATTTTTCAATGGAACTTCAAAACAGTAACCTTCTACTGAGAAGCTTTATCCTTAAAAATACTAAACCGAAGAGTATAGTTGTTTTTATAGTGTACATAAGTTGATAAAAGATTATTTTGTTTTATACTGAGCCAAAATATTTTGATATAGATAAATTGGTTATTTTATAAACAATTTAGATCGCATGCGGGAATGATATTACTTTTTATTTTCATAGAGGAATAATATACTGAAAAGAAGAAATCAAGGTTATTGCATATTTAGATCGTCCACTTTAGTTATTCAATATTATTTTATTATTATGATAAAATGTTATAAACTGCAAATATGGCAAGAAGGTCAATTTGTTACATTCGACTTTCGAACAAAATAAAACCAAGTTCTTAATAAATATCAACGGAAAAGATGTATTATATTGAAATCTATTATGATATTTCCATAAGATAAAAATTCTAATTTTTTAGTTCATTTTGGAAAAATTATCTTCTCGTTCGATACCCTATTGTATCTTTTTAATGTCGTTTTTGAAATATTTTGTTTCTTTTTTATTTTCTTGAAATATCCCTACTGTATGATCTGTTGATATATATTAATATATATATGTATGATTGTCCCAAAAAGAAAAAGGAAAATAAAATCTATTGTGTGATCCTTTCAGTCACATAAAGTGAAATCAGTGTCATACTTTCCAGACCCCCCGGGACCACCGGACCACTAGTACGGATTCAATCGACAAAGACAAAGACGAGATCAGTGGTTTAATAAATTAATATTTCAGGAAGACTTGCTTGACTTTGAATAAGCGAAGAAAACTTTAATCCAATCTGACAACATTGCACATGCCAACGCGGTTTATTGTTTCTTTTTCCTTTTATCAAACTTTAATCCAATCTGACATCACATTTAGGGTTTATCGACTTCAGATAAAAAAATTGTTGTAAAAAGGTAGAAATACATATTTAGGTCTGTTTAAGAAGGATATTTAGCTATACCTGTAAGTAAACGGTTCTTGGATATCTGTCTTTGCAAATGTGAAATTTTATGACTTCAAATCTGCTACTGTTCGTTGGTATGAATTATGGCAGAGATTATGTATGATACTATGTGATATCTTTCTTTTAATATTTATTTGTTTGAGGTTTTGTACGAATCGTGCCACATAATCTCTACTATTATAGTTGTGGCAGCAGATGTTAATCAGGTTTTATACGGTGTACGATGTATTTACAACTTATGTTTAGAAAAAAAAAATAATAGATTAGAACTTGCTCAGCTGAGGCGGCAGAATCTTTATTTTGACGTCCCGTGCCAGTCATACGGTGATATGGTGGATTGAACCGTTAATCGACCAGTCAGACTGGTGGATTGAACCAGAGTGTAGCTTTTTGAGTTTTTGTTCATAAAACTAACAAATAGCTCTATGTATTAATTTCTTCTCTTTAGTAATCATAGAAAGTTGGTTATGATTTTAATATTTTACTATGATTTTGGTATGTACAGATTATAAGACAAATAATATTAATTTCTTTATAGGATAATTAGGAATGCATGTTTTTGACTTTCCAAACAAAAAGAGATGCATCAGAAGGCATGACTTGGTCTATTGTACATTGCGTATTTTAAAAGGAAGAACATACGCTGGGTCGTACCACGTGATCGGCCCAAAAAAGTTGAGAGGAATTGGACCGCCATTCCCAAAAAATGACAAAAACTTCTTTCAAAACAATGAACCGGCTTTGTTCTTTCAAAACAATGAACCGGCTTTGTTGTTTAGTTTGTTTCTTTGTTTTTTGCCTTTGCTCTTTTTCTTTCTTTCTTTCTCTGTTGTAACTAGATAGTCACTATCTAGCATTCTCTAAAAAAAAACAATGAACCGGCGGTTCCGATACAGCGGTCTGATAAAAAACCAGATCAGACCAGTCGGTTTTTCAGGTCAATTTCAACTAGTCGAACTAGTCGGTCCGGTTCGGTTTTCAAAACATTGCTGAACACACTAATTTTGTGTTATAATACAACACTCGATAAATTGAATAAGATTAACAGTTTAGATTCAACGATTTAGCTTCAAATTTAGACAAACTATCGAAAATTAAAGATGTACTTTTGTGTGGCGTCCCTAAATTAGAGCAAAGAAAACCATGATTATCTCAACATTCTTCTCTTTTCTTCTATTTTTTACTAATTGTTATGCCACGTACACCTACATTTCTATGGTAGAACTACTTTTTCTGTTTGTGTGGAACTACGTTGTCATAAATGTTAATTGTAATATTTTTATTGGGTCATTAAATTATAGTCTCTTTAGGCCCAATAAATGATGATACCAATCCAGCCTAGTTATCGTGTGCATTTGTAGAAGCATGTAATGCTTCGCTATTTAGAACGAGAATTACTTTCTACAGTCAGAAGGCGCGCAATCAAGCAATAAGCTCTCCCTCCCCTCACGCGCCTCAACTCTTTTTTCATTCACCCTCCGTTTTCCCTTCACCCCACACCTCCTGTTCCCCTCTTTCCTCTTCACCCGCGCGCCTCTATTCTCCCTTTCCCCAAGCATCTCTTCTCTTATCCCTTTCACCTTGCTCCTCCCCTCCACCAAGATTCAAGCCACCGTCTCCTCCACTTCCGCTCCTGTCTCAGTCACTGCCTCACATCCCTTTTACCCTAATTTAGACCTCCTCCGCCTCCTATGCTTAAGCATTCGACGATTCGATTCCCTGGTTGATCATGTTTTTTTTTTTTTTTTTTGACGATCCAAAACTTCATCTTTGTATCTCACCCTCATCTGCTCCTTTTCTCGATTCGAGCCTCTATTTTCGTATTTATTTTTCTTTGTATGAGAGTAACTAAACATGTTCAAAGGAGTACCTAATATAAATAATCAAACTAATTATTTAATATATATAAGGGAGTAACTAAATAGTTTGTGTATCTAATACATATAAATGAGTACCTCATAAGTATAAATATGTAGTTCACTTAACAGAGTAACTAATAGTAATAAGGAAGTATCTAATATATATATATATATATATATATATATATATATATATATATATATATATATATATAAGGGAGTAATTAAATAAGTTCTAAGAAGTATCTAATAAGTTTAAATATGTAGTTCACTTAAAAAGTAACTAATAGTTACAAAAGAGTATTTAATATATATATAAGGGAGTAACTAAATGAGTTTAAGGGAGTATCCAATTCATATAAAGGAGTACATAATAGGTTTAAATACATGGTTAATTTATGGGAGTAACTAAGAACTATAAGGGAGTTTTTTATTTGTCTCAAGAGAGTATTTATATTTTCACAAGGGAGTATCTTGTAAGATTATATATATCATAAGGGAGCATTTATTTATATTTAAAGGAGTATCTTGCGAAAAAAAATTGTCAAATACGAAAGAAATAGGGAAGAAAAAGGCAGAAGGAAGGTAGTAGGGGAGAAAAGACGATGGGAAGGAGGTTAGAGAGGAGAAAAGAGAGCGAGAGAAGGAAAGAGGGGAGGTGAGGGGGTCGCGCGAGAAGAAAGGCGACGTGGGTGAGGGACAACACTGGTCATTGCATTAGTGTTTAATTGTACTTACCAGCGCCAATTTGGAACTCTCGTTGCTAATTGTTTTAAGTTACCATTTTGTATTTTTGGAGAATTCCCATAACTAATTAAGTTGAAGCTTATAATTGATGCTAAGTTGCTAATCAAATTAAATTTAAATAATTTCCTAAAAAAATCCACAATTACTAGACTAGACATATCATATATAGCACCGAATAACAATTACATCATTTCCACCTTACTTTGCTCTAATAAGTAATAAATAAATCGTGAAAAGTATTTATCATTGCTCTGAGTGGGTGGTTAACTAGTTGGTACTTCGTACAGAAGAAACCAATTGCCGACCAAAAAATTAAACTTGCACTAATAGTTTAATACACGTATAAAAAATTTAATAGCTGAAGCCTATATAATACAATAAATAGAGGCCGGCTTGAGCGTGAAGATTTGAGGTGTGCCTCGCACTACCAAAGATTAATAAATTTCAAAGCAAAAAATGCTAATATTATTAAATAGTACCTAACAACAGAATCAGGATAGAAATGTTCCCCACACTCTTCAACGTGATTTTATACATATAAAATGTACAACGTGGAATTACATGTAAAATGAATAATCCATAAATATCATCGAAACCATTGAGAAGAGTGATCATAATTATAACACGTCTCATATTCTAAGAGAGGCTCTTTGTCTCGAAAGCATGGAGGAAGCGCAACTGCTCAAGTGCAAAATAGAGGAATGAGGATAATTGTGCAAATTTTGGAGGTATGTACGCTCTCTCCATTTACTTGTTTCTGCTTTGTGTATCATGATGTTCTTCAAGTTAATTACAAAAAGCAAAACAAAAAAAAAAAAGAAAAGAAAAGAAAAGAAAGGGAAAGATAGCCGGTGGCTGGTATACAATGTAAAATCGGGAATTTTCCATACAACCATTTGCATTTGTTACTTTATTTATTTTTTGGATGATCCAGCATAGTGATTTCGAAAAGGTTGAATTCCTAGACGTTTACTAATTTAATTTCCCCACTAACTTGGTGGAAAACTTGTGAAATGTTTGTTTGAATATAAACCCCATGAAAACTTACAAATTGATGTGTTAGTATATCCAATTAATGTTTCATTTTAAACACTAACCACCTAAATCCGACCGGTGAAATTTTCGACGAACAAAAACCGATCAAAAGCAGTTCCATTCCATGGGAACAACTTAATCACGAAAGTTCACTTCAATGGGCCGAAATTTGCATCTATTATCACTAGTGAACTTTTATGGTCTTTTATAGGCCTTTTTGAATGGGCCTTTTTAAAACAAAATTTTTCTTTAAAAAGATTATCACTACCGAGCTTTAATGGTCTTTTATAGGCCTTTTGGAATAAATTCTACTTTACAGAGTGTTAATTGGGTTTACCGATGAGCAAATTTTGCCATAAAAATTAAAACTAAGTTTACTGTTCACACGAATTCCAAAAATAAATAAAAAAATTTAAATTTAAAAACTAACGTCGTAGTATCGGATTTCTGGAGTCCGATCCCAGCTGAGAATCCAATCCTATCTAAAATTAATAAAAATAATAATTAAAATAATAAAAATAATAGAAAATATCTTGGATCAGACTCTGAGAATCCGATCCAAGATATAAAAAAATTTTCCATGAAAAAATTAATAAAAATATTAATTAAAATAATAAAAATAATAGAAAATATTAATATTTATTTAATATCTAATAATAGAAAATATTAATATTTATTTAAAAGCCTGACTAGATTAGGGGATGAAGAGTCGTAGAAACTGGAGTGGGATGACGAGGCGGTTTACTAGATGATGTTCCAGAATGGTCGAATGCACGGTGAGAGATATGTGTGAATGAGTCATCTAGTGGAGTATCATATACCTAGTAATAAACATCAGATTGACTAAGTATAGAAGGTGTGGGGGTAGGTGTAAGGGGCTGGCTCCCCATGTGTGGATCATGATGGCTGTACCCCCTACGTATTGAACCTGAGTCTGAGCTTGGCTATACCCACATAAAAATTGAGTCTGAATCTGGCTATACCCCCTCCGTACTGAGTCTGAGTCTGGTATGGAGGATAAGGAGTGTGGCTCTACTCTCATATCTGTAAGTTTCATAACCTAACTCCAAACGCACAAAAAACAAAAAATTACCAAAGTACATAAGAAATCATCCTCGAGAATCTATACTTATAATTTCTTTCTGTTTTTGTAATTGCAAATTTTGCTTAAAAAATTAATTAAAATAATAAAAAAATGATTATTAAAAATTAAATTTATTTATGTTTGAAAAAATATATAAAAATATATTTTAATTTAGAAGTATAGTTTCTCGGAAATGATTTCTTAGGTACTTTGGCGATTTTTTATTTTTTGTGCGTTTGGAGTTAGATTATGAAAGTTACAAATATGAGAGTAGAGCTAGACTCCTTATTCTTAATATCAGACCCAGACTCAATACGTAGGGGATATTGCCAGATTCAGACTCAATTTTTAGGTGGGTACAGCCAGCCTCAGACTCATGCTCAGTACATAAGGAGTACAACCATTCTCATCCACACATGGGGAGCCAGCCCCTTACGCCTCCCCCCACACCTATACTTAGTCAGGCTGATGCTTATTACTAGACATACAGTAACCCACTAGATAACCCATTCACACCTATCTCTCACCGTGCATTCGCCCGTTACGGGGCTTCATCTAGTAGACCGTCTCGTCATCCCACTTCAGTTCCTACGACTCTTCCTCCCCTAATCTACTCAAGCTTTTAAATAAATATAATATTTTTCTATTAATAAATATTAAATAAATATTACTTTTAAATAAATATTAATATTTTCTATTATTTTTTATTATTTTAATTAATATTTTTATTAATTTTTTCAAGAAAAAATTATGTATATCTTGTTTCGAATTCTCAGAATCCGATCCAAGATATTTTCTATTATTTTATTATTTTAATTAATATTTTAAATATTTTAATATTTTTATTAATTTTAGATATTGGACCTTGGATCGAATTTCCGGAATCCGTCCTACAATGTTAGTTTTAAAATTTAAATTTTTTTATTTATTTTTAAAATTCGTGTGAACAGTAAATTTAGTTTTAATTTTTTCCGGCAAATTTTGAGCTATGGTTGGAATGGGCCTTAAATAGGCAGATCAGAAAACTTTGAGCAAATTGCAACTGTTCTGTACTTATGTTCTGGGCCAATGTCCAATAATACAGAGGTTTCCAGTTGCTGCGCTTGTTATTTTTTCATTTTCTTTTTTCAATTTTGTTTGAGTTTTAAATTATATGAAATTATGAACTACAAAATTAATATCTCAATTATTTTTATTATTTCCCTTCAGATCAAACTAGTTAGAGGTCATCCAGAGTCTCCAATTCATTATATATTACTATTTTTCTGGAATAGATCTACAAAGTCAACTACTTGATGGATTCCATTGCAATCAGAGGCTCAGAGCGCGCGGGTGCATTATGGGTTTGAAAATTGGAATGTGTTAGCAAACTCAGTGCAAAGAGCTTCTCAAGTGGATCTGGGAATATACCAAGAATGAGGAAGAGGACTAGTACTTGGGAGTTTAGAGTATGTTTCGAAAATTCGAATTTTGGTACAAGCAATTTAATTACTCACAGAGATTCGAGATTTAAGCATAGGCAGGAGATGAGCTCGATCTAAGGTTAGTTAACTGGGGAAATACTTTTTCTTATTTTATTAATACTATATTACTATGTCTAAAAATATTACAGATAATAAGAATATAAATAAAAGATTGTTCAGCACTATAAATTACCTTAGTATTTGTGGATGCGACTTGAATTGATGGATGAATCCGAGCACGCGAGCTTAATTAGTTTGACGATTTGGGTTGCAATAGCCTAACGGAGACATTGATTAATAATAGAATTATTTAGTTAGAATTAAGGTCACAAGTAGTTTAATGTGACATCATCCCACAACCTATACTGGCACTACTGTTACAGCCTAAGTGATTTGGAGGCGGCGTCTGGTGCTATGAGGAGCAGTTAATGCGTCAAGAGCTAGCACATGATGTCATCATTTGGAGCCAATTTAATGACTAAATACTTCGGCAGCAACTTGAATCTAAGAAAAATACATGCATCAAATGACTCGAATACTCGATTCAAAGATTTATATGATTAGCATACATCATAGGATTGAAATGCAACGTTTGTATTTAAGTGGTGCAACTTAACAGTGATCAAGAGCAGCGAATAATGACATTAATTAAGAGGCAATTATTAGAATAATCAGCCTTTCATGCATGATCAAATTAATGCTAAAGAAACTGTTTTTAGCACCGAATTTAGACACAGATATACTACCCCATTACCTTTAAGTTAGCAAGAATGAGATATAGAAAAAGAAGGGCTTTGAGTCGAGGATGATAAAAAGAGGAGAGTACTAGTAGCGAAGGAGAGTTGGTGATGAGAGGTGGTAAGAATAAGATGTTTGATACGTGCCGTGTCTCATGTACAAACTTGTTTTTTGGACATGATATGTCTAACTATAAACAAATGTCATATATGTGTTTCTCAGTGTTTCACCAATTTAATTTATTGAAATAAAAAAATACTTATGAAAAAGAAAAATAAATTAAAATTGGTGCATGACTGCATGCAAAGAATAATTTTTTTAATATTTTTGTTATAATAGAAGATAAAATAATATACTTGAAAATGATATTATATCATCCACTCTATTTTTGAATATTTTTTATTGGCCTAAAATTAATAAAAAAGGAAAAAAATGTAAAAAATAAAAAATTCCGATATTCAGTAGGAAAAATATTGTGTGATTTTTGAAATTTTTGGAAATTTTTTGCATAATATCTTGCTACAACCGGATGCAATGTCTGTACTGAAATAAAAAAAAAGAAATCTTACTGTTTTTAAAAATTACATTTAATAAGAGCCGTTGGATAGACAATACAAATAGAGAGGGAGCGAACATCCTACGACAGGGACTGACGTCATGAGAACACTTGGCACTTTGCTGTGTCTGAATCCATATATACAAGTATGTGCTGGATCGTGTCGCACTTGTCAATAGCATAAGTAAATCGCCACGGCCCACAGTGGTGGGGAGCAATATAAGAATAGTAATACTAAAAAGCAGGTTGAATAAAATTTTCTTTAATTTGAACCGATTTTTATTCGGTCAAAAACATTTAAAATGTAACTGCTGATGATTTACACGTAGCATTTTATTAATTTTTTTTAAAGATTATACAGATTTTTGCACAGCATTTACAGACTGATTTCTGCGTAATTGTGGATTACAGCTGTATTGGGAAAATGTAATAGTTATTTAATCATGAAATATCTTTGAAAGTCGAAGGTAGGTTGGCTAGAAAGAAATAATGGCAAGGTGTAATTATCAATATTAATAATAATATCGAATGTTAATCTCTCGTATCCCAATTCCCGGAAAAGTTCCCAAGAACTTGCGGCTCGAACTGTCGGCCGACTTCTAGAACTAGTTAAGGACACATATTTGATTGTCTTTCTTTAAGGAGAAATTTCCTCAAGTGTGCGACTTGCCAAACTAAGCAAGTGAAAGTGTGAAAATGACATATATGATCAGACACGGAGTAGCATTGAAGTATCAATCAATTTCCCTAACGGATGTGGTCGGTGCATGGTTTGAAAATAAAAAGTGGAAGTTTCCTTCTATTGCTGTTATTGGTTTTGCATAGCTTAATATGATAGATTAAATATTATTTTATATTTGGAGCTTAAGCGACCCATTACATCAATTCGTCACAAAAAAAGATATTAAATGCTTTAGTATAAATAGTTTAATTTCTTACTAATGCAAAAATTTAATTTTTTGTGGTTCTTAAAGCTTGAGCGACTTTTGCTAGAAATCACTTTATAAAATAATTTTGGTTGAACACTGGGTCTTAGAAAATTTTTTTTTTTGGTGGGCAGGACCCGGCCAGTATAATAAACATGGCTGAGTTCTTCTTCTCCCCAAATATTATTATCATTTAAAACGAATCAAATATAAGAATTTTCTGAGTGTTTTTTTGATTAAATATTTCTGAGTAGTTTACTAATTCTTCGCATTTATATATTTGCTTTGCACGTTTATCCTTAGTCAACAGAATGTAGTTTCAGGTAACATATTAAACAAATAAACGTATAAAACGTATACAATAAATGATTTATAATTGATTAAATATAAATATACTTTCTGTACTGTTTTTACTGAATATTCGTGTAGCGTCCTCATCACACAAACAGTCAATTAAGATCCCCCCCCCTTTTTTTTTCATTTCTTACTATTTTATTTTTCAGATTTTACTTTGAATCTGAAAAATAAAATTTCGCCTTAAAGCGTTTTTATCTTATATATATAATCTCTTGAAAGCTACATAATGATTGGCCTACAGACCTTTTCCAAGCAATTTGGATGTAGTTTATGTGACAATTATTGTGCAGCTGTCTATGTTGCTACATAATGATTGGTCTACAAAGATAGACCTTTTCCAATTAATTTGGATAGTTTATATAATATTTCAAGTAAATCACATAATCGGTTCTAAATCCACGAACCAAATTATCTAACATAATAACTCTCAAAATAAATTAAATAATACCTGAATTGACAAGTTTGCAAGTAAAATTTTTATTTGACATGTCAATATAAAACCACAAATTAAAAATATAAATAACATAATAACTAAAATAAAAAAATGTCTTGATTAAACTGCTGAAAATTATGACCACAACTATAATCTTAAAAAGTAACTCATTTCATAAAATAACCGCTACATATACTGGCTAGAATTATAAGGATTAATATTTCTATTTAGTAAAAACTAATTAGAAACTAATCAGACACGATAATGTACCTTTGATAATTATAATATAAAATGGTCGAGAATGGTTCCTTTGAATCGGTCCTCATATTGTCATCTAGTAAATGCCACGGACAGTCCGTTCTAACTTCTAAGTTCCAACTTCCTATAAGAGTTCATGTTGCCGACCCAATGAAACTTATCAATTAATTCCATGTTAGCCCAATACCGAAAGTATATTTGCAAAGTTTGAACTTTGAAACAGTCCATCGAGCTTCCCTTGTTAATTTTAAGGAATTACATAGGTAAAATCCACACTACATACGAGCGTATGTTCTTAGAAACTAGAAAGCTTCCTCTATAACCCACCTACGTACGTTCCTATAAATACCTGTACTGATCTATTATCCTCGTCACAAACTCAAATTAGCCACTTTCTTCATCACCAAAATCTCATCTAAACATCAAACTCCGCATAAACTTATCACTGAAACCAACCCCGGCCAAAAGAAAGGGAAAAAAAAAATGAGCTCGCCCGACACAAGAGGAACCAAGCCAACAAAACGGCACCCTGCCTGCCCGGGAAAGAGCCGGTGCGAACTACCAAACTGCATTCACAATGCATGCTCCAACTTCCCAACTAAAGAAATTCCATTCAACTTCTATGAAGTTAATGGTATGTTTGGTGCATATCCAAGCATTAGGTTTGAAGGAAGTTGGTTATATCAGCGACTCGACACTGTTTCAAAAGGATCCAATGCTAGGGGAGTCGGCGACAAAACAATGATAACCGTCGGCCCGATGATGTATGCTGCACAATTAAAGATTGGGGAAATGTCAGCAATAATATTCGACAAGATTAAATCTTGCTTGAATGCTGAAATGCAAGTCTAGGTCATAAACGTTGTGTCAATATGTGTTAAAAATAATGTTTATTTGTGTACAAAATGTAGAATTAATATTCATTCATTTAATTTGTTTTCTTTTTTGTTCTTTTGAAAGATATACATAGTATAAGAAGGAAAGTACCATAAGCAAAGGAAGATTAGTTGGTGTGAAATTTTCATCTAATGTGTAACAAGTTTGGTGCATTGTGTTTATTTTGTTCATGACTTTACTAGTCTTGATTTTTGTGTCAATAATATTCATCTTTTTGTTAAATTTGGGCAAAAGATCATAGGAACATAAGAAATGAATAGTAGATCCCCTCAAACGGGAGTAATTTGTGATAGTTACGAATCATTAAATTCACTTGATACGTACAAGATCGTGATAAAAAATATCCTACTCATGGTGTACCAAATATGAGTCCTTATTTTTCGATAAAACAGTTCATTTTGTTATTGTTCATATTGTTCTTCTACAGACTAGTAGAACTATGCCACATGAATCCTGCTACAAGATTATGGCATGAGAATTCAATTTAGGGAGACAAGTGCAAGTTTAGTTGAAGGATGATGGCATGTTGACATAACATCTATATACGTTGACTGGCACTAAATTGTACCATTGTATGATTTCAGCAGAAAGAAAAATTAAGAAACATAAAAAAAGGAAAAGATAAAAGGGCTTCTAGTTACTGTATGATTAGAAACAAACGGCGAAAGAAACATCAAGTGTAAAAATCTGGCATGATACGTGTCAAAAAATCATATGATGTATACTTGTTGCGGTACTAGTATTGTAGAAATAAAGCTTTATTTCTATCCTCTATTTTTTCGAAATTTATTCTCATGTTTTAAATACTTTGTTAATCTTTAATTTTTTTTCTTCCAATTTATTTGCTGAAATGCTGAAAGCGGTGATCTCAAAATTTTATACTCTGATGCAGAGGAACCAAAAACAGGGTAGCCACTAACTTTTATAGTTTAAAAAATTTTCCCTGTGAAACAGAGGAACAAATAACAGAGCACTTATTTTTTGTTTTAAAATTTTTTTCTGAACTATTGGATTTGACAGTTCTGAAAATGAGTAGAATAAACTCCCATTTGACAAGATAGTTCCGGTTTTATTTTTATGACACCTTTTGTTTATTTTTGATAAGCAGAGTTTTTTTTTTTTTTTTTTTTTGAAACAGGGAAGCCTCTGTTTTGGTTTCCATGGTTTGTTTTTGGCATGAGACCTTGAATTCTTAAATGAAAATATGAAATGTGCAATTTCAAATGACCTCTCTCTGGTCTCTTACTGTGTTAGCGTGTTGGTACAATGTCGACGTTCATAAAAAAATTACACTAATATGACCCAATTCCATAAATATCGTCTGTATTTTCTATCATTGCCTGTATATATATGATATAAATCTTGAATGTAAATACGTCCGTTCCTTTGTAAACTGGGGAAATTTCTATGTTATATCGATTAGACGATAATCAAAATTATGTTATTTAAGTCTACTTTTCTACCAAGTAAGCTAGGCAACAGGGAACTTCATGCAACTTTACAGGTTTCTATTGTTCTGCATGACAGCCTTGAGTAAAACAGGGACGCGTTGTAAGGATCAATAGACAATAGAGAAAGCATACACTTAAAACATCACACGTAAATTAATTAGTTGGTTCAATTCTTTATAGCCAAGAAACCTTTGACAAATTAACGACAGTTCCCATGCATTCTAATTACGTATTTACGTGTGCATTTCCTGTTTGTAATTGGAAGTTTCCATCAGTAGATTTTGCGTGCCGTTTTGTGATCTGGAAAGTTATGCTACTAGGTGCGATACCCAAGTTTATTCAGATAAGAAAAACATATTCAAATATAATATTAGTAGAAGAGATTTTTGACTCGAAAATTAAGAAGGATGATGGCATGTTGACATTGTCACAGTCCCGCACCGACGGGTCGCGGGACGCGAGGAGGAACGGTATCTTCTGTATTCATCCGACGGCCCGTCAACCTACGTCGCAACAGAAAAACAAACAGAGTCAGGTACAAATCTCAGTAACCGGTTATTTAACGACGCAGCTTCTCTATAATTAATTATTATAACAAATTTCAATCAGGTCGGATTAATCCACAGAACAAATAATATATTTTACGGAGATAATCGGATCCAGCCAGTCAGTCAATCAGAGTGGTCCCTCCCCGAACTCAGGAGGATCAGGGCTCAAAATTCAATTTCCATTTCACATCCAATTTCAATTCCAATTTCCAAACCCGATAACCCGTGAAATATACCAATCACAATTCAGATAACATATTCAATCAAAATCAAACGATAAATCAAATCAATCAATCAATACGAAATTAAATACAGAGAAGTCCGATTACCTGATTAAACGGTCCAGAAATCAATAGACAGATCAAATCGACTATCCCGACTGCGACGTAGACTCGAATCCAATCGGCCGAACTACTCAAATCTCAATAGGCTTTTCGAGCTCTCTCTCTCTTCAATTTATTTGACTAAATCCGAAAGATAAAGAAGAAAGCATATAGGATATAATGTTTTTTGGGTGAGAAAAATGAATCAGGAGAGAGAATGACCATGGTTTTATTTGTTTGTTTCAATCGGAAATATATCGGATAAAGAAACAGCGGCAACAGGTGGCTCATGGCTAAATTGTTGCATGCGGCACGTGTCAAGGTTTCATTTGGCAAAACTTTCTCCTCAAATTTTTTTTTTTTCTGATTCCATCAAAAGGCGGTGGAAGAAATATATTAGTTTGTTTATACAGAATGATCGGTCAACTTTAGATCAAAATTGGTCAAAGTGGTCAAAGTTGTATAAAAATTTGAAAACTTGGTCAATTCAGGTCAAAACAGGTAGGGTGTCACAGACATAACATCTATATACGTTGAAACAGAGAAGCCTCTGTTTTGGTTTCCATGGTTTGATTTTGGCATGAGACATTGAATTCTTAAATGAAAATATGAAATCTGCAATTTTAAATGACCTCTCTTTGGTCTTACTGTGTTAGTGTATCGGTACAATGTCAACGTTCATAAGAAATTTACACTAATATGACCCAATTCCATAAATTTTAGAATATATCGTCTGTATATGCAGAGCTGTCAAACGTTCAATACGTACATGGAAATTGGTTGTTACGTTTATGTTCCGTCATTATTCACGTAACACCATTTATTTCCGCTATTTGTTCCGTAATATTAGCGGAAATGAAAATATTTTCGTTTAATGTTCCGTCTGTGATAAACGTAAGAACGTTAGTAACGTTCAGTTTTTTGGTTTATGTTGATAACACACAAAATGAAACATAACAAGTTCAAAAATTTGAAAAAATTTAAACGGAACAAAAACAACAACCATTGCTTACAGAATTATACAAACACAGATCAAATCAAGTATAAGTACAAGTGATTCAATAGAAATACAACTCACAAGTTTATAACATAATCCAAGTCAATGCCCAATTGCCCATACATGATACATTACACATCACAGATAACTCAGAAGCTCACGTATCTGTTTACCAGTAAAATCAGAAATTGTTCTTTTTTTTTTTTTTTTTTGTAAAGAAACAATCTGCCAAGAAAGGAGGTACGGAGAGAAAATTGTATTAAAAAGATTCAACATATACAAGAAAATAAAAAGGGAAAAAAATAAAAAAATGCAAAAACATTTCTGTTCTTATCAGCTCAGTTTCTCCCAGCAAGCAATTAATTCCAAATTCAAAATATGCTCTTATCCGTTCAAACCCCTTTCAATTTAGCCAAAATGAATTTTTTCTCAAACCAGCAAAGATTCAATCAAGCCAAAATCAAATCAACAAATTATAGCATACGGAGGAGTAACTAATAATGTGTAGAACCAAAAGAAAGGGTTCTTATGACAAATGAGCGAAGAAAGGGTGTATCTTACTCAAAAGGAAACCAAAAAATCCTCCACAATGCTTCAGGATCTGAAACCCAACACGCATCTTGAAACTTTTTTTATCTCGTTGACCTCTGTCTTGACTTCCCTCAGTTAGTCTAAATCGGTTACCAGAGCTAGTAGGTGGGGAAACCCTTGTGAGAGTGTATCTGATAGTACAGCAGAGCGTGCCAGTGAGCTCATCTCAGGTTCACTCACTGGTAACGGGTAGTGTGATGCTTTCACAGGGAAGAAAGTGCAGGCGGTTCGTGTGGCCGGATTCGGCAATAGGCAGACTTGAAAAGGTGGATTTTGCTTAAAAAACTGCTGCCTTATTAAAGGATTCCCTTAGACTGTGCTCCAGAACCACGTATTAAAGAAAAGGTAGGGGATGGAGAGGTCGGGAGAGGAAGGATAGAGTGTGAAAAGAAGTAAAGTAACCAGTTTTACTTGCTCCAGAGATTAAAACAAGGAGAGAGGAAGGAAGAAACAATAATAGATGAGTTGACCATTTTGCCCTTTACAACCATGTCCATGTCAAAAGCTTTGGAGGTTATTTACGTAATTTAACAGATTTTACTCTGTCTCCACTCCGATTTGAGAGTAACAAAAACCAAGATTTTAATAGAACTGACGCATCTTGGTTCTCCTTCCGTTCCCTTCTCGTTTTGATGCTGGAGCGAGTAACTAGCGCTCCTAGCCCTTACCTTCCGTTCCTCTCCTTCCAAAATCGCATCCTGGACCAGACCCTTAGTATCTGGTGCCCTCTTTGACCTATTGAATGGCTACGCTCAATTTACCTCTTTGGCTTTTTTAAAATCTATCTGTCGAAGCACCGAATGTAACAAGAAATAAATTGTGAAAAAAATATTTTATTGATTTTTCTCCATCCTGTAAAAATGACATGACACAATATATATACTTACATGCAAAAAAAACATCTAATCTTTCTACATCTTTCTATATATTGAAAACAAATCTTTATAAATATCCTAGATTGCTTGATATCTTTAGCTAATCTTGTCTCTCATATCATTTTCGTAATACTCCCCCTCAAGTTGAGCATGAAGATTCAGAATGCCTAACTTGCCAAGTAGATAGTAAAATTGTCGCTTGCCAAATGCCTTTGTGAAGATGTCAGCTAGCTGTTCATTGGTGCGGATGTGAGAAGCAACGATGCACCCAGCCTGAATCTGATCCCGCACGAAATGACAATCAATTTCAATGTGTTTTGTTCTCTCATGAAAAACCAAATTTGCTGCTATGTGAAGAGCAACTTGACTATCACACATGAGTTTCATTGGTTGAGTATGTGAAACACCAAGAGATTGAAGAAGTGTTTTGAGCCAGGTCAATTCACAAGCTATAGTACCCATTGACCTGTATTCTGCCTCTGCTGAAGACCGAGACATAGTATGCTGCTTTTTAGTCTTTCATGAAATAGGAGATATGCCCAGCATCACAAAATATCCAGTCAAACACCGTCTAGTCAATGGACATGTTGCCCAATCTGAATCACAATATCCATATAAAGTCAGATCACCATTGGTACTCAATAGAATCTCTTGCCCCAGACTTCCCTTCAAATAACACATGACACGAATGGCTGCATCATAATGAACATCAAGGGGTGCATGCATGAATTGCGCCAGTATATGCACCGAGTAGCATAGATCAAGACGAGTGATCGTAAGATAAATCAACCGTCCAATAAGACGCCTATAGCGTTCAGGATCCTTATAGGTTTTCCAGATGCAATTGACAATTTGTAATTTTGCTCAATAGGAAAAGCCGCAGGTTTTCCACCTAAAAGTCCACACTCAGCCACAATATCCAAGGTATATTTCCTTTGGTACAAGTAAAGACCTGTCGGATTTCGTGCTATCTCAATACCAAGGAAATACTTGAGTGCACCCAGATCCTTCATATAAAAAGTGCGACTCAAATACTGCTTGAACTGCACTATAGCTTCTGAATTATTTCCTGCTATGACCAAGTCATCGACATATACCAAGATAGCAAGAAATACATCTCCCTTCTTCATTGTAAACAAAGAATAATCAGCATATGACTGAGTAAATTCATATACCTGGAATGCTTTTGTGAGTTTAGAGAATCACATCCGGGGGTGCTTGACGCAAACCATAAAGAAATTTTCATAGCCTGCATACTTTTCCAGGATATTTTGAAGCAAAATCAGGTGGCAAGCGCATATATACCTCCTCATGCAGATCACCATACAAGAATGCATTATGCACATCCATTTGATGTAATTCCCAACCTTTTGCCACTGCTACAGCCAAGAAAGTGCGGACACTGACCATTTTTGCATCCGGAGCAAATGTCTCTTTAAAATCAATTCCTTCAACTTGTCGGTTTCCCAGCACAAATAGTCGAGCCTTGTACCTTTCCACTGACCCATCTGAGTTGTACTTGATGCGATACATCCACTTGCATCCTATTGCCTTTTTGTTAGAAGGCAAATCTTCAATGGACCAGGTGTTATTCCGCTCTAGTGCCTCAATTTCAGTTTGCATTATTTTTCTCCAGTTACTATCCTTCATGGCTTCTCCAAAGTGTTCGGGTTCCTTCTTCGCTGTTACTGCAGCTAAGAACTTTCTATGTGCAAGAAAAAATTTGTCACAATTTACATAATAAGCTATAGGATAAGGAGTACCTGAGATAGCTGCTGATGTGGGATGAGCATAAGATGAGTCGCATTTGGCAGTGTAGCAAATGTAGTCTTGTAGACGAGCAGGAGGATGGCGAGATCATCTTGGTGCAATCTGTTCAGATGCGGGTGCACTCTGACTCGGTGCAGGTGCACTTGGACCCGATGCAAGTGCATTCTCATCCAACAATGTGGGTGCACTTTGACCCAATGCGGGTGCACTCGGACCCGATGCGGGTGCACTTTGACTCGAGGTGAGTGCACTTTGATCATCCGTAGATTCAGAGTCATAAAAAACATGACTACTCCCCCTTGCTTCCACACACTCATTATCCAACAGATGTTCAACTGTTCTCGTGTGTGTTGCAAGCTGTATAAAGGATGCATCATCACTTTGACCAACTGTGGGTGCATTTTGAGCCGATACGGGTGCACTATCAGATACCATCTTAGAAAAGGAATACACGTCCTCACAAAAACAACATCCCGAGAAATGATGAATTCTTGGGTTTCCAAATCAAACACCTTCCATCCCTTCTTCCCATACGGGTATCCAACAAATGTACATTTTCTACTTCTACTTTCAAACTTATCAGAAGTGCGCAATTTAATATAACACAAACATCCAAAATTCCGTACCGCTGCATATGAAGGAGCTTTGCCGAACAACAACTCATACGGGATTTTATTTGACAGCACTTGAGTGTGTGTCCGGTTAATCAAATAGGCAGCAGATAGAACACTTTCTCCCCAAAACTCAAGCGGTAAATTTGCTTAAAACCGCAAGGCTCTAGCTACATTGAGAATATGACGATATTTTCTTTTCACTCTACCATTCTGTTGAGGTGTAAAAACACAAGATGTTTGGTGTAAAATTCCAGATTCAACATAAAATTACTTCATGTGGTGCGATTGAAATTCCAACTCATTATCACTTCTAATGCATTTAACAGTAACTCCAAATTGGATTTGAACCATTTTACAAAAGGATTTTAACAAGTGCCTTGTCTCACTCTTTTCAGCCATCAAATAAACCCACACAGCCCGGGCATAATCATCCACAATAGTTAGAAAATAATGTGCACCACAGTGTGATCTAACACGATATGGACCCAAAATATCACAATGTACAAAATCAAAAAAATTGGCTACTTTATTTAAACTATCAGGAAAAACATCTCGAGTTTGTTTAGCTCGCATACAAATTTCACAAACATCAATTTCACTCTTTAGGGATTCAGGAGACGAAACTTACACCAAAAAACCATCTTCTGGTTCGGACCAGAAAGTCGAAATCGAAATGCAAAATACTTGCTCGCATCTCTTATTTCATGCACTTCCAACGGCCTCGGTCGTCAAAGATCAAAGTCACTTCTTTCTATGCCGAATTCCTCTCAAACTTGGATCCGGCGGGAAATCGTCTAGATACTCTTTGGGCTTTCCGGTTTTCTCGCTCCGCCCACTTCGAAGGAGATCACAGACTACTTGAAATAGATTCGCCGCCCGAAGCCTCGCAAGATGAAAGCCGTTCTTCTCGTCAGTTCGAAAATCATATTCATTACCAGTTCTTGATCCATCACATTGAGTAGCAGCACTAAGAAGAAGGTCTCGCGTTGACACCAGCATAGCGTTGACCAGTAGAAACATTATTATTACTAAGTTCAGCCAAGATTAAAGTTATCTGCTTAGAAGGATGTCCCATGCGTTGATGCCACAAGTCATAAGGTTTTTTTTAGCTCACATGAAAATTTTTTCCAGATGCACCTTGATGATAGTAGTAGACCCCATCTTTTTGCTCACCCACACCAATCAGCGTCCTCGTACTGTGGTCCTGAACAAGACAAAACTCATTAGTAAATGTAACAAGGCAATTTTTGGTGCTAACTAACTTGCTAATAGAAATAAGGTTGCATTCCAAACTAGGTCCATATAACACCTTTTCAAGAACAAGTCCTTCACTTTGGACAACATCTCCTTCATGTTTTGCTACAGTTTGCTCTCCATTTGGAAGCCCAACAGTGGTGGGACTTACTGTACAAACATTTTGAAGACAAGCAAAATCGCCTGTCATGGATGAGAAGCTTCGCTATCAAGTATCCAGTCCAACTCTAGCATTTTACCATTCAACTTTTCATGGGATGCACTTGCATTGGATTTTGCTATAATAGTTATGATCTGTTTGTTGGAGTTATGTCCTAGAAGTCAATAGTTTAATAACTTAAATATTAGTTTATGTTATTGATGATATTTAATCATTTGTTCCTAAAGTTTATTACTGACAGATCATTCGGGTTGAGGATCTGAATTGTAGATCTCTGTGGATCATTCATTAGAATGACAGTAATAAATCTAAATCGTCCGCAATCTTGACAATTAACAAGGAACATTAATTATCATAAAAGATTAGTATGCAAGTTAAGTGATGATTAAGTTCTACAAATCATAAGTAAGGTGTTACCAACTTAATTGCATATGTGTATGTTATTAGAACATAGTACATAACATGATCCAATGAAATAAACATATAGATTGTGTTATGTGTCATTGTTTATTTCATATGAGTTTGATTCTAAGTTTGAGATGGTTCAACTTTTCCACATGAAAATAGGTTTAATAAATATCGTCTACCGTTGATTCCTGATAAGGCTGCTATACGGACTTTATTTATGTTCTCTTGAATTGTGCAGGGAAAAGTTGTTCATCAAGAAAACCGTATGTCCCTCATTAATTCACTTAGTGAGTGATTGTTTGGACCCCTTGATGGAGATGGATTGTTTGCCGGCAGCTTGTACAATCATCTCTAGATCAAGAAACGTATAATCTGCAAGAATGACAAATTCTTATCTTGGATTATACGATGATATCATGTGATATAAGAATCAGACAAGGAAATACTATTATTTCTTATGCATGATTGAGATATTGTAGCAGTACACTATTTATGCAAATTGGGAATCATAACGTGTTGCTAGATACTGATTATGATTATTGGAATTAAATAGCGATTTAATTCCATGGCCAACGTAGCATAAATTCTCAAAGGGTCACACAAATAGAACTTTAATCACACAGTGCATTATTTATTTATTCGCAGCAGTGAGTATTGCGAAAATATGATAAGTTGATTAATTAATTATATACCGTTGCGAACCGTTATAATTAATTAAGCCAAGGAGATCATATAGAAATAAATTAATGCATTAACTAATCCCAAAATAATTATTAATAAGTTAATAATTAATTTGGTTCAACACAATTTAATTATAGGAATTAAATAGAGCTTATGGACCTTTGTTTAATTAGTAAATTAAAGACCCGATTTGAGTATAAGAAAAAAATCCATTAATTAATTAAATTAGTGGACATTTGACACACCACAAAATGGACTTGATAGCCCATATAGTGGATGCCCTAATAGGGGTAAAAAAGTCTTTAAAGTTTGTGGAGTGGTTGGTCTATAAAAAGAGGTCATTTGGAGAGAGAAACTCTAGCTACCACAGTCTTTTCTCTCCCTCTTCCTCCTAGAACGAAAATTAGAGAGAAAATTTTAGAATTTTCATCTCTTTCTCTTGCTCTTTTCCACCTCATCTAGCTCATGTGTTGAGCCATCTCTCTTCTCCATTAATTAAATTAGTTGATTGAAAGAAGAAGAAGAGAGAAAACCTTGTGGGATTAGTTACTCTCCTCTTCCTTGCTAGCACAAGTTGAAAGGGGAGGTGATTAATCTTTTAGGTGGACTCGGAACGGCCGCCGGCGACTTGGTGGTGAAGGAGAGCACGCCACCGACTCTCACGCATCGGATTCAAACCTCCTAGTTGCAAGTCTAGGAGAAGTAGCTTTTTCCTTCCCTTCTCATGATGTGTTGATGCTTGAACAAGATCCATCGAGATCCTTATTATTTAGATGGTTAATTAATGGTAATTAGCAAGAAAAATTTAAAAACAAGGACTTTCTAACACTGTTGGACCTGGACATCAGAGAGGCCAGGTATAGAGAGATGCGAGTCCTTTTCACCAGATGCGCCTGCACTGTATGCACCCGACCCGGATGCATCCGCACTTGATGCGCTTGCATTCTAAACTGCAGTTGCATATGCGTGTCCACGGCCTCTTTCACCTCTTCCACCGCTTCGTCCTCCAAGACTTCCACGGCCCCCTCGACCCCAGCCTTTAGGGTAGCCGATCATCTCATAGCATTGCGTCTTTTCATGGCCAATTTTGCTACAGTGGGAGCACACCGGCCGTTGACCCGACCCGGACTTAGTTGCGCCACGATCCATCTATAGCCCGTCACGTGATTTGGAGGCTTGAACTACAAACCCAACTGTATCAGTCCTCTCTTCTTTACCACGAGCAATAGACCTATGACGTTCATCTTGGATCACTAGATAATACACCTTATTCAAACTAGGAAGCGGTTCCATGCTCAAAATATGTGATCTCACATTTTTAAAAACAGCATCATCTAGTCCCATGAGAAACTGATGGGTTTTCTCATCTTCACGCTCCTTAACAAAATCCTTAGCCATGTTGTAGGTGCACCCCTGTCACGTGCACGTCGGTACTTTAAGATAGTTGCTGAGTTCATCCCACATGCTTTTGAGCCGTGTGTAGTAGGTAACAACGCTCTGCCCTTGTTGTCGTGCAGCCGCGATGTCCGCCTTGAATTGATGAATACGTGTAGAATTGCCAATAGCAAATCTCTCCTTCAAATCATCCCACCTCTCCTTCACCGTCTCTGCATATGCTATGCTTGGTTGAAGGATAAGATCAATTGAATTAAAGAGCCAAGACACCAACATGGAGTTGCAAGGCCCCCACAAGCTTACTTCGGGTGCACCCGCATCAGCAGGTTGCATCACCGAACTATCGATGAAGCCAAGCTTATTTTTAGCACGAAGTGCATTGCGCATGGCCTTCTGGTACAAATCATAGTTTTCTCCCTTCAACACGCAGGAGCTAATCATAGTTCCAGAGTTATCGGACGCATGGAGAAAGAAAGGAGATGACCCATCGATAAGATTGAACGAAATCGTTCCTTCTTTGTTACCCACGCCCTTTCCTGTGCCGTCGCTATCGCGTGCTATGAGATGTCCTGCGTTAGGTCTCTGATACCATAACAAGAAATAAATTGTGGAGAAAATATTTTATTGATTTTTCTCTATCCTTTACAAATGACAGGACACAATATATATACTTACATGCAAAAACAACATCTAATCTTTCTACATCTTTCTATATATTGAAAACAAATCTTTCTAAATATCCTAGCTAGATTGCTTGATATCTTTAGCTAATCTTGTCTCTCATATCATTTCCGTAATAGAATGGTTACGCTCCTGTATAGAGATTTTTGGATCGTTCTTAATATGATGAACCACTCAGCTTCTAATTAGAAAGGCAAATAGGTAAATTGAGCAAACTCAACGCATCAACTTTCGAAACCCTAACCTGAGTAAAATAGGAAGGGGAGTGATAGAAAGGCGAGAGAGACGAGAGCGGCGTAGATGCACATCTATTTCTCCGCCTCAGCAGCTTCCCTCCTCTGCAGATTTTGGGCTTCATGTTGGGCTGGCCTTAACATATAGGCCGACGAAATAACGTTAAAAAAACGAAATGAAAATGGGCTGTTTTGCTTACGTTCCGTCTTTCTGAACGAAATCACGATCCGTTCCGTTGCTTGAAACGTAAAGGATTTCTATTGCATTTCTGTTCCGCCAAGACGGAACGGAACGAAAAACGTGCGAAACGGCACGGTATTGATAGCCCTATGTATATGCTATCATTGCGCTGTATATATATGATATAAATCTTGAATGTAAATGCGTTCGATCCTTTTAAAACTGGGGAATTTTCTATGCTATGCTTATCGATTACACAATAATTACAATTTTGTTATTATTTAATGTCTCCTTTCCTACTAAGTACTAAGTGAGCTAGGCGATAGGGAACTTCATGTAATTTTACAGTTTTTTTAGTGTTCTGCATGATAGCCTTGAGTAAAAAAGGGACGCGCTGTAAGCTCAGTAGAGAAAGCATACACTTAAAACATCACACGTAAATTAGTTAGTTCAATTCGTTATAGCCAAAGAAACCTTTGACAAATCAACAAAAGTTCCCATCATTCTAATTATTTAATAAAATGGAATACAAGACACTAGACATGCCACTAATTTTTTTCCCAAAAACTTTTTTAATTGCACTGTATTGAACTAAAATATTTTTCCACTAAAATGTTTTACATACATATGTTACTCATGTATTTCGAATGATAAAACATGTTTTTTTTTGTCATACCAAAAGTATTGATTAAACAAATATTGTTTCTTATATAACATATAAGGTCCTGTGAATTAAATTTATTTTAACAACTGTCTAATATTGAGTTGCGACGCTAGACCATCAGAATTATATATAGAGGTTTTTCAAATAGACAATAATTTTTTAGATATTGGAAGAAATTGAAGATGATGAAAAAGATTTATAATTGTTGCAAAGTTAAAAAAACAAAAAGGTCTTGTATAACTTGTGATTTTTATAAAACAGACCGAAACAGTACTATAAAGAGGGCAATCTTAACTATATTTTTAAAAGTTGCTGTGGTCGGTATAGATGACTTCGTTGACAAGGGAGCAATAACAACGTGGGTGATGTGAATAACGAAGTTAGACAGCACATTACTACGAGAGATAAGAAAAGACAATTTATATGTATTTGAATAATGTGTTGTTAATTTATATTTTTTTTATTCATAATGGCTGTCACCTGAAAATGCATACGCACAGTGGGTTTGAGTAATATTTGCAGATTTAAAAATATTTTTTTCTGTGCTTTGTCCATGAAAATTTAAAATTGGGTCATTTATGCCTACGGCCCTTTTTTTTTTCAAAAAACAAAAATAATAAGAAAAAGAAATTGGGTCATTTATTTTCAGCTTCCTTTGGCCCAATAAATGATTATATCAGTCCCGCCTAGTGGCCGCATTTACAAGAAGCATGCAATGCAATGCAAGGCTTAACAATATGCCACGGTCCTTCACAAATCACAATCCTTTTAATTTCACTTTTGAAAAATTCCCAGGCCTAGTAATAAATTTAAGACTTATTAGTAAACTTATTATAATGGTGCTAAATTGCTAATCAAATTAAATTAAAATATTAGTAAATAAAAGAAGACCAGGTGACACTACTTGACTATCTAAACATATCCGACACTCGCACAGCAAATCGAGTTAGTTAATTACATCATTTCCACTCATTACTTTGCTAAAATAAATAATTTATGCAAAGTATTCATCATTGCACTGGGTAAGCGCTTAACTGGTTTCGAACTTCGTATATAAGAAACCAATTGCCGACAAAAATTTCAACTTGCAATAATACGTATAAACTTTTGCAGAAGCCTATATAGAATATAATACAATAAATAATGGCCGGCTAGAGCGTGAAAGTTTGAGATGTGCCTCCCACTAAGATTTCTATCTTTCAAAACATGAAATGTTTATATTTGTCGAATGCATAACTACAGGATATAGTTGTTCCTCAAACTCTCCTTTCATGGATAATCCATAATATATTATATATCATCGAAATCGTTGAGAGAAAGGGAGATCTTGATCAATTGTAACAATATTTATTTCATATTATGAGATGATACAAGTGCAAAATAGAGGAATTAATGAGGATGAAAGTTCAAACTTTGGAGGTATGTACTACGCTCGCTCGTTATTTTACTTGTTACAAATTTTTGTGGCTTTTCCCATTTAAGGCTAGCGAGACAAAATGGCAAACTCATCCAAAATCTTTTTTCTGGAGAGCAGCTCATAATCCAAGAATTTTCGGCATTCAAAATGCCAGCTTTTCCCATTGAACTGATTCCCTCTCGTCTTTTTTATTTTTCTAATTTTGTTTTGTATGTGTACATCTGTTCTTCTTTAACATTTGCTTGTAAAAGAAATCTGTAGTCGATCTAGCTGTTTTAAAAAAAATAAGTAACTGAAAAGGAGGAGAGGGAATGAGCGTCGGGGACTGACATAATTTCAATCCAGATTTATTTGCGGACAATGATTTCAATTTCTTGTTTTATTCATCGTTTTAGATGATCCACAATGTGTGATTTTTTTTTTAAGTTGCATTCCGTAACGTAACTAGTTTAATTTCGTCAGTCGTAGTTGATGGTAAACTTTAACAATGAAATGTTTGAATAACAACTTACAAAAAGAACGGTATAATAGACAAAAGAGAGAAAAGAATTCCATGGGAAAGTCATTGTCCGACTAAATAATGATGACCAATCCAAGGAATCTGTAGTCGATCTAGCTGTTTTAAAAAAATAAGTAACTGAAAAGGAGGAGAGGGAATGAACTCCGGGGACTGACATAATTTCAATCCAGATTTATTTCCGGACAATGATTTCCATTTCTTCTTTTATTCATTGTTTTAGACTATCCACAATGTGAGATTTTTTTTTTTAAGCTGCATTTCGTAACGTAACTAGTTTAATTTCGTCAGTCGTAGTTGATGGTAAACTTTAACAATGAAAATAGCAACTTACAAAAAAAATGGTATAATAGAAAAAAGAGAGAAAAGAACTTCATGGGAAGTCGTTCTCTGCACACTAAATAATGATAACTGATAAGGGACCGAAAATTTGTTATATGGAGAATAAAATGTTACAAAAAATTTAATAACTAATTGCCTATCTCATAGTGACCAGTTTTGGGATTTTTGGTGCGTTCTAAAGAGGATTTTGCAGTGGTTTTACTTTACAATCCGGGCTAGGGTTTAATAATTAGCAAATTTTGGTTCATTGTTTTCTGCAAGGCTTGAATTCATGGAAATTGCTTTTTACACTCCCATTTTTTTGCAGTTCACTCCGAAATTTTATAAACGACAAAACTACCCTTGAGGCTGTATTATTGTGTAGAAAAGGAAAAAGTAAAAAAATTTAAAAAATAGGGGTATTTTAGTTAACTAGGAGTGAATTGCAAAAATGGGAGTGTGGAAGCAATTCTTAGAATTCATTTCGCTTCGTGGGATTTTTTTATTTTTTAACAATATTTTGGATTTTTTGTGTCTGTGTCGGGTATGGGTATTGCGTAGTGTAGTGCGTACCAAAATGTAAACAGAAAACAACACTGACTAGGAAAGTGACTTCATTAATGTTTGCAACAAATATTCTACAAAAAATCAAGAAACTATCCTGCGACGCACTCGCTCTGCGCATGAAGGGTTGCTTTCGCACCACATAAGATCTAGTAAATCCAAAGGCGTCAAAAAGTTCTAAAGCCCTGAATGGAGTATATTGGGTGTGGCGAGTAATATTTGGACAAAATCCGACACCGGAATTGCTTAAGATCATCTCTAGATTCTATCATCCTCATCATTCCCAAAATCCTCATTAATTATTCAGCGTCCTCATTAATAGAAATCCAGGAATGAGGGGATGATAGAATCCAAGAAATGAGAGGATGAGTGTCAGGGGATGAGAAAGTGAATCGGAGGGATAGAGTGAATCAAAGAATTAGCGCCAGGGGATGAGCGACAGAGCGAATCGGAGGGAGAGAGTGAATCAGAGGGGAGGGGGGAGGGGAGTGATAACAGAGAGTTAATATATAATTGTTCTAGTTGATATCGTAACTGTTCTAATTAATATATATATATATATAACTGTTCTAGTTAAATATATTTAACTAGAACAGTTACGATATTAACTAGAACAGTTAGATATATCAAATAGAACAATTAGTAATCTGTTCTTGTTAATATTACTAACTGTCATAGTTAATGCTACTAATTGTTCTAATAAAAACTAACTGTTCTAGTTAACGTTACTAACTTTTCTAGTTGTTCTAGAAAAAAATAATTGTGCTGTTCTAGTTAATGTTAACTAGAACAATTAGTAATATTAACTAGAACAGTTAATTGTTCTAACTGTTTTAGTTGAATCAGAAAAAATGAACGGGGAGGGGGGAGGAAGAGAAGGGATGAGTTCACAGTTAGAACAGTTAGTATTCACAATTTGAACAGTTACTTATTTAATTAGAACTGTTAGTATTCAGAAAAAAAATGCGTGCTAGGGAACGGGAGAAGAAGCGAAACAGAGAGGAAGGGAATGTATTAAATAACACGTCAGGGGATGATGGGATGAGAGGCAGAAAAGAAAAATGCGTTAATAACTGACATGAGAATCATCTCCATCATCCTCATTTCCTCTTTCTTTTTTCGGAATGCAATTAATCTAACTGCTGGAGATGATGGGGATGATGAATCTAGAAGATAATCTTTATCAGCCCCGAATCCGACACAACTAGATACGCTACATTTTATCAAGGCCACAAAATAAAAAATGGCAACTTGTACCACTGAAGCTCTGCAGTAATTTCGAATCAGCGCCTCATACCCCTTTATATACGTTGTAGCCTTATAGATACAGATGGTTAATACGTTCTATAAATTTTTTTTTTTAGGAATTCTCAATTTTTTAAACTATATGAACAACAGAAATAAATATACTAATTAATTTATTGGTTTACTTATTACAGATCAAACTAGTTAGGAGACGGGCAGATTCGCCAATTCTCGTATACGAATTTCCTGGAATAGATTTTGTTGCAAATAATCAATTGATAGATTCCATCAACAAACAGAGCAGTACATGTGTTATGGATTTGAAGTCCGATTGAAGGAATTTTCTTTTGCGATTTATAGTTGGAACTTTTGATTCTCATCTTCAAAAAGGAAAAAAAAACAAAAAAAATTAGACTGTGCATTGGAAATTATATAGTGTACCGAAATTTTAGTACAATGCAATGAACTCCTTGAAAGGACAGGAGAATATAACAAGAATGAGGAACAAATTAAGTACTTGGGAAAATTTGATACAAGCAATTTCTATTTCTCATGGAGGGTCCAGATGCAAGCAGGGTCCGAAGATGAGCTCGATCCAATTAAGGTTAGTTACAAATGCAATTATTTATTTTATTTTATGTTTATAGTCTCTAGTCTCTACCATCCATTGAAGAAATTAAATAAAAGACTAAAATAAATTGTAATAGAAACTTGTGCAATAAACCTAAGTAGCGTTGAAAATATTATAAGACGATCATAAAATAAATATAGTTCAACTTTTAAACTTAATACTACGTTATAGAAATTGAATAATTTGACTAACAGTCTAGTATTAACTCAAACTAGAGTTATTTTTCGACTTATGTGTTGCGTCGTACTGGCACATGCAAGTTCTTAGACTTGTCATATTACCACGACACATGCAAATGCACGGCATGTTTAGACAAAATGTGGTGTGCACATCAATACATATATTAAAGCGCAGTATTTAGATCCGATCCAAACACTATTCATAAGCACTGTTGATGAATAGTATGGCTGACAGGTGGGACCCACTCAACAGAAAAATATTTCAAATTCAACTCTGCCTCGACAATCTGGATTTTCTATGGTGGTCTGGACAAAACTCGAACACAGATAAAGAGTAATTGCTACAGAAGATCCGGTCTGCAAATCCAGCCATGTGGGTGGGGTCCAAGCGCTTTGGTGATGGTGGGCTTATCAGGATTTTCTATGACAGTCAAAGTAAAATTCAATTATAACTACAGAATGATGTTCACAGAAAATCCAATGTCCGAATTTTTTTTTTGATAACGGCCTTGGGCCATGTCAGAATCCAATGTACGTCCACACTGTTTTGCTCTCCATTTTTTTTTACTGGTCGTATCCATTTCCGATATTTGAGAAGAATATATGTTGCTTTTTTCAATTATTTGAAGCCCTTAAAAATTTAGTTTCTCCATGAAAGACTGTATTCATTCTCAAATAATATATGTATAATTAATAGATGTGATGATTTTCGATTATATGCTTTTAAAATAATTAAAATAGATTTTCAAATCTCATCATATTTTATTTCTATGGTTTGATCTTTACTTTTTTTTATTATTATTTTGGACTTTCCAAAATATATTTCTGCATCAAATTTTACCACCATAATCACAAAATTAGAACAAATATACAATGCAATTTTTTTTTCCGACTTTCAGAATAATTTATATTATTTTATAAAAACGGTAGATCATGCAACGCGCGAAGGCCCGCTAGTGTATATATATACTAGGACAAATACTTTTCCCCAGAAATATGAAATATTATAAAAGAGGTAAAAGTATAAAAAAAACATTTAATTTTCTTAGCACGATATAAAGCAAGAATTTTTTTTATATAATTTTCTGTTGTAATACAAAATAAATGAAATCAAAATTATGATATTAACTCTGTGTCTATTTGTGCACTTTCTTTTTACTAGAATCTAATAGCCAAATAAAAAAAATGTATAGGAAAAATATACACTAGAGGTAGTATGTTATTTTTTATTTTTTTTAAATATTTCATTAGTCTGTAGCAATTTTTTTGGTAATAGAAGGGCACTGGCACTCATTGAATTGCTGTTTTTTTTTGTTTTAAAATATGGCTCTGATCAAAATAAATTTTACATGAAATTTTATTTGATTAGAATTAATTTTCAGGATTTTTTTGGGTCTGATAATATGAAAATTCCGATGAAATGAAATAAAATCCATTTGTTATAATAAAAAATTCTAATCAAATGAAATATCGTGTAAGAAAAATAATTCTTGTCAGGGTCATAGGCCCAATTTTATTTTATGTCAAACGTATGTGCCAGCGTTTGAACGGAGAAAAATAAACCTAAATTATGTGGCGGAAGTGATAACCGTCATCCAACAAAATATCATCCACGCATTCAATTTTTTTTTCCGCACCAGCATTGTCCTCTTCTCTACCCCTGACGTCTCTCCGCTCCCTCCCCTTTCCCACCCCTGGCGTCTTTCCTCTCTCTCCCTTACCTCACCTTCAATTCTCCCTCTCTCCCGATTTTCCTTCGACTCCACCTCTCTTTTCCTATTTTAGTCTCACTTCCTTTTGCCTCCACCATGTAAACTTTGTCTTGCTTTCTCAAAGATGAATATATACAACCATAAAAATAAACAGATAGAAAGATAAGATGAACAAAAAATCAAAGTGTACCAATACAAGAACAAATGAACATATATAGCAAACAAATCGAACAGATATAACAAACAAAGTGACACAAAAAAAAAAAACTCACACACAAAGATAAAATGAACATATATACATAGAAAAATGAACATGCACAATAAACAAAATGAAGAAATACACATATTGAATACTTCTTTAATATTGCCAACTCAATAAATATTAAATATTTTCTTGTTGTAACTAAATGAACATTTATTTTTATTAGATACTTTCTTAGTAATACTAACTAGGTAAATATTATATACTCTTTTGTTATAACCAACATAACACTTATACTTATTAACCACTGTTTTTTTCCTTCCTCTTCGAAATTATTATTATTTTGAAACATAACAAACAAAAAATTTCTGACTGCAACGACACGGAGTACTTTACTAATTCTTTCACATTTAACTATTTGTCACGTCAGGTAAATCGTATTTATTTTCAGATGACATATTAATAAACATAAAAATACACGAGAAATATATTATTTGATTTGAACATGAATTTCTGCGCTGTTTCTAGTGAATACTCGGTAGCGTGGTCATCAAATAAAATGTTGTTAAAAAGTATTTCTTAAAATTTTTTATATTTTTTCTGATTTACACCGAATTTGAGCATTAATTTTCACCTTAAGCGCTCTTGAGTTTTAACTTACAGCTTGCAACACTGAGTTGACTTTTTTATTGTTTATGTGACAGTTGCTCTGTAGCCATCTATGTTGTCCCGATTAGTCGGTCTATAAAATTGTCCTTTTCAAGGAAATTTGGATTTTTTTTATTTTAATATGGTGTTCCTTTTTAATTTCATTTGCGGTAGACTGGTAGTTGATCCTTATAATTTCTTTCTTTCTCTCTTTAAGAAAATGTTTCTGACAGTTTTTTTTATTAATGGCACTGAATAGAAAAAAAAAATGATATTTTGAAACATAACGAAAAAAAATACATTTGCTAGTTGTTTTACTAATTGAACTAAACATAATATTTTGAAACATATAACAAAAATAAGAAAATTTTCTTATAGCTTTTTTTTTTTTTTTTTTTTTGTTAATGACGCAGGATAGCTTACAAATTCTTCGCGTATAACTTTTGTATTCAGCGTGGATGCGTGGTAATTAGCAATTGGTTTCAGGCCACAAAGCGTTAAAATTTTGTTTTTCATTTTTAGAGCATTTCTACTGAATACGCGGTTGATACGCGCATCCCACAAACGTTCATTTCTTTTTTTCTTTTATTTTGAATTTAATTAATATTCTTATTCTGATTTACGCTGAATCGTAACAGAAAATTTCTGTAGGCTTTCATCTGAAAGGTAACAAACTGAGTTCAATAAATAAAAGTATGTTCAGAGTACAAAGTCAAAACAGACCAGAGAAGGGAAATCAAAACAAACAAAAGTAGCCTAGAGCTTTACAAAGTAACGGCTTTAACGGCCAGCAGCGTTGCCAGTCAATCACCCAACTCCTGTTTGTGACAATTATCGCTAATTATGCTAGGTGTACAAAAGTAGTCCTTTCCGAGCTACAGCAAAAAATCACGTAATCTTTTTCAAAACCACCAACTAAATAATCAACTATAGAACTCTCAAAATAAATTAAATAACACCCGAATCTACATTCTGCTTATGAAAGAAATGATTTGACTAGACAATTCAAACCAAAAATAATTGATATGTAAATATAATAACTAAAATAAAAATGACCTTATTAAAACTGCTGATGATATATAACTATGATCATACCGTCCTAAATCTTAAAAGTAAGTCATTGTCGTTAAATAACTGGCACCCACATTTCTGACCAGAATGTAATTAAGGTGTATTTTAGATAATTATATACTGTGATCGAGAGTGGGTCCACACAGTCACATATAAGAGCTCAATTAAATTACTGGTTGACCAATTGAATAAACTAAATAATTCCTTGTTGGCTCAATATACCTAATTAAAGAAATGTTTGCTTGGTTTGAAACAGTAGTCCATAGAATTTTCTTGTTAATTTGAAGGAACCATAAAAGAAAAATCCATACAAAATACGCGCGCGCGCATTTTCTTAGTAAACTTCCTGTAACCGACTTACATCCCTATAAATTAATTTCTTCACTTTTCTAATTCTCATGACAAACTCTTTAAATTAGCTAGACATTTTGCCTAACATCCTTATTCCATTCGCCATCATCAAAATTTCATCAAAATTTAGTCCCCTATACAACTTATCACTAAAACTAATAACCCAAAAAATGGGATCGCCACATGATAGAGGAACGACCAAGCTGCCGAAGCTTCACCCTGCCTGTCCAGGAAGGAGCCGATGCAGACTTGGAAGTTGCATTCACAACGCACCACCACGCTCAAACTTCTCAGCTGATGAAACTCCCTCTAGCTAGTTTCTATGAAGGTAATGGTATTTTTGGTGCATATCCTTCCATGCAAGTTTACTGGAGGTTGGTTATATCAGCGTCTTGACACTGGTTATGCTGGAAGCACTGTTACAGAGATCAGTGGGGATACAAAGGGAAGCATCGGCACAGTGATGTATGATGATGCACAGATAAAGATTAGGGAGATGTCTGGAATAATATTTGACAGGATCAAATCATGCTTGAATAATGCTGAAAATGAAATGCAACTATAGGCCGTAAACATAGTCCATGTGTTAAAAGAATAATTAATGTGTATTGGTGTACGTACAATATGTAGAATATTCATTCATTATTTTATTTATTTATTATTTTTTTGAAGAGTGCTTTGTATAAGAAAGAAGGAATACATAAGAGAATGAGCAATAATATAGCTGTTGTGAAAATTTCAGGTAATGTATATTATTTATAAATTCAATAAGAGATGATATATATTTCTAATTAAAAACATTTGTACAAGTGTGCTGTTAAATGTTTATTTTATTTGTGTTGGTTTTATTCACTCTTCAATTTGATATAAAGATAACTGGACCAAAGAGAAACAATATTTGTAGATCGACACAAAACTCAAAAGGGAATGCTTTGTCAGGCGAATTCACATGATACATATGATCAAATGTCCAACTCATTGTGTACCACTACTAGTACTAGTCGTCCTTTATTCTGTTGATACTTTTTAATTTCTTAGTATTAGTATAAATTTATTGGAAAATTAGCGATTCGAATTTGTTATTGTTCATATTGTGCTTGTGCAATCGGCAAAACTATTAATTATTAAACACGAAGGCATTAAAGTTTCATTCCTTCTACATGAATATGGCATGAAAAGAAATTAAATTTTAACACAGAAGTGCAGGCAGAATTCCATGTACCACTTAATTAATTTGGTCTAATTGGCATATATAACATTTTGCATATGTTGATTTTTTGGCACAATTAATCATCCCGCACTAATGGCAATCTATTGACCAAAATTCACAAATTTTAGAACATGCATATTTTATTATATGTTGACTATGCATGGTATGCATCTTTTTGATTGGATGTATATACGCTAGTTTCTAATTAAAACCGTGGAAGCATCTGTGTTATACCACCCGAAAAAAAAAAAAAAAAGATCTTTAATGTGTACTTCCGTGCTAAGCAATCTAGGCAACAGACATCTTCCTGTACCTTCACTGGATTCTTGTTATTTGTAATGCCGAGTAAAACATACGCGTTGTTAAGGTTTTTGTACGTAAGCTCGTAGCTGGCAGAAACATATATACTTATGAAAACACACGTAATTAATTTTTGAATTCGTTATGGGCAAGAAACCATGACAAATAACGAAAGTTCACATGCAGATTTCCTACGCATTTCCTGTTTCAAATAAGCGTTCCCATCAATCAATGTTTACGTGGCCTTTTGTGGTGATGCCAGGTTCAAGGTCCCTGGTCTTATCAGATAAAATAATATTTGATCATAAATTAATAACTAGCAGCATCATTGACAAATTTAAAACTAATAAAACAACAAATATGTATTAAACAATCAAATATTAAAAAAAACTTATTCAAATACTAAATAACTACCGAAGAACAATTTCAAAATATTTGGCTGAACATGACCGGTCAATCAAAAGAATATATTAATATACGAACACGTTAACCGATCGAATTTTAGAAAAAATAACTCCATTTTTTAACTAGATTTTCCAGGCTAGGTTGCTAGCTAGGTGTCCGCTAGCTTTGAGAATGCTAACCAGAAAAGTTTCACATATTAACCAGAAAAATAAATGATAGTGAAAAAAAATTGGTGACTGGACATGAGCTTCATTTAAAGTAGATGTATAACAAAATGACGCATTGACCATCAAAACGATCCTCAAAAAAAAAAAAAAAAAAAAAAAAAAAACCATCAAAACAATTAATTGTGGGTTATTTAATGGGGGCAAACCGAATTACAGAAACAACTTTTGATGTATTTACTACACGAATGTCCATGAAGTAGCGTCGCAAGAACTTTGTACAAGAAATATTAAATTTTGTGGCGTATTTATACTAATTTAAAAATCTAAATAAAACGTACGTAAAAGCTAACTTTTGTGTAAATATATGCTGCCAGAATGTATTAATAAGTAAGTTCACAAAAAAATTGTACATTATCAATCATGAAATTCTCTCCTGAGTTCTTCATCGGAAATTACAAAGAAAGAACTAATTTTCTATTATTACTCTTAAATGAACAAGAAATTCAAATATTAGCTTTCACGCACAATTGTCTGCACCTGATCTTCTATATATGTTCATCTTTTATTGTTTTAGGTCCGGGCAGCCTGAGCCGTGCGTCTCTGCCATTAGACACTTTCATGTGCCCACCTCTTCTGAACTTTTGCCACCAGCTAGTGCAGTTTATTTACCCGGACCCGACTCACTCTTCTGTTAAGCCTCGCCTTTTTCCTCTGCTTGTTACCCCGTAGGTGAAACGGCATATGAAATAATGTGCGCATGTGCCTGTGATGACGACACTGAGCCGGAACAATCTCAGAAGTATGCTCACCCTGATGGTGGACGATACCTTTGATGTACTTCCACAGGGACCTATGGTGGCGATTCTTGTTAGCTTGGTATTCGCTCGACTCATCTTCTTCACTGCGGTGGTGATGATAGTGATGGTGATCACGACGATGGTGCAAAACTGTACCTAGCTTGTCTTTTAACCAGTTAAAATGCCCTCTTTTCTTGTCTGGCGTGTCAGCCTCTTTCGCTGGTTTTTTTAGGTTTCTTTGTGAGCTTGGAACTTCCTGACAAGTACCATGAATCCTTTGTAAAGAGTTGTTATGATCATGCTGTTGCCTTCTCGAAAGAGTGGCTCCAAGAGGATGGCCCGATTTTTGAATAACCATGGGTAATATTCTTTTCGAAGATGACAAACTATTTCTGCTTTGAATCCTTTGTAGAGGTTTTCTATGATCATATGGTGTGGAATTAAGTGTCTTTTGGAATGAGTTGCTCCAAGAGAATGGGTAATCTTTGAATCTTTTTGAATAACCATGGGTAATATTTGCTTCGAAGATGATGGACTATTCCTGCTGGACTCACTGCTGGTATCTGAGTTTGACTGACTACTAGAAACAACTGGTAAACTATATCCTGGCTTTTTTCTGAGGTCAATTACTGGAAGCCTCTCTTGAAGCAGGGTCCTCTTGCTAAATTTGTCAGTCTTTCTATGATTACGCATCCCCCTGTTTGATTTTCTGCTGCCATCAGTAGAACTGTCCTTTTCGGGTTCCAAATTTTAATTTTCAATTTTATACAGTACGAGCTGCAAGTTCATATGCTCAAGTGGTGAAGAGACCCTGTCGAGACAGACTGGTCTCCAGATTGAGTTCGTTCGATCTAATGGCGAAGCAAGAATTCGCTTTGGTGTCAGCTCGGCTGTCTTGAAAGCATTAGGATTGAGTTGGTGCTTGCTCCGGCAATAGGACGACCTCTCTTTGGGACACTGATTATCAGAATTCCACTAGTTAAAGGTCTTGATGACTGATCAATGACTGACCCGGCTTTGGTAGCGAGACATAGGATTGCAAGGAGGAGATGACGCTTGATTTGGTACACGCTGTTCTTGGTTTTGCGTGCTTTTGATAGAGAACTGTGACATGAGAAATTTTGAGTCACCTCTAGCAGAATGTCTCATGCAATTGTTGTTGTTTTGTTCTAAGCCCTCGTTGGTGCTCGGGCCTGATCTCTTAATTGACAAAGCTTTCGCCGATTGAGGAGTTAACATAGTACCTGGCATCATCTGAAATGGATAAAAAAATACTGTCACTTAAAAAAAAAAAAACACACAAAATTTTGACAACTCAAACTCGAGATGATAAATTTATATCCTCCAAATTATAAATCTCACATTTATAGCATAGTATATGATATATAAGAATTTGTTGGAAGCATAGTGATATCCTTACAATGATTATTCATTATATCGAGTGATACCTCTTAGGCCTGTTTACGTACTGCCGTAACTGTTATTTCGTTCCGTTTAACTGAAAAGGAACAAATAACAACACCAATTTTTATTGTGTTTCAATAATGGAATGGTAAACGAAACACGGAATTGTGCCATTTCGAATCGTTAAGTCTCATTTTGAATTGTTATACGTGTAATTTCTGAAGTGGAACGAATAACGGCACGAAATTCCATTTCGTTTTGAAAAGGTCAACGAAATGAAATGTTGTACCATTTACCTTAACAGAATGACAAACGAAATGAAATATTGTACCATTTTTGTTTTGTCCACGTTTGACAGGCTGACATACCATCATGAAAACAAATTACCAGTGTGTCCTAAGTAAATTTGGTCAATCAAAACGAAATAACTGTCTAAAGCAACATCCAAAGTGATGATGGATTAAGCTTCATTTTTTTTTGTTCAGAAATATTTGAAACAGGACAATTAATTTCATACAAATGATTACCCGAAACCACGTAATGATGTCTAAATGAGCTAATTGAACAGAGTTCTGATTTAGTAAAGCAAATTTGTTCCGAATATTTCCGCAAAAAAAAAAAAAAAAAAAAAATTAGTTAACTAATAGCTATACATCTACACAATACACAAAGTTACCTTTATCTCACGTCTAAGTGTATGTTGCGTAGCCTCGTCAGGAAGTTTCATTAGAAATATTCTTGATTTATGGTCCAACTACAAAAACATCCGAAAAGTGGAATTCATCTTATTAGAGGCCTCATGAGGCAAACAAGAATTATACTAGTCAATAGTTTTTAGTATAATGCATTAAGAATTAATGGTACTCTTTATGTTTTTAACATAAAAATACACTTAATAATTTTGAAAAATCTTTAGTTTGATAAAATGGCACCTTTTGTACTCGTTGTATTTATGAATATTTGAAATTCTTTGCAGATCCGTTAACCAATGTAAGAAAAAGACTACGTACACATCACAAAAAGAAAACAATAAAATAAATAACAACAAATTAAGATGTGAAAAGAAAAGGAAAGCATAAATAGTGGATAGATCGATCGATCCAGTGTTTTTAAGGACCTTTAGTTTGTTAACATGGCACCTTGTACTCATCGTATTTATGAATTAATATTGAAATTCTTTGCAGAACCGTTAACCAATGTAAGAAAAAAGTACACATCACCAAAAGAAAAAAAAAAAACAATAAATGACAACAAAATAAGATGTGAAAGGAAAAGGAAAAAATAAACGGTGGATAGAACGAGTACTGCTAGAACCAAACAAACGTTTGACGTCAAACGCAATTCTAAACACAATTATTGAAATTTTAAATGCCTAATCCGAACTGCTTAATATGATCTTCATATTAAAATGTTATTGAAGACCAAATTTTACCTTTTTCAAAATTTTAATTTTTAACTTTTTTAGGTGTTATTTTAAATTGGATGGTTCAAAACTAATTAGATTGAGAATTTTCTAAATTTCAAAATAAATCGTAAAAATGAATTTTTGATTAATCATGAAATTATATTTCGGTGTTTTTTTTAGGTTTTATTGCTCCAATGCTCCATAGAGAAATTATATTTCTGATAGTTATTTTACCATGAAATATGAAAAAAAATAATCGTATGGATCATAGTCGGACAAATCATTAAGAAAATGGTAATAATTATTAACAATAAAAATGGCATAATAGATTTGACATAATTATCAATGATAGTATGATAGGGCTGGCAACGAGTCGAGCTTGAGCGAGCTAATCTTAGCTCAAGCTTGATTTGAAATTAATTCGAGTTTTGTCGAATCGAATCAAGTTTGTATCGAGTTTTCTAACGAGCTCGTCGAGCTAAATTATAGTACTTTTTATATATATTTTCAAGCAAGTAATATACAAATTAATTAATATTTATCAATTTCAATATTATTTTTATTTATAAACTAATATTTTATTCATTTTGTAATAATATTTTAAATAAAAATAGCATTTATATGTAATAAATAAATATATTCTATATCAAATTATGTACTAATATATATATAAATTAGTCAATAAAATTATATTTTGAGCCAATTTCGAATTAATTTCGAGCGAGTCAAATTTGCTTCGAGCCCAAATAAATCGAGCCATTGTCGAATCGAATCGAATTTTTTCTCGAGCGACCCACGAGCTTTTTGCCACCCTAGCTGAGTATGACACCATCAACTATTTTGGTTCCTCGAAAGGTGGCCCAAAAAGACAAAAACTTGCGGCTCCACCGCTCCAGGCCTCCAGCTCCAAGTTCCAAACCTAACAACGCAAACTAGATTGGTATGGAGAAATTTATTTATTCAAATGTTTGACTTTCCAATCTAAGCAAATAAAACTGACATAAAAGACCAAACACGGATTTAATTATAAATTACCAATCAAATTCCTTAACGGATTTGGTCGGTGACTTGAGTGCAACCACCTTCTAATTCTATAACCAAAATATTAAATCACAATTTGTCAAAAAAAAAAACTTTTAAATGCTTCAATATATACCTTGGAAATTATGTAAAAATTTTAATTCTCGTGCTTCAAGAAACTTCTGAGACTCTTAACTCTTGACCTTTTGAAATAATTTTGGATGGGTACTGGGGCTCAAAAACATTTTCGCGTACAGGACCTAGTAAAATTAGCTTAACTCTTGACCTTTTCTTCCTCTTCTGAATTAATAATATTTTTACACGTGTAACGGAAAAATTTTAACTGCAATGACACCGAGTAGTTTACTAATTCCTTGCGGTTAACTATCTCCTTTACACGTCTGGTCAACCGCATTTAGTTTCAGGGTGACATATTTATAATAAACATAAAAATATACAATAAATACATTATTTGAATAAAGTAACATATGACCTTCAGCGGTGTTTCGAGTGAATACTCAGTAGCGTGGTCATCACACAAAATCTCATTTAAGGTTTTTTTATTATTATTTTATTATCTCTTTTATTTTGTAATTTTATTTTACTCCGTATTTGAACAGAAAATTTGGCCTTAAGTATTTTTTTTAAGTTTCAAATATAACTTCCATATATAGTCAAGTGATCTTTACCCCTTTTTTTTTGTTAAACAAAAATTATTTAAATTGTTAATATCAATATATTAGATAAAATATTGTTTCAAATTATATTTTTGGTAATTTCATCGGGCCATTACAAACAAATTCTGTAAAAGACTAAAAGATATACAAAATGCTTCAATCATATTGATTAATAAAATGAAATCTTTTAAAAGAATATATTAAAAATATACAAGAAATGAGAACCATATTTTGTTTTAATGGCAAAGACTAATGCATCTTAAATGAAAAAGTTACAGGTTCGAAACCGGACTGGAGGGTTTTTATAGACATTTAATTTAAAAATCAATTGGGAGATTTTACCCCAATTTATCTTAAAAAAAAAAATACAAGCAATAATTACTAACTCGTCTCGTTTAGCTAGTTGTTTGTTTTACGCGTGGATTCGTAGTAATTAGCATTTGGTTTCAGATCATCAAGGTTAAATTTTGTTTCAATATTTTCCCAGTATTTCTACTGAAAATTCGGTTGCGTACGCATCACACAAATGTTAATTTCCTTTATAAATATTTTTCTTCTTACGATTTAATTTATTTTTCTAATTCACACAGAACCTGAACAGAAAGTTTCGTCTTTAATTTTTTTTTTTTTTTTTTTTTTTTTTTTTTTAAAACCACGCCTTGGGCCTCAGATAGTTTCGTCTTAACGCTGCGAGACCGGGCAAATGTTAATTCTCTTGTATACTGTTTTAACGCTGTTTCAACGCTGGGAATCCGAGTTCTCTTCTATAGAGTTTATGTCGCAGTTAGTTGTGTTTGTGTAGCTCTCTATTATGCTTAATAATAGTATAATACTCGGTGCACAGAAAATGCCATTTCCTATACGTTACGTATACAGAAATTTGGAAGTTTCCATATAGCTAGTGTTCCTGGTATATATCACGTAATCTTTTTCAAACGTCCAACTAAATTATCATTAGAAAAACTCTTAACCTAATTAAGTAATATAATAATACCTGAGCTACTAGTATGGAAATATTAATTAATATTGCAATACTGCAATATTATAATATTATAATAAATATGATAAATAATATTATAATAAAATAATTAATAGACTTAATTAATATTTCCATATGTTTCTCTCTCCTAATTTTATATTGATTTTCACTCTTTCAACTTAGATATTTCCCTTCTTCTAGCTAATAGAGGGAAGAGTTCTTCCCGAATTAAGTCACTCTTCCTACTCTCTTCTGAATCAAGTGTTTGGTTCAACGGTTCAACCTTATTCCCGAAAGAGTGCTTCTTCCGAGAATAACTCGATCGTCTGCACAAACCAAACAAGGCTAATTAATTATTAAAATAAAAAAGACTGGTCAATTCAAACTAGAAAATATAGATAACTTAATAACTAAATAAAAATAATGACTTTATTAAAACTTCTGGTATGTAATTATGACCATAAATTCATAACTATCCTTAAAATTAAATATAACTCATTTTGTAATTAAATAGCCGCTACAAATACTTCTGGTAAAATGTAAGGAAGTACTGTATATGCTTTTTGTTTTAATAATAAAGACTAACTAAAATATATTAAAATACCAGAATGTTTCCTAGGTAATATACAATACTGGGATCAAGACCCGGGTCCTTTGAATTGAATGGGCCGGTGCACAACTGCACAGAGTCTGATAGACACATAATATAGTGAATGCCATGGAGAGTCCACGTCATGGTTCTGAAACTCGAAATCGGATTCGGACTCAGACTGTTGGTTATAGGAGTCGAATTGGATGACTCGGAAAAACTCGGGTGACTCGGATCAGAAACTTGAATTTTTTATAAAATACTTATTTTATACTTTAAAAATTAGAAAACAAAAATACGAACATGTTAGGAAAAAAATATATATTATTCACAATTTAGTTTAAAAACCTAAATATTAGAAGTATGAATAAAAAATATAAAAATAATACAATTATGGAACCTCAGGCAGTTACATTTCAAGTTCTTTTGGAAAATACAATTTTGAAAACTGTTACATTTCAAGTTCTTTTGGAAAATACAATTTTGAAAACTATTAAATTGAGACTTCATGACTTATAACGAAGCTTGTTTAGTAAAATATAAATTTATTATGAAGACATATTTGTTAAACCATTTTATTATATCAGTCAAAATATTAGAGTACGAAATTTATATTTTTTTTGTGTTGTTTGATTAATTTTTGAATCAACCGTTATTTTTAAAAATTTATTTCGCTCTAGAAAAATCTGAACCATTGAAAATTAATTGAAACGATCCAACTGGACACCTCCAGTTAATTACCTTTCTTCCCCAACTCCCTTTTTTTTTTTTTCTCCCGCGCTCTCCACTTCAGGAGGTTCCATGGCGGCCCACGGTACATTCTCTGACCATCCCACGTGATTTCTCCACCCCTAGCCACTCTGGACGGTGTTCTCCGCGCCTCACCACCTCTGTTCGTTGATATAAACCATTAATGGTGGTTCAAATTTTGTTTCCGTTCCAAATCGGGAAAAATTGGCTCGGTAGGCATCGATTCCGTTCTGAATCGCCCGAATCGACTCGGAATCGGCCGAGTTTTCGAACCATTCCACGTGTTCTAAACAAATGAAATTTGAAATTTATGGTTGACCAATGAAATTTACCAATTATAATTCCGTTACGGCTCTATGCAGAAAGAAATGTCCCATAGATTTTCCTGTAGAACACATAGGAAAATTCCTGAGAACATAAAATAGCGTGTTTTCTTAGTTCGAAAGCTTCCTATAACTGACTAAGGTGCCCTATAAATAATTACTCTCTTAGACAACAATTGTCATCAACTTCCTCTATCATCCTCATCACTCTTTCTTCATCACCAAATTCTCATCAAACCTTAAAGCTCGACATTCAGCTTATCACTTAATCACTATAACCTATACAAAAAATTAATGGGATCGCCAGCTGTAAGAGGAACCAAGATAGAGAAGCTACATCCTGCCTGCCCAGGGACAAAGAGCCAATGCAATATTAAAAGTTGTGGCCACAACTCATCGCGCTCAAACTTCTCATCAGTTGATGAAATTTCGTTTAATTTTGATGAATTTCAAACGAAGTTTGGCACATTTCCTTCCATCAGGTTTGCTGGAGGTTGGGTATACCAGCGACTTGATGCGGTTTCCGAAAGAGCCAATACTAGAGGGCCCGGGTACGAAACAAATGCTGCTGTAGACACGATGATGTATTCTACAGAAATAAAGATTCGGGAGATGTCAGGAGTAATATTTGACAGGATTAAATCTTGCTTGAATGGTGAACTCCATGTTTAGGTCATAACCATGCATCGTCCCTGTGTATTAAAAGAATAACATTAATTGTTGTACAAATATGTTGAATATTCATTCATTTTTTTTTTTTTTTTGGGTTTCAGAAGAGTGTGCATAGTAAAAGAAAGAAAAAGTAGAAAACAGAGATAGGAAGCAAATGAATATTAGCTGTTGTGAATATTTTATGTAATATACATTAATTATTTGTGTTCATTATATTTACATGTTCTTCAATTTGATAAAAGATACTTGAAACAAAGAGAAAACAATTATACATCCTCACAAAAGGGTATGCTCTGTCACATGAATTCACTTGATACATGAGAGTGATCAAATTATCCAAACAATTGTACATCCTCATCGTGTACCTAATCTAAGTCCTCAATATAATAATGATATATACCTTTTTCTTAGTATTTTTAATTTCTTGGAAACTAATTAACGATTCAATTCGTCCAAACTGTCCTTCTGTTTAGGTATAGAAACTATTCAACACGATGGCATTAATAAAGTTCAATCCTTAATTCTAAGTATGGCATATAATCTCAAGTTTAATAGAAGAGCAAGCAGATTTCAAGATACCATTTTAATTAGTTGAAGGCTGGGTATGAATTTTTTTCCTTTTTTCTTTTTTGAGTAAAAAAAACCTGGGTCAAGCCCAGTGTGTTTTTAATTGAATTAAAAAGGCTGGTCAGATTGGCTTAGCATTTTAAATATTTTTAATTTTTGGCACACCGTGCCACATTAATGGGAATAATCAGACCAAAATTATGCTCTATTATATATTCTATTTATCTATTTATTGACAGTATATGGTACGTACGTATCTTGGATATAATGTACATACGTTTGTTTCTAACAAAATCGTGTCTTAATATAAATTTGACTAGACAAAAATTTTATGCTCGTACTTCCGTACTAAGCAATCTAGGCAATAGATACAATTTCATGCAACTTCACTGGTTTCTTTTGTTATTTAATATGCCGACTTGTCGAGTATAACAAACGAGTGGTTAATATATGTTACTTGTGAGCTCAATAGCGATAGCTAGCATACATTTATGAAAACAAACACACGTAAACTATTTATTTGAATTCGTTATGGCCAAGAAACCTTTGTAATTTAAGACGGTTTGAACTTTCCTGTTGGAATTGGAAGTTTCCGTCTGTTCAAGTATATATGAAGTCTACACATGTGTGTAAAACGAATGATGTAGCGCATGAGCTTCATATGAATAATTCGGATTATATTAACTTAAGTACTGTTCGAACTGAACAAGGATTGATTCGGACCGAATATTGTGGAAGTGAATCAAGATCAATGCTTGTGGGGTTCCACTCAGACCGAGTGGCTCTGTTTTAATGAATGTGGTTCGGTCCAAACAGAGATACCGACCTAGTATATTTGGTAGGTATGAAATCTAATATGTCAAATCCTACAATATACAAAGGTTGCTTAAGGAATTGGTGTATTTCCATATTGAAGAGGATCTTATGTGTGTCAAAAAAATAAAATTTAAAGAATAAAAAAAAGATTTTGTATTTTAAAGAATTACCAAAATAGGCTAGTTGCCTTATGTAATTTTATTTCTATTTATTTTCTTCTTCTCTCTCAAACAATGTATCTAAAAGAATTACATAAAATCAAAGGTTTATATAGCGGTTAGTGGGTTCATAGCGGACATGATTTTAGATAGCGGTTAGCGGATAGCGGACATTTAGCGGCCGCTATCGGATCAAAATATAAAACATCATCAACAAGACTTACGTAGAAGTATCAAAACATAAAAATGCAATGAGAGTGAGAGTACATAATTTAAATATTGAAATATTGGTTGATATGGATCATTGTCTAAACTGGCATGATTTTTTTTTTTTTAAAAAAAAAACTTATAAACATGTCGCTATTAATACAACATCTAATCCAAGGTAATATACATAGTAACATCATGAGTTTTGCTATGGTGAGTCGCATTCAAAACTTCTAGATTTGGTTCAAAATGACCGATTCAAATTGTCCAATACGATCTCCCTATAGAAATCTCCATGCAGACCAAAATTTATATATTTTTTTAAGAATTTTAATGTATTTTTTTCGGATTTTTAAAAATTGTTATTTTTTTAATGGTTCAAAACTAATTAGATTAACGATTTTCTAAAATTTCAAAACAATACTTAAAAATTTCGAAAAAAATGTAAAATTCAGTCTGCTTGGAGGTTTCAATAGGAAGGTCTTATTGGATGGTTTGGATCGGTTATTTTGAACCATATCTAGAAATTTTGAGCACGGACCCTCTTGTGAGTCGCGACTCACCATAAGAAAACTCGTAACATCATATGCTTACTTCATTCCAAAACATTAAAACTTTCCGGTCTTATAAATACTAAAATGCAATTGTTGTACTAAGACGTTTGTTTAGTTGTGACTTCTTTGGCAAAAAAAAAAATAATAATAATAATATAAAAAAATAAAATAACCAACATAAGGTACCTATATGCAAATAGTAATCATCAATATTTGTGTTTAATTGCTAACCCGTAGTCGAGTTGATATGACAGAAAGCTTAGCTTGGCCCAAGGAATCAACAAGGATTATGGGATTTTTTTATTAGAGGCACTAAAATTGCATAAATAGTCCAACACATTAAGCTTTATACCGTATCATTTATTTGCCGCTAACAGCAAATCATTTTGTTTAGCACAATAGCGGAAGGCTAATCCCACCGCTAAAGAACCGATTTTGCGCCGTAAAATAACGCTATTTAAACCTTTGGTCAATAAAATAAATAATGCATGCGTGTGTATGGAGGACGTAGACACTAAGTTGTTGTTGAATTGTAAATTCTCGTGTTCTCTTTGCGTCTAATTGTGTTAATTATTATCTGTTCTGAAATCCTCGTACTGAATAACCCTAAGAGACACGGTTCTTGTGTAGTTGCACTTGGATCATGCCTCCTCAGACCTAAAACTTAACTTCTGCTGCATATACATTCGAATTCTTAACACCATCAATTAATGTTTGCGTGGCGTTTTTTTATATTGACAGCATGTGCTGCTAGGTGCTATATGCTCATGTTTCTTCAGATAAAAAAAACACTTAAATATAAATAGTTAATGGGAAAGCATCATTGACATTAAATTCATAAATAATAGAAGAAACAAATATATATTTGAAAAAAAAATGATATTCAAATACTAAATAATTAACAACCGATTAACCGAATAAAAATATGTTTAGCTGAACATGCCACTCAATTAAAGTATATACATACTAATTAATTCGTTGATTGAATTAAAAAAACATATTTATCTCCTCAGTGGAAATTTCTCCGGACTAAATTAATTACTAGGTCATAGCTAATGGAACTTTTTTGTAGGGTTAGGAAAGAAATAAAAAATGCTCAACTTTGGGAAGAACTGTTAACAGATTTGACAAGACAAGAAAAATAAATAATAATGATGAAGGGATGGGGACCGGAGGAGGGACAAATATAGCAGTGGTTTTCAAAAACGGTCTGATCGAATTTCAACTGATAAGATTTCCGGACCGTACAGATCCGATATTAATCACGGAACACCCATCGAACAGTTTTTGCATGATAAACCACTGCAAGGATATAGTTCCACCGGAGAAAGAGCTTTCATTTAAAAGTAGATATAACAAAATGATACATGTACCATCAAAACTAAACTAGTGCGTTATTTAATGGAGCAAACCTTATTTTTTAATATTCAGGAAATATTTATCAAAATATATATTGTTTGTGTTTATTTATTTAAAAAATAATATTAAAAATTTAGAAGTGTTACGGTTACATTGGAAAAGAGGATATCAAGTTGTCAACAGGAGAATGATTTGAATTAAATATGAATAAACTCGTTGCCTTGGGGAAAAAAAAAACCCTGAATGTTTATCTTATCATCATCTTTATAATGTAAAAAATCCATGCCAAAATGTACGTATCACAATATACCTTGAAACATATCATATGTAAGCAATAATAATTCGGGGGAAAAAAAGGACAAAGAATATTAAGAGGGACAAATAATGAGGAAATTAAAAAGAACAGGGAAGGCCTACCCAATCATGTTAATTCAAAGATATGTTAAAAAAAAAAAGCCCTTTGTTACTATCTTCTCCTCAAAAGTCATAACCAGTTTAACTCTTTCCCCGGCTAGCTGCATTGTTCCATTTAGTCCAAAAGGAGTACAGATAAAATTTTGAATTTTATTGCTTTAATCTGCCTTCTTTAATATGTTTTTATCGTAATTGAAAAAATAATTGGCTTGTTGTATGTTTTAAGAAAATATCTAGAAATTAACCAAAATATAGTCAGGGGAGAGCTGTATATGTGAGGGCAAAGAAAACACGTTCGATCGCTTTCCTTGACTCAAGAAGGTTTCAAGATTATGTTTTTATTTGAAAAAACAAAAAATTGACATTATGTATATGGCTCAATGTTAATGTATAACTATGTTCCATTTATATTTTTGTCATATACCATGTGATAATTTGTGCCTTTACCGTCGAATATAGTAGTCATGACCATCCACACATTTTACCATATTACAGTTAAAGACTAGCTTAATGTATGTTTAGTTATTTTCATTTGGACTAACTTATTTGAGAGTTCGTTTACTTTCTTCAAATAATTACCTTATGATTAAATGGATAGATTCATAAAATAGTTTTTTATCAAAAAAGTTTCAGTGGTTCGTAGAAAAAAAACTTTTTTTGAAGAAGCAATAACTCCAGTGAAATTTAATTATTAGGAAATGATTTTACAATTTTTCTAAGAAAAATATATTATTTTAATATTTTTTAATAGCAAAATGCTGTAGTTGCTTGTTGGAGAAGGTGGATAAAATATATGGTAATTGATAAAATTAAGATTCGTGTCGGTGGAGTCTCATCTTTGACTATTGCGATCATGTTTTCTCGGCAATATTCTGTACAAATGTTTTTTTGGTCTAAAAAAGGTTTTGACTTTTTTTTTATTTGAATTCTGAAATAATAAACCAAACCGCAATGTATTAATTTGTCTAAATGACACAAGTGGTCTGCAAAAGTATCATTTCTATTTCATTCCTAAGATTTTAAAAATACAATTTTCGTAGTTGAAGTTACTTATTTGTATTATAAATTGTATTAAATTGATCCTGAGGTTGACACCACTATTTTATTATAGTATTTAATATAATACCTCCTTTGGCATCATCGGAACGACCACTACTCATTTACCAGAATAATTAAAATTATAACGGATTTGGGAGTATTTATAACCTTGATTTGTACGATTATACCCCATGGGGATTACGGAATGACTTCAATTAATCTCATCAAAAGAGCACTGTTGATTTTTTTTTTTTTTGGTTGATTCCCCCCCCCCCCCCCCCCCCCGAGATATGGGCTTGTCCGATTTAATGGCCTGCAATGAGGTTCACATATTACTGGGCCGAAAGTAATGAAAAAATTTAAGGAAAGAAGGTGAAGCCTTAGTTCGCGTATAGGATCGCAAAATGAAACGGTGAAGCTTCATATAATTAAGGCAGGGTCCGAAAAAATTAAAACTAACGTTACTTTTCACACGAATTTCGAGAATAACAGTTAAAAATTTGGAATTTTAAAAATAAAGTTGTTGGATCGGCGTTTCAATCGCCGAAAACACAGAACACTTGGATCGGCGATTGAAACGCCGATCCAAGCTTGGACCGGCATTCCAAATGCCGGTCCAAGCTTGGATCGGCGTTTCAATCGCCGATCCAAGGTCTGACCATTTGAGTCCGCTGAATTTGCTTTTTTTTTAGTGGGCAATTTGATTTTTAAACACTCAAAGTTGGTTTGCAATAATTTTTTTTGTCGTTTTCCCGCTTAAAATTGTCTATATAAGCTCAATTGTCATCATTTATTATTCACAAACTAAGTTTTTCTCGTTAGTCTGAAATTGATAAACTTTCTCCTCGTCATTTCATATTCTCAATATCACTTCTTCGTAGGTAATAATTTTAAATTAATTATTAAATTTATTTTATTTGATTTGCTAATAGAGTTTTAATTTTGAAATTTTAAGCAAATGGGTCCTAAACCAAGCTGCGTCTCTTCTGGTGTTATTTTGATCGGAGATCAGCGGACTAGCGAACAACGATTATTTTCTGCATTGATGTTACAATATCATGGGGAAAAATTTGTAGTTAAGAAATTAGAAGGAAATCAATATCATGTTAGGGGCCCCAAATTTTTTACAGATTTGGTTGAAAGGAATGGAGGTTTTGATCTTGGAGGGTCGTGGTTGACTCACCTGCCAGCAGTTCCACCTGGTTTTGAAAATCATCCCGCAGCTTCAAATGTTGTCCATCTCCGCTAAATGGAATAGTATTATGTTTCTGTCATCGGTATCTTATTATGGTCATTATTAGTGAAATAAGTTTGTGTGACAGTCGTCACTTGTAATGTTTGCCTTATATTACTGAAATATGTTGTTTTGTCTATTTACTTTTATTAAATTTTTTTATGATATGTATTGAAAATTAATATGCAAAGAAATTCAGAATTAAAAAATGCACACCATTAGAAGAAGAGCTAAATTTTATAACCATAATATAAAGTAACACATCAAAATAAAAAAAGAAAAAACTACTTAAAAAACAAATCATTCAGTTGCTACTTAAAAACAAACTATCTAAGAAAACAAAATATTTAGATATTTTGGATGTCCGCATATTGTAGAATTTCATCCCACCATGAGTCTTCTTCTTCGTCTTTCTTTTGTTGTTGGTTGCTCACACCAGGATTATCAGCGAATTGAGCGGCTTCGTTCCAGAAAACTGCATCGGCTTCTTGTTGTTCTATCTCTGTCATTCTAGCTGCTGCAATACTTTTTTGTTCATCTCTCTCCTTATGCCATCTCAGGCGCTCCCTGATTTTTTTTCCAATTTCTTCTTCTTTTAATTTTTGCCTCTCTTCGACAGCCTTTTGTGCAATTTTTTTCTTTTTTTCCGCCTCATCTCTGTCTTTCCATTTCTTTTCTTGTTGATCCCACCAAGCTTGTTTTTCGTGGTCATCGTAATGGTCACGCAAGATGGTCTATTTGTAATTGAAAACCTGACCACACTTTGTACAGGTCACTGTGTGGTCTCCACGAAAGTTGTAAATTCTTTCATAAACGGTGCAGTGTGTTTTTGGTGCTGAATATGGTTTTTCTGTTGGTGTTTGTTGGGGAATTGGTTGCGGTTTTTTGTAGTAATCTTCATACCAGTCACAATTCTTATGTTTGGGTTTGCTCAGCATTCTTTGGAGGTGCTCCTTGCGATCTCTTTCTTCCCCACCATTAATGTGCCACTGGTAGTGTATTTTTAAATTGAACTCTATCCCGTCATCTTCATAGATATTGTATTTGAAAGTGCGAAAACATGTGCGACATCTTGCATGATAATCTCCTTTTTCTATTTCATTTGTATTGACAGGGGAATGTTGGTAATTTGGCCAGTATTCATCTCGGGTAGCTGTTCGCCAATTTAGAACATCACTATTGGAGTGAGCGCTATTTCCTTTATCCATGACAGTGAATTTTTCAAGAAGAAGAATTGAGTGTGTGTTGCATAATCTAGTTGATGAAAGGTGGTTTTATAGATAATTTTAGACTTAGAATCACACAATAAAAAATTAATTTCACGTGATTCTTTTTCAGACCACGCCTGTCTTTTTGTAGAGGGCAGATAGGGATCAGTATACTTTTTCAGACTTTATCAGACCACGCCTGTCCTTTTGCAGAGGGCAGATAGGCATCAGTATACTTTTTCAGATTTTATCAGACCACGCCTGTCCTTTTGCATGGGGCAGATTGGTATCAGTATACTTTTTCAGACTTTATCAGACCACGCCTGTCCTTTTGCAGCTAATTATTAGGTTAAACAATAAATACTGCATTAATAATAAATGGTAGATTCTTAATTTTTTTTCATGCATTAATAATAAAATTGTGCAATAATAATAAATGGTCCATTAATGAAGTCTAACAAATTTACCTTAGTCTTATTTTTTTAACTATTAACAATTAATAATAATATTAATAAGCAATCACAAAAATACATAATAAATAATAATATTTACTAATTAAATTATTATTAATATAATAACTAATAACACTTACCAATTTAATAGTAATAATCATGCAATAATCACAAAAATACATAATAAATCATAATATTTAATAATTAAATTATTACTAATATAATAACTAACAACAATTACCAAATTTATAATAATATTTAATAATTAAATTATTACTAATATAATAACTAACAACAATTAACAAATTTATAATAATATTTAATAATTAAATTATTACTAATAACACTTACCAATTTAATAGTAATAATCATGCAATAATCACAAAAATACATAATAAATCATAATATTTAATAATAAAATTATTACTAATATAATAACTAATAACAATTACCAAATTAATATTAATAACAATGCAATAATAATAGCAATGAATAATAATATTAATAAGTAAATGTAATAATAGAAAATAATAATAAAAGTTAAAACATTAAAAGCATTAAAAAAAGTAACTTTTAGCGGGAAACCAATTGGATCGGCGTTTCAGTTAAAACAGTAAAAGCATTAAAAAAAGTAACTTTTATCGGGAAACCAATTGGATCGGCGTTTGAAACGCCGATCCAATTGGTTTCCCGCTAAAAGTTACTTTTTTTAAATGCTTTTACTGTTTTTTATGCTTTTAATCATTAATTCTTAGTTTGGATCGGCGATTGGAACGCCGATCCAACTGGTTTTCCACTAAAATAATTTTTTTTAATGCTTTTACTGTTTTTTATGGTTTTAATCATTCATTTTTAGTGATTTTTATCATTAAAAGAATTGGATCGGCGTCCCAAATACCGATCCAAGGTGTAAATTGAATTTAAGTGCGATTTAACAGTGCGTTTTAGTGCGATTTGATTTGATTGCTCATCATTATTTCGACTCTCATTTGGTTATAAATAGAACATGCCGTTCCGAATTCGAAAATCACCCATTATTTTCAAATACTCGACTCTCTATACTGTAAAAAATGTGATTTCCATTCCAGTTTTCGTTAATCAATCTCCATATAATCCATCAAATTATTTCAGTTTGGATGCAACTTCGTAAACTGATTATGAATCAATTAAAGAAATAATTTTATCAGCATTGAGATTTTATCAAGGTCATTATAATTTGAGAATTGTTTTCTATTTTAATACCATAATTGAAGGGAGGTTCCAGCAGATGCAGTTGCCGGTGAACTCTGAAAATGAATGACGGTATGTACGACGTGAGTGCTTCCAAGCAAGAACGCTACACGGCTTTCAACTTCACGTTGATTTGTTTCCAGCTACTGGTGGTGGCCTACAAGGTAACTTACGACAAATTTTACGATGACACAGAAATTATATAATTTTTTATTATATATTTTTAAATTAGGGGGACACACAAATTATAATTATAATTATGATTATAATTATAATTTGAATGAACAAGTCAATAATACCGAAGAAGACGAAGAAAGAAATAATCAATACAATACGAGTGCACAGGGTTGGGATTCTTGGGAACAACCTGAGAGTAGTAGTCGACAACAAAGACAAGAGCGAACAAATATGAGTGAATGAGGTTCGGATCCTTGGGACCAACCTGAGAGTAGTAGCGGACGAGAAAGACAAGATGGAACAAATAATGAGTACAACACCAATGCACATGATTGGGATCCATAGGACCAACCTGAGAGTAGTAGACCAGTTAGAGAAGAAGCAGAGGAAGATGAAGAAGAAGAAGAAGGGGATATAGACGAACTTGACGAGACATACGACCGTGGACCGGGTTATCAGTCGAATTATGTAACGGGGGAGGACTTCATTGATGAAGAGAAAGAGTTTTGGGCGTCACGGGATATGGAGGGAGAGGGTCTGTATGCGCAGGGTTTCGCGAATCACGAGTATTACATTACCGGAAGGACCGATAATTACCATCCCGTTAGGCAATTTCTGGATATCTCTGAGTATAGAAATTCGATTCCACAACCGTCTCAAACAGAAACTTCTGGGCCTTTAGCGCAAGGAAATATTTTTATGTCAAAACCACAATTAAAACAAGCTTGTAATAAATACGCCGTATATAATAATGTACAGCATAAAACCACTAGAAGTACTCCAGCATTGTATGTATTGGATTGTAAGGTGCCTACCTGTAAGTGGCATTTGTATGCCCGTACAGAAAGGGAAGGTGAATTTTGGAGAATAATAAAGAATGAAGAAGAACATACTTGCGTGAGAAGGGCCGGAGATTTCACGCATGAAAATCTGACGGCAGAGGTAATCGCAAACAGCATCAGGAATGCAGTGAAGAGAGATCTTGGTATTTCTATAGATGACGTAAAATCTATATTGGAGAAAGAATATCCAAATGTAAAACCAACCTCTAACAAGTTATGGCGTGGGAGAGAGAAAGCGATCGAACAACTTTTTGGATCGTGGGAGGGATCATACAACAAACTTCCGAGTTTATTATTGGCTATACAGAGAACGACCCCAGGGACACAGATCAAATGGTTGACAGAGAGCGTAGGGAATCCCAACAGAGCTATGTTCACCGCAGCAGTATGGGCATATGGACCTTGTATCGTGGCAGTACCATACCTAAGACCTGTTATCAGCATCGACGCGTCGTTCTTATCGGGTCGCTACAAGGGAAGATTGTTAGCGGCATGCGGTTATGACCCAGAGCAGCGGTTGCTTCCACTAGCATTTGCACTAGTGCGAACTGAGAACGAACAATGTTGGGGTTGGTTCATGAATTTTCTAAGGCGGCAAGTTATCGGGGAAGGAAGAAAATTCTGTGTTGTTTCGGATCGCCATTGGGGAATAAGGAACGCGTTCAAACAACCCTAATACGGTTGGCAAGAGGATGCGAACCCTTCATATGCCGTGCACCGGTATTGCATGCAACATGTATGTGAAAACGTGTTCAAGGCGTCTGAAAAAGACGCAGCTCTACCAGACAAATTCAGAAATAAGTTGGCCAACAAGAAAAAAAGGAGGCCTTTCTACAAAATGTGGAACGAACTGAAGAAAACGAATCCAAAGGCGATCGACTACCTTGAAAAGTGTGGGAAAGAAAATGAAACAGATGGCAACGAGCAGTGGAAACCTGAAAGGTGGGCACAAACGTATGACGGTGGTTATCGTTGGGGAATTATGACGAGTAATGGATCAGAAAGTCTCAATAGCAGGTACAAGGCTGAGAGAAGACTACCAGTTGTTGGACTTGTGGAAGGCACTTGGTACAAAACTGTTAAATGGTTTAATGAGAGGAAGCAAATAGCTTTGGCGAGACAGGCGGATGGAGAACGATGGCCAAAAGAAATCCAAGTTAAGCTGATGAAACATACTCTCAAAGTAAGTACAAATGTACTTCCAATGTAATCATATTTACTTCTACTCTTTAAAATGTATAATGATATAAATTCATATTTACAGCGGCAATAAACGTTATCACCGTTGACATTGAACGTGGAGAATTTGAAGCTCAAGTGCCATTCGAAAAAAATGATCCGGGGGTAACCTGGAAGTACCAAGTTTTTCTCAAACGTGATTACCAACCGAGAGATCCTCAACTACCGAGCAGGCGTGCTTGGTGTAAGTGCAGAAAACCTCAACTCATAAGAATACCATGTCTTCATGTGGTTGCCGTATGCGGTCATTGTAGGTGGGATGTTTCTGATTTTGTAGACGAACGGTACAGCACAGAGAATATGGTTAAAATATGGTCAACAGGTGATTTTCACTGCTACGAAGACAAAGATAAGTGGTCTCGGTATGATGGTCCCGTGATCTATCCGGATAAGACAATGATTAATCGAGGCAGGCGAAAAAAGGATCGTGATTGGATGTGGATGGATGCAATGAGAAATAAAAATCAGGCAAACCAAAGGCGCCGAACCAGAAGGGACGCTGCGGCGGCCAACGACACTCAGCAACCTATATCGATGGAGGACCTTCAATCTGGTCGTCGTACAGGTCGTCCTACCAACACACCGAGGACACGGAGGACTACAAGATCTTCTGCAAGGAATAGAACTCAATCTTCTACAGGGAACCAAAGTGAACCTTCTAGGGAGCCCGTTCAACCTAGCCGGAATTCTATCAGTATTGATCCTCACAATGAAAGTCGCGTCAGTCTTGGGATAGAAGGTATTCAAGCACGTCGAAATTCCATTAGCCTGGGTGACCGATCAATGTCGCTCTGATTTCCCACAAGTCACGGAGCATCAAGTAGCAGGGAGAGTCATGGCGCATCAAGTAGCAGGGGACCATCTCAAAGCACAAACAGTAGGGGAGGGGGACTACGACGTGGGGTTGCCCGGCTAGAATCAAGGTTCATGAATATCTTACCAGGAGGAGGCCGGCGTTAGTTTTATGTAATATTTTTATGTATTTTTTTTTTTAAATTTACCCTTTATAGATCGGTGTAAGGGTTGACTTTATGTTATTCGGTGAAGATAGCTCTAATTTTAATATTTATGGTTGATTAAATTCATAATATTTTGCATCTACAATAATTATTTATGGTTTTTTTGAAATTTTTTTCCGCGTAGTTTTGCAATCCTAAAAATGGAACAAATTAGAAGTAGGGTTCCTCGGAAATGATATCTTAGGTATTTTAGCGATTTTATGTTTTTTATACGTTTGACCTTATGGTATGAAACTTACAGGCATGAGAGTGCAGCGCCTTTATTACCTAATGTGATATTTTATGAATTTGTTAGAATTTTTTCGCGCAGTTTTGCAATCCTAACAAGTAACGGAATCAAAGCCAAATACGAAATATAAATATCACAATAAATATCACAATAAATATCACACTCGTACAAAAATATAAATATCACACTATCCTACTGATGTCCATTACGACGGAACCATCCCTGAGAATGAGATAAATCCCATGCAGCACCAGGCAAGTTTCGAGGCTCTCGACCGGGAGCAAGTCCTGGGGGAGGAAGGGGGGAGGATAAGTCGTAGAAAATGGAGTGGAATGACGAGGCGTTCTGCTAGATGAGGCTCCAGAATCGCCGAATGGATGGTGCGACATAGGTGTGAATGGGTCCTGCAGTGGGGTACCGTATGCCTGATAATATCCATCAGCTTGAGAGATAGGTGCGAGGGTAGGCACAAAGGGCTGACTGTGCCCTCCTCCGTACTGAGTCTGAGTATATGGTGGAGGTGGAGGGTAAGGACTCCCGTATGTGTACTGTGTGCTGTGCGGTGGAGGCCGTGGCTGTATGGTCTGGGGCTGCGGACGGGGTGGAGGCTGCGGCTGTGTGCTCCGGGGCTGCAAATGGGATGGGGCCTGCGGCTCTATGGTCTGAGGCTGGGAATGAGGTCCTGTGGATCCGGAGTGAGGCTCAAAAATATCGGAATGTGACCGTCTGCTCCGAACCAGAGGCTGACTGGGTTGTGGAGCATCAAAATAAGAATCCCAATCATGCAAACTAAAATCATTCTGTTACAGATAATATTATAAAAATAATAAAAATATTTTAAATAATTATAGAATATTAAGCATGAAAGGAACAATAATATTAATAAAAGTGATTGAAAAATGTATTATACCCGCATGAAAAGCTGCTCCTCAATAAATTCCGGCTCTAGCGCATCATCCTCATCATCCATATCAGGGATAGAGTCGATGTCTGAATGAAGACCCTTCGACTCTAAGAGTCGAGGTAATCGAGCAGGCTCGCCAACAATATCCAAGGACGTGCTGCACCCTCTCAGCAATTTCTTCCCAGCACGACGAAATCCCTTCTTGACAACCCATGCACATCCTCGCAACGCCTCCCGCAAAGTATGCTTGACCTGTTCAATTTTTGTTAGCCACTGAATTATTTATTAGGCACAAAATTCTACGTAATGTAACTTACCAAATTCATGTGACCAGGCGTCTCGCGAAGGTATGACAAGTTATGAGCCGGACCAGATGTTGCCCCTTCAGGAATTTGCACAAGATGCGCACCTCCATGTACGCTCAACCAGCGTCGGTAGTTGCTCCAAATATCTTCGCTCCATGGCCGATCCTCTATCACCCTAGCCTCATTAGTGTTCGCCCACTTGTTCACCTCATTCACAAATAGTTGATGCCAGTCAATACCTCGATAGGTATTATGCTGGTATCTCATCAATTCCTCCATTCTCGACCAAGACTGTTTTATTCAAATCACAGTTAATCAACAAAATATAATTGCGAGAATTAAATAATGAAATTAATAATGTGAACAGTTAAATATACCTCAGGTGGCGGTGGGGGAACTGTCTAATAGAGCATAAATTGATGCATGACACGATCTACGTGGTGCCACATCACGACCCAATAATGAATGAATGGGATGCGTAGAAGGAACATCCTCTGCTCAACCTGGGCACAACGAGGCATGCGGTCCCTGATGTGATCATAAGGCCTCCACACGACATGCTCAGGCTTCATTTTCATGCAGACATCCCTCGCATATTCTATCCCACTACGAGTAGGGTCGGTGAACTTTTTCGATTTATGTCTCGTCGTCCACTTCCTGCATTTTCATTTTGTTGTTTGTTAAAGTCAAATAAAACATATTTTAAATATTACAATTAAAATCAAATCAACATACCTCCCATAAGGCGGACACGAGTCAATACTTGGTAGACCCCAACCATCAAAATCCTTCGTGATCGACGGCCGACTAAGTAGTAATCTTGCATACGACCACAACTGCAAGAGCAACCAAGGAGCACCAATATTTATATTGTTATTAATGAAGGCAGTGTCCAAGCCTCGGTATAGCATGGCAAGAGTGGCACCACCCCAATTGTACTGCACCGAGTTACTAGAATGAAGATTCTGCAAATAGGAATTATTTTCTTAAGGAATATCATCAACTCTTTCATATATTTAATTTCTTATTAAAGTGTAATAAATGTGAGATATTTAATTCTTGGCTAACTTCCAATAATTGCAAATAAAAATATGGAACCGAGTCACCCGTGCCGTAAGGAAATAACTTGCACCAAAAAATCTCCAACACGCAAGCGCGTGTGTATCTGTCGATCCTCGCTACGTTATTCGTGCCAGGCCCCCCAATTTGATTCCAAATCTTACGCAGTTCCTTTAACCTAACGGAATGAGATTTCCTGCATTACATTATTAATGTAATTTGATTGTAAGAACTATATATATTTAAAATTAACATAAAAATAAATTTTTTAAAACCTTCTTACTTTCGTTCTTTTTCCCTGAAGCACTTCTCAACTATCGCCGTGTCTGTATCCTCCGGCAACGCCAAATTCTGGAGTAACTGTATGGCGTCGTAATCGGTCCGTCCAGTAACGGTTCTGCCAGCCGTAGGTAAACCGTATAAGAAGGCCACATCCTGCAAATAGTTCAAATTTTATACATATATAGTTACAAAAAAAAATATTACAAATAGGTATTGATCCTTACCTCTAGAGTGACCGTTATCTCGCCAACGTGCGGAAAAAAGAAAGTGTGGGTCTCTGGCCTCCAGAACATGGCTAGACCCTGCAAAAGCGAATGATCGAGCTGCATATGACCTAACTGAACGAAATGTATCAGTCCAAGTGTCATCAAACTCTCATCCACCTCAGCAGTTCGTGACATCTTAGCCCTATGTAGTACTGCCCTCTAATACTGTATATATTTCTTTTTTAATTATTTTAAAAAATACTATCAAAATAGAAATATATAAGTAAAAAAAAGTAAAAGAACAATAATAACTTACACCAGTGCCACGAACTTTCGACTCATCCAAATGCAAGAGACGATCTGCATTAACAGGACCGGGGGGAACAACAGGATCCGCTGATGTAGAAGCCTCGACATCAACAGAAGCAGTAGATGTAGAAGCGTCAGGATCTCCACGAAGCCTCGTAGATCTACGAGGTGGTGCCTCTGGTACTATTTTTCTCGGTGGCATTTTTACTACACTATAATAAAAATTATCAATTTAATAATCTAATAAAATTTCGGCAGCATCTCCCCTGTACCTGGAGTGTTTTCGAAAAAAAAAACACCCAAATCCCTCCTAATTACAAACCCAAATCTCATACAACAAAATTTCCAATCTCATACAACAACATTTCCAATCTCATACAACAACATTTCCAATTTTCTATTTTTTTACATATTTCAAAAATTTTTTAGAATAATTATTCTAATTTTTCATTTATTTACCTCAATAAAATAAATTAATTAAATGTATAAATATTAAAAAAAACTCACCTCGATTAGAAGCGCTGCTTGTCTCTTTTTAGAAAATTTTCCTACATTTAAAAAATAAATCTATCAATTTTTTATTATTTTATTTACTTTTTCTAATTTGTAATTAACTTATCCACAATTATAAAATGTACAAAATAATTCAAAAAAATTTTGTAATTACATATTATAATTATTCTGATTTTTTATTAATTTTTTAATTATTTTTTCAATATTTATTCTATTTTTTCAATTAATTATTTAATTAAACTAATTAAATTAAATAAATAAACTAATTAAATTCAATAAAAAAATTTCAAATTACATATTAAAATTATTTATATTTATTCTGATTTTTTACTAATTTTTTCATTATTTTTTCAATATTTAATCTATTTTTTTAATTACTTATCTAATTAAACTACTTAAATTAAATAAATAAACTAATTAAATTCAATAAAAAAAATTCCCAAATTACATATTATAATTATTTATATTTATTCTGATTTTTTACTTATTTTTTCATTATTTTTTCAATATTTAATCTATTTTTTTAATTACTTACCTAATTAAATTAATTAAATTAAATAAATAAAATAAATATTAAAAAAAAAAACTAACCTGAGGGAGAGATCTGTCCCGTGCGAGAGAGAGAGAGAGAGAAGGGGTGGGGATGAGGGGTCGCTGTCTCGCTTATATAGGAGGGGAAATCCTTGGATCGGCGATTGAAACGCCGATCCTGCCGATCCAAGCTTGGATCGGCGTTTCAATCGCCGATCCAAGGGTTCTGTGTTTTCGGCGATTGAAACGCCGATCCAAAACGTTATTTTTAAAATTCCGAATTTTTAACTGTTATTCTCGAAATTCATGTGAACAATAACATTAGTTTTAATTTTTTCGGAGGCAGGGTCAACTTACAAGTTACGACTTGGAGAGTTTTCTTTCAAGAAAATAATAATAATAATAATAATAATAATAAAAGAGGAGGAGTCTTGGATAATTACTCTATATGCTAAATAAATTCTGAGGGAGATACTTGATCGGTCTTTTCGGACACTACACTACTAACTGGGAATTATTTAATTAACTTGACCGGTCTATCTATGTTTTCCACATACGGCGACCAAAACATTTCGCTTAAAGACGGTGTTTTCAATTACCTATCAATAAAAATTGACATCATAAAGTATACTTATATATAGACTACAAGAGCAATGGTTTGAGCAATGGTGATTGAGCAATGGTTTACGAGCAATGGTGATTGAGCAATGGTTTTCAGAGCAATGGTGATTGGATCCTAACAACAATCTCGCCCAAAGTCCTCTACTCTTCCTTCTTCTTTCTCTCTCTTCTCTACTCACTTTTCAAATTCAGCCCAAATTATGGTTAAGAAATGGTGTTATTTTAGAGACAAGAGGATTTATCAAGCTGAAGAAAATGGACATGGCCGGTCCATTGTGCAACATCATGAACCGGGTGCATGTGACAGAATAGTAAAAATCAGAACAAATCAAATAAAATCCTTCTTTTCGGGCATTATTTCTGGCTATCCCAAAAATGCAAATTTTGGTGACAGGTGGCCAAAAGGGATTGCTGAGGGAATAAAAAAGAAATCAAACATTTCAGGCAGGTGTGGTAAGTGTGTGGATCATTGCCTAAATTATAATCATTCCAGTGTATGTGATCTCCAGGAAAATCGTGAAAATACAAAAAATTCAATCCTGGGACCTGCTCCTTTGAAATTTCAATCTCACATTATTCTTCCTAATCACAAAAACCTTAACCTTCTCATAAGTATGAGTGTTTCAGACGAAGACCTTATTGCGCAATTTGCTGCGCTGAGTGCAGATGGTGATGACCCTGTGAATGAAATTGAGTTACCACACAGTGCAGTCCGGGTCTGGAATTGGCCTAGCTGTATGATAATGAAGGTGATGGCTTCGAAGAATGTGTATGATACAACCTTCTCCACCTCGCTTAGGAGAGCTTGGCCTGTGCACCCTGATACAAAAATTGAAGGTCTAGGTAACAACTGTTTTATAGTGGAATTTAAGATAGAAGATGACATTCTAAGAGTGCTGGCTAGAGGCACATGGATGTGTGGTAAAGATATGGTAGTAAGCAGACTGGCAATAGGGCCGGAAGATCTAATCAATCCACAGATAAACCAATTTGAATGCTGGGTAGAAGTGTATGGCATACCTCCGGAATCATTGGATCAGGTGGGGCTGCAAAAAATCATGAAGGATATTGGAAAGCCGGTATCGGAGATAAAGAGTTTCTATTATGCTGGTCAAAGGGTGTATAAACAGAGACTGGAAATAAATATGAAGGAACCCCTCAAACCAAAATTACCTCTTAAACATCCACAAATTGGTCGTAGATGGTTGTATGTGGTATATGACAATATAGCAAATGTTTGCATGTTTTGTGCAAGAATTGGGCATGAGCATGCGGCTTGCCCGGCAAAACTGAGGTTAAAACTTATGAAACAAGATGGACAGCACAGACAACAACTAGATGGCAAAGAGATACCCGATACTGTGGTTGGAAGATGGTTGATGGATAGGGCATATGTGCCGAGGGAAGTAGAAGATGTCAAACAAAAACAAAAGGCTGGAGAAAGGGGCAGTGGAAGCATGCAAAAGGACAAGTCAATTGCTGCATCTAATCATACCTCAAATGTAGAGAGGAATCTCAAAAGGCCCATAGAAGTAAACCTGAATGAGACACAAATGATCATTTGGGGACAAAATGGGGACGGTCAAGAGGAGAAGGGAGATGGCGACATGCGTTTAAACTGCAAGAGGGCCAGGGAGGCGAACCCAAACTCGCCTTCACGATCTCAATGAATGCAATTTCTTGGAATTGCCGCGGCTTCGGGGGCCCGCGGAAAAAACAATTCCTACGAGACACTCTCCGTGCTACACGTGCTAGCATTGTGTTTCTTTCGGAGACAAAGTCCTCGAGGAGAAGAATGGCAAGGTTCATGGGCTCTGTCAGGTCCTATGATTTCTTTACTGTCCCGGCTAGAAACACGGCTGGTGGACTGTGTATGGCGTGGGACGGCTCAGTCAACCTACAGGTTCTTAATTCCTCTCTTAGTTACATTTGTGCTCGAGTAACGGTGAAAGACAAACCTCCATGGATCATTTTAGGAGTTTATGGGGATCCAACACACTCTTACAGTAGACATATTTGGGAAACTCTCACTCAACTTATTAGAATGCATGGGCGGGTCTGTCTTCTTGGAGATTTCAATGAGATTTTAGACCCGAAAGAAAAACATGGTGGAAGTACAAGGTTGAAGCAGCACACTCTAGACTTTCAAGACTTTGTTTTCCACACGGGTCTGGTTGATATTGGATATAAAGGGCCGGCATACACATGGACAAATAAGAGGAATGTATCTGATGCCATTTACCAAAGACTTGACCGGGTGTTGGTTACTCCGGAATGGCTGGACCTATACCCTAATGCTTATGTGAATCATTTGCCCATGATCCACAGTGATCATTGCCCGATTCTCTTGCGCATCAAGAAGCCGCCTGATCGAAAGAGGAAGTTTAAAATGGAGTTGTGGTGGTTTAAAGAAAGGGGCTTTCATCAAGCATGGGTGCCAAAGTGGACACAAAATCTCAACAGAACTTGGGATGAGCGATGGGAGGAAATGAGAGAAGATATACAAAGCTGGGCTAACCAACTGCAAACCCCAAGGAAAAGATTGGAAGAGCTAGCTAAACAAATTTGTGCTGTTCAAACTCACCACCCACAAACCCGAGATCATACTCTTGAAGCACAATTACTAAGGGAGTACAATGAAGTGGAGGAGAAGCATGAATTATATTGGAGGCAAAGAAGTCGGATTCAGTGGGATATGGAAGGAGACCGCAATACAAAATATTTCCATACCGTGGCCACCAACCGCCGGAGACACAATCTTATCACGGTAATGGAAGATGAGGAAGGAAGATTGACGGGGAATGAAGGAAAAATCAGGAGTGCCTTTATTAGCTATTTCAAAAGCCTTTACAGCCCACCTATAATCACAAACCAAAACTTACAACAAACAGCCCAACATAACCGACAGAACTTCTTTCAATCCCTTAGCCATGCTGAAAATCAATTGATCCCTACCACAGCACATCAAAAACTAACATGCCCACCCGGTTTTTATGAAGTTAAAAGAATTCTTTTTCAAATGGGTCCTGACAAAAGTCCGGGTCCAGATGGAGTAAGCTGTCGATTTCTGCAGGAACACTGGAGTATTTTGGGGCCCGACCTGGTAGCACAAGTGCAACAAATCTTTGCAACTGCTCAGGTGCCTGATAAATGGTTGTGTTGTAATGTTGTTCTCATTCCAAAGAATAAGGAGCCACTCACACCTACTGATTATCGACCACTAAGCATAGGCAATGTTATATATAGGCTTGTTATGAAGGTGCTAGCGAATAGGCTAAGGCCATATATACAGAAAATTATCTCCATAGAGCAAACGGCGTTTATCTCTGGTCGATGCATAACTGACAGTATTATGCTGGTTAAGGAAGTTCTTCATTCCTTCAATTCTAGCCGGTTCAACCAGCAAACTTTCATGCTCAAGGCCGATATCACAAAGGCATTTGACAAGTTAGATTGGGAGTTCCTAAAAGATGCTATGCTGACCCTAAATGTCCCTGGGAAAATTATTGACCTAATGCTATACTCTTTCCATCATGCAAAGATAACAATACAAGTCAATGGCGCCGGTGATGGGTTCATTAACCCGACAAGAGGGTTGCGCCAAGGTTGCCCCATGTCACCATATTGTTTCATAATGGTCATGGAAATGTTGACTAGAAAGATGAAGCAAGCCCAGGCAATGGGACAGTTTCGAGGAATCAAGTTGGCACAATCCTGTCCAATTCTAACACACATTATTTATGCCGATGATTTGATTTTGCTAGGGAATGCGAACGGAGATGAAGTGCAGCAGTTGAGCAATATCATGGAGGAGTTTGGCAACGTGTCGGGCTTGGTCATCAACCCAGCAAAGTCCAAGCTCTGGTTCTCTAAGCGATGCAATGAGCAGGCCATACAAGTAGTGCAAGCTAAACTTAGAGCTGATTTGGCGGGGCAGGAAGAGCGCTATTTGGGTGCCCTATTGTCTAGCTCAAACAGTGCGAGAAAGACAGGTAATATGTTACTGGAAAAATTAAAAGCGAAACTCTCTGGGTGGAAATCGAGCATGCTTTCTCATGCTGGCAGATTGATTTTAATAAAATCAGTTTTGATGAGTGTGCCGGTGTATTTCATGAGCATAGAGGTGTTACCCAAGGGACTGATAAAGCAAATGGACAGCTTGATTGCCAAATTTTTCTGGGGAAAGAGTGACCAAACTAGATACATGTCTTTTGTTTCATGGGCAAAAATTTGCAAGGATACCAACATGGGAGGTTTAGGAGTGAGGCAACTGAAACTTTTTGGAGATGCTTTATTCATGAAACTGATTTGGGATATGATGAGCAATGGCAATAAAATGTGGGTTCAAGTTTGCAAAAGCAAGTACTATTCTAATTTGGGATTTTGGAGAGCAAATAATGTAGCGGGTGGGAGTCCTTTGTGGAGACAGGCGGTTAAAATGAGAGATTTTTTCAAAGAAAATGTCAAGTGGCAAATAGCAAGCGGGGATGACATAACAGTCCTTTCACAGCCTTGGTATCAGCATTGGGAGATAGCAGCACATGCAACCAAGCATGACAGACATAAAACAGTGGGCCAATTGTTTGATTTTGATGCAGATAGGTGGGATAGAGATGAGGTGATTAGGATGTTGGGAGAGCATGCTCATGCTTTCATCACTCAGAATGTGCAGAAGCCGATGAGAGTATCGGGGTTGAAGGATAGACTGGTTTGGAATCACACTAAATCAGGGAACTATACGGTTAAGGATGGGTATGACTGCTTGATCAAAACAATGTCATCACAGTTGACTGAAGTTCCTTGGAAATACATTTGGGAATGGAAGCAAATAACTCCTAAGGTCAGAATTTTTCTATGGAGATTACTGTCTAATGGCCTGCCGTTAGGCCAAAATCTGCACCACAGAATTCAATCTATATCCCCTATGTGCTCGAGATGCGGACAAGAAAATGAGTATGCTACTCACTGTTTCTTCTTCTGCCAAGGTTCAAGAATGGTATGGTTCGGGGGCAATTTGGGAATAAGAACTGAAAATCTGCCTCTCAATATAGCTGAAGCAGTGCTGTACATTACACATGGCATGCAAGAGGAGAACATCAGAACTTTCTGCTACACTCTTTGGGAAATTTGGCTGGCACGCAATGAAACCTTGTTCCATCATGTAGCTTTTGATCCGGGGGCAGTGTGTAATAAAGTTAAGGCATGGCTCTGTACTGTGGGTCAGGAAGATAGAGCAAATTCTATAACAGACCAAAATGCACTCCAAGTCCCTTATGGTTTTGCTGTGGAAGAGTGGCAGGTGGTTGTTGATGCATCCTGGGACACATCCCACAGGGCGGGCATTGCTTACTTGGTATATCAGGGAGGCAAATTGATCAAGTTAGGAATGGAGAAACACACTGCAGTAGATCCATTCTATGCAGAAGCAATGGCAATTGATAAGGCAATCAGCGAATTCCAGCGGCTGTTGGGAGATGAGACCTATAATCGAGTGACTTTCTTTTCTGACTGCCTCAACCTGATTAATGCCCTGGCAGATAGATGCATTGAGAACTTGCCTTCCTGGAGAGCACGACCACTGATTGCTAAAATTGTCAACCATTTAAACAACCTGGGAGATAAAATAGTGATGGAGCATGTCAACAGAGACGCGGTCAAACCGGCACATGACATGGCAAACCATACAAGAAGACATGGGGACAGCTACCATGGGATTCCAATAGTATCTGTAATGAGGGAGCTAAAAATTAATATGAGGATTGACAACAAATTTTTTCAGCAGGTCCAGGAGAGGCCTCCGTAACTGATCTCTTTAGTGTAGAGTTCCCCTTGTACCCCTCTAGTTTTTTAGAGTTGTTTGTTGTTAAGTTTCTGTTTTTGTAATTCCTTTCTACCAGTTTTTTCATTGTCGTTTTCTTTTCAGTATCTGTTATGTTTAGGTTTAAGAGGGAATTAGTTTTAGTACTAGGGGACCTTTTTCGTTTATTTGGATGCTAAGCTGAAACTCTATGCTTGTATTCTTATTTGAAAAGTAATGAGAAAGCCTACGGGCAGTTTGTCAAAAAAAAATTACCTATCAATTATCGAAAAATACCGATAATACCAAATGCCGAACAATGATCCAAATGACAATATCCAATATTAAGAGATGAATATTGAAAATTTTAGAAAAGTACCGGATTTCGACCATTGGCCGATAGGGTTGCCGGTAGGATATCAAAAACATTGCTCGAAGAACACCAAAAAGACTAACAAGGAAGAGGTTTGAATTTGTTTGTTTGACCAAAGAAAGTCTTGTACATGTCATTTTGTTGAGTTTAAAATATCGTATATATATAGTGACATATTCCCAAACTCATTCTTTTTATACAAATAGTTGAACTTTTATATTCGTATAGTAAACTACAAGAGACATTCCTCTAAACAATGACCATATTGTGTAATGTATTAAATTAAAGAAGACTTGCCAGCATGCCTTCCAAAAAATAAATGAGGAAGGTTCCGCTACCAACATTTGTTCCTAAATCTAACATTTTACTATTAAGTTATTTTTTCAAATTTATAAATTCAAATATTAAATCCAAACCGTTGATCTTATTTAGTTTAACAATCGATGCGTTTTTATATAAGTTTTGTAAATTTTAGAGTTTATTTGATACTCGATCAAGAGATAGAAAAACAAACGAACCTTGTTTAGTATGATAGATTATTCGTTCTAATACGTTCATGTTTTAGCCTTTGGTCGAGTATCAAATAAATTCTAAAATTTTCAAAACTTACATGAAAACACATCGCTCAATAAATTAAATAAGATCAACAGTTTGGAATTTACGTTTGAATTTTAAAATTTTAAAAATTAACTAAGTAGTAAAATGTTGGCATTTGGGGGCAACCAAAATGTTGGTAGGGGAAATTTACTCAAAATAAATTACAGAAGACTGGTATAAGTCAATAATTAAAAAAATAAATTACAGTTTATATCGCATTAATACTCTTATATCAGCAAACATTCACTTAGTGGACACGTTACCTATGAGGTTTATGAAAGACAACCTGTTTTGTTGAAGTTTTGCAGTCTCATAGGAAATTTTCTGTACATTTCACCGGGTAAAAAGAAATGAAGAATAAATATAAATTAGTTATATTAAACTGCCAATAGAATTATCAATGTAAATCGCCTGAATCTTCTATAGTTAAAGTCAGTAGTATGCATGAATTCCATGAAATGTGCTCGCATAATTTCAAAAAAAAAAAAAAAATGCCGCTCTAAACCCAAATGAATGTCTTTTGATTAAAAAAAAAGTTCTATAATCTTAAATCGAAGGATCATTCAAAAAAAAAATTATAGCAACGTTGATTGTGATAATGCATAATATGACTAATTGAAAGAATTATATATTGGTTAATTATCTAAGTATCTATTTATATCTTATTTCAACAAACTAGCCTTATTTTATTTGGGAATTAATTACAAACAATGTTCATTTGCTAGATCGAATGCGAAGAAATGTTGCGGCAACGCCGCAACGTCAAAATTTCTAGTTTGTTCCAATTCCTCCCTTGAAGAGTTCAACAGCTGCATTTTTTGGTGCCACGTGGTCCAATAAGAATTCCTTAACAAATCAATTGTGCTTCATAACAAAATTTTAGAAACTTAGTGCATTTGAGAAAATCCAGTCATATTCCACAGAGAGGAAATTTAACGAAGAGTTCAACAGCTACATTTTTTGGTGCCACGTGGTCCAATAAGAATTCCTTAACAAATCAATTGTGCTTCATAACAAAATTTTAGAAACTTAGTGCATTTGAGAAATTCCAGCCATATTCCACAGAGAGGAAATTTAACGCAAAAAACTAAAATTTCAAACTTATTACTTTTTAGTAAAATCCCAAATGTCGCTCTATAAAAGCACCGTTAACCTTAAACTGATTCATATCTCAAAAAGTGGATAAAAACGTTACTTAATTACCAACTTCCCAAACCTGCAAAATGAGTTCACCTCCAAGCAGCCCCCCTACGCCAAAAAAGGTTTTTTTTTTTTTCTTATTTTTTTTTAAGGTTAGAACAACCTGATCAAAGAAAAAAAAAAAAAAAAAAACTCTCTTGATATGATTTAAAACTATTTATATCAGCTTCATGAAGGCCATTTGTTCTTGAAAATAAAAGGTTTTGCTTGCTAATATTTCCCATCTAATGTCATAATTTATATATTCTCCTCTTGCATTATTTTTTATCCGTCATAAATATTTAGAGCCATAATAGTTAAAGCTTCTTTTGTTGTCTCGTCTGTTTTATTTTATTTATTTTAGAGGCATCCACGCTGTCCAGCTCCAACATATGAGTGTCCTTATTCGAACTGTGCATGCCACACATCTTCGTCGCAGACAAACACCTCGACTGTTGGTACTCCACCTCAGGACTCTCAGATCATGAGCTCCGGCAACAGTGGTAGAAATGTAGACCGTTAATTCTTCCTCTCGCCAGCTTAAGATGGTGACACAATTGAATTAAAAATGGCTGATGTCCAAGTAGCTTTCTGATTTCATTGGTTTCTAAATATATTAGTTTATGTGTAAAAAGATTTGTTCGTCCGTTGTTATTCCTTAATTTAGTTTTGTATAATTGGTGTATGTTATTTATATATGATTAAGCTCTGTATTATGTTGGTTGCATATATTTGATTTTATGTTTGTAAATATATTTCTTGTGTGTATTGTAAATTGCTTATTAATTAACGAGAATGATTGTGGAAATTTATAATTCGTAGTTTTTTTATTGAAAAGGAACTCATCAACTTTCTTCAATTATAATACTCAAACGTACGTCTTAAATTTTCAGAAATAAATTAAATTTCGATTATGCTACTCACAGTTTGCTATTTGAAGCTTCTCTTTGATGCTTATACGTTAAGATGTATGTTCTTCGCTCATTTTGTTGCGTAAAAAATACTGTACCAAATCACAATATAATTTTGAGATATATCAAATTATAGAACTAATTTAGAAAATTTGTTAAAGATGAATAAACGAAAAAGAAAACTAAAGAATGACAAAACGAGAAGGTCCCGTTAGAATTAATTCGGAAGAGATATTTTAAAAAGAATAAAATGTTACATTTGTTAATATGATATTGTCACCAATTATACTTTTGTCCCGGATACACTGTTTCATTATATTTAAAATCATTGAACCCATAAATTAAAGTTTCCCATGTTGCCACAACAGACTAGCTTAAATATATGACTAGTTGTTTTGATGGGAACCTTATTGTAGAATTTGAGTCCGATTTATTAAAATCTGGATCTTTCATAAATAGATTGATTTATAAAATAATTTGATGATAAAAATTTCAGTATTATTAATAAAACTTAGAAGTTCAATGAGCTGGTTGCCTGTGAAATTTTCCAGGAATTGATTTTCCACTTTTTTTTTCCTTTTTTTTTAACAATAATTTCCGTATGACGTAAATATATTATTAACGATAATATTTCCTGCTAATGTCCAATATCCATTGTTCAGTGTCAAAGAAAATATGTTATGTAATTTGGGCAAGAGTGAATAAAATATAATTAAAAAAATATAAATTCCGAAAAATTAATGTTTCGTTTCGTTGGAATATTCCTTGCAGTATCAGTTTTAACTTTTGTTTTCTTTTCCTATTTTCTGCTCTTACGAATGTTTTGGTCTAAAAAAAGTTTGACTTTGTTTTTTTTTATTATTATCTGAAAATGAGCAAAGCTCGTTTACTTTTTCTTGATTAAATAAATTATCAGAATTTCTTTAAAGTTATATATATCAATTTTTAACTAAAATTTTCAATTTATATAGTAATCGATCCTAACACCAATATTTAACTAAAAAATATATAATAGTTTCATCCATCTCAATATCATTTTTCCATTACGGTGGGTAATATTCCGGAGCATCTCGTCTCAATTAAAAAAATTGTAGGATAGATGCCCATAGCATTATAATTAAATTATAAAGTAATTATTCATCATATTTTATATAGGCAAAATCGGATATAAACCCCTCAAATCTTATCCAATCGGACCTTAAATCTTCATAATCGGATATAAAATTCTCTAATCATTTAAAGTTGAATATAAACCCTTTTTAATGATAATTTATTTATGAAAAATAATTAATATAATTTTGGACATTAATGCCCTCCACCTTCTCCCTTTTCTCCCCGAATATGTTTTTTGAATGCCAGACGGAGTTACTGGCACTTGGTGAAATGATCGTGAAAAAAACTCAAATTCAGCTAAAATCAATTAACTTGGAGTCGTTAATTGAAATTAAAGACAATAATGTGGTCATTGATTCAGCCAATGTTTACAAAATGAAAATATAGTGAAATATTTGATGACAAAATTGCATTTGAACCCCAAACCTATAATTAGAAAACATGGCTAATTTCACACAAAGTAAAATGGTAACAGGTTGAAGGCCCTTCGCACTTGAGTCTTGAGACCAACATCAAAGCTAAAGACAAATAACAATAAGTGGTCATCGAATACCATGGTCTTGGTCAAGATGGAGAAAAGAAAGACGGGCAGAAAACGCATTAGATGTTGCGTGTACGAAGCCGAAAGAAAAATGGGCCGAGGCCCATATTGGCCTAGTATGGAAGCAAAATGAAAAGGGGGTCACGGGGAAAGAAAACGGATTTACTACTTACCATTCTAACTTTCTGCCATCCTTGACATCCCACGGGCCGGCGTCGCTGAAGGCCCGTTAAAATTTTTTATCACGTGACGTGCACGAGCCTAACCGTTATTTTCATTTTTTGAATCGCCTCCCCGTCATAATCAACAAATCTGTTTCTCTCTCTTCGATGGCGATTCTCTCTCTCTCTCTCGAAGTTTTCTCTCTTCGCATCGAATTGATCGGATAAGTCGCACATCAGATCGAATTCTTGCTAGCTTTCTTGCCTTCGTCGATCAGATCAGTTCAAAATCTGCGTGAATCGTGCCTTCAAGGTACTGATCGAAGGAATCTGAGTTTTGTTCATTGTTAGTTTATCGCTAAAAACTTTAATTCATTTGGAATTTTCAATTCATCTGTTTGATTTGTGCTTTTGTTGTGTTCAACTCTCTATCAGATCATATTAGAAGCTTTTTTTGGTGTCTAGCGGCAAATTTGTCATGAATTCTCGATTCTTCAAGGTACTGATCGAAAATTATGAATTGTAAAGGTTGATTTACCATATTAGAATCAATAATTCCGATTAATTTTGATAATTGACTATGTAATTGTCTTTCATTAAACAAAGAGAATCAATCTCAGCCTCTCTTTCTTGCTATCGGTCTTGCCTTCATCTTTTTTCAGTCAGATCAGATTGACATCGATTCTATACCTTTGTGTTGGCTTTACATTGGAAATTTGAGATCCAATACATCATTTTCTTCTAGGTATTGATCTTTCACTGTTAGTTTATTCCTATGTTGTTCAAATCAGATCATAAAAACTTTATTTCTTTGTAATTTTCAATCCAACTGTTTGATTATTTGTTTTGTTGTGTTCAATTCTCTATCAGATCATAATTGAATCTTTTTTTTGGCATCTACACGATGAATTTGACATCTATTTGCGCTTTTTCAAGGTACTAATCTTGATTTCATTTTATTTGGTTTCAAATGTTTTCGAGGTGTAAGTAATGTGAACGAAGGGATTATCTATTTGTGTGCTAGGGATTTATTTAAGTATCTTCTTTTTTGAATAAAACACAATAGGAGTATCTATTTTTGTTCTAGGGATGATCTTTCAGATCTGTTCTAGTGTCTGAATTTTGTGTGAAATTCAATTGTCTAATGTGAGAGCAATTATTTGCCGGATTAGAATCGAAAATTATGAATTATATTAGAGTTTGAGCTGGTCTTATATTATGTATATTCAAATTGTAAATGTTGATTTTCCATATTAGATTCAGTAATCCCAATTCCATTTTATAATTTACTAGGTAATTGTCTTCCAATAATTTTTTTTTCATATATAATTGTGATTAATTTCTGCTTTTTCATAGTAGTGATTCATTTCTGTTGCAGGTGTACTGCATTTCTTTTGACAATGGCTTTATCAGGTTAATTTTAACCTTTTATTTTAAGTTTTTTTCACTTTGTTTATTGAATGCTTAGTTATTTATATTGTGCTGAAATTTTCTTACAAAATAGCTTTCATTTATTTATTATTTAATTGTAGTTGCTTGTATGTTTCAGTCTTTTTTGGAATTTTGTAATGAATGCTTATGTATTAATCTGTAATGGAGTATTTAATTATGTAAAATGATTACTCAAATATGTTGCTTCACATAAATTACACATATTGGTTGATATCTGTTCATATATTTTTATATAGGGGATTACTTAATTGCAGATTATGATAAATGATTTATTTCTTGTATGTTTCAGTTTTTTTATTCATTCTATATATTTCATATAGTATATTTCGAATTATTATGCAATTAATTTCGTGATATGTAGGATATGATTTGCTCACTGATTTTTATCACTCAATGGTTGCCAAAGGTGAGGTAGCTGCTTCTTATTCTATTGGAGAGGACTTGTCTTTCGAGACTTCTCCCGAGACTTCGGATGAATCCAAGCAGTCTGTTTTTAATGAAGTTGCTGCAGATCCAACTGAAAATTCAGTGCAATCAAATAACCCAGTGCAAAATGAAGAGAGCAATGGTGCAGATTCAACCTGTTTCATTCCTGATCTGCGTGTTGGATTGGAATTTGCCTCGAATGAGGCTGCTTTCGAGTACTATAAGAAGTATGCATATCTACATGGATTTGGTGTATATTCAAATGGTGGTTCCTCTTCAGATGGTAAGAAGAAGCGGGTGATAATAAGATGCCACAGGGGTCGTGTTTCTCGTAGCAAAAAAGTGAAACCTGTCGTTGAGAAAAAACGGGTTCAAGAGAAAACTGGCTGTCTAGCTAGTATAAACCTTACCTTTAACCCCTCCAAAGAGCTATGGATCATCTCAAGTATCAACCCTGAACATAATCATGAGCTTTGCCCAGAATTTTCTCACAAAATCAAGAGCCACAGATCGATGAAGTTCTATGTGAAAAAGCAGCTGGAAATTAATGAAAATGCTGGTCTGCCTACCATTGGAAACATTAATGTTGTGATGCAAATGGGTGGAGGACCAGATTTGTGTGGGTTCACAGAAAGAGACGTCAGAAATGTAATTGGGAAACTAAGAAGATATAAGATGCAAAATGGTGATGCAGAGGCCATGATGTCATTCTTTCGACAAGCCAAAAGAGATGATCCTGAATTCTATTATGCATGCAAGTTTAGTCTAGAAAACCGGCTTGAGATTGTATTCTGGGCCGATTCAATGTCGTGAGCAGCGTATCGATACTTTGGGGATGCAGTGTCGTTTGATGCGACATATATTGTAAACAAGTGAGTACTGAACTGTGAACCTTACTTTTTATTCTGTTTTTTATTACATGAAGTTAAAATTTCAGTTGGGAGTATAATATTAATCAATTGGGAGTATTTAAATTGTAGTATTGGAGTAATAAATTTTGTTTGCACTTTAGCAGTAACATCCATTTCACAGCAAGAGAGTATACTTTTAATCTGTTGGGATTAAATGTTTATTTGCATTGGAGTATGTAACTTTTATTTTATTATGTTGTATGTTATCAAAATTTGGAGTTGTACTTGCTGAACTTTACTGGTATAATTTAAATAGGTAGTAAATTTTAATCGTATGGGATTCTTTGTATTGGGGTATCTAACTTGTATTTTATAATATAGTATGTAATCAGAAATTGCAGTTTTACTTTCTGGACTGTACCGGTATCATTTTTGACAGGATAATAATATGTTCTTTTCACTGTTATTTCATACGTAGGTACGATCTTCCTGTTGTGTCCATAGTTGGCATTAATCATCATTACCAGACCATTGTTCTTGGTTGCTCCATGATGACAACTGAGGATGGTGACTCATACAAGTGGATTCTGCAATCTTTCCTAGATTGTATGGGTGGTAAAGCACCTTCTGCCATTGTTACTGATCAGTCATCATCAATGAAGGTTGCAATTCAACATGTATTGCCAAATACAATTCACAGATACTGTATTTGGCATATAATGTCCAAATTAGATGAGAAAATTGGCCCTAAAGTAAATGCTAAGAAGGACATCCGTAGTGTTGTATGGGATTCAACAACAGAAGATCAATTCGAGTCCAGATAATGCTTGGCTTACTGAGATGTTTGATTTGAGGGCAAAGTGGGTACCTGCCTACCTGAGCAAAATTTTCTGGGCTGGCATGTCATCTACCCAGAGGAGTGAAAGCATGAATGCTTTCTTGGATATGTTTGTCAACTCAAAGACATGTTTGAGGTATTTGGTACTATTAATATAATTCACTATTTTTTTTATTATGTGGATGGATTATTTGAATGAAGGGATTACATTTATACTGTGAAGGGATTATTTTAATCAATGTATTATGTTTATACTGTGAAGGAATTATTTTTCTTCTGTGAATGGAGTATTTCGTTTCTATAATGGTGTAGTTTGAATTGATTAGTCTGTTTGTTCTATGTTATTTCATTCAACAAATATTCCACTTTTGTTGTGCTAAGGGAGTACTTTTTTATCTGTTAAGGGTTTATATAAATGAATTGTCTTAATATTGTTTCAGTGCTTTTGTGAAGTCCTTTGATTCTGGGCTGGCAAGATTGAAGAGGAATGAACTGAATGAAGATTACAATTGCATTCGAGGAGACCCGAAGACTTTTACAGAAGATCCTATTGAACGCCAGTTTTTGGCTCTATACACCCACAAGATGTTCTATAAGTTGCAGGCTGAGTTACTTGGTACAATCCGATTGACTTACATCTGTTCGGAGCGTTTGGGTGTTAGAAGAGTTTATGAAGTTGAAGAATATGGGATGAGATATAGTGTTAAATTCAACACTGAAAATCAGTCCTATATATGTGACTGCCACCTATTTGAGACGGATGGTATCATTTGCAGACACGGCCTTCTAATCTTTCGAGTAGAGAAGGTTCAAGTTGCTCCAGATATGTATATTTTAAATAGGTAGTGCAAGGACAGAGTTTACAAAAGGCATCATTTAGATGCCAAGGCTATCGCTGTGAAAATCAATGAGAGGCGTCAAGCCTATGATAGTACATACATGTTGCTCTATTCAACTTTCCTGGAGTTGATAGATTATGCTTTGTTGGATGATACAACATTAAAGGCAGTTGCTGATGGTTTGAATGCTTTAAGATCAACCATTGCAAACAGCAGAGAGAGGATGATAGAAGGTGTTGGGAACAGTGGTAGCAATGAAGGTTCGCACACTGATTCCAATGTGATGGGTCTGAATGGCAATGAAAACCAGGCTGTTGTGCAAGATCCGGTTTGCAAGCGAAGACGGGGCCGTAATCCTGCAAAGAGAATGCAGGGTGTTGCTGAAAAGATCCACAAAAAAATTGTGAAGAAGAAGAAGTTGGAAGAAGCTGAAGCAAAAATTGGAACTGATGCCCGCTGCTCTCGGGTCAAGACAAGTAAGTATATTCAATCATAGCTGCAGTTGTTTTTATGTTATACTTATATTAATTAAAGGAGTATATATATTTATTTATGGGAGTAACTAATATTGATAACATGACAATAAATTTTTGTGCAGATTCGAAGTTCAAGAAGGCATGCTTTTCAAACAAGAGGGATACAAGTACCAATGATGCTGCTAATTGAACCTTTTTAATGATTTGTTTGTAGAATTTTTTTTTTATTTTCTTTTGCTATAGAAAGAAAAGGAATTGTACCATCTATAGAAAAAAAAGGAATTATATCATCTATAGAAATTTTTTTAATTTTCTTTTGCTATAGAAAAAAAAGGAATTATACCATCTATAGAAAAAAAAAGGAATTATACCATTTATAGTGCTCAAATTGTAAGTAATATTGATTTTTCATTTTGTTAATTTTCTACTTTGGCAGTAATGCATGTAATTATTGATTTTATGTTCAAATGTGGATGTTATATTTTTGCAAACAAATTGCCTCTTTTTTTTCATTTTGTCAGTAATGCTTGTAACTGTTGATGTTATTTTCATTTTTGGCTATAATAAATTTTTGAAATAAGATGTGTATTTGAGTTCTTCAGTCAATATATAATGCAATGCTCACGGTATATTTATTGTTTATAAAGGGATTACATTTTTATATTCAAGGGAGTATGTTGTTATTGACTTTTCATACAAGCAGTATCTAATTTTATCAAACGGAGTAGCTATTTGTGTGAAAGGATCTATCTAATTTGATTAAAGGTATTTATTTTGTTAATATAATTTTGTATGTTAATTGTAACACATTAAACATTTTAGGAAATATACCTCTTAAATAATAGTTTATACTATATTTCTTCCCATATAAAATGTCATATAAATTGTGTACATCACTTTATAATAGGAATATTTTAAATTTTAATATATTAACTAGCCTAACTGTTGTATTCAATTAATATGTATCTTGTCGAAGGGGTGTCTATTACGCCTTTTAGACATTTCATTCGATAGACTCTGAATTATAACATTCGTTCGTATTGAAATGTGTCTTTTTTTCTATTCAACCCAAACTTTTCTCTAAATCTTATATGTGTCCCTTATAAAACCCCAGACCCCTCACTCTCTCTCTCATTCAACCGCTTCTTCACTCAAATCAAACAAAAAAAAAACACTTCTTCACTCCATACTCCAGACGCTCAAATTCTCTCTTCCATTCCATCCCTCTCTCTCTCTCTCTCTCTCTCTCTCTCTCTCTCGATTTGATCGTCATCGATTTGAGTTAGAGTTTTGGATCTTTGCTACTCTCACTTTGTGCTCTTCAAACGCCTTCATCTGATCTCTCTTTCCGCCATGGTCAAGACGAAAGTAACTGTACCACACCGATTTAAAAAAGGTACTTCTCCTCCAACTAAATCCATGATTTACTTGTTCGGATTTACTTACTACATTCTTGTTTATTTTGCCCCCCGTTACTGTGTTTCAATAATAGGAACAGGCGATCATTTATGTGAAATTAGAGTTTATTCTTGTTTATTTTGACTCCGTTTTCAAATCAATCCCGTACTGCATTTGAATAAGAGGAATACACAATCTATTTCTGTGAAATTAGGTTTATTCTTATTTATTTCTGTGAAATTAGTTTTATTCTTGTTTATTTCTGTGAAATTAGGTTTATTCTTGTTTATTTCTGTGAAATTAGGTTTATTCTTGTTTATTTCTGTGAAATTAGGGTTTATTCTTCTTCATTTATGTGAAATTAGGTTTATTCTTCTACATTTCTGTGAAATTAGGTTTATTCTTGTTTAATAGGATTTATGTTCAACTTAGTCAATTTTATCCAGTGTTATTGTCTTATTTAATAAATAAAGCCAGTAATTACATCAATTTGTAGATCTACATTTTATAACATGGGATTAGTTAATTATTTTATAGATATTATTGATTTGTTACTTGTACTCTTCTTCATAGTATACAGTTTATAATGTTTAACCTTGATTGCTATTTGTTAAAAAACAGGAGGACGTGGTTCTGAGAGTAGTAATCGTGGCAGTGAAAGTGGCGTTCGCGATGCAATTAGTAAACGTGGCCGTGAAGTTGCTGGAGGCCGTGGACGTGGCCGTAGTCGTGGACGCACAAGTGATGTCCCCCCCTCTACAGTTGGTTAGTGTTACCTTTTTTTATTGTTTCTGTATAGCATCTATTTACAGCAGTATTTATATTTGTTCATTTTGTTGATGTTTTAAGAATAGTGTGTGAATAATGAGTATATAATTTTTAAAGGATGTTCACTTATTCATGTATAAGGAAGTATTTTATTGTCTATTCTAATATCTGGCTATTCCATGTTTCTGTATAGCATCTATTTACAGCAGTATATATATATTTGTTCATTTTGTTGTTGTGTGTATTTATTTTCTAGTAAGGGAGTATATTTTCTGTAGTAAAGGAGTATCTTATGAGTTATTTTATAGTTGTAGTCTAACATTACAATATAGGGCAAGAACTGAATAACAATAACTTTTTTTTATTGTTTGTGTAGAGCATCTGTGACAGCAGCATTTATATTTGTTCATTTTGTTGATGTTTTAAGAATACTATGTGATAAGTGAGTATATAATTTTTAAAGGATGTTCACTTATTCATGTAGAAGGGAGTATTTTAAATGTCTATTCTAATATCTGGCTATTAGTTTCATCATATTATTTAGTCAGTTTTTCATATATTTTCATTTATATGTGTTTAGGGAATAATTTGATTCTATAATCTGTCACCTAGCTCTTGATTGCATGTTCTCACAATTTAGCTTTTTCTCTCATTTTGTTGTGTGTATTTATTTTTTAGTAAGGGAGTATCTTTTCTATAGTAAAGGAGTATCTTATGAGTTATTTTATAGTTGTAGTCTGACATTACAGACTAATGTATCTTTTTTCAATTTTTGTAAACAAGAAGCAAAAAGCTTATAGTAAGATGCCACCCTATACATGTCGTTGATTTCTATGTCAGAGACATTCAACCACATATTACTGATGCGCAAAGGGCAAGACTAAATGAGACAGGGTTTGCGCATTTATTTGAGATGTCCGATACGTATATATCCAATCCTGTGGTGTCCAAGATTTTGGAATGCTTCAACATCTACACCAAAAAATTTGATGTTGGTGATATCTCTTTACCTTTCACCGTATCAGATGTTGGTCTTTCCTTGGGTAACATTCTGTTCCTTCCTCTCTTTTTTTATAGTGTGTATATCATAATCTGTATCCTTGATTGTGTGTATATAATTAATTTAAGAGAGTCAATAAATAAGCCAGAGGGAGTACATATACACTATAATTGTATTATGGCTAAAATACTATGTATAAATGTCTTATTGTTTTCATATCGATTCTTGGATGAAGGATATAACTCAGAGAGTATATAAATAGTACTGAAGGAGTAATTACTTATATATGTGGGTGCATTTATCTAAGATACCTGTGTATATAAATTAAACTGATTGTGTTGTTATAAATTATTGAGAAGTAGGTGCTGATATATTTGTTATTGATCTACTTTTTGTTTGTTTTCTTTTGAATTTTTAGGTTTGAAGGCTGAAGGTACATACATTCAAGAAGTTGATGAGACAGGGAAGACAAAGAAGATTGGCGATAGTTCTTCTCCTCTCTACAGAGAGTATTTTGGTAGGAAAACTAGAGTGTATTACCGTGATGTGGAGGATGCAATTCTGGAGGTAGTAGGCAATGATGAGAAAGTTGATGACTTTGTTTCTCTAATGCTGCTCTTCCTGTTCTCTTTGCATTTGCTGCCAACGTCTCATGGTCGTGTCAATCTGAAATTTCTTCCAATTGTTGAAGACTTGGATAAAATTCTGGAGTATGACTGGGCTACTTTAGTACACAGTACTATTGTAAAGCAATTCACCGAAGCCAAACTGAAACCAGCAACTACAACAATCAAGAAGAAAGATGGCACTGAGGTCACCAAACAGATAAAAACAACTGCATTGGAGGATGTGTTCATGCAGCAATAGTAAGTTTTATATGTCTTACTTACATCAGTATATGTTATCAGTCCATTTATTTTGGATGAATGGAGTACATAAATAGTAAAATGGGCTGAATTACTGAGCTTGTAGCTGTTGAATTACATTTGGCAATGTGTCCAATTGTTCTTATTAGGAGGGGAGTATATATTTATGATCAGGGGAGTAATATATGTTAATTGTAATACTTTATGTATTTATCTACTAGTTAAGACAATTCTAATACTTTATGCTGCCAGTGGAGTATATATTTATCATCAGGGGAGTATATATTTATTATCAGTGGAGTATTTAAATCAAGCATTTATCTATTTTTGTCAGATCTGTTTTCTGGAGCGTAGTTGTGTGAAGACGTATAAGGTGAGGAGTGGTGGAATCCCTCGTTTTTACAATTGGGACCTCAAAAGAAGACTCTCAGAACAAGCAGCTGAAACACTTTTCGAAAAAATCCATGAGTCCCTTTTGACAGTGACAAACCCAAATGAACCTGAGGAATTCTATGGTGATGAAAAAGTAATGCTGGCACAAGGTTGCATGGCTGGGATGTTGAGGAAGTTTGTTCCTAAAACTCCTCGTCCTCCACCTCCACCCCGTCGTGCTAGTCGAAAAAGGGCTCGAGAAGCTGAAACAGCTCCGTCAACAAGTGACAATAAGCCTCACATCAACAATCTGCCTCCTCATACTCCTCCCCATCCATCTACTCCTGAAGAAGATAGAGGTGATGAAGATGACGAATCTCATGAAGATGATGATGATGAACATTATGAAGATGAAGATGAAGATCATTTTGATGATGATGAAAGTGAGGATGGCAGAAATGATGATGACCAAAATGGTGGTGGGAATTGCAGTCATGATGGGAAAGGCGCTGGTCAGTTTCTCTATTTTTTGAAAGTAAAGTCGTAGATAATTTGTTTAAAGGAAGTATATAGTAATGTAGTAAGGAGTATCTTTTAGTTAACAAGGGAGTAATTACATCTGCATATGTCTGTAATTTTTAATTAATTAGGGAGTAACTATATATGTATTTGTTGTTTATTTAGGTGGGTCAGGTGGTAATACTGAGAATCTGTCTACTGATGTGACTGGACAGAAAGATAAAGGAAAGCAAGCTGATGGCCATGGAGATGGCAGTGGTGAGTTTCTGAATTTTTTAGAAATAGATGCTGGTCAGTTTCTCTATTTTCTGATAGCAGAGTAGTAAATGATTTGTTTAAAGGAAGTATATAATCATGTAGTAAGGAGTATCTTTTAATTAACAAGGGAGTAATTACATCTGCATATGTCTGTAATTTTTTAATAAATAATGGAGTAACTATATATGCATTTCTTGTTCATTTAGGTGGGTCAGGAGGAACTGGTAATACTGAGAATCTGTCCACTGATATGACTGGACATATAGACAAAGAAAAGCAAGGTGATGGCCATGGAGATGGCAGTGGTGAGTTTCTGAATTTTTTAGAAATAGGCGCTAGTCAGTTTCTCTATTTTTTTATATCAAGGGAGTACATAATTTGTTTAAAGGAACTATGTAGTCATGTAGTAAGGAGTATCTTTTAGTTAACAAGGGAGTAATTACATCTGCATGTGTCTGTAATTTTTAATTAATCAGGGAGTAACTATATCTGCATTTCTTGTTTATTTAGGTGGGTTAGGAGGAACTAATAATGAGAATCTGTCCATTGGTATGACTGGACAGAAAGATAAAGGAAAGCAAGCTGATGGACATGGAGATGGTAGTGGTGAGTTTCTGATTTTTTTAAAAATTGAAATTGTATGTTATAGATTCATGTCAAGTTTTATATTATGCACATGAACTGGTAAGTTTGAGAGTGATGGCAGTAATTTATCCTTATAAAGAATAGTTTAGTATATGTAATTTATCATATGGAGTATCTATTTTGAACAAAGGGATTATCTATTTATGTGCTATGGATGTATCCAAATACTTTGATTTTATTTATAACAAAACAATAGAACATATAGTTCAGTTTATTTAGAGTAATTCATTGGATGTTTATGTAATTTGATCAAAGGGAGTATCTATTTATCTGCTAGGGATGTAAATAAACAATTTTATTTAATTTATATAAAACAATAGAATGCATACTTGAGTTTTATATTAGAGAGTACTTTTATCCAATAAGGGAGTAACTACATCTGCATATTTTGTTCTTTTAGGTAGGACAGGAGGTTCTGAGGATCATTCCACTCGTAAGAATGTAGAGAAAGGAAAAAGAAAAGTTACATGATGATGATGCTGAAGGCCATGATGCTGAACGCCATGCTGAAGGCCATGATGGTGGACTTGGAAACAAGACAAGAGCAGATCTTAAAGGGAAGCAACCAATGGATGCAGGCAACAACACTGAAAAGGAACAAGATGTCAGTGGTGAGTTTATCAAACCTAGTATTAATTTTTGTACATGTGTAGATGGTACTGCAATTATTTTACTCTAAGGGAGTAAAATATATTGTGAAAAGGAGTATATAACATAGAATAATAGTTATTATATGTTTTGCAATCTTCTATCCTGGCGTATTAATATATGCTTAAGGGAGTAAATATATCTCAGAAGGGAGTACATATAATTCTGCATATCTGTTTCGTTTAAATACAAAGTTGGAACAATATCTCTCATTTTTTTTTCTTGCAGGATGCACTAAGCCTAGGAATGAAATTCCTAACACATTGTTTGAATGGGATGAAAAATCATTGCCAACATTTAGTTTAGGTTTGTCATCCAATAGTGATGAGGGAGAAGATCCAGTTAATTGCACACCTCCCAATTTTTATGAGATTGCTGCTTATGTGTGCGACTCAATCGAAATTTTTTTAAAATCATTCCCATAAAGTAGATAGGAATTAGTTGAAAGGAGCTGTTTTTATATATGTAATTTTTTTTTTATGAATGTAATCATTGGAAGTTTCAATATGAAATAAAATATATTTGAAATCCCTACTTATATTTAAGGCACTATTTTTTTTTCAGTCATGACAAGTATACCTTTCACAGGAATACCAGTAGAAGATCCATCTTCTATAGTTTATGCTTACCATGTTGCTGTTGTTGTTGCTGATGCACCAAATGATGGAAAAAATTATGTGAGTTTTGAAGATTGGGAAAAGAACTTCCATAGTGTGAAAAAAAGTTCTAGAGGTCGTAAACTTCTCAAGAGTATATACTACGGGAGTCCATATGGAGATCCATTTCGTGAAGACGATGATGAGATTAAAAGTAAAAAAGCTAAAAGCAAATTCTGGCCAAACTTTGATTTCAGTAAGAAGCCACCTATTTCTATTGCATTAAACAAGGTCATTGCTGTTTTCTTAAGAGATCTTGAACAAGAAACTGAGCCTTCATGTGTTTTCAAGAATGGTAATCATGTTGTCACCTCTGGCGAAATGATCAAATTCTTGAAGGGAGAAGATGTGACAGATTATGTAAGTTTCCATCTCAATATATACATTAATTTAGTATTATTTCTTGTATCTGTGTAGATAGTTTTGGTAGTACTTTACAACAAGAGAGTAAATTATACTTTGAAAATGAGTATATAATATAGAATAGGTGCTTTGATTTGTGTAACTGTGTACTTGCTACTGTAAGCACTTTACAATAAGGGAGTAAATTATATTCTGGAAAGGAGTATATAATAGTGAATAGTGGCTATTGATTTTTGTAACTGTGTAGTTGGTACTGTAAGTACTTCACAACAGGGGAGTATATTATATTTTGGAAAGGAGTATGAATTCATTTTTAATGGAGCAAATAAAATTTAAATGGGAGTACATATCAAGTGTCATGTATCCCGAATGTATATATTAATTTCATATATTATCTTTTTTTTATTTCAAGTTATGTCATGTATTGTGAAGGTTGTTAAAAAAGAAGTTAACAGCAAGAACAAATGGATTTCCATTGACCCATTTGACATGGTAATTAATTTTGATATATACATCCTTAAATAATTGTTATGACAATGGAAAGGAATCACACATACTTAGTTTCATATGTTTTCTACATGTAGAGAGCATTGTCTACTGGATCTGTTTCCTACATTAATCGAACAAATCCTGATCTTCTGGGTCCCACTTTTGATAATTCCAATTATCTGTTTGTTGTGTCAAGCAACAATGTGCAATGGTGGATGTACATTGTTAATAAGAAAGCCAATTTGGCTGAAATCTATTGCACAACAGAGAATGTAAATGCCATATTGGACAAGATGGAATCAGACATGAAGTACATCAAGGCTTTTCTTATTTGGCGAACATCAGGCGATCAACGGTGGAATGATATGCAATGTTCCTGGGTTGACAACATGCCACAACAAGTTAGAGCACAAGACAGTGGTCTGCTCATCTTGAGGATTCTCATTTGCAAGTTGCTTAACAAGCCAGTACCATCTTCTCAGGTAATTTATATAAGGGATTATGTATTTACTGATATGAGTTTAAATAAATAGAATAAGGGATCTTTAAGTATCATGTTGACAGCTTGTAGTAAGTATATTGGATAAGGAACAATACTATGGTATAAGGCACTAACTTTTATTGATTTTAGGGAGTATATATAGTTTTTGTAACTTTGTATTTGATACTGTAAGTACTTTTTGTTATGTGTATTTATTTTCCAGTAAGGGAGTATATGTTTTGCAGTAAAGGAATATCTTATGAGAAGTATATGTTTTAGTTATTGTACTGTTAAATATTAGTTGTTGAATACATTGAGTGAGAAGATTGAAATTTGATGCTAAAATTGTACAATTCTATGTTTGCAGATTGATGTTGCTGGTGATAAGCGTGTGGTTGCTTACCGGCTATTATTAGACCCTATGAATGAAGTGAAGCCTAAATTCGGAAGTACGAGTGAATGTGTTCTCCTTGACATTGAGTGGGAATATTGAAACTTTGAGCTACTGTTGGTTTTTCGTTTGAACAATGTTGGTATCTTATTTGAACAATGTTGGATGAAAACTTAATGTACTCCTTATTGAGAATCATACACTGTTGTTATATTGAATTCTTATATGTACAATTTTTTTGTGTGTTTGTTAAATTCTAATATTGTATTCCATATGAAGAATTATATACTCCCTTACGGAGAAATATTTACTTCCTTAATATTTTCAATTCTTATCTGATTACTCTTAGTTGAAATTTGTATTTCCAATGCGTATTTGAACTTTTTTATGGAAAAAGTATGTACTACCTTACGAAGAAGTATGTACTCCTTTACGGGGCAGTATATACTTCCTTAATATTTTCAATTCTTATTATATTTATTTCTTATTTGTACATTTTTTTTTTGTGTTTGTTAAATGCTAATTTTGTATTCAATATGTAGAAGTATATACTCTCTTACGAAGAAGTATTTACTTCCTTAATATTTTCAATTCTTAGTTACAATATTTATCACCTAATGATTTTTTTAGCGTTGTTTGAATACTAAATTTTGGAGAAATAAGTACTGCATTATCGAGAATAATTAAATCCATTCTATACAATTATATTCTCCCTTACATTTCCAACTGATAGCTTTAAATGGCAGAATTTGATTTATTAATAATGTTATTAATTTTTTTATTTTTATTAGGAAAGACATTTATATAATCCTTTGAACTAAATTAAGTACTTCCACTTTTTGAGTGACGTCAGCTTCGCGCGTAACGAAGGCGCCATCGTTTGTGTCGCGTTGTCCGCGCGTAACGCGCCGAAATCACAGGACGCGATCGTTTGGGCCAGCGATGCTGTCTTTTGGGCCAGCGGACGCATGGGATGTCCGGAATGTCTTATATCGGGATGTCCCATATCAGCTCGGGGGGTTTGTCCTTTCCCCTTAGAATATGGGCTACTTTCAATCTAATGGCCTGTAATGAGGTCCACATATTACTGGGCCGAAAGTACTGAAAAAAAATTGATAAGTGAAAAGGTGGGGCCTTAGTTCGCGCATATATGATATATTATATATATGAACTATTGACCTCAAAATGTCAAAGCTGAAATGATGATGCGTCATGTACTCATGTTACTGAGTTAACCTGGGTCAACATACAAATTCTCGCATTATTTCCTTTAATAAGGACGAGCCGTATTTAAATACAAATTCTCGTCATGTACTCATGTTTCTGAACTATGACCATATTCTACAGAAAAAAAAAAAATGTAATGTATTAAATTGAAGACTTGCAAGCATGCCTTTGGAAAAATAATTTACCTCATGTTACAATTTATAGTATCTGTACGTAATGTAATGATAGACGCCTGGATTAACATGCTTAGGAGCTTTAATCTTTAATTTTTCTCTTTTCTTTTTAATTAGATTTGTTGTATAGTCTTTTTCCTCATATCTTTTTTCTTTTTCCTTATTTGTACTTGTACATATTTTTTAAATTTTTAATTAAATTTTGTCGGCTTGGTGATTCACCTGACCCTAAAAAAAAAAATACTCTGATTAGAAAACATAATTTAATGGACACGTTATCTAGGAATTTTAATATGATCAAAGACGAACTGTATGAATTTGGTGGTTGATTTACATTAGTAACTACATATTTGTTGATGTTTGCAGTCTCCTAGGAAATTTTCTGTACATTTCAACCAGTAAATAGAAATGAAGTAATATATATATATATATATATATAATACTTTAATAAATTACCAATATAGAATTATCAATGTAAATTGCCAGAATCTTCTATAGAAAGTCAGTAGTTTGAATTCCATGAAATGTACAGTTTTAACTCGCATACTTCGGAAAAAAAAACTTGAATTTACCGTAAATATTATGCATTCAAGCATACTATAATTTTGCTATATAAATATATATAGGAACTGACAATCAGTTCTCTGTGGGGTAAAACAGCCAAAGAGAAAACAAAACTAAAGAAGCTAACATATATCTAGAGAGATAAAAAGAAGCCAATTATTTGTTCTAACAATAAGATGAGCTCTCCCAGCGTACCACCAACTCAGCCAGGATTCACATCCTCTACAGCCAAGGCATTCGGCTGTACCATCCAGCCAAGCCATTTTAAAAAATTTTAAAATTCAAATGTTAAATCCAAGCCGTTGATCTTGTTCAATTTTACGGGCGATGCATTTTCATATAAGTTTTATAAAATTTGAAGTGGATTTGATACTAAATCAAGTGGTTAACAAATGAACGAATATGGTTAACTGTCACTGATTAATTCTAATACGTTCATAATTTGGTCATTTAATCAAGTATCAAATCGACTCCAAATTTTATAAAACTTATATGAAAATGCATCATCCGTAAAGTTTAATAAGATCAACGGTTTGGATTTAACATTTGAATTTTAAAATTTTTAAATATTAAAAAATATATATCTTGGCTGGACGGTACAGCCTAATGCTTCGCTGTAGAGGATGTGAATCCAACTCAGCCACCAGAGAAGGTGCACTATGGAAATATATGCACTATGCTTTTGTCCTTGTCATCATTATTTTTTTTTCCTCATATATGGCATATTGTCGCTAATTTTTACTTGCATTAGCCTATATATATTTGCCATAACATGATGAAGCACAAACTAACGAATTGTTTGCTGGCAGCCACACCCGGCATGTCCTGGGCAAGAGCGTTGCACCATAAGGTCCTGCATTCACAACAGAAAAACTTAAATATTCATGGCAAGATGGCCCCGTGCTTTAATCAGGAAGATGCAGCGTTAGAAATGGTGGAGTAACTCGACGCATCATTCCTTTGTATATACCATGTGTGTAAATAGTTGGATTGTTCCATTTGTTGCGTAGTATTAAATTTTCTTCAGTTTGGTATAAAATGTGTATAACTGTATATATATTGATAAGTGATAATTAACTAAAGTGTGCATATTTGTAATTGGTGTACCTTGTGTTTTGGATAGTTTATCTGTTTATGTATACATCCGTGTTTTCGGTTGTTTATTGTGTACAGTAGTGCAGTATGTAATTAATATATTGTTCATATTGAATAAAAGTGAATTTATATTAAAGAATATTGGCGTATTCTTTTGAATTAATACGAATATTTGTATTACTGTCATTTATCGGGGCTTCATATTAATTTAATTAATAAGGGCGAGCACTGATTGAATTGGGTTGTGCATGCATCTCCAATAAAATATATATATAAGATAACTTGCATGAAGTTTACGGAATTTAGTACGCCATATCTATATTATGCATTTTGTTTTATATATATAGTTTTGCTATGGTGAGTCGCGCTCAAAAACTCCTAGATCTGGTTCAAAATGACCGATCCAAACTGTCCAATACGATCTCCCTATTGAAATATCCATGCAGACCAAATTTTATAGTTTTTTTAAATTTTGAAGTATTTTTTCGGATTTTTAAAAACTGCTGTTTTTGAATGGTTCAGAACTTATTAGATTAACGATTTTCTAAAATTTCAAAAAAAATACTTAAAAATTTCGAAAAAAATATAAAATTTGCTCTGCATGGAGATTTTGTAATGACTCTAACTGATTAGACGATAATCCAAGTTCCAAATTATTTGAATTAGAATTAATTTGAATTAATGAATTATATGATAAAGAAATTAAATAAACATCAGTAAAATTTGATGGGATGTCTGATCTGAAAATATGAAAATGTTCGTTATGATTTTCTAAATGATTCTCTGTATTTGCCATAATTTCCTGATTTCTGAAATAGTTAATAAAATTAGCAAAGTGAAATAGCTAATTTACAAAATAGGCTTGTCAGCAAGTTGCCACACAATTAGCCACACTGTTTGGTCACAAAGGATTTGGGCCTCATTAATAAGGTGGAGGCGACGAGGCGCCTTCTCCCTCTGCCTCGTCCCCTATTCTGATCTGTCGCTCCTCTCCGCTTGTTCACCTCGAGCTCACCCCTTCTTGAGCTCATGGCTCTGTTCTGTGTTGTGCTGTGATTGGATGGTCGTAGCGCCACCTATTTGATGGCTAATAGGAGTTAGGCACCTCCGCGGATGCTTCTGATTTCCCTTGTGTCGCGCACGAGGAGAGCTTCTCCTCTTCCCTCCGTTCGATGGCGTCTGTTAGCGCCTTGAATGAGTTCTAGCGTGGCTCATTTACCTCCTCTACTCTATCCCTCTCTTCTCCTTCATCTCTTGATAGAGCTAATTTTATTTATATTGGGTCGGGATTAGGTATTTGCTTGGGGGTCTGAAATTGGAAAAGAGGAGAGGAGACTGGAGCTAAGGAAGGTATTATCGTGCTTGATTGTTACCTTTCTTCTTCAATTGATTTTCAATTTTATTCAAATCGATTGATCCTAATTTTTAGGATTTGTTTCTGACAAGGTTAAGCTGTGCATGGACCTTGCTCTCTTTTTTATTAGCCTGTCGTTGGTCTTTGCCTTGGTCTTCCTTGAATCTCTCAGGAGATTTCTCAAGTCTCAGGAGATAGGTATAATTTCATTTCTTGTGATTGTGGCTGATAAACTGTGTGTGTGTGCTTGTTTGATTCTGTTTGATGCAGGATTTAACTTAAGTGTTGACCAATTGGTTATATTTGAATTAATGCTGTTATAGCAACGGGTTAGTAGCTAACTGAGTGATATTAGGGATTCTTTTAAGGTTCAGTAACACTTGAAGCCATCTGGTATGTGGTTGTGATAAATTTCTGTGATTGTGAGGCTATCTCTGTGTGTCAGAAATATGCAGCATCAATTGGCATGCATATACCTGCATAATGGTATTTCGATGTTTCTGATAAAACAATTATAATTGCTAGAAACTGTGAAGTGATGCATGTAAAGTAGTTGCACACTAGTGAGCATGTGAGCCTGGAATAAAAATTAAAGCTGTGAATAAGGGAATGCTTGTAACTGTCATGCATATACTTTTATTGTCTGTGTGCTTGAATAATTGCATGAGTTTGAAGGCTTGTGTGTTTAATTTATATAGTAGCATGCTTGTGTAGATAAAATAAGAACTGTTAAGTGTAGAGTTAGTATAAATGTTTGATTCAGACTTGGGTCAGTCATACAGTTGCATGATTTACAAAAATTGGAAGTAAGAAAGGGGTACAGTGACTTGATTTGAGGCTATACAAACTGTCTCATGCATAGTAGTTCATTGGTCAGGTGTATAACTGTGTTTGCATAAGAATTTGGAGGCCTTACTGATATAGATATTGAATGAAAGAACTAAATATCATTTCATATGCATATCATGTGCTGGGGCTAGAAAATTATTGGAGTTCAGGTTTTTCACATGTGTTGCATACATATATCTGAGTTATAAAAGGTTTAATTGAGTTTATGGGAACTTGTAGATGCATGTTGTATCATTCCAGTGGATTGTTGGCTAAAAATGGTGATGATAGTCGCTGTACATGTAAATTCAGGGACATTTTTTTAATTTCTGGCATGTTTATGATATATTAAGTGTTTAATTTTGCATCCCATGAGTTGCATGAGTTTGTGAGACTAATTTGAGATATTAAGTCATGGTACCAGTTTTCTGGTACATGGGAATAGCCTCTGGTATGACTATTCGATGGCTCAGGGATGAAAATGAAAAGAAGTAAATTTCTGAGGGCCTTACTGTAAAATTTTTAGGGCTTATTTGTAACATGAGAAGGTTTTACGATTATTGGTGGGCTGTAATGAAATTTCTGAAGGCTTGAAAATAGATTGTGGGCTTAAGTGAATAATCTGAGACTTATGGAGTCGGATTTAATTGATGCGATATCAGATCTGTCGGAACACGTTAAGATCGATCCAATCAACTAGTCAGGTTGACTGGGTTCGACCTCGTCGTTTATGTGTTGTTTTTGAATTACTTTATGGGCTTTGCTTTTTGGGCCGAGAAAGAAAAGTTGGAAAAAAATGTGTGGGCTTTCGAACTAAACCGTGGGCTTTCTGAAATTATTAATTGTGGGCTTTCAGTTAAAATTTATCTTTTGGGCTTTGACTTAATTAAGTTTTCGGCTTTAATTAAGAACTTAATTAACTAATTGATTGTTTGCTAATTCTGTTGAGCTTGATTAGTGTTAGACTAAAGACTTGGACCCAATTGAATAGTCTAACTTATTTTGGCCGTAATTAGGGATATGATGAGACGTCTGAAAATTAGAATGAGCGGATACTATGGCAAATAACTCAGACATTCTGATCCCACCAAATTAAAATAGAATTTCTAATATTATTTTCTTTGAGTTTAAATAATTTCTGATTTTCTGACTTCTGAGATATGATTATTTGATTTCTGCTCTGACCTCGATATTAGAAAATTAATTAATCTGACACTGATAATTAAACAAGTAATTAAGGAAGTAAATAATTAATAACTAAGAATGGGACTTGGAATTATGTTCGTCAATCAGGTAATTGTGTAGAACCAGACTGTTATCATTATAATTCACCCAATAAGATTTCGGATACCCGTTAAGTAGATATTAATGGACCTTGATATGTGAATTATGAACAGGAACCTCCGTGACCCGGAACCTCAGGAGCTTTGTGAAGGTGCGGATTACGCGGTTTCTTAATAAAATCTGGAAATTTGGTATTTTTAAATTCATGCATAGCATGTTGAATATTCGGATTATGCACTCTATTGTGTCATTTAGTCATAGAAGCCCTAAATAAATGAAATTGCATGTTGATAAAAATTCTGTTTGGTCTGTTGAATTTGCAAAAGTCTGGCTTTGAAATCCGTTTGATTTATAATAGCCGTCAGGCTTAATTATGACTGGAATGGTTTCCGTAAAAATTCTTCATCACTTGATTAAATATTCGTGATAGAAGAATCGAACTTTAATGAGTTATTATTGCACTAAAGCATATCTTATGGATTATTACACCATCCGATGATTCGGTTTGGCCACCGACCCGGCCAGGTTACTAGCGCTACTATCTCTGGGTTATTCCCACAGTCTGTTCTGTGTCATTTTGTCTCGCACCTTTTTGAGCCTATCCACGGGTAGATATCAAAGGATAACTTCCTCCATGGTGAAAAAGGATACGGAGCAGATACCCCTCGAGCATCTTGCGACTCCAACACTACCATCCGTCTGGTAATGGGCGACGGGCGCTAATGCGGTTCTAAGTACCTCGAGAGTTGATTGTTTGTTTGCAGGTCCTTTCCTTCCAACAGGCACAAGCCCCTGCTGTTAATTACCTCCGGTCTGAGTTTGAGAACCAGACAAAAGCACCTCTAGATCGGGAATAATCAGATTAGCTGTGAAGGATAGTTTAGGGTCTAATTTTAATCTTTTAAAGAGATTAGTTTAAACAGGGGGGGTTTGACTTTCGATTGTTTGGTTGTAACTTTGAACTTGTTACTGGACCATGGTTGACTTCTGTGTCACAATTTTAGCAACTTTTTATTGTTAAGCTTGCTGAGGTTGGTTTGAAACCACCTTGGGATTTCTGAAATTAATACTAGGAGTTATATGGCCTAGATTAATATCCAGTCGATTTAGGGATTTAGAGATTTTTGGGATTTCTCGTTCGAGTGTTGAATACAGATGCGCTATGCCTCTTCTTGACAAGAACTTCAGGGGTGTACTTCAAAATTACAGCGCTATGCAGTTTCTTGAAGAACGATTTAGATTTTTGGGCTCGGCACTAGAAAGATAGGCGATCTAGGTCAATTCCCAATCGTTTAAGATTTTAGGAATTTTTTTTTGGGATTTCGTTCGAATCGTGAAGAACGAACCGCTATGCCCTCTTCTTGACAAGAACATTGAGTTGTAACTCCCGCGACAACGCGCTGTGCAGTCTTAGGAGAAACGTAGTTGGACTTTTAGGACTCTAATGTCATTCTTGAGATTTTTGTCAATGACTCTGGTTCAAACTCCAAAGCGTTGACCTTTGCATCTTTAACAACTTGAGGTTCCAATATTTAGTTCTTGGGGTTTAGAATATTTTAAGACTTTTAAATTCTGGCTATCGGATCATTTTTAGTCTTAGTTATGTCAATCTTAAGTCAGACTTTCGAGTCTGTCTTTTCAACTTTTGAGTTGGACTTTTAAGTTTAGCTTTTTAATTTTCAAGCTAGACTTTTTGAGTTTAATGGAAATTTTAGGTTTAACTTTTTGTCTTTCGAGTTAAACCTTTATGTTTTAAACTTTAGAGTTATGTTCCTTCGTCCCTGGTGTTTGGGGCTTGGGATTTTTGTTGGGTTTGGGCTTTTGAATTCTAGATTTCTAGATTTTTTTCGTTTATCCTTTAGGATTTTGGGTTTGGAGTTTTGGGCTTATTTTCTTTTAGATTTGAGTTTTCTGGGTTTGAATTTGGAATTTTTGGGTTTGGAGTTTTGGATTTATCCTTGGATTTGGGATTTGGTGTTTTGAATTTGGAATTTCCGGATTTAAGTTTCTGATTCGGAATTTCTGGATCTGAGTTTTTGATTTGGGATTTCTAGATTTGAGTTTTAGATTTGGGGTTTCTAGATTTAAGTTTTGGATTTGAGATTTCTAGACTTGACCAAGGATGTCTGGATGTACCTGCTGTCCTGAACGCCAAATGTTCAAATGTACCTGCTGTCCAGAAAGTAAATGTTCGCGTGTGCATGCAGAAATTTAATTTTAATTTTAATTTTATCATTTTGTTATTTACAAAAATGATCATTTTGCGGGTTTTGGATTTAGTGCTTTTTGTGCTTTGAGATTTAGACCTGGGAAATGTCACCACAATACTCTCTGTATTTTCTTGAACATTTTCATATTTTACTTGAATTTTTCTGACATTCCTGCCATTTTTAATGCATTTCTGAAATTTTGAATCTGCTGGAAAATTTTGACTGGCTGGAGGCTTGCTGTTTGCTATACTGGGTTGTAGTGACCGGCCACACAGCAGCCGTCACAAAGGACTTTTCAAGGCGTTGATGTTTTGGTTTGAGCCGGGTTTTAATTCGTTTGGTGGGACCCACTTTCCTGTGTTTTGGCTCACATGCACCGGTTTCATCCGGGTTTTCTTTCAGATCCGTTAGAGTTCAGATCCGTTCGTCCACCTGGCGTCAAGATTCGTGCCAGGGGACTGTTTTCCCTTTTCTTTTCTTTTCTTTCTTTCTTCCTTCCTTCTTTCTCTTCCGATAGTTCGTCGAGGGAGGGAATTTCGTCGGAGGAGAAATTACGGCGACTGCCCACGCCATTTTTTAAAATTGATGGTATTTTCTGACTCATTTTGAGTCACTCCTTCTTTCTACCCACTGCATTTCCTTGATTGCTTTCTCATTTCGAGTGCTCATTTATCCTCTTTGACTAGGTCGGCACTGCCAAGTTTGATTGAGATGCTCTGGGTTGAATTGAGGTTCTTCACAGGATTCTTGTGGCTAGGAGAGGTCACTGAAGGCATCAATTACTTGGGTACTCTCTTTCCTTTGTTCAATTTTGAACTTGATTTTTGTGTGGACTGGTCGTATTTGGTGACCTACTTTTTTTCCGACTTAACACTCAATAGTCCTTGGTTTGAGCTTAATTTGGGTTTATGGTTGACAATGATCAACCATCTTAATCTGTTCCATTTCAATTTTTGGTTCAGTCTTGAATCGGGCTCAACTGAATCTGGTTCAGTTTTACTTAGCTTAACCTTTGTCACTTTGGTCATAATTAAGGTTCCTGTTTGTAGCTCGTAATACCCTCTCATGAGATAAACTTAGAGATATACACACCCCTTTTTATTACTGTATAGTGCTTATATGTTTATTCATTGAAAATTTGAAATTTGAGCTTATGCTAAAAGTCTTTTTTTTTTTTTTTTGATATTTGAGGGAAGCTTTACAAAGTTTATGCAAGGAAATCTATCCATTTCAGAAAATGAGTTATGCAATTTTTGAACATCATTTTTGTTTTAAGGACTTTGATGGGTTTCAAAATTGATGCTATGCATATGAACAATGGGGAGACCAGACTAGATGCTAGTGCAAACTTGACTTTTGTTTAGCTTCATGACCTATGGATTGCTGCAACTTATTGACTAACTTTTGTTGCCTTTTAAAAAAATGCTATGACTGTTATGCAACTTGGACAAGATTTTCTTTTGTCACATTATTTATTTTTCTTGACTGAGGTACCAACTTCTGCAACCATACACCTGTATATGCTTGTGGGGATGCAATTGTGTACCTGACCCTTCTGTGTACATGTTTTTTTTTTTGTTTTAGGTATATGCACTGGAACCTATCATGAGGAGTGGGGAATGATTTATTACTTTCCTTTGACTATGAGACATGCAAAATTTTAACTATCCTTTTATATTTCAGGGATCATACTTATGCAATGAATTTGTTGAGCCATTACTGTAACTGACCTACATGATGCAGGGAAGTTTATTATCTTTTTTTTTTTTTTACCTTTATTAGTCTACGAGCCCTTATTTGTTTCTGTGACCTAGGAATGATTTATTATATGCTTAGCACTTGAACATTTTTTATCCCTAACATTTTTATTATTCTACTTCCATTATCATTTTTCTGAATGTGCCTAAGTGATTTATGCTGGACATTATACTTTACCATGCTTTGATAGCTAAACCACTATGCATGAGGACTCAATTTGTTTATCTATCTTTTATATGAATGTGGCATGAACCTTAATGACATACTCAGTGTTTACATGACTATGCTTGATACTATGCAAGTCCAATTGACTCCACTGAAACATGCATGTTGTGTAACCCAGCGACCAAATACATATGCAAGGTTTCACATGATGTAACTACATGACAGATGCTATACTTAATATGAACTTAACTCTAACATGCATGAGCTTGGGCAGAAAATGAAATCTTTTGTTTTTTGAAACATGGCAGATGTAGCTACTCTATATGCACATGAACTCAAATAGCAAATGATTTTGGTTTTGAAAACATGGAGAATGCAACCATCTTACAAAGTTTTGGCACTTTTAAGTGGCATGCTAGATAGTAGCACTTGGCATAAAGTCCAGGCAACCTTAATCACTTTTAAGTTTGGGGTGGCATGCAAGCAATAGCCCTGGGCATAGAGCATGCATGCCTTATTGTGTATATCTCTAAGTTATCTCCTCATGAAAGGGTATTACACAGCCAAATACCGGGCTTGATTGATTTCATGGCCAAATACCAGGCATAACACCAAGACAGTGCCAAATACCAGGCACAGAAGCCAAATACCAGGCTTATTGAACCAGGAAAAGAAAGAAAAGGGAAAAGAGGAGGAGAACAAGAAAAGCAAAGTAATTCAAACTATTTTGGCCCCTTTTATTTCATATAAAACTTAAGTTACATACTAATTACCTTGATTAACACTTAAACTTCTTTTATTTTTCTTTTACAGCTTTGAAAACTCAATACTCTAGCCTAAAAATTTCAAAAACTGGGAGCCTCTTCTTCTTCGAGTTTGCTTCTTTTATAGCCATCAGGCTAGGGTTTGCTTCTGGAGTGGCCTTGACATGTGGCATTTTCTCATAATTTTGAAGTTTCATGAAGGGCTGAGATGTGATCTGATCTCTTGCCGCCTCAATTTGGGTGTTAAGCTCACATTAGGTGCTTTACTATCACTTTACACTATCCAATAGTCACTTGACATGTGGCATCTGTACTTGAGATAGTTGGTTTGAGAATTTGAAGTTTACTTCCTTTGACTGCTTCCTTCTAGCTGATGTGGCCTATGGGGCTCACAACATTCAGCTTATGTCGCTATGAGAGATGTAGTTTACTCCATTTCACCAAGTGACATACTTGGGGGAGGGGTTTACTTGGCGCCAGCTGCTTTCTGTGGTTTGTCAGAGGGGTATTTGAGGTATTCTGGGGGCTTCATGCTTCTCCAGTTGAGTTTCATGCTTGCATTTGCCTTCCAGTGGCTTGAATTTGGTGTGGTCTTCCAATTTTGTCCTTCAGAGGCATGGGACTAGTGGTTTTGTGTTGTTTGAATTGGCTTCACTTCATGTTGCTACTTGGCAGGCAGTGAACTACTGGATGTGATGCCTGTTGGCTGTTGGCTTTGGGCTCATTTGTGGCTTTGACAGCTGTTTTAGCTATCTCTTGGCGCCTGGGAGAGGGATCAATTGTATGGCACTGGGGCAGGTGTCACTCAATTGGGTGTGTTTCATATATGTTGGCTGTTGAGCCTCAGCTATTGGTTATGTTGCATCTAACTGTTGGCTGTTGTGCCTCATATGGAGGCTGGAGATATGCCATAGAGGGTTTATTCCTCTCCAGTACTTGGTTGGGTTGTGTTGTTTTGAGATGCAATTGATACCTATTGCGCCTCATAGAAGGCTTATGTTGCACACTTGATCTCATGTGGCTGGTGGTTCTATAGTTCCTTTGTTTGAGTCATCATTTGTCATATCTTGACATATTGTGCTCACATTTGAACTATATGACCATTTTGTTACTTGATCTTGGTTTGTTGGCTGGCTGCCATGAAGCTCTATTGAACTTGTATGAGTATAAATCACATTTTGTGAGTGATTATGACTTGTGCATCTTCAATCAAGTATTTGAGATGGCATCTGTCATGTGACATGTTGCACTCACACTTGACTTGCCAGGTGACTTGGTTTCACTTGAGTCCCAATCTATAGTCCCTTTAATGGCCTGTGATGGGTTAGGCTAGGCACCATGCTGCCTGGTTCTGAGGCCATTCACATAGCACACTTTGTTTGTTGACACTGATGGCTTATGATTTTTTTTTTTTTTTTTGCACATTTAATCCTGCACAGGATAAGTATCTGAGCTGATTTGCATTGCCATTTTCCATACTGTTTTATCCAATGCATTTTAAAAGGTATCTTTGAGGGGCATTATTGGGATTTGGGGTTTGGTAGCTCTTCTTTACATTACTTTAGATGCTCCTATCCCTTTGTCTCTTCTCCTTGTGACTGATTTGCCCATGGTCCCCCACTGGAAGACACACACATGGGCGTTTTCAGGTGTATTGTGATGCCCTGAGATGCCTTGAAATATTATGCAACCTTATATGTGCTTGTGGCTTTGAGTGAAGTAATTGGTGTGTGCATCTATCCCTCCATATGGTCAACAGTATGGATGGACGGTTGGATGCAATTGCTGGTCATACGAGTGTACTTCTTTTGGGTACCAAATTAAATTGTATCTTTAACACACGAAGCTTGACTGCATTATAGCCTTTGATTTGAATTCCCTTTTGATCAGATGACTCTCATTGAAGTGGGATGTGGTACCACCTCCCATTGAGTCATCAAGACGCCTGTGTCTTGCACAGGGCTAGAACATTCTTTTCAGAATGTAGGCTGAGAAGCAACAGTTCTTTCCTCCATTCCTTTTATTCGGTCTGTCTTTTCCTTGTTATCCACTGGATGCGTCCAGTTCAGAGGATAATTTGAGCTTTTACCTGTTTTGTATATTGATGTTCATGTCTGAGCACATCCCAGTGTTTATTTAAGCTCCTCTGTGGCATTTAATTCCTACTCGAAGCTCCCTTTCATCATCAGTGTACCATCGCCATTGTCAGTGGCAACCAAGGTGACTCACTTGCTTACCCGGGTATCTCCTCTCGAAATTGCTTCTTCAGGTATGTCATTCATCCCTTGTAAAGGCCCTTTTTGCATTTAATTGCTTGATTTTGCCTTCGTCTGAGCTCAATTTCTCGATTTCTCCCTGCAGCTGGTGACTAATCCCACTTCCCAATTGGGCCATTTCCCACTCGAACCCCACCGTGTTTGATCTCGTTGGACTCGTGGTGGTGTCGCCTGTGTAGCGGTGAAGTTAGTTTCGACTGAGGTGGTCGGGAGAGGCGACGGAGCATCTGTGTTTGTCGGAGAAACTGTGCTTCCCGTACAGGCAATTGCTCCCTCCTTCTCTCTCTCTCTCTTTTTTTTGTCTCAAACAGTATAGTCCTCGGCCAATGAGGAGACGCCACGTGGCAATCCCGAACTTGACTTAGCTGAATCAATTGAGCACTGTTGAGTCCAGTCGACCGAGTCAGTCTTGAGTCCAGTCGCATGAGTTTCGCATGGATCGATTCCCGACTGTTGAGCTTGAGTTTGTTAACGGGTTTGAGTTTGAGACCCGCTCCACTGTTTTTATTGTTGGGCCGTCGAATTGTATTGGGCCGCCAGACAATTAGAGGCGATGTGGGCCTTTTAAAATTTTGATTAATTTGTGTGGGCCTTGATTTAATTTTTGTAATTCGACCCATTGTAAATTGAGGATAATTATGCTGCATTTATTTGATAAAATTGTTTGATGCTCATCTGTAGGTCAGTTTGATATGAAATTTTGCATGGCTCCTCATAAAAATATGAAGAATTTAACTGCTACGAAATTTCCATTTTTCGGATGTTTTGATAATTAATTATAAGGATATCACAAGCTCATAATGGCATTTCCCATAATTAATTAATACATCGTCCATTTTTAGGAATTTCTGTATTTTCCTCTCATGCGTCATGACTGTTTGTTAGAGCAATTTTGTCGAGTTGCTGTTGTCATGGGTTTTGGTTTATTTGCAGAATAAAATATATTTATTTATTCCAGGATTTTATGCAGTAGAATTTAGGGGTAAACACATTTGTTAAAAATTCATGGTTTGGGAAGGGTTCTCTCTGAGTCTATTGGCCTTGAAAACTTTGGTGTGAAAATTTCCAACTGATATTCTGAAAATAATATGTTTAATAAATTCTGTTTTGCATTGCATTTCGCAGCATGCCGGTTTTAGGACCGTTCCGACTGGTACCAACGATACAAAACTGTATCTGATGATCTGTAAAATTCTGAATAAGATTTATTTTCGAGTATTAGTCCGATACACGGATATATTAAGGTCTGCGTACTGGAACTAAAACTCACACTGAGAATTTATTCTCATCTGTTTGTTATTTTTGCATGTGCCTCAATGGTCGGGGGTTCTAGGAGCGTCGCAGGCTTATTAGGCCTCGTGCTGTTGCAACTATAGAGTGTTCGTTTGTCAAGCTTGAAGTGTTCGTGCCAAGTCTAAAGTGTAATGTTGCTATCCTCCTATCTTTTGATGACATGCCCGAAATATTTGCTTATCTGTATCTGGATTTCTCTGGTTCTAATACTCCGCCTGACGGAGTGGTGCCCGAGTAGGACCAACAATCGGACCAGCAAGAGGAAGTTTGACGAGCTGTAGGTTTGCTTGTCATGGTCCGTAGTGATGTTCCTTCTGACGATGAGTTACCCTCTGGTGTTGTTAGTTATGCCTTTCTGTGTCTGTTGTTTTGTCTTTTTGTCGGTAAGTTGGACTAGCCCCTCTGTTGGTAATGGTGCCCATTTTGTTGTTAAAGTTTATCTTGTAAAATATGTAAATATTTTTGAAACAAGCCTGGTCTAGGTTGAAAGGTTGGGTCTGTTGGCTTTTTGGTTTGTATAATATAGCCAACGAGACCATAGGTTAGCGGCAAGAAATAAAACCAGGCTTATGTTTGTTGTTTGTAAAAAAAAAAAAAAAAAACTTTTACTTGAATTAAAAATAATACTGAGTGCTTGTTAATTAACTGGGACTGAAATCAAGAAAATGGAATAGGTCATCTAAGAAAAAAAATTTCACCCTCTATTTGTTAACCTAACAAGAGTATTATTCTGTTTTTGTGGCAAGGGAATTGTCACATTTAGCTTCCGGGGTGTGACAAATTTCAATAGGGAGATCATATTGGGCGGTTTTGATCGGTCATTTTGAACCAAATCTATGAGTTTTGAGTGCGATTCACAGACATCTGGTGAGTCGCGACTCACCATAGCAAAACTCTATATATATATAGAGAGAGAGAGAGAAAAGAAAAAATAGATATAGTACACTAATGTGTACGGATTGTTCCCGTACACATGAGTTGTTATTCAAGATCGAAAATTCAAACGGTCAATCCAAACTGTTCAAGTTGTTCTCCATATTGAAAAATCTAGATAGACCAAATTTTACATTTTTTTCGAATTTTTTTGCTATTTATTATGATATTTTTTTAAAAAAAATATTATAATTGGAGTATTTCAAGCCCTCCAATTTGAAAATATCATAATATATAGCAAAAAGATTCAAAAAAATATAAAATTTGGTCTGCAAGAGTTTTTCAATATGGAGAACAACTTGAATGGTTTGGATTGACTATTTGAATTTTGAATTTCGAAAAATGACTCATGTGTACGGAGACGATCCGTACACATTAGTGTTTAATGTGTATTTTATCCATTATACACACACACACACACACACACACACACACACATAGATAGAGATAGGCTAAATTAGACTCCAGCATATAGGAGGTAATTTGTTAACCGTCCGATCGATAATCCGACGGTCCAGATTATGTCGATGATTCAGCGATTTTAGCCTTCTCTTCTCCGTTAAAATTTTAATTTCTCCGTTTCATTTTCTCTTTGACCCAGCGTAAGAGCAGTCCGTCTCTCTTTCGACTCTCCTCTTTCCGAGAGAGTTGTGTTATGTGGCTCGATCTGGTATACACGAAGAGAAAATGGAGACGGCAACTTCCGTTCACTCGATTTTTAAGTTTTTAACAGAGACGGAGACCACATTCTCTCCCTTAGCGCCTAAATTTGAACTGTAGGATTTCATCAAATCTCTCGATCGGACAGTTAAAACATTGGAGTACACAGACCTCCTATGAGTCTAATTTAGCATATATATATATATATAGAGAGAGAGAGAGAGATATTGGCTAAACTAGACTCCAGCACATGGATCGTCCGTATGCTGAAGTCGTTTTTCAAAATCTAAAATTCATATAGTCGATCTGAACCGTTCAAATTGTTCTCCATACTGAAATCTCTTAGGAAACCAAAATTTATATTTTTTTCAAATTTTTTTTACTATATATTATGCTATTTTTAAAAAACACTATAAGGGAGTACTTCATACCCTCCAATTTGAAAATAGCATAATATATAGCAAAAAAATTCGAAAAAATGTAAAATTTGGTCTCTAAGGATATTTTAATATGGAGAACAACTTGAACAATTTGGATCGACTGTTTGAATTTTAGATTTTGAAAAACGACTCAGGCATACGGATTTGATCCGTGTGCTGGAGTCTACTTCAGCCAATCTCTCTCTCTAAGGGTACTATATCCATTCTCTATATATATAGAGAGAGAGAGAGGATGGATATAGTACACTGATGTGTACGGATCGTCCCCGTACACATGAGTCGTTTTTCAAGATCCAAAATTCAAACGGTCAATCCGAACCATTCAAGTTGCTCTCCATATTAAAAAACCCAGATAGACCAAATTTTACATTTTTTTCAAATTTTTTTGCTATTTATTATGATATTTTTCAAATTAGAGGGCCTGAAATACTCCAATTATAGTATTTTTTGAAAGTATCATAACAAATAGCAAAAAAAATTCGAAAAAATGTAAAATTTGGTCTATCTGGATTTTTCAATATGGAGAACAACTTGAACAGTTCGGATTGATCGTTTGAATTTTGAATCTTGAGACACGACTCATCTGTACAGAGATGATCCGTACACATCAATGTACTATATCCATTCTATATATATATTATTCGACCGTTATTGTGTAGCTGTTTAATGTTGCTTTATATAATTACTCGGTCTACATAATATATAGTCATTTACCCACATCAATTTGAATTTATTTTTCATATAATCTTCCTTGTATATCATTACATTTTTTTTTTTTTTAGAAGCATTGACAGAGGCTGTCCATTACATTATTATTATCGAACAAGCAATTTATGAAATAGACCACCACTTTCCATTCTGAAAAGCCAAATAACTCTATTTACAATTTATGAAATACTAGTTGGGGAAATCGAGCTTCGCTCGATATATGCAGTACAGATAACCAATCAAGAGGGCGAAGAAATACGTTATTTTGTTAATATACGTAATAATATAATTACTTAGGAGCACGTCTTATTACGGAAATATAAAAAAATATTTGAAAAAAATGTGAACGGTTAATTTGAAGGAGAAAAAAAACAGGAAAACAAGAATGGCAAAACGTAAAATTAAACTGAACATGAGTAAACAGGCAATAAAAAAAACAGAATTAGAGAATGATAGAGAATAAGATAATGTAGATATTATTGGCAAAGAAAGTTTAAAAATAAAAATTAAATTTGTAGTTAAACAAAGCTATGAATGGACGCATTGTCAGAGAAGCGGTCCTCGTCATCTCCAAAATTGCCGTCGTCTTCGATATCAATGTCGGGTGTAATCATTGAAATGTTGTTGGATGGAGGAAGAAGTGAAAGATTAAAACGCCTACAAAAGTGGTGTATAGAAAAAGGTAAGAGAATTGGAAGAAAAAGAAGCATGGCTAATAAGGAGGAAACGTAATTACCTTAGAAGAAAACCAAAAATAGATTGTAAACGCAATTGCTCAATTAAAATGAGAAGATTAAAACATATGCGAACAAACATAGTGGCTATAAGATGAGGATTATGTATGCAACACTTGATGTAAGAAGAAATTCCAAAACCGATGATTGGCCTTAAAAAGAAATGTATGTAGTAGTTGATGTAAAAGGATATATAAAAAGAAATGGACGTTTGGATTCTGAATTGTGGGATATATATAAAGAGAGCTGAATTGAAAAAATTAATGTATTAAATAAAATCAGTAAAGAAGTTCTGTAATTGTAGATAAATATGAATTCAGGTGCAACGAAATTTGTAACCGTAACCTTCCGTAAATAAAGTTCGTGTATTCAAATAAAATTATTAAATAATTAAAAGTAATTGTATATCTTTGATGAAGTCATAAATATTATCCTTTGACAAACGTTAACCGATGGCGTCATTAAACATTTTAAATATGAAATCCTACTGAATATTAGACTATCGTATCTCTAATATAATAATATAATGTATTTGAGAGATACGCTCTAAAAAGTAACAACGCCACATGAAAGATAATGAATTTAAATGCAATTATAATTAGTAATTATTAGGGAGATATGTAACGGTAAAATTATGTACCATGATTAGTAAGCGTAATTACACAGTATGCATTATATAGTATGCATGTCTCATGGCCCGAAATATGTCAAACATGTAGCCGATATACGGTATAATTAAATACCATGGTAATTACACAGTATGTATAGATTTGATAAAGCTGGCGTACATGAAGTTGTTATTTAAAAAAATGGAAGGAAACGTACAGTATTATTTATGTTTTTAAAATCGTATCTTTCTATTTTGACCGTGTACTGAGCATTCACTTCTACAAAATTCTACCCTCCCAAACGAAGTACATAAATATGACAAATAATATGAAGAAGAAAAACGTACGAAATTCCACATGAAAGATATTAAATTTAAAAGCAATTATAATTAGTAAATATTATGGAGATATGTAACGGTAAAGTTATGTACCATGAATATCATTGTAAAGGTAAAAAATCATAAATGAAGTTTTTTAAATATAAAATGATATTGAACTTCTGATATAATTTGAAATGATTTTTAATTTGATTACGGGTAATAAATTTTAAACAGATTTCAAAGATTAATTGCCCACTTCTTTTGAGAAAAAAAGACGAACCAAGTTCCATCTTAATTGGCCAGCATTTTGGAGAAAAAGAGTTTCTTCTCTGCCCGTGCATATGCACGTTTTCAGATTCTGATTAGAAAAATGTTCGAAGAGCAGAAACCAACCGTCTTTAAAAATTGGTAAAATGCTACTAACTTATTTCCACTGATTTTCAGGACAGATCAGACCTTAAGACCTGCAATGGTATTACTACTTTTGTTTGCATATTGCACATCAATTGGATCAGAAACTTGCGCGTAGGCCAGGACTTCAGTTGTCCAAAAAAAATATAAATCACGTATACTTTTACCAGATAAAATAAATCGATGATGATGTCCTGCGCATAATAAATCCAAAATTATTCCTGACGAGGACCTAAAATAACATAGTTGGGAACTTAACTGTATACTTGACTAATTATGCGCCAACTAATTATAAATGAAAGTGTAACGGTACAGGTCCAATTAAGATCGATAATTATAACAATGGAGACTGCTATTTAGAATGCCTTGTGATTATAAAATTGAAAACCATTGAGATAAAACAAAAGAAGATAATAAGTTGTATCATTTAATCTAACAGGATTTTGAAAAAAACAATCTATTTCAATCAATAATAAATTTTTTTAACAAAAAGTACATGTATTTTAAGCTAATCCCTGGGACCCTGATTGCAGTTCATGAAGTCAATTGAATTATGGGGAGATTGCACACTAAGTACATCACCACATCTCCTCATGGTCAGTATCTTCTGGTGAGTTGAAATATGTCTATATTTGTCTGTAACATACAATTTTTTATTTCCCCGCCTATTATTTTTTAGGTCAGTAACATTCAATTTGTGCCTTCAATTATTTTTCTTCAAAAGTTGTCCTCCAAGGATTGCTCTAACAGATCAAGAACATGTTGAACCAATCAAAATTTGTAAAAATTCCATTAGTCAAGCTTAAATTTACCTGAGTAAAAAGGGTAGCTAAAGTGTTCAACTGATGTTAGCACCATACCTCATATTTGTCCCTGCTAATTATGATTACAGCCTGTACAATAAAAAGAATACTTGCTATATGACAGAAGGCATGATTTGAATTTTATAAAGAAAGGTTGAAGCTCTCTTAGAACTGAATTGCTTACTGGAGAAATTTATGACAAATAAATAGAGGGAAGTAAACCAGAAATATCAAAAATCAAATGCAAGATTAATAGTTGGCTGATCTGTAAGCTTATACCAACTAACACAATTAATTAAGGACCAAGCAAAAGCTCGAACAATATTGTGTCGCTGAACATTTTTCTTTTTCTGTGATAAGGCTATGCATGCCCGACCCATCTAGAACAATATGCTTAATTAACCATACAAAAATGAAAGAGGAGAGAGATAGAGAGAGAGAAAGAGAGAGACAGGGATAAAATTGTCATTGTAAGGGTCTCATATATCGAGGTTGATTCCATTTACAATGCCATGGAACTTGTACAGATGAGTGGCAGTTGCAGGATTTCCAAAGATTCTTAGAATATGTGTTCTGACACCTACATATTATATTTTAATCACTGAGTACTGAAATGTGGCATAACTGACACATAAGTTCATTCTACATGAGTGAGAATAAGCAACTGATGGTGGTGGCTTGTTAGCAGAAGAAACCACATTGCTAATTTGGTGGATGTTGAATTCAAGGTTGTGAATAGTGAAGATAACTTTAGCATTGCTCAGAGACCATAGTGCATGCAATGTTCCTTAAATAGTCATGTAACTGGTGCACTTGACCAATCGTGACAATGTAATGCATCCTGCAAAAAGAAGAAAATGAAATGAAAAGAGTATTTCTTAATACTGTATGAACCTGTAGATGGGTACCATTTTAGATAACTTTGAATTTTAACATGAAATTCAATTAAAATTGTTTTTGTAACACAACAAATCCTATTGATATGCTCTGAAACTGTAAGAGTCTTACCAGTAAAGCATATGAGCACTTTCAGGAGCTGATCCCCACCAGATACAATCCAATAAAAGTCGATAACCCACCAAAAGAATAATGACACCATCATGTTGACTGATTCTCATTTTTTCACAAAACTGTATAAGGAAACCACCATTGGGTCATATTTCTAAATGCATCGTCCAAAGCTGGAAACAACCCCAGAACTCTAATATCGGAAATATTTGTTATCTGTAGAAAAATAAATAAATAAACATCAACGAAAAGCAAGATGATATAACAGAAAGAATGTATGTTCCTTCATAATTATCAAACATCAACGAAAAGCAATATTTTGCAACACATATTCAACGAAAAGCAAAACATTAATCAGAAATTTATATTATGACCGCAAATCGAAAATTGATTGCTATATTTTGCAACACATATTCAGCAGATGGAGAGCAAAACATTATCAAACACAATTGCATAGAAACGATTTGACACATGTATGAGAAATTTTACAGTAATTGCAATTGTGATATTTATTCAATGTTAATTAAATATTATCCATAGGCACTCTTTTGGCATAAAGCTACATCAAAACAAAATATAATAAATTCATATACTGGACATGTCTGACCAGAAATATGATCATGTTCCTGTACCAGTAACTATTTATCCAAAACAAAAACAAAAGGGGCTAAATTTATCAGGCTAAATTATACAAAGATAAGAAAGTACCACAAAGCACTGTATATATTTGCATTTCCTGTCACATTGTACTGCTAAATTGAGAACTACAGTCAGGGGAAGGGAGACAGACACATCAGAGGGGGGACCATACCGCTCGGTGAAAGCTTTCTGTAAGTACTCTATACCGGCTGTACCCTGTACCAGCGGCTCCAGCATCTGTATCTGGGCCTTGCTCACCTCTCTTTTCAATTTCTATTTTCACCCAAAAGAGTGCAGTTATCAGCTTCTAACTTGATTACTAAGCAGTTTCAAACAATGTTATTGGTTGTATAATGCATGTATACAACTTTAATTAAAGGGGTCATGTGTAAGTTGAGCATAACTCACCTAAAATCAGTGGTGATTTATCAAAGACATGTGACCTTAATTAAGGGGACTCTTGTGTGTATGAATCAAATTAACATAATGGAGAAAATAGACAGGCAAAAACAAATAAAAAGTTTTTCCCCCATTTAGATTGCAATAATTATAAACATGTGAGGACTAAAAGTTTATCAAGATTTAAAATAAACAGCTTGCTCAGAGATGGGCACTGCCATTCTATTTTTTTCATCAGTAAGCTTAAGAAGCTATTAAAAAAGAAAATCCTGGGTATAAATTATCTGCTGTATTGCCTTACTTCAGAACATTTGATACAAATTGAAATCTTAATTATCCCTCCAGTGAATTTTCTCCTACTTAATACAAATATTTACTTCATCGCTTCCAAATTTAACTTTTTTTTTCTAATTTGTAATTTCCTTCATTTTTAACAAAACAATACCCAGCTAATAAATTGCAAGTAAATTCAAAGTATCGCTACAATTTAAAACCTGATCTAAGTTCTCCAAATTTAAAAGAAAAAAAAGCTAAAATCTGATCCAATAAATAGATCGACTTTTTCAAATACCAAATGGATAACAAAAAAAGCCATAAAGAGAGATGCTCACCAAGTGACTCGCGAGAACAACTTTGGCACCATGATCCATCAAATACTTGATCGTAGGCACTGATGCACGGATCCTGGTATCATCAGTGATGTGCTGGTTCTCATCCAAAGGCACGTTCAAATCGACTCTGACAAACACGCGCTTTCCCTTCAGATCCGCATCAGTTAGCGATCCAACGCTCTTCTTTTTGGCCATCTTTCTCACTGTGACAAAACGAAAGAGAAGAGAGAAGAAACACATGATCAGATCAAAAGGAAAGAGAAAGGAGAAACGATGGTGATAGATCGAGATCCGATCGGATAAGGAGATGAGGTGTATCTAGGGTTTAAGCTAGAATTCTCTCCGATTTGTTGATGAATGCGCTTGGAGACAAAAGGGACAGAGTGAAGATGGGAATGGAGTGGCGATCCTTGCTGTGACAGGTCATTCTAGCCTCTTTTATTGCCGGCCACATATCCTTTTACATAGTTCATGTATCAACATTTCTAAAATTTTCAACACCGTATTTTTTTTCCCTGGCGTGTCGAGTTCGCTAAAAAATTTTGGTATCCGGACTCCCACGGGTTTTTATTTATAATACTGATGCCTTATTTAATTTTTTTTGCAAGATTGCCCCTGTGGGACCCAAATTCACATTATCCTTCCCTTTGTTCTCTCTCCTTCATTTAACATTCAACTTAAAAATATGAAGTTTTTTTTAGTATCAACAATTCTTTTTCCTCTCCAAAAATAGCATTGCTCGTACTATATTCAAACAGTAAAAAGCCGAAGCAAATTTCAAAAAGCAACAATCTTGTGCTAATTCAGATAAGGAATATATATAGACAAGCTAAAATTTTTTTTTTTTTCATGAGCATTACCTAAAAAATGTAGCTAGCTGAAGCTAATTTAAAAAGACAGACACATGAATTTAGAGATTAGTTACACTACAAAACCACTAATTGGATTTGTTGTTCAACATGCGAAATCGATTATCATTTGATAAACATTAATAAGTTATCACTCACAAAATATTGCATCTTATGGGGTGGGGATCGAAATTTTGGGTCTAGAAGGACAATCTAGTCAAAAGTTTGAACGATGGATATATATTTCACTTGAACTTTAAAAAATAGCACAGAATATCATAAAATTGACTTTTTCTAAACTGTCAATTAAATAATCGTGTAAAACTCTCAAAATAAATTGAAAAGCCAGAATCCGCTGGTTTGCATGTTAAAATTATGAGTTTTACATGTAATTTAAAAGAAAAAAAAGTATTTTCCAAATTAAAATAAGATCAAACCCTTATCGTTTTTATATTAAAATCAAATAAGTTACAGAAGCATACGAAAACAACGGAAAAAAATAAAGATAAACGTAATGACTAAATGAAATAGATATATATATTTTTTTGCCGTAATAATCATGAGCATATTTATTCACAATCAGTAAATCGGGGGGGGGGGGGGGCACTACTAATTTCATAAAATAAACCGCGATATACATGTGGGTACGTACATAGAATGTAAAAGATTTGCATTTCTTTTTATAAAGACTAACTAAAATCTAAAAAAAGAAGACATGAAAATGCATCCAAGATAATTTATAATTATAATGCAATGGTCTTTGACCGGGTCATTTGAATTGGTCTAGACATATTATTGTCACAAGTACAGCGCGCGAATCCAACGTATATATGGAGTTTCACTTCAAACTAGCTAAAGCTACCAACGATAGAGGCATAGAGCTCTATAGAAATTTCATTATTTACTGCTCCTTGTTGGTTTATTGCTTACAATTGGTTGTAGTCCATATATACTCTTATAGAAATTTCTCTGCTATATATTATTACTCTATTGTTATGCAGAGTAAAATTGGGACGCTTTTGTTGATGTTTGTTACCACAATAGGAAAAGCATGCGTTTATTATAAACACGTAGATTGTTTAATTAATTCGTCATGGCCAAGGCCCAAGAAACGATGACAAATGAACAACAGTTTCCATCTAAATTCCCCTATTGAAGTTTGAAAGTTGAACCGTCCCTAACATTATCATCTATAACTTGGTTTTGAACTCTAATTAATAGAATACTAGTTGCAAACGAAAGTGTAGTTGAATTTTGGCGAAATATAGAACCATGTATGAGCAAATTTGCATGAAATATCTAGGAAGAGCACTAGTGTTTTATGGAAAGAATACAAGTTATTGAGACGATAATTAAACTTTACTTTTTATTGATTAATTTATGATAAACCTAACATATAGAGAGAGGGAGAATGGATTCAATCAAATCGATTTGATCGGACTTCCGATTAAACCCCATCATTTCTCCATTTTAAAAGTTCAAATGACCAATCCAAACAATCCATTACGATCTCCTTATTGAAATCTCCTTACCAACCAAATTTTATAATTTTTCAAAATTTGTAAGTTTTTTTATTTTCAAAAACTGCTATTTTTTTAAGGATTCAAAACAACTTTAGATTAACGGTTTTCTAAAATTTCAAAAAAAAATTCAAAAACTATAAAATTTAGTTGGCAAGGAGATTTCAATAGAAAATCATAATGGATGGTTTGGATCGGTCATTTGAACTTTTAAAATTAAGATATCGGGGTTTAACCAGGAGTCCAGTCAAATCAATTTGATTGTATCATCTCTCTCTCTCCCTCTGTGTGTGTGTGTGTGTGTAAATATTCTAAAGTCGCACCTCTGCCGCGACATATATTGTTGAATATTTTTTTTCGGATTTTGTCGATTGTTTATTAAAACTATTTATTAAGTTTTGTATTGTGACTAATTTTCTATTTGATTGTTACTAAATATTTATTTTTATATTTTGTCTAATGCTTATTAAAATTATTCATTATTATTAGGTTTTGTAGTGTGACTAATTTTTTATTTTATGCAAGTAGTCAGAAGGCTGAGTTTATTTTATTTGGAACGTCATTGTAGATTGTTTCCTAACAAAATCGTTCTAGTTAGATTACTTATATATAGTCGTACATTTTAATTCAGAATGCCATGCACATGAACACCGGAAGTAAGCATAATCTTACCAATTTGAGAACAAATATACAACTTAGTTAACGGTCTGGGTTTACTGGACGTGATAGAGAATGGATCCAACAATAAGCTACAAATACAAGAGAAGTCTATACTCCAAATCACATTACATGTCTTTTTTATTTCATATTTTTCTTATTTTGATTTTTTTTCTTTAATTTTATGGTGGACAAAAACTTAAAATCCAGTTTGAATAATAATTAATTGTTTATATATGTTCATAATTTTAAATGAACGGTATGAATTTAAGCCCAATAAATGACCAAATATGATGCTTAATTGAAGAAAATTATGTAGTTGTAAATACAATAATTTTTTTCTTATATGTTGTTGCTTGTATTATGTTTTTAATTAGCTTAGGCATCATAATGTAAGTAAGATTAATTCTAACAAAGATTTTATGATTATTATTTTATGCTATTGTTACACACTGATTGTTATATATAACAAAGATTTAGAATTAGTTTGATCATCTCTAAACTCCATGACAATATTAAACACAATTAAAAAAATATAAGACAAATTGCATTATAGATGATATCATTATTAAACTGTCGCGCACTATAGAAAAATATTGTCAAATTACACAGACATTCATTTGTCAACAAAAATATTGGACGCAAAAAATCCTTCTCACCTAGCTACCCTCTATCCACATATACCAAATGCCTATGCCACGGAGGATCAACGACATCCATACATGATGGCACTATTCATTATTGTTCATGTTTCCTATTCCAAATTCAAGTATAGTTAATATATATTTGTGGCTTAATTAAAACCATGTTTTTTATATTCTAAATAAATAAATATTATGATTGAATTAGGAATTAATTGCCATGAATCATAATATATAATTCAATCCTTGTTTTAAATCGGATAATAGGCATAGTAGTTTTGGACTCCTTCACCTTGTGTTGATTAACGTAACTAAAGATATTTAATCTTATAGTATGCATGGAGGTTCTTGATTCTTAAATATCTTAATTTCTTTAATGCCCGTAAAGTAATTGTAATTTTTGTCTTGAATGTTTTTTGTGCATCAATGGAGTCACTCTTAAGCAATTGATCTATAAATTATATATAATAACACTAATTACAAATGTTTTTCATTAATTTCTTTCAAATATTACTATATTAGTACAACAAATGCAATTTTAAATTTAACAAATCAATAAGTATTAATTAATAATTCTATATTTTGATGGATATATATATATATATATATAGAGTTTTGCTATGGTGAGTCGCGACTCACGTGAGTCGCACTAAAAAACTCCTAGATCTGGTTCAAAATAATCGATCTAAACCGTCCAATACGATCTCCTTATTGAAATCTTCATGCAGACCAAATTTTATATTTTTTTAAATTTTTAAGTATTGTTTTCGGATTTTTAAAAACTAATGTTTTTGAACGGTTCAGAACTAATTAGATTAACAATTTTCTAAAATTTGAAAAAAATACTTAAAAATTTTAAAAAAATGTAAATTTTGGTCTGCATGGAGATTTCAATAAGGAGATCGTATTGAGCGGTTTGGATCGGTCGTTTTGAACTAGATCTAGAAGTTTTGAGCGCGACTCACAGACCCCTGGTGAGTCGCGACTCACCATAGCAAAACTCTATATATATATATATATATATATGAGATCCTCGATTGAACACAGCATACGCATGTAGAGCAGATTAGACGCACCCACATCAAATAATTTTTTAAGATATATTTGCTGATTGCTCCAATTCCTCTGAAGAGTTCAACAGCTGGTCAGCCTTGCAGGAATGAGGTGCCACGTGGTCCAATAAGGATTCCTTATCAAACCAATTGTGTTTAATGCATGACAAGATCTTTGAAACTTAATTAGGTGCATTTGAGAAATTCCAGCCATATTCCATAGAGAGGAAATTTAACGTAAAAACTAATTAAATTTTCAAAATTATTAGTAAAATCTCAATGCCACTATAAAAAGCACCAGTAACCTTAAGGAGATCCCTATCTCAAAAAGTTGATAAAAACATTACTTACCAACTTCCCAAACCTACATAAAACATAATGAGTTCACCTCCAAGAAGGCCCCCTCCGCCAGAAAAGGTGTTTTCTTATTTTTTATTTTTACGTTAGAACAACTTAAAGGGGTCGTTTGGATGGGCTAGGAATAGCCAATTCCTAGGAAGGAATAAGGATTTTCGTTGGGAAGTGTGTAACTTTGTGAGAGAGATGAAATTCCTAGGAATATGAAATTCCTAGGAATTGGCTATTCCTAGCCCATCCAAACGACCCCAAAAAAATTCTCGTGCTATCATTTAAAACTATTTGATTTATATCAGCTTCATGAAGGTCATTTGTTCTTTAAATAAAAGTCCTGCTTGCTACTATTTCCCACCTTATATCATTATTTGTACATTAATTCTCCTCTCGCATTATATTTCATCCATCATTTTTAGAGACGCATTACTTAAAGTTTTTTTTTTGTTGTCTTATTTTATTTATTTATTTATTTTTATATTTACAGAGACACCCACGATGTCCAGCTCCAAGACGTAGTTGTCCTTATTCGAACTGTGGATGCCACAGGCAGAGAGCAAGAGCAACTTCGTCACAGACAAATATCTCAACTGTTAGTGCTCCGCCTCAGGACTCTCAAATCAGCTCCGGCAGCCGTGGCCAAAATATGTAGTAGCTCTCTGATTTCATTGGTTTGTAAATCACGTACATTGTTTATATTAGTTTATGAAAGTCGGTTTGTTCGTCCGTTGTTATTCCTTTTTTTGTATTGGTTTATGTTATTTTTAACTGGAAAAGCTATGTAATATGTTGGTTGCAGATGATGTATATATATGTTTTTAAATAAATATTTCTTTTTGTCTATAAACTTCAATTGTAAATTGCTTATTAACGAGCTAGAATGATTTGTGAAAATTTATAATTAGTTATTATTTATTTTTTTTGTTAAGGAAGTCATCAGCTCTCCCTTTGATTAATTCTTATATATAAGGCTTGCATTTTTAGAAATAGTTGAAATTTCGATTTGTATGGTACTCACAGAAATTTTGCTGTTCGAAACTTCCCTTCGATGCTTATCTTACTGATATTTCACAACGAAAACTATAGGATGTCGCCAGAGAAATAATTTGAAGTTGAAAATGTTTATATACTTAATTTCTTTTTATTTTTATTTTTATTTTTATTTTTATTTTTTTATTATTCTTTTTGGGGGGGGGGGGGGTTGGGGAGATGTACATATCTTTTTCCTTTTTCGCTCATATGTTGTTTAAGAAATAGCAAACCAAATCACTATATAATTTGGGATATATCAAATTATTCAGAAGGGACAAACGAAAAAAAAAACTAAAGAAAAACAAAAAAGAGAAGATCCACCCATTACAGTTTTCGGAAAAGATATTCAAAAATTACATTTGTTAATATTTTATTGTCACAGTTTAACCTTTGTCCCGCCTGCTTAATTTGTTTCGATGGGAACCTTATTGTAGAATTTGACTCCTATTTATTTAAATCTTGATATTTTTTAAAATATATTGATTTATAAATTCATTTCTGATACTAAATTTCAGTGTTAGGAATGAAAAATTTGAATGAGTTAAGTTGCCGATGAAATTTTCCAGGAAATGGTTTTCATTTTTCCTTTTTGGCCAATTAGTTTATGATGTAAATATTATCTAAGAAAATATATTATGGTAATGTCTAATTGCCAAAACGCAGTATCTAAGAAAGTACTATCTGTTATATATATTGTACGTTGAGAAAGATTGAATACTTTTTTTCATAAAAAGATTAATTCTGAATAATTAATGATTCGTTCGATGGAATATCCCCGGGAGCATCAATTTTGACTTCTGTTCGCTTGTTTTCCACTTCTCTCCTCGTACGATTGTTTTGGTCTAAAAAAAAGTTTGACTTTGCTTTTTTTATTATCTGATGAAAATGACCAAAGCTCGTCTACTTTTGCTAAATTGCATACATTATCGGGAAATTTTATTTTTTATTTTATAAATATTACTTTTTAACTAAAATATACATCTTCCCGGAGAAAAATTACCATAAAATGAAAGTTAATTAAAAGTGGACATTAATCAAGTATTTGAATTTTGGATAGTAATTGGGCTATTTCGATACAAATTATAATTTTAAGAACTAAAAAGAAACTTTTAAAATTTTGAGAATCAAACTACCATTCGAGCGATACCTTGGAAAAGAAACTTCCAATAATTAGATATCCGTGTACAGTTACGAAGCTAGGATTTCGTGTTAGTAGGGTCAGAAAAAAAAATTTTTGCTGAAAATATATGTATGATGTAACTTCTAATATAGACGTAGTATAATAATAATTCTTAAATAAACAACTCTAAAATAATGTTAGATAAAAAAGTCATGAGAAATCAAATTATAATAACAATAGAAAATCTAAAATAATATATTTAATATACAAAATAATAATTCAAAAGCCAAGAAAACAAAAAAGTACAACAATTTCCTATGAATTTTCATTTTTTTCATAATTTTGCAAAATAAGTTCTTTAGAAATCTCATTGAACACTTTTTTTTTTAGTGGTAGTTTTTATATAATATCCGGGTTGTATTTTTGATCTTTTGTGGTAGCTTTTATTTATAATGTCCTAAAGTTCACAAAATATTATATAGACGAATCACGTAATGCGCGAGATTCGCGCTAGTATATATATGTTACAAATAATTTTTCATCCAAAATATTTCATTCTATTCTAAGTTTTGTCTTAATAAGATTCATTGAGTAGGAGGGAAGAAGACGATTAGCCAGGAACAAATGCTACCTGGGTCCTTATGCGATTTTTTAGATGTCATTATGCAATTCAAATCAAACACGACATTTTCAGCTAGGTCCTTCAAATTTTTTAGATGAATCCCTAACATCTTATGGCTTTTTTTTTAATTACAAACAAATGCAATATCAAGTAAAATTTTTTTTTGAGGTGGGTCCATGTAGCTTCACCCCTGTCTGTGTATTAATGTCACAACTTCTTTTTTCATTAATATTTTAAAGTTAAAAAAATTCAATTTTCAAATTCAAATTGTTGATCTTATTCAAATTTATGAGCGACGCATTTCTATGTAATTTTTATAAATTTTGGAGTTTATTTGATATTCGATCAAGAGACCAACACATGAACGTATTAAAATTAATTTGTTATAATTAACAACATTCGTTCATTTTTTGGCATCTTTATCGAGTATCAAATAAACTCTAAAATTTATAAAAATTATATAGAAATGTATTGCTCATAAAATTGAACAAGATTAACAGTTTGGATTTCAAAATTGAATTTTTAAATTTTGAAATATTAATGAAAAAATAAAGTTGTGGCATTTGTGGCACCAAAAACTTATGGCACTAGAACCCTGCTCTTCAGTTTTATTGGTGCTTAATTACTGATAAAATAATTCTGAACACAATTTAATTTTGATAATATTATTTTCGAGTTTCACTGCGCTGTTGATTTAATTATTTTGTTGCATATACGTCTTTATACATAATATCACTATCATATATCTTTCAGACTTAACTGATCATTTTTGTTATCAAGGAAGCCATGCAGCTAGCTAGTTTTAGGGAAGTTCCCGATTGTTTTAATAAAAATAATTTTTAAATCAAAGATTCCAATAGAAACCATGATTTATTTTTTTTAATGAGAATCATTGGAATAATTCAGCCATATATAGACCGCACTATTAGTCGTCAGCTAATTAATAACGCGATTTATAATCGAGTTGATAGAAATAGCGTGGTTTATGACCAAACTATTAGCCTGATAACTCGGTTATAAACCGAGCTATAACCGAGTAGTTATTAGGAGCGCGCAGCTTGAATGAAGTTGGTACTCCATTCTCCGTTTCTATTAAAATTTTTTATTTAAAAATTATTTTATTAAAAAAATTGGGGGAAGTTCCCTGTACACTTTACAAACGAATTTGATGTTTTATACGAAGGTAACGAAATTTAACACTGTAACCAGGAACGAATACATATAATGACCCGTTCAATCTCTCCACTCCAACTCTTTTTATTAATGTGTTGTGATGTTGTCAGTTTGGTCGATGGAACTTTGACTAACGTTTAGGTCGGTTTGCGAATTATACATTTATACTCCATATTCCCAAATAAATTCCTAGAATTTGCATCTTCAATCAGTGAATATTACGTTATGACTCGTCTAATGCAATAAATCAATAAAAAAAATAGCAAAAATGTTATGCAAGCTAATTAGTTGATCATGTTTTAATAGTTCTTAATTTCTATTTTATACTATTACATTTTTTTCCAATAGAACTCCCTTAATGTCAAGTGAAGCCTAAATATATTTAGTAAGCACTTTTATTGAATATCGATGAATGACCATCTATATTTTTCATCATTAATTTGTTATTGTTTACTTATGTTGCGTTACATTACTTTGCATTAATTAAGCTATAAATATGTTAAATAATAAAACGTTTCCACTTTGGTATCCGACTTGCATTTACGTACATATTATGACTAGCTATAGTTGGCCGACTAATTAGTCTTGGTTACATGTACATGTACGAAGCTTCATGTAATTATGCCTGAGCCAACTAAGAAACCCTCCCATAATTTCCTTCCAAAATAAGAAAAACATGGGGGGTGGAGATTGTAGAAGCCCTGCATACTTTTTTTATAGGCTAAGTTCAATGGGGAGGTGTTGCATTAATCTTTTTCGGCGCTACTACTTGGGCGTTACTTAATTTGACTGATATCCTAATTTTATTTTTTTTCCCCCAATATACCGCAAGGTTCACAAGTTAAAGGACGAACAAGGAACAAGTTTGAACTCTGTTTGTCTGACCAAAGAAAGTCTTGTAGTTGTAGATGTCATTAGATCAGATTCAATATGTGTCTTGGTTACATTCCTAGAGTAAACTTCAGGAGATATTCCCTAAACAATGACCAGATACAGATCTTAATAAAGAAGTAATAATATATAAAGTAGTTAAAGAAGAATGGCCTAATTAAGTCAATAAATAAACTCATGTTATAATTTATTTACATTTATTACACATAAACACTCTTCACAGTTAACATATATGTGGGCTCGTTGCCTATGAACTTTCACATTCAAAGATGAGCTGTATATATATATGAATTTGATGGTTCATTTACACAAGTAACTTCATTTGTTGAAGTATACAGTCTGCTAGGAAATTCTCTGTACATTTCCTCTAATAAGTAGAAAACTAGAAATGAATAAAAAATATATATAAATTATATTTAAGATCTCCAATACAATCAATGTACATACACGAATATGCAATGACAACTCTGTAGTTTGAATTTCAGGAAAATACATAGTCAAGTTCTTTCAAAAAAAAAACAGGAATTTACAGTAAACTTCATGCATCCAAACACAGCAAGATATTTCTATAAATACGGCAACTGAGATTAGTTCTTTCCCAGAGTAGAAAAAAAAGACAAAAAAAAAAAGAAAGAAAGTAGACAAACTAACATATACAGAGATAAACAGAACATATACCGATTATTTCTTCTGACGAAAGATGAGTTCTCCTTATCCACCGAGACCACCTAAGCCACCCGTCACGGTATGTTCTTCTCATTGGAATATATTAATTGCACCATGCTTTTGTCCTCGGTGTCATCATAATTTATTGCTAATAAATAGACTTGTTGTTCCCACTTAAATTTTTTTTCTTTCATTCATATATATTTTCGTAATTAAATTGATGAAGAACATATATACTGATGAAAGCTTAATTACGTACTTACAGATAAGGCACCCAGCATGCCCTGGGAAAGGGCGTTGCAAAATAAGGTCATGCATTCACAACGCATGATCAGGAACAAGCAGTCAAAAATAAGAAGAAAATGATGGGGTGACTCATCATTCCCTTGAATAAATGTGTGAATACTTTGATTATTCCATTTGTTGTAGAAGCAAGCTCTTTCAGTTCTGTACAGAATGTGTATGATCGTAGGTCTCATATGTGCTTTTATAATTGTAACTAGTTTACCTTTGTTTTTTTATTGTTTATGATGTAGATATCGGGTATTAGTTGCAAGTACAGTATGTAATATACTGTTCAGATTGTATATATGGTAAAAATATGTTAAATGAATTTATATTATATTTTCTTTGCTTGTGTACAGAACACAATTAAGTTAAAACCAACATTATTAATTAAACTAATGTGCAGTGATAAATAAATTGTTTTAGCGGCCAACTTGCATACATATTACTCCCAAAACTTTCGACTTGGCAAGAACGAAAGAGGATAAAAGGGGCGTAGGTTGGCTGTGGGACCTAACAATCACCTGATGAAGTGGGTTGGGCTAGGTTTATTTGGGCTGTTTATCTCGGTTCAAAATTATTTTAGAACGTAAATATCCTAAAATTGTTTTCTGAAAATGTTTAACATCTGCGTAAAAAATAGGTTAAAAAAAAGTGTCTAAATTATAAGTACTGTATACATACAAGAGAAAGGGAGGATTTTTCACGTATGTGCAGTTCTGATTTACAGCAGTAAATTTTGCTCATCTAAAGATGCAGGTGAATTTCTTTAAATTAATAATTTTAAGTAAAAATGTAAAATTTGAAGAAAATGGGTTCTAAGAATCCGAATCAGATTGGCTAACCCCACACTCGGAGAAGCTAATTAGCTTTCTCTTTCTCTCGAAAAATCTTATAAGAACATGTGCCTCCCCAACCCCGGCAGGCGCCCTCTCTTTCTCTTGTCGTCCTTAACTTTGCTCAATAAACAGCGACCGCAACTTTGAAATTAAAGAAGCGAAAATGAATGAACAAAAAAGAATTTAATTCTGTCTATTTGACCAAAGAATTCCTTTCTGATGTCACTGCGCGCATGCGCTGAGTCCAAAATATTGCATTATAACATATTCGGATATTCCATATCTTAACATTTTTATTCGAATGGCATCATTTCTATATGCATGCATTGTTCGTTATTTAAACTTTTCATCCAGACATTAATCAAAATATTAACCAGGATACGTACTGATCATTAAGAAACGTATAGAAATGTATAAACTTAATTTAGATGGCTGGTTTGGGTTTAAATAAAAATCATGTTATGATTTACTGTCTAAAACAACTGAACAAGCACCATGACACGTAACACATTGGAATAATATTTGTTAGGATCTGTAAAGGAAGGAAAGAAGAGAAATAAACCAGCGTATGTACGTATAAGCTAACCTGCAGGGTAACAGCACAAAGGAATGATGACTTTTCACTTTACCCAACATTTTGGATTTGTAATTGATATTTCCAAAGCCTGAATATTAAACGAATAGAGATGATCTGTAAAAGTGTCACTTTCATAGTTTCATTTGATTCTTAAAGTTTTAGAAAATGTCTTGACAAAAACTAAGGTCAACCCCTTACCTTTTATATTGAAATAAGTAATAGAGTATCATAATTAAAAGTATCATTTATAGCCAAAGACGCTTTAACAGAATAAAATGTACAAAAAAAAAAAAAAAGAGATGTCAATGGGCCAAAATCCCAAAACCCTATAAAAATGGTAAAAAAACAAAATAAAAAAAATGAAAGAAAAATGGAAGTGCATCGGTCTTATCGAGAATTGACCAGCCCTGTACGACCTCTTAAACAAGCAAAAGATAAGGATTTGAAAGTCTCTGAATGTAAGATGAAATAGGCAAACGGCAAATATTTTCTTGGTCTCCTTCAATATTTCCTCCTGTAAAGCATTAACAGAACTACGTACAGAAGTGAGTTTGGATCATTTAATTTGGCAAAGGGTAGTCGGCCAAGTTTACAACGATCGATTCGAAATGAACAGGAGGAGAAATATATGAACAAATGTTGAATAGATTTGAGTCAGATTAATTTACAAAGAAAATTTTAACACCAATGAGATTTTAAATATATTATTTTGGTACTTTGAATTACTTATATGTATTAATCTAATTCAAAAAACAAAATTTTATTTTTTATTTTTTATTTTTTTATTTTTCATTTTTTTTAAGATACCAAAATTTTATTATAAAGCTAATACTTTCCTCCATGCAAACAACATTTTGGCATTGTAGGTTACATGTGTAATACTGTCCGGAAAGGTTTTGACTCTTGTTTTTCTATTATCTGAAAAGGACTAAGCAAATTTATTTTTGTCTAAATTACACAATGGCGTGTTTTAAAGTATCATTTTAGAAATATTTTTTGGCACCCCAAATTAATGCTTTCTTACAATTAATCTGTGACATGCAATATATAAATTTCGGCGTTGCAAGTCACATAAGTAATATTTTCCTCCAATTAATCTGTGACAATATATAAATTTCGAATGCCGAGGTTGTAATTAGAGAGTGGTTTTCTGATTTCTGTGATGTCAAAGACGTGGACAATATCTAGCGGGCTTATTTAATTAATATATCGACTCGCCACATTAAATTCTATAGGAAATAGGTTACTGAAAAATTTGACCTTTTCAGTGGGATTACACTACAAATTTCACCTTTTTTAACTGTATTAGGATTTTCATTTTGCAATGCCCTTCATGCAAGCAGTTCGTGAGTCGATCGAGTAAGAAATTTAAAAGACACGGACTCGCTTCGTGGGACCGCTGCATGAGCTGGCTAGACAAAATTACAGATTGCACTTGTCATTTTTTATTTTTATAACATGATTTGTACCCCACATGGTGATTAGGGACTTCAATTAATCATAATCTAATCACATAAAAGAAGCAGGCAGCAGGGTTGATTTTTGTTTTTTTTGGGTTGTCCTTTCCCCTTAATTAGAATATGGGCTAGTTTCGATTTAACGGCCTGGAATGGGGTCCACATTTCACTGGGCCGAAAGTACTGAAAAAATTGATAACTGAAAAGGTGGGGCCTTAGTTCGCGGATCAAAATGGTGATGCGTTATGTTACAAAATTGATTAGTGCCATCGCTAAAAAAATCATCCATGCCATCGCTAAGCCAGCGATCCTCTCACCCAGCAGCTCATTTTATCTCGTACGTAAATGTTCAGTTGTATAGTACAAATGTTCTGTTAATTGAGTATAAATGTTCAGTTAGTTGCAATAAAAAATATAAATGTTATCAGCAAAAATATTCATTTGGATAAGTATAAGTGTTTAGTTTAGTAAGAACAAATGTTCAGTTTCGTAAGTACAAATGTTCAGGTTATTACATATAAATGTTCAGTTTGTTAAGTATTACTTTCAGTTTTTTTAAATAGGTGCATGTCAAGCGAAGGAGTCACGAACCGGAAAAAAACCACATGAAAAAATTAGAAGGGGTCATGAACCGATCCGGTTCAAATTAAATGTTTTCCAACTTTGCCCTTGGCGCACCTCTCTCTGACGCGCGACTTTGACCCATGCGGCCATCCGCGACTCTTCCCATTAGTTGACGCATTTAACTGAACACTTTTGAATATTAAACTGAACACATTTGATTATTAAACTGAACATTTGTAACAGACACATGCCAGTTAAGAGAAAAACTTATGCGCGCGCTGACTGTTCAGCGATGGTGCGCGATGGTTATTCTGCCGATGGCAGTTATAATTACTGGTCATGTTATTGTGTTTTCTGTGTTAGCCTGGGTCAACATACAAATTCTCGCATTATTTCCTTTAATAAGACGAGCCGTAGATTATAATTTTAAATAAGTTCTGAGGGAGGTTCGATCGGTCTTTTGGGGCACTACTAATTGGGAATTATTTAACTTGACTGATCTTTCTTGTTTTTTCCAATATACGGCTACCAAAACATTTCACTTGAAGCTAGAAGACCAGAAGGACGTCTAACAAAGAAGAAGTTTAAATTTGTTTGTTTGACCAAAGAAAGTTTTGTAGATGTCGTTGAGTTTAATATATCGTATATATATATATTCCCAAGCTTATTATTTTTACACAAATAATAGTTCAATTTTGCTATTCGTATAGTAAAGTACAGGAGACATTCCTCTAAATAATGATCATATTGTACAGATCATGATGTAATGTATCAAATTAAAGAAACCTATGCCTTCGAAACAATATTTACCTCATGTTACAACAGTTTATAATGTATATATTAATACTCTTAGTAGCAAATATTAACTTAGTGGACACGCTAGCTAATTACGAGATTTTAACAAGCCGAAGCAAATTTCAAATAGTGACAATTAATCTTGGCTAATTCAGATAAGGATATAGACAATAAGCTAAAAAAATTTTCTTTTTTCATGAGCATTACCTACAAAATATGTAGCTAGCTGAAGCTAATTTAAAAGACTGACACATGAATATTTAGAGATTAGTTACACTACAAAACCACCAATTGGATTTTGCTCGACATGCGAAATCGTTTATCATTCGATAAAACAATAATAAGTTATCACTCACAAATATTACATCGATCATATGGGGTGGGGATCGAAATTTTGGGTCTAGAAGGACAATCTATATATTCAAAAGTTTGAACGATAGATACTTCACTTGAACTTTAAAAATAGCACAGAATATCATAAAATTGACTTTTTCTAAACTGTCAATTAAATAATCGTGTAAAACTCTCAAAATAAATTGAAAAAAATGCTAGAATCCTCTGGTTTGCATGTTAAAATTATGAGTTTTACATGCTAATTTAAATGACAAAACTATTTTCTGAATTAAAATAAGATCCAACCCTTATCGTTTTTATATTAAAATCAAATAAGTTACAGAAGTAAATGAAAACCACGAAAAAAATAAAGATAAACGTACGTAATGACTAAATGAAATAGATACATTGTTTTAGCCGACGAGCATATTTATTCACAACCAGTAAATCTGGGGGGGGGGGGGGGACACTACGATAATTTCATAAAATAAACCGCGATATACATGTGGGTACATATATATATAGTATGTAAAAATTTGCATTTATTTTATAAAGACTAACTAAATTTAAAGAAAAGACATGAGAATGCATCAAAGATAATTTATAATTATGGATGACACAATGGTCTTTGACCGGGTCATTTGAATTGGTCTACACATATATATTGTGACTAGGCTGAGCAAAAAACTCGTAACTCGTGAGCTAACTCGAACTCGACTCAGAAAAAGTTCGGTTGTAACTCGAGACAACGGAACTCGAGTTGGCATAACTCGAGCTGAACTAACTCAGTTAGCTGATGAGTCGAGTTTGAGTTGAGGTCAACTCAGCTCGCAACTCGTGAGCCGACTCGCGAGATAATAAGTTTATATTTCAGATATGTATTATCAACATAATTTATGAGTATTAAAAATTTCTAAATTAATTATAAGAATTTTCTACTTACATATTTTTATTTTAAATAATATTATATATGATAGATTGAGTTTCAAGACATATTTTGTTTCAAATCAATAGAAAGAATATAAAAGACAATAATTTTATAATTTGCAATATTGTATATGTCAATAAATTTTAATACTAAAATAGCATATGAATTAAATAAATAAAAATTTGAAGGATATATGTTAATTTCAAGCTGGCTCGTGAGCCCACGAGCTAGTTCGAGTTGGGGACGAGTCGAGTTTGAGCCAGTTTAAAAAGCTCGAAAGTATTTCTAACTCGGCTCAACTCAACTCGAGTTACAACCGAGCTGAGTTTGAGTTGTCCCCAACTCGCTCAAACTCAGCTCGTATACAGCCCTAATTGTGACAAGTACAGCGAATTGAATCCAAACGTATATATGAAGTTTCACTTCAAAGCTCAAACTAGCTATCAACGATAGAGCTCAATAGAAATTTCACTATACTCCTTGTTGGCTTAGTGCTTACAATTGGTTGAAGTAGTTCATATATACTCTATAGAAATTTCTCTGTTATATATTATTAGTTTATTACTCTATTGTTATGCAGAGTAAAATTACGACGCTTTTGTCGATGTTTGTTACCTCAATAGGAAAGGCATGCATTTATTATAAGCACGTACGTAGCTAGATTGTTTAATTAATTCGTCATGGCCAAGAAACGATGACAAATGAACAACAGTTTCCATCTAAATTTCCCTATTGAAGTTTGAAACTTGAACCGTCCCTAACGTTATCATCTGTAACTTGGTTTTGAACTCTAATAGACTACTAGCTAGTTGCAAACAAAAGTGCGGTTGAAATTTGGCGAAATATAGAACCATGTAAGTAGTAAATTGGCATTAAATACCTAGGAAGAGCGCTAGTGTTTCCTGAAAAGAATACAAGTTATTTAGACGCTAATTTAACTTTATATTTATTGCTTAATTTATGCTAAACCTAATAAATATATATAGAGAGAGAGAATGGATTCAATCAAATCAATTTGACCGGACTTCCGGTTAAACCATGTCAGTTCTCCATTTTCAAAGTTCAAATGATCGATCCAAATCATCCATTATGATCTCCTTCATGAAATCTCCTTACTCGCCAAATTTTACATTTTTTTCGAAATTTTTATTTTTTTTGGATTTTCAAAAACTGCTATTTTTTAAGGATTTAGAACAAATTAGATTAACGATTTTCTAAAATTTCAAAAAGATAGTAAAAAAATTTTAAAAATATAAAATTTGGTTGGCATGGAGATTTCAATAGAAAATTCATAAGGAACGGTTTGGATCGGTCATTTGAACTTTTAAAATTGAGATATGATGAAGTTTAACTGGGAGTCCGGTCAAATCGATTTGATTGTATCATCTCTTACATATATTATATATCGACATAAATTTCTTTAGCATTCATCTCTTATATATATATATATCGACATATATATTTTTGAAGGCCTGCTGGCAACGTGCCAGTCACTACGCCACTTTTGATTTTAAAAACCTGTTATTTAAGGGCTTTTAAGACCGGTTTGTATATGGTGCTAATAATATGTGGTGTTAAAAATATATAAAAAACCGGTGTTAAAAAGGCGGTGCTAAAAACCAGACGGAATCCGATCAAAAAAAGAATGCGCAACTTTAAGACCGGTTTTTTGTTAAAAACCGGTCTAAATATTATTTGATTTTTTTCCGAATTTTTTTATAATTAAGACTAAGACCGGTTTTTTGTAAAAAACCGATCTTAATAATATTTCTTTTTTTCCGAATTTTTTTATTATTAAGACCGGTTTTTAACTTAAAAACCGGTCTTAATACTATTTTTAAGACCTGTTTTTAGTTAAAAACCGGTCTTAATAATTAATAATTAAAAAAAAAATTTTATTTCGGGCTAGCCCCATTTTTGCTAGCCATAATATTCATGCAATATTCAAATTCACAGCAATCATGCATTTATATATCACATATCACATAATCATCAAAACAAAAAACAGCAATTATAAATATATCAATATTCATAAAAATTATAATTATCTAACAAGATACAATTTTTCGTAGATATACATAAAACTCATCTAAACTTTCATTAATTTCTTCATTTTTATAAGGCAGACCCTCCCCCTCCAAATTCTGCATTCAATTAAACTAATTCATATAGTAAAACCTAAGCAAATTGATTTCAAACTAAATTAGTTAATGATAATCAGGTATTGTTTGACTAAACCCTAATCAGGTATATATCGTTTTAAAACCTAATCAGGTATATATCGTTTTAAAACCTAATCAGGTATTGATTTTAAAACCTAATCAGGTATTGTTTGGCTAAACCCTAAACTTTAAGTAATAAACCCTAAACACTAAAAACTATACTCTAAATTGTCATTCTAAACCCTAAACCTTAATTAAGTAGTAATCCATACCCCTGGCAACTGCTCGTAGTTTGAGTAATACATCAGTAGCATCTGCAAGTTTCTCATCGCATAAAACCCGCAATCGGTACTGTTCGGCTGATGTGGACCCTACAAATACGAAGCAATTTTTCTAAAAATTAATATTAAATTTAATAAATTAATTAGATATGAAATGAAACTATTAGTCCGAGCTATGTACCGGAATGATGTCAATATTGAATCTACGACCTAACTTCATTCTGGATAAAGCACTGCAATATTAAAATATGAAGTTAGAAGAATTAATTTGCAGATATTGCCTATTAGATAATGCATGTTTTGACTAAAATCCTAAAATTACCTGTTGTATGACTCTAAAATTGGAGAATAATAACTATCTGGATTTAGCGAATCCACAATCCAAATCGTTTTTGTCGAGGGTTGTGCGATAATAATCACAAAATGAAAACTGCAGTTAAATATTAAACCTTGTTAGTAAAATTAGAATTAAACCGCAATTTATAAAAAATAAAGTCAAAACAAGATATTTTCTAACTAACGCATGCTGATGTATCAAAACATGATAAGCGGCCTTCTTTCTGGCAAAATTTTGAATCAAGTAGGATGTTGTGCCTGGCACATCCTTAATGGCATCAGTTCCCGAGCATCTTTCTGGATCCAAAAACCTGAAAGCCTTGATTGCAAAATCATGACAATAGTTTCTAGCCCACCTGCATGTTATATTTATCAATTTATAGTCATATATCATATAATAATAATCATCAATCAATTATTGTTAAGTTCGAAAAATACTTACATGGTCCAGAGTTTCATGACTTGAACAAATGGCAATTCCCTATTGAACAAATGGCCGATGTCTTCAAAATTGAGCATGAAAGAATCCAGTACTATGTGGTCGAACTTGGCCGGAATATCGAAATACTTCATATCTGGATCCAACGCCATGATGTAGTTATGTAGTTCTTGTGCGGTAGGCCCAAGCTTTTGCAATCTCTCATGTGTGCAGAGCGGCTCCCGTGTCTTTAATTGTCCTCCCTCCGCAAAAAATGCATCTGCATCGAAATCATCGTCGTCGTCATTTTGCTCCACCTGCTGCTTTCCTTTCTTTTTCTTCGGAGATTTCGCAGGTGGCGGAGGCCGTTTCGTTATTGGTGTCCTCAGATGCTCCTTGAAAATCATATATTAGTCGTAAAATAATATTTTTCAATTTAATTAATACCAAATTTAGAAAAGTTTGTAAGATTTACCAATTTCGACATATCAAAATCCACAAGATTACGCGGCCACCTTAGAAATGAACCTTGGAGAATACCGAGCTGGTCATCTGCGTTGGGAGGTGGACAAGGTACTGTCACTTATTTCGCATGATCGAACACTTCTAGAACTTGTACCTTAACCTCCTCCGGACCCAATGGTACTCCATGGACCGTGTCAGGTATGGGACAACGCGCAAACACCATAGCTCTTGCGACATATACCAAATTGAACCCATCTGGGAAGAGCAGCAAGGCTTCTGTGGATCCCTGCAATTATAAGCAAATACAAAACATAATTAATTAGGTATTAGGCTAAATTCTATATAAACTTGCAAGTAATATTCTATATACCTCAATATGAGGGCTAGGAATTGGATTCGGTTGATTGTTGCTACCCTGTGATAGCAAAATCATGGCTTGATTCATTATTGGATCGAGGTTATGCGATGTTTGCCCTTGCGCGAACAACCGCGAGAAGCTTTGTAGAATGCCTTGATTCATTACTGGATCTGCGTTATGTGGTGTTTGCCCTAGCGAGAACAACCGCGATAAACTTTCCTCAACTTGTCTAGCTACTTCTTTGCTCACTTCCTTGCTCACTTCCTCCGGCAATCGCCGTTTTATTCCCTCGTCGACTCTTTTGTCGATTTCTTCTTGGCTAAACTGCTTGGATTTCCTCGTACCCTTTCCAAACACCTGCTTCACGCCGGAAAATATCGAATATCCTCTCAACAGTCCTGAGTGCTCTAGAGTCCCAAGCGCAGATGTCAAGACATCATTCTGACGAATCGACTGAATCTCATCTGACTTGGCTAGAGCAACCTGTCACAAAAGAAATACATGTGAATATAAGTTGAATTTGTTGAATACATAATTTATAAATTTATTTGAGTTAATTTATAAATTTATTTGAGTTACAATACGTACCGCTTTGTCAAGGACCTCACAAGCCTTAGGATTTGTAACCCTAAGTTCACCCGTCACCGGATCCTCTGTGGCACGTGCCCTGCACCATCTGTAAGACCTGTCATCAACACCAATGGTAATGGTCAAGGTCGAACCATGGACCACGTCGTCTTTTTTCCATGTCTTCTCTGCACTTATGTAACCGCCCGATCCGAGTGTGTGGGGCATGTCCTTCTTGGCGGCATTTTCTTTTCCTATTTTACTCTTTTTCTATTATCAAATTCAAAAGACTTGTAAGTATATGAAAAATAAAAGTTAGGATATTAGTATTGGTGAATAATTCTATATATGAAATTTATTTATATACCTCAAACTCAAGGCTTTTATGATATTCATCGAATTGTTCCCATTCTTCCTGCGATATGTTAAAAACATCCCATGGCTTCTGTCCACCTTCTTTTGCATTTTCCCTGTATTTCTTATTCTACAATGAAAGAATATATGTTATAATTTTAATTAATCCAGCAATAATAAGTAGAATTGATGTTATAAGCATAATCTCTTACCAAGTTGGTTTTCCAGGCCCTCCATCTATTGCAACATGCTGTAAGAATTTTCCGCTTGATTAAAATCGGATTGTCATCCGGAATATTCCATGTCTTGGCTATAGTGTTGTACAAATCAAGTTTCAACTCTTTTGGCACTGACGGCCAAGTCTTATAACTGCGTTAAACCCAATTAATATCATGATCAATTCACATTCAAATTTATAGAAATATCACATTCAAATTTATAGAAATATCACCATGTTAATTCACATGATCAATTCAAATTTATAGAAATATCACATTAATCAAATTTATAGAAATATCGCCATTAATCAAATTTATAGAAATATCGCATTAATCAAATTTATAGAAATATCGCCATTAATCAAATTTATAGAAATATCACATTAATCAAATTTATAGAAATATCGCCATTAATCAAATTTATAGAAATGCTAATTCACATTCAAATTCCCTCGTACCTGATTTTAATCATATCTCTCGTTTTCTGTGCCAAAAATCGATTAAATTCAATTGTATTTTCACCGCTAGGCTGGCCTTTTTCGTTGAAGGTGATCTCCAACGAAATTAGAGCAGCTATCTTCTTTGCCGTCTTTAGGCATTTTGCCGTTGATCTTTTCCCCCTTCTGCTAACGGGTTGAGTTTCCTGATTTGCCATCAAATCCTCATCCTCATTGAACCCGTGATCATCATCCACATTCGACGGAAAATTCTCATCCGGATTCGACATGGCTATAATTAACACAATTACAATCAATTTCACAAAAATATTTAGACGATTACAACATCAATTAAAACATCGATTTAATTAATATATCAATTAAACAACTCTAAATTAGACAATTAGAACATCAATTAAAACATCAATTCATAATTATAACAATTAAAACATCAAGTCATATAATAATTGAAACATCGATTCATAATTAAACAACCCTAAATTAATCAAACCTAAACAAAGCATAACCATAAGCAAACCCTAAACTAATTCTAAAAAAAACCCTAAATTAATCTACATTAATTTGCAATTTAACTCATTTATAAAAAAATTTGACATAACCTCCCCTGTATATGGGGCATTTTATCCAAAAATTACACAACTACTTACGAGTTACATGCAAGCAACAACTCATAATACAAATCTATTACATTTTACATGCATTTTATCCAACTAATTGCAACTAATTGCATTTTAATATTTTATCTACCTAATTGCAACTAATTACATTTTATCAAACTATTTGAAACTAAATTTCAGATTAATTTCACAACCAATTACCTTAAATTTCAGATTAAATTAAAAATTTAAATAGAAATTACCTTAGTTTGGAGAGAGGGGCAGTGGTGGTCGGAGGTGCTCTCGGAGGTAGAGAGGGGCAGTGGTGCTGTCGGCAGAGAGGCGGAGAGGCGGAGCAAGGGGCTCGGGTTTAAAGAGTGTAGAGTAGAGAAAGGGGTTTGGAGAGGAGGCAGAGAGGAGGAGAGGCGGCAGAGAGGCGGAGAGAGGCAGCGAGAGGCGGCGAGTTGCTGAGGTGGCAGAGGGAGAGAGGGCAGAGGGAGAGAGGCAGAGAGGGCAGAGCTAGGGTCGGTTTTTTTCTAAGTTTCGGAACTTAGAAAAAAATGAAGAGACCAGAGGAGGGAAGAGAGAAGAGCGAGATCCGAAATATTTGAAAATTTTTAAGACCGGTTTTTACGTAAAAAACCGGTCTTAATTATAAAACAGAAAAATTTTTAATGATAATTAAGATCGGTTTTTTACTAAAAAACCGGTAAAAAACCAAAATATTTTCTTTTTTTTATTTTTCCTTTATGTTTTATTCGTACTATTTTAAAAACTTTAAAATTTATTAGTAAATAAAATACGTTTGTAAATTTATTTTAAACATATTAAAATTTATGTATCAGTTTTTTAAAAGATTTCTTTAATTTTATTTTTTTATACATATTTTTTAAATTTATTACTAAATACTTTTAAAGTTATATGTATATTTTGTATTATATTTTTTTATTTTATTTTTTATAGATTTTTTTTAAAATTTATTATTAAAAACTTTTTAAAATTTATGTTTTTTTCTCTTTTTTTAGAAATCGCACAAAAAAAACAGAAAAGGAAAAATTAAAAAAAAATTCTGATTGTTTTTTAAGACCGGTTTTTTACGTAAAAACCGTTCTTAATAAAAACCGAAATTTTTATTATTTTCATTTTTTCCTTTATGTTTTTTTTGTTCTATTTGAAAAACTTTAAAATTTATTAGTAAATTTATTTTAAAAACTTTAAAATTTATGTATCAGTTTTTTTAAAAGATTACTTTAATTTTATTTTTTTATAGATTTTTTTTAATTTATTACTAAATACTTTTAAAGTTATATGTATATTTTGGATTATATTTTTTTTATTTTATTTTTTATAGATTTTTTCAAAATTTATTATCAAAAACTTTATAAAATTTATGTTTTTTTTTTTTAGAAATCGCACAAAAAAAACAGAAAAGGAAAAAATAAAAAAAAAATTCTGATTGATTTTTAAGACCGGTTTTTAAAGTAAAAACCGGTCTTAAGAAAAAACTGAATTTTTTTATTTTTTTTTCCTTTATGTTTTTTTGGTACTATTTTAAAAATTTTAAAATTTATTAGTAAATAAAATATATTAGTAAATTTATTTTAAAAACTTTAAAATTTATGTATCAGTTTTTTCAATATATTTCTAGAATATTATTTTTGTATAGATTTTTTTAAAAATTTATTACTAAATACTTTTAAAGTTATATGTATATTTTGGATTATATTTTTTTTATTTTATTTTTTATAGATTTTTTTTAAAATTTATTATCAAAAACTTTATAAAATTTATGTTTTTTTTTTTTTTAGAAATCGCACAAACAAAACAGAAAAGGAAAAAATTAAAAAAAAATTCTGATTGATTTTTAAGACCGGTTTTTAAAGTAAAAACCGGTCTTAAGAAAAAACTGAAGTTTTTTATTTTTTTCCTTTATGTTTTTTTGGTACTATTTTAAAAATTTTAAAATTTATTAGTAAATAAAATATATTAGTAAATTTATTTTAAAAACTTTAAAATTTATGTATCAGTTTTTTCAATAGATTTCTTGAATATTATTTTTGTATAGATTTTTTTAAAAATTTATTACTAAATTCTTTTAAAGTTATATGTATATTTTGGATTATATTTTTTTAATTTTAATTTTTATAGATTTTTTTTAAAATTTATTATCAAAAACTTTATAAAATTTATGTTTTTTTTTTTAGAAATCGCACAAACAAAACAGAAAAGAAAAAAATTAAAAAAAAATTCAGATTGATTTTTAAGACCGGTTTTTTACGTAAAAACCGGTCTTAAGAAAAAACAGAATTTTTTTATTTTTTTCCTTCATGTTTTTTTGGTACTATTTTAAAAACTTTAAAATTAATTAGTAAATACAATATATTTGTAAATTTATTTTAAAAACTTTAAAATTTATGTATCAGTTTTTTTAATAGATTTCTTGAATATTATTTTTGTATAGATTTTTTTAAAAATTTATTACTAAATATTTTAATAGTTATGTATATTTTTTAGTATATTCCTTTAATTTATTTTTTTTAGATTTTTTTTAAAATTTATTATTAAAAACTTTTTAAAATTTATGTTTTTTCTCTTTTTTTAGAAATCGCACAAAAAAAACAGAAAAGGATAAAATTATAAAAATATCTGATTAATTTTTAAGACCGGTTTTTTACTTAAAAACCGGTCTTAATAAAAAACCGAAATTTTTTATTTTTTCGTTTTTTCCTTTATGTTTTTTTGTGCTATTTTTAATAATACAAAATATATCATAAAATAAAAAATTTTAACTTTCTTAAAAAAACTAAATAAAAGAAGTAAAAAAATCATACAAAATAGTACTTAAAAAATATTAAAAATTATATTACAGTTGAAATGTAGTACTACTACATGTATATAACTTAATTTCCTTTATTCCTTGGTGATTTTGGTCGGGCTACCCACACGCCTGCTTCTTGGCGATCCACACGCAAATTAGTTGCTAATTCTTCAACTGGTAGCGGCGTTCCATCGATTCCTGTGAAAATAATATAATAGTGTAGGTACCAAATTAATTTAATAATTAATAGAATTCCATGCAATTAATTGAGATTAATTATATTATATTATATTATACCTGTGGAGAATGATGCTATTTCATCGAATTGGTCATATTCTTCTTCATCTACGACATCTTCAACGCCGACAATGCGCCTTTTTCCCGGAAGAACCACATGTCGTGAGATGTCGGCTGGATCAACAATATAAAAAACTTGCATTGCTTGTTTGTTTGCAAGTATGAAAGGGTCGTATGCATATCCTAACTTTTTGAAATAAACGGTTGTTATTCCAGAATTTTTCTCCTTTTTGACTCCACTTTTGAGGATCCATTTACATTCAAACACAGGTATCTTGAATGCATTATAATCAAGTTCCCAGATTTCTTCGATCCACCCATAATACGGCTCTGATGACTTGCCATCACTTGATATGGCTTCTATTGTGACTCCGCTATTTTGTACTGTGCTTTTTCCATCTTATTTTTTAGTATACCAGATGAATCCATTCAAGTCGTACCCTTGATAGGTGTACACATTTGCATTGGGACCATTCGCAAGATATTTCACAGTTTCATTGTCGGACGGAGATAATTGTACTTTTTTTCTGAACCAATTTACAAACAGTTTGTTGTGCTCATTAGTGATCCAATTTTCACCTTTCTGAGGATTTTGCTCTCGCAACTCTGCTATATGTTGATCCACGTAAGGAGCCACAACAGCGACTTGTTGCAAAATTTTAAGATGTGCTTTTTCTCTCTTTTCAAGGTCCACTGTAATTATTTTCAAACCAATTATACCTTTCCCAAGAAGTCTATCTTCGTGCCGATTCTTGGGCAGGCCAATAGGTTTTAGTCCATCTACATAATCAGTATAGAAATCAATAACCTCTTCGGCCACATATCCTTCGACTATGCTTCCTTCGGGTCGAGATTTACTTCGGACTAACATTTTCAATTGTCTCATTGCTCTTTCAAAAGGTTACATGTACCGTAAAAATATCGGACCACACCACTTGATCTCCCTGACTAAATGAATGGTCAAATGCACCATTATAACAAAGAATGATGGGGGAAAGTGCATCTCCAGCTCGCATATGGTCTGATAAGCATCAGTTTCTAAATTAGTCAGTTTTTCAGGATCAATGACTTTGGAGCAAATTTCATTAAAGAAAAAACACAACTTAGTGATGGAGTTTCGAACTTTTTCCTTAAAACATCTTCGAATTGCAATCGGAAGCAACTAGGTCAACAGCACGTGATAATCGTGCGATTTCATTCCAATCAATTTCATATCCTTGATTGATACCTTCCTTGAGATATTTGAGGCATAACCGGTCGGAACCTTGATTGACTTCAAGCACTCCAACAAACTGAGTTTCTCTTTTCTTGTCAAAGTGTAAACTGCATCGGGTAACCAATCCCGTTTCTTACTAGTATCTGGCTTTGCGGCTAGGTCCAGTCGTATTCCCATTTCGACCATGTCTTTCCTCACATTAGCATTGTCTACTTTCCCTTGAGCATTTAAAATCAAAGCAATCAAAGATTCACAGATGTTCTTAATGATGTGCATCGTATCCAGACAATGCCTAACATCCAAATACGTCCAGTATTCAAGGTTCCAAAATATAGACTTCTTCTTCCAATTGCCATCCGGAATTTTCTTTGCAAATGGTTTGCCTAATTTGATTTTAAGATCCTTCACCTCCTTATATACCTGTCTTCCGCTTCTTGGTATTGGTGCCCGTCGGATTTCGGTGTTCCCATCAAATTTCGTTTTATAATCCATCCGGCGGTAGGGGTGATGACGGTTAAGGAATCTACGATGTCCCAAGTAGACATTCTTCCTACAATTAGATAACCATACAGAATGTGTTTCCTCCTCGCAAATAGGACATGCCTTATCTCCTTTGTTCCTATAACCTGACAAGTTTCCGTATGCGGAAAAATCATTAATCGTGCAAAATATCATCGCACGTAGGGTGAAATAACTTTTGGAATAAGCATCGAATATCTCCACCCCGTCCTTCCACAACTTATCAAGGTCTTCTATTAACGGGGCCAAGTACACATCTATATCATTTCCTGGTTGTTTTGGACCGGAAATGAGCAATGGCATCATCAGATATCTTCTTTTCATGCACAACCAGGAAGGAAGGTTGTAAATAACCAATAAAATCGGCCATACGCTGCGATTGCTGCTCATGAGACCGTAAGGATTCATCCCATCTGTGCATAGTCCCAATCTCAAATTTCTAGATTCACTACCGAAATCCTTGAAATTACTGTCTATGTTCATCCACTGGGGCGAGTCCGCAGGATGTCTGATCATTTTATCTCTCTTTCTGCCTTCTGCGTGCCACCTCAGTAGTTGAGCATCTTTTGAATTATTGAAGAGACGCTCGAACCTTGGTATTATCGGCAGATACCACAATATTTTCGCAGCTGGTCTATTTTTACAACTATCTTCATCATCTTCCAAATCATCGTCCCTTAGTTTGTACCGTGATGCATTACACATTGGACATTTATTAAGATTCTCGTACTCATTCCGAAACAGTATGCAATCATTCGGACATGCTGAAATCTTCACTACTGCCATATTTAAAGGACATAGTAATTTTTTTGCCTTATAACATGTATCCGGTAATGTATTTTCTGCTGGAAGCATTTCTCGTAAAAGACCGAGTAAAGATGTGAAACTTTTATCACTCCAATTATTCTTGGCTTTCAGGTTATAAAGTTTAAAAACAGTTTTAATTTTTGAGAATTTATCCTCATTACAACCGGGATATAACGGTATATGAGAGTTTCCATCCAATTTTTTAAAAATATCAGGAACTCCATTAATAAAACCATCTGGTATTTCGTTCATCATTTCATCTAAATCATTTTCTCTATTATCATTTTCACAATATTGTTCTTCACTTACATTTTCATCCACAAATATCTCATCCCTTACATCAGCCCCCCAATCATTTTGTACACTATTTTCTGAATCAGATCTATTAATATTGCTAGTCGCAATATTTAAATGATCTTCCAGCCTTTCCCCATGCAAAATCCACCGGATGTATTTAGGTGTTGTCATCCATCCACGCTCAATCAAATGTGATCTAATCTTTATACTATCATGTCTCTGTAAGTTAACACAACGTTTACAAGGACATAGAATTCTGGGCTTTCCAGTCAACTTCCGATTTTCTTCTGCACATTTTAAGAACTCTTCAACAACTCCAACAAATTCACCTGATATCCTCGAATATTCATACATGTACTCCTCCCTCTGATCCATCTGTATAGATAGAAATGTATATCCAAAAGTCAGGGTATGAAATTTATAGGTTCAATGCATTACATTAGGTTTTTGGGCCGGTTACCATCCTAGCCCACTCTTTGGATACTCTTGTCTCATTAGCGAGCGTACGTTAGATGCAATTTGTTGTCTGAAAAAAATTCGGCAGCATTTTCCCTTATGTTCCCTGAATACGCCAACACACGATTGCTCGTGTGTACGTATCCGTGGGAAACATAAAGAGAAATGCCGCCGAATTTTTCTCAGACAACAAATTGCAGCTAACGTACAACTCGCTGTCCTAAATGAGACAAGAATATCCAAAAAGCAGTACTCCTGACCGGGAGTACTATCCAAGATTAATCCCTAATGGATTAATTTCGGACGGGCACGACCTAAAATATTTCAAATTCCGGCAATTTGGTCCTATATGACAATACAACTAATATATGCAAATGCCAAATGATATATATATGCACATACAAATTAGTAAATTAACGAATTGAAATCATTGAGGGTTAAAATAGAAAATTACCGAAATTGTCTTCTCTTTTTCTTCCTCTTCAATAGAATAATCTTCTCTTCCTCTTCCTCTTTCTATTTTATCAAATCAAAATGAAAAAAATCAATTAAAAAAACAAAAAATTGCATAATTAATAAATAATAAATAAAATATTGAATAATTAAAGAATATACCTCAAAAATGAATTTTTTTAGCTTGTGGTTGATCTCCTTTGCCTTCTCTCCTAATTTTTCAATTTTTCAAAATTTTTCGAGATTTTTAGCTATTTTTTTTTGTTTGGTTTTAGAGAGAGAATAAGACTCGGTTTTTAGAGAAAAGAAACGGCCATGAATTGAATGTGTGGACAGAACAATCAATGAGGGAAGAAGATAAGAAGAAAAATCTGCTAATTTTTATGACCGGTTTTTTATAAAATATAAAAAACCGGTCTTAAAAAGTCAACCGAAAAAAGAAAAATTGCTGTTTTTTTTAGACCGGTTTTTATAAAAAAACCGGTCATAAAAATTTTGTTTTTAAGACCGGTTTTTAATAAAAAGCCGGTCTTAATAAAAACTGATTTTTCGATTTATTTTTGATCTCTTTAGGACCGGTTGTTTATAAAAAACCGGTCTTAAAAAAAACAGCAATTTCGGATTATTTTTGAGAACTCTATAGGACCGGTTTTTTTAAAAAATCGGTCTTAAAAAAAATTCTGACAATATCGAAATTGCCACTGAATATATTTAGAACCGGAATTATTAAAAACCGGTCTTATTGTGGCGGTGCTAAAAATATTTTCTGGTGTAGTGAGTGGCAAAATTTTCATTAGTTAAAAGAAAAACAAAAGCACATTTTTCCAAACAGAAAAAGAACCATGCCTCATAGTTGCGAAATCAACCTACAAGTGCAAATTAAAAAGTAAAAATAATATTTCCTATACAATAAATCGGATCCAAAGTTTCGACATATATTGCTGAATATTTTTTTTTCAGATTTTGTGGATTGTTTATTAAAATTATTTATTAAGTTTTGTATTGTGAGTTTGTGACTAATTTTCTATTTGATACGTTGTTGAATATCTATTTTCAGATTTTGTCTAATGTTTATTAAAATTATTCATTATTATGAGATTTTGTAATGTGGCTAATTAATTTTTTATTTTATGCAAGTAGTCGGAAGGTCGCATACATTTTATTTGGAACGTCATTATAAGATTGTTTCCCTACAAAACTGTTCTAGTTAGATTACTTATATATAGTCGTACATTTTAATTTGGAAAGCCATGCATATGAACACAGGAAGTAGGCATAACCTTACTAATTTGATAACATATACAACTTAGTTAACGATATGAATTTACTGGATGTAATAGAGAACGGATCCAACAATAAGCTATAGATACAAGAGAATTCTATACTCCAAAGCACATTACATGTCCTTTTTATTTCATATTTTTCTTTTTTTTTATTTTTTTCTTTAATTTTATGGTGGACAAAAACTTAAAATCGAGTTTGAATCATAATTAATTGTTTATATATGTTCATAATTTTAAATGAACGGTATGAATTTAAGCCTAATTAAATGACCAAATATGATGCATAATTGAAGGAATTTATGTAGTAAGATTAATTCTAACAAAGGTTTCATTGTAGTACCACATTTTAGCTTAGGTATCATAATGTAAGTAAGATTAATTCTAACAAAGGTTTCATGATTAATTATTTTATGTTACATAGTGGCAAATCCGGACTCATTTTAAGCCTGGCACAATTAAAATATATCAACATTAAAAATAAAATTTATAAAAAAATAGTAATTCTAATTAAAAAAATTATTTTTTAGACCTATTTAAAATGTAGTACTATAAAAATGTAATTTTTTTATATGACCAACAAACTACAATAATTATAAACTTTTCCACCAAAAATTATACGAACAAAAAAGAAGTCATTATAATCCTCAGTCCAAGCAATAATATTTGCACAAATGCATATTTTGAAACGTCATATAATTGTCTCAATACAATATCTCTGAAAATAATTGTCTCATATAATTGTGATCAATATAGATTAATTTGATGATTAATAATCATAGTACAAGCTAATTAACCACATGAAAAAAGTTTGTAGGCACTCCATTTTTTTAGAATTAATTCAACACTTGAGCTGTTGGGCAAATCAAGAAATGCAGTGAGCCTCACCATGTGAGTATTGTATCTTTTGTAGATTGTAAATTTGTAATGAGTTCACGTTTATACAGACCGATCAATTGAATCCATAAATCACTGCTGCTTTAATCACTACATAAATTGAATCAAGCGTAGACACCAGAAAATATCAAGCCTAGAGACTCTTCTCTAGCCATAGCAGTTGATCTTTGATTTGTTAAACCAAGCCTGCGCACTTGCTTAGGGCGTCGCCCCTGATGTTGCACACTCATTGTTATATATGATATGTAACAAAGATTTAGAATTAGTTTGATCATCTCTAAACTCCATTATTATATTAAACACAATCAAAGAAAAATATAAGACGAATTGCATTATAGATGACATCATTATTAAACTATTACGCACTATATAAAAATATCGTCAATTTACACACATTCATTTGTCAACAAAAGTATTGAACTCAAAAAATACTTCTCACATACCCTCCATCTACATGTGCCAAATGCCTATGCTATAATGGATCAGCGACATCCACACATGGTGGCTTTATCCAGCCTATGTCATAGAGGATCAATGACATCCATGCATGATGGTATTATTCATTAATTATAATGCTCATGTTTTCCATTCTTAGGAAAAAAGATAAGTAACTTATGAAAAAAGAGACGGGCCATGGGCAAAAGGACGAGAAATAACTTAGTGAAAGTGAATTCGTATAGGTCGAAAATTTCGGACCAATCAATCAAATCCCAATAACTCGAAAAATCAGTGATATGGAATCGTAATTGATCGAAGACTACTTGAAGCTTCTCCTGTTTCGAAGACAAATATCCCAGGAAATCTTCCTGGAGATTCTAGAACTCATTCGACCATTTGCTATATGCATCAGGATACCTATTCCTGGATCTCTGGATTCGACAAATAAGAGGGTCGAACCATTTCTTCTCCAAAATCAAGCTAGTATAATTAAATATTAATATATATTTGTGGCTTAATTAAAATCTTGTTTTTTTATATTCTTAATAAATAAATATTATGATTGAATTAGGAATTGCCCTGAATCATAATATATAATTCAATCCTTGTTTTTAATTGGATAATATAGAGGCATAGCATAGTAGTTTTGGACTCCTTGAACTTGGGTTGATTAACGTAACTAAAGATATTTAATCTTATAATATTCAAAAATTGTAACATTTTGTTTGCTATGAGATTTCAATATATAGATATGATTGGTTAATTTAGATTTGTCAATTTATAAAATCACCGATCAAACGGTCATGGTGCACCGAGCCCTCTATGCATCATGATTCACAATAGATTTACTCGATATATATATATATATATATATAGTTTTGCTATGGTGAGTTGCAACTCATTAAAGGATCGGTGAGTCGTGCTCAAAACTTCTAAATCTAGCTCAAAATGACCGATCCAAACCGTCCAATATGATCTCTTTATTGAAATTTTTAAGTATTTTTTCGGATTTTTAAAAACTGTTGTTTTTGAACGGTTCAAAACTAATTAGATTAACGATTTTCTAAAATTTCAAAAAAATACTTAAAAATTTTGAAAAAATATAAAATTTGGTCTGCATGGAGATTTCAATAGGAAGATCGTATTGGACGGTTTGGATCGGTCATTTTGGACAAGATCTATGAATTTTGAGGCCGACTCACAGACCCTCTGATGAGTTGCGACTTACCATAGCAAAACTCTCTATATATATATATATATATATATATATATATATATAGAGAGAGAGAGAGAGAGAGAGAACGTATGGTGCATACTGATCCAAACTCTTAGATATGCTTCAAAATGACTGATCCAAACCGATGCAAACCGTTCAATAATAACATTATATTACAAATTTTTTTCATAATTTCTTTCAAATTAATATTATTAGTACAACAAATGCAATTTTAAATTTGACGAATCAAAAAGTATCAATTAATAATTTTATATTTTGATGGATATGAGATCCTCAATTCATGAACAGCACATGCACGCATATCGAGCAGATTAGACGCACCCAGATCAAATAATTTTTTAAGATATATTTGCTGATTGCTCCAATTCCTCTGAACTTTCAAAGTTCAACAGCTTAGCATTGCATAAATTAAACTAAAAAAAAAAAAAAAGCATTACATGAATTAGGTGCCACGTGCATGGTCCAATAAGGATTCCTTGTCAAACCAATTGTGTTTAATGCATGACAAGATCTTTGAAACTTAATTAGGTGCATTTGAGAAATTCCAGCCATATTCCATAGAGAGGAAATTTAACTTAAAAACTAAAATTTCAAAATTATTAGTAAAATCTCAATGCTGCTCTATAAAAAGCACCGCTAACCTTAAAGAGATCCCTATCTCAATAAGTTGATAAAAACATTACTTACCAACTTCCCAAACATACATAATGAGTTCACCGCCAAGAAGGCCCCCTCCGCCAGAAAAGGTGTTTTCTTATTTTTCTTTTTACGTTAGAACAACTAAAAAAAAATTAATAAAAAAATCTCGTGCTATCATTTAAAACTATTTGATTTATATCAGCTTCATGAAGGTCATTTGTTCTTTAAAAAAAGTCCTACTTGGTACTATTTCTCACCTAAATATCATTATTTGTACATTCTCCTCTGCATTATTTTTCATCCATTTTTTTCTTGTCCTTTTTATTTTTATTTTTTTATTTACAGAGGCACCCACGCTGTCCAGCTCCGAGACGTAGTTGTCCTTATTCAAACTGTGGATGCCACAGGCAGACAGCAAGAGCATCTTCGTCACAGACAAATATATCGACTGTTAGTACTCCGCCATAGGAGTCTCAAATCAGCTCTGGCAGCAGTGGCCAAATTATGTATTCCTCTGGCCAACTTAAAACTGTGACATATGTGAATTGAAAATGGCTGATGCCGGAGTAGCTCTCTGATTTCATTGGTTTGTAAATTACAATGTTTATATTAGTTTCTATAAAAGTAGGTTTAATTTGTTCGTCCGTTGTTATTCCTTTATTTGTATTGGTTTATGTTATTTTTAACTAGGGAAAGCTCTGTCATATGTTGGTTGCAGATGGTGTGTGTGTATATATATATATATGTATGTATGTTTGTAAATATATATTTCTTGTGTCTATGAACTTCAATTGTAAATTGCTTATTAACGAGCTAGAATGATTGTGGAAATTTATAATTAGTTTTTTTTTTTTTTGTTAAGGAAGTCATCAGCTCTCTCTTTAATTAATTCTTATATGTAAGGCTTAAATTTTCAGAAATAGTTGAAATTTTGATTTATATGCTACTCACAGAAATTTTGCTATTCGAAACTTCCCTTTGATGCTTATCTTATTGATATTTCACAACGAAAAATAGGATGTCGCCAGATAAATAATTTGAAATTGAAATTGTTTATATTTCTTTTTATTTTATTATTGTTTTTTTTTTTGGGGGGGGGGAGGTGGGGAGATGTATATATGTTTTTCGGTCTTATGTTGTTTAAGAAATAGCATAACCAAATCACTATATAATTTGGAATATATCAAAATAAAAATATAGAACTAATTTAATAAAATCATTTAGCACTACGGGAAAAAAGAGATTCTGTAACGGGCCTTCTGTAACGGTTTTCTAAAAAACCGTTACAGAATAGTGGGACATGGCGCAGGAAAATTGGCGCCAATCATCAGTAACGGTTTTAGAAAAAAAACCGTAATAATTTTTCCGTTATGGCTGAGAGAAAAAACGGCTAAATACTCTGTAACGGTTTTTATATAAAAACCGTTACAGAAGGTTTTCAAATCTGTAACGGTTATTATATAATAACCGTTACATAAGGTTTAAAAAATATAAAAATAACGGTTCACCTTCTGTAACGGTTATTATATAATAACCGTTACAGAAGGTTTAAAAAATATAAAAATAACGGTTCACCTTCTGTAACGGTTTTTATATAATAACCGTTACAGAAGGTATTAAATCTGTAACGGTTTCGTTTTTAAAACCGTTACAGAAGATATGATGGTTTTTTTTTTTTTTAACTCTTCTAAAACAAATTTTAAAGAAAAACCGTTACTGATCAGTTTATATTTTTCTCTTCCTGGATCTCTCTCCTCACTTACTGCCGCAACCACTTCATTAAAACCGAAAATTCTCTCTTTTTTCCATTTTCATTTCCACTCCAAAAAAAATAGCAAACAATTTCTAAAAAATTTCCAAAAATAAGAATTAGAAAGAGAAGAAGAAGGAGAACAGATTGAAGGTAAAAAAAATTAAATTTGAACAATATTTCATATATTTGTATTTTTTTCTTATTTATTTCGGTTTTTATTTTGATTTAATGGTTAATTAATGATTTATTGTTTTTTTTATATAATTTCAGATATAATTTAAGAGGAGAAGAATTACATCGCGACTTTAAGGTATATTTTAATAAATTTTTCTATTTATTTTATTTTTATGCATGCATTAATAATTTGCATATGCATTTCATTAGTTAATCGTATTGTCATATAAGACCAAAATACCGGAAACACAACCGAATTTAGGTCATTGCCCGTCCGAGATTAATCCATTAGGGATTAATCTCGGATAGTACTCCCGGTCGGGAGTACTGCTCTTTGGATACTATCTGTCTCATTTAGGACAGCGAGTTGTACGTTAGATGCAATGTGTTGTCTGAGAAAAATTCGACGGCATTTCCCCTTATGTTCCCACGAATACGTACGCACGAGCAATTAATCGTGTGTTGGCGTATTCAGGGAACATAAGGGGAAATGCTGTCGAATTTTTCTCAGACACACATTGCATCTAACGTACGCTCGCTAATGAGACAGAGTATCCAAAGAGTGGGCTAGGATGGTAACCGAGCCAAAAAACTAATATGACAAATGGACTCATGTCTAATCCGAAACCCTAACATTTTACATATATTTTATTGTTCAGATGGATCGGACGTGGATGTACGAAATAGAGGTACGTATGAAACTGGCTAATAAGTGTCTACAAGATTATTACGGTTTGTGAAACTATAAAAAATCTTAACTATTTATTTTGTTCAATCTTAATTAGGGGCCGAAACAAAGAGGCGGCACAGAGTGTGGATATTTTACAATGCTCGCCTTGATAAACGTAATAGCTTATATGACAGCATGCGGAGAATTACCCCCGGTGATTTTTTATTAACTATTACGATTTAATTAGGGTTTAGCTAGGATCAAAACAATTAAGATTTAGAGTTTTTGGTTTAGGATATCATAATTTAACTAATAATTATTTTTTACTTGTTTATAATCAAATGCAGATGATCGAGCCGGTTGGAAAACCATATGAAAAGAGTACGATTGACGGTATCGTGATAGAGTTAATGAACTTCATGCAAGGGGTATTATTGGAATAATATAAATTTGATATGTTATCATGACTTATTTGATATTATTTGTATATATGTTAATTGTTTTGTTGCATATGTTATACTTGGTATATATAACTTGATATATATGCTATATATATATGTGTTATGCTTGATATGTTTGATATGCAATGTGCGTGATATGTTTGATATTGGTACAATTTGGTACCAATTGGTACGGCTAGCAAACATGGGCTAGCCACCCAAAACAGGCGTTTTATTTAAAAAAAAAAAAAAAATTTGTAACGGTTATTAAGTATTAACCGTAACAGATTTTTAAAAAATTATTTTTTTACGGTTATGTAATTATCTGTAACGGTTATTACCTAATAACCGTTACAGAAGACAAAATTCTGTAACGGTTATTACTGAATAACCGTTACAAAATATAATAAAAATTGATACCTAATTTCGTCATACCTTCTGTAACGGTTATTAACTAATAACCGTTACAGAATCTAGTCTTTTGTAACGGTTATTACCTAATAACCGTTACAGAAGATAGGATTCTGTAACGGTTATTAGTTAATAACCGTTACAGATCTTGTGACGGTTATTAACCCTTCTGTAACGGGGGCTACTGTAACGTTAGCATAACCGTTATTAAAGACTTATATTAACCGTTACAGGAGCCTTTTTTTCGTGTGGTGCAGAAGGAACAAACAAAAAAAAAAACTAAAGGAAAAAAAAAAGAGAGAGAGAAGATCCACCCATTACTGTTATTTCGGAAAAGATATTAACAAAAATTACATTTGTTAATATTTTATTGTCACAGTTTAATCTTTGTCTCGCCTGCACTGTTTCGATGGGAACCTTATTGTAGAATTTGAATGATATTTATTTAAATCTTGATATTTTTTTGAATATATTGATTTATATATAAATTCATTTCTAATACTAAATTTCAGTGTTAGTAATGAAAAAGTTGAATGAGCTAGTTGCCGATGAAACTTTCCAAGAAATGATTTTCATTTTTCCTTTTGGCCAATTAGTTTATGAGGTAAATATTATCTAAGAAAATATATTATGCTAATATCAAATTGCCAAAACGCAGTATCTAAGAAAGTATTCTGTTATATATATTGTACGTTGCGAAAGAGCGAATAATTTATTTTTTTTCATAAAAGGATTAATTCTGAATAATTAATGATTCGTTCGATGGAATATTCCCGGCCGGGAGCATCAATTTAATTGACTTCTCTTGTTCTCCACTTGATCTCTGAGTTCTCTCCTCGTATAAGATTGTTTTGGTCTAAAAAAAGTTTGACTTTGCTTTTTTATTATCTGGTAATGGCCAAAGCTCGTTTACTTTTGCTAAATTGCATACATTATCGGGAATTTTTTTTATTTTATAAATATTATTTTTAAAGTAATATATGCATCTCCCCGGAGAAAATTTACCATAAAATGAAAGTTAAAAGTGGACATTAATCAAGCATTTGAATTTCTGAATAGTAATTGGGCTATTTCAATACAAATTATAATTTTAAGAACTAAAATGAAACTTTTAAAATTTTGAGAATCAATCTACCATTCGAGTGATACTTACGAAAAAAAAGTTCCAATAATTAGATATCCGTGTATTTATTTGGTGACTGTTCCAATTTTAAAAATTTAGTTTTATTGGTACTTAATTACTGATAAAATAATTATGAACACAATTTAATTTTGATAACAATATTTTCGAGTTTCACCGCTGTTGATTGAATTATTTTGTGGCATAAACATCTTTATACATAATATAAATCACTATCATATATCTTTCAGACTTAACTCATCTTTTGTTATATATCAAGGGAAACCAGCTAGCTAGTTTCAGGGAAGTTCCCGATTGTTTTAATAAAAACAACTTTTAAATCAAAAATTTCAATGAAAACAATTTTTTTTTAATAAGAATCATGGAATAACTCAGCCATATACCGCACTATTGGCTAGCTGTCAACTAATAATGCGATTAATAACCGAGTTGTTAGAAATAACATGCATGATTTATGACCAAACTATTAGCCTAATAACTTGGTTATAAAACGAGCTATATATAACCGAGTTATTATAGGAGCGCGCGCAGTTTGAATTGAAGTTGGTACTCCATTCTCCGTTTCGATTAAAGCTTTTCTTTTAAAAATTGTTTTATTAGTCCCTCAAAAAAAATTGTTTTATTAAAAAAATCGGGGGAAGTTCACTGTATACTTTACAAACGAATTTGATGTTTTACACGAAGATAACGAAATTTCACAATGTAACCAGGAACAAATACATATATTGACCCGTTCAACCTCTCCACTCCAACTTCTTTTATTAATGTGTTGTGTTGTTGTCATCAGTTTGGTTGATGGAACTTTGACTAACGTTTAGGTCGGTTTGCGAATTATACTCCATATTCCCAAATAAATTTTAGAATTTTGCATCTTCAATCAGTGAATATATATTACGTTATACAGTTTGGTCGATGGAAGCCCTGCATACATTTTTTATAGGCTAAGTTCAATGGGGAGGTGTTGCATTAATTAATCTTTTGCGGCGCTACTACTTGGGCGTTACTCAATTTGACTGATATCCTAATTTTCTTTTCCCCCAATATACCGCAAGGTCCACAAGTTTGATGGGGAGGTGTGTTGCATTAATCTTTTTGAAGAAGACCGAAAGGACGAACAAGGAACAAGTTTGAACTCTGTTTGTCTGACCAAATTAAGAAAGCCTTGTAGATGTCATTAGATCAGATTCAATATTATATGTCTTGGTTACATTCCTAGAGTAAACTTCAGGAGACATTCCCTAAACAATGACCAGATACAGATCTTAATAAAGAAGTAATAATATATAAAGTAGTTAAAGAAGAATGGCCTGAGTCAATAAATAAACTCATGTTATAATTTAATTACACTGTACTACACATAACACTCTTATATAACAGTTAACACGTGGGCTCGACGGCTCGTTGCCTATGAACTTTCACATTCAAAGATGGTTCATTTACACAAGTAACTTAATTTGTTGAAGTATACAGTCTGCTAGGAAATTCTCTGTACACTTCCTCTATTAAGTAGAAAACTAGAAATAAATAAAAAATATAAAAATTTTATTTAAGATCTCCGATAAAATCAATGTACATAGACGAATATGCAATGGCAACTCTGTAGTTTGAATTTCAGGAAAATACATAGTCAAGTTCTTTCAAAAAAAAAACAGGAATTTACGGTAAATTTCATGCATCCAAGCACAGCAAGATTTTTCTATAAATACGGCAACTGAGATTAGTTCTTTCCCAGAGTAGAAAAAAAAAAAAAAAAAGACAACAAAAAAAACACAAAGTAGACAAGCTAACATATACAGAGATAAACAGAACATATACCGATTATTTCTTCTGACGAAAGATGAGTTCTCCTTATCCACCGAGACCAACTAAGCCACCCGTCACGGTATGTTCTTCTCATTGGAATATATTAAATTGCACCATGCTTTTGTCCTCGGTGTCATCATAATTCATTGCTTATAATAAATAGACTAGTTGTTCTCACTTAAATTTTTTTCTTGCATTCATATATATTTTCATAATTAAAATGATGAAGAACATATATATATACTGATAAAAGCTTAATTACGTACTGACAGATAAGGCACCCAGCATGCCCTGGGAAAGGGCGTTGCAAAATAAGGTCATGCATTCACAACGCATGATCAGGAATAAGCAGTCAAAAATAAGAAAAAAATGATGGGGTGACTCATCGTTCCATTGTATAAATGTGTGAATACTTTGATTATTCCATTTGTTGTAGAAGCAAGCTCTTTCAGTTCTGTACAGAATGTGTATGATCGTAGGCCTCATATGTGCATTTATAATTGTAACTAGTTTACCTTTGTTTTTTTTATTGTTTATGATGTAGATATTGGGTATTAGTTGAAAGTACAGTATGTAATATATTGTTCAGATTGTATATATGGTAGAAATATGTTAAATGAATTTATATTATATTTTCTTTGCATGTATACAGAACACAAGTTAAAACCAACATTATTAATTAAACTAATGTGCAGTGATAAATAAACTGTTTAGCGGCCGAATTGCGCACATATTACTCCAACTCCATAAAATTTTGAGTTGGCGAGAACGAAACTACGAAAGAGGTTAAAAGGGGCGTAGGTTTGAAATTTGAAGAATAGAAATAGCTGGGCCAAATTATTGGGCTGGAATCTTGGCAATTGGAACCTACCAATTACCTGAAGTGGGTTGGGTCAGATTTATTTGGGCCGATTTATATTAGTTCACTAACATTTTAAAACGTAACTGCGACCGATGCTTTCCACGTAGCAGTTATGGACTCAGGTACAGTGATTGTACTTTCGTCGTGGTGTACAGGTTTACTATAATGATAAAATCTCCATGGTTTCTTCAAAACTTCATATTATACCCTGCTATCTTTATAATATCCAAGTGACAGACCAGCTAACAGAACAATTCGTCGCAATTTTCCTCCTTTCCTCCGACAAAGTAAATTACTCCGATTTTAAAAAGGAAATTTTGGGTCCTCTAATAAATGTTGAATCGTTGAAGTTTGATTCCTTCAAAATCAAGTCAACCATATATTGGCTTCATATGCCGACCAAGCAGAAATTGAGGAAGAACAACTTTTGTTGGTTCAACTCTCGTCTACAAAATGCATTGCCACTTTGCCAGTTCCCACAAACAAGAAAAGGACGCCTCCTGTTTAAGAAGAAACGGAGGGCGACTTTTATTCTCCAGTGATTATTATAAATACCCTTCCAGGCGAATAAAAAAAGACAGAAAAGAGCAAAATGGCATCTATGGCGCGAATAGGTTCAATTCTTCCACGACGCACTCTCCTCCGCCATTCAATTTCTTCTGGTTCGTCTCAGATTTCTAGTTTGAAGAAAAGAGGCTTCCTTCCGAATAACGCTCGCTTTGGTGAGATTTCTTCCCCTTCCAACAATTTTCTCTTCAAATCACGTTACTTTCTTTATTAAAATTCACCTCTGATTCATTCAATCGTAATGTACAATCTGAGAATGAAACACTTGTAGTAATAATAGTTTTGCGCAATTCACGTCCCAGTTTATCAGATTGATGTATTGAGACCTTCAAATTCGCTATTTTACTGAGTAATTTCCAGATTGAACCTCCCTTTGTTAGAAAAATCTTTATTCACTTGTTTTCAAGCTTTTTAATCCTCTATCACAGAAAATGTTTGCTCTCTCTTAATATTCTTGTCCTGAAGTTATATTTCTTTTTTTTTTTTTTTTAATCGTGCTTCTGAACAATAGGACCTTAAAATTGGGCAGTTTTAGTCCTGGCTCTTTGTATTATCAAATTAATTTTAATTTCTTGAAACTTCATCTCAGAGTTTTTTCTTCTTTTTTTTTTTGTTAATAGTTTTCTTCTTAAATAAGTAGAGCGCGTTGAATCTATGGCTATCCAAAATCAAAATTAGTCTTGTAAATTTTGGAAACTGCACACGCAATTTCATTCCATTTCATTTAATTTTTAGAACCTTTTTTCTCCTTTGACTTAATAAACAAGGCCATTTAGCAAAGAAACAATGAGAAAAGCAAGTCCATGTTCACTATTTTCCATTTTGTTAGGTTCAGATAGCAAAAGAAGCTGTTTACTTATCTAATTCTGGAAATTCTTATCAGAAAAGACAAAGTTCGTGTTGATTCTGAGTAATTGAGAGGACTATGGTGTAAAATGTACTCCTCTACTTGGATGTATCAGCTGGTATATAATATAACAGTCGTAGGCCTATATACATTAGATTTCAGAGACTTACTGTCACCAAAGCATCCTTTATGCAAAACCAAAATAGATTTTTCTTTTTAAAAAAAAAAATATCACTATTAAGTTTTCCTTCTCTGATGTGTGGTTTATCATTACATCATTTATAATATTAACGCCCGCGCTACGACTTTTCGTTGACTTCACTATAGGTAAACAGTTGTTCGGACAGTAACTGGATCTGGACCGTTCATCTCTTCCTACTGATCCTGGCCGCTCGATTGGTTTGTGCTCCTCCGTTCGATCTCTTACTCACAGGTGCTCTGGACAGGCCGGGCGATGGGCTCCCCATGTGGCTCCGTACGAGGGCAGGTGTTTTCTCTCTCCATCAGCCCACGTTCCTCTTTCACTCATTTCTCCATTCTTTTTTTTTTTTCATCTCTCCCAGCACAGCTTCCAAAGAAAGAGAAAAAGTTGTTCATTACTGCTTTTCCTTCTCCGATCATGGCAGCCTCCGAAATCAGCTCGCAACACAAGTGCCATGGATGGGTAGATCGGTCCATCCTCTTTCATTTGAGTACTGTTTCTCTGCCATGGATGAGTACTCGATTTTCTGTCTAATTTCTCTTTCTCAATTCTTTTTTCTAGGTTTCTAGGTTGCAGATCTGAAGCTTTTGGTGGGTGCTACGGACCAGTTTTGGTATGATTTCTGGACCATCGCTTCACTCTTTTGCCTCATTTACTTCAGGTTTGTCTCTCCTTCTTTTCTTTCTTCTTTCCGACTTATCTTTTTTATTTTGGCGAGTTTTGGATTTGTGGTACCTTTGATCATTTTAGGGCTGGTTACAGTTAGGTTGCGACCAAAGAAGTTGGCCTATAATATTAGTAATTTTCTCTCATAAATAATATCTGTCGACTTTTTATTTTGCATTTTAGTTTGAACTTTGAAATGTGGACCTGGAGTTTATATTGACATTCAATTATGTTCCCTGTTCTGACATAGAGCTGCGATTCGTCTGGCACATGGTGATTTCTGAGGAGCCAGATGAGCCTCTCTTTAACTGGTATGAGTATGAGTATTTTTTTTCAGTTCTCAATTTCTATTTAAGAGCTGCGATTTGTGTGGTACATGGTGGCAGGATTTCTGACGAGCCAAATCAGCCTCTCTTAAGCTGGTGTGAGTGTCTTTCTTTTTTTTTTTAGGGTTCTCAGTTTCTATTTAACAATGTTTACATATTAAATATTTATGTTTCTTTCTGAGATGCTTGGTTGTGCCAGTTGATCTGTTCATTTCTTATAGGTTTTCAAGTAACTCGCAGCTGATGCTTAAATATGATGGTTGACAATCTCTCTATTTCGTTTATATGATTTGAGTAATGTAAGTATAATTAAATAATATGTAAACATGCAGTTTTTTGGCATAGTCTGTCTATAGTTGCATATTAAATAATATGAAAAGTTCCTTCATAAAGTTCCTTCAACGCCACCGACTTGCCGACGATTTAACCTCTTCTTTTCGATTTTAATTTGCATCAGCTCAAGAAATTTAAATTTTAAACACGGTATTTTTCTGTATCATCCTTTTTGGTTATTTTTGTTCCTTCCAATTTCGCTTAATTTTTAGGTATGGCGATTTTTCTCTCCAATTTAACTAGGCAAAAAAAGTTCCTTCATAAATTTCCTCAAAGAGGCAATGTCAAAAAACATTTTAATTGAAATGCCTCAACTTTTGGTACTTTATGAAGGAACTTTTCAATTAAAAAATATTTTAATTACTTACAAAAATTGAGGCATTTCAATTAAAAAGGTCCTTCATAAATTTCTATTAGGCAAAAAAAAAAACATTTTTTGCTGCACAACATCAAAGAGGCAATGTCAAAATTCTGGACAAAGTTCTTCGTTTACTATGTTTCCCATCAGATTGAACCTAATTTGATAATTCCAAACTGCAGGGGAAGCATGCGAGGTGCCTTTGCAATTAGGGTGCAACAAGCTGGATGGTGAAACAAACTTCAAAAGACCAGCATGAATGATAGGAGGACATTCCACATGGTCTGCTACCACTGAAGCTACCAAAGAAATGAAGAGACACCCCTAGATGCTGAAGTGAAGGAAACTGAGCTAGACAACAGGTGTAATTTCAGAACAGGAAGTATATTTCTTACCTATCATAATGAATAACAAATACATAAAATGTTTGGGTTATTGAAAAAGAAATACCCTATGCCCTGACACCAGATCCTACAGCCAATTGGGAGGGAAAGAGAAATTCGAAAATTGACCAAACAGCTTCAGCAAGTTTTTCTAAATTTCCTGCACTGCAATTTCAGCTTCTATAGTTTCGGTTGGTAAATTTATCAAGGAATGTGGATTTAGTTTGTTTATAGTAAATGCCATTAGGTGTTGTTATAGAAATCTGGGTAGAGATGCACACTAGGTCAAGCATTTTTTTAGGTCATGACTGTAAATAATAAAATCTTTCTTTCATAGTATGGTTGTGCTTAGAATTAGAAGAGGTGGGGGGCTAAAGAAAGATTGATGTATGCTTTTTTTTTTTTTTCCTTGGCTCATCTTTTAGGGGTTTTCAATTTGTCTTTGATTTTGTTCTAATTGATTTTTTTCAATTGTTGATTGTAGCTCCATGAAAGCTAAGGGATTACTGTCATAACCTGGCAGCAGGTTTTGTGCCTTCCTATAATGGCATTAGTAGTTTTTTCTTCAGCACTTTCAATTTTTTTTTTATTTTCTTACCTAATTAATAGAGTTGGTTATTCGATTGTTTTATTTTTTAGTGTATAAACTGATGAAGGTATGTTGAAATTGGCAAAAAAAATCAGCAACACGTCCCTTGAGAAGGCAACAGAGTTTAAGCCTAACCGATCATCATCAAGGTTCATCTCTTTCATTGATTATTTTATTTTTTCTGTGTTTTCTTCCTGGTGTGTTCTTCTCTTTTACCATCACATTTGTTAATTTTAGCTTCTTATTTGAGATGTCAGATGCTAATTGTTTGTTAGTCCAATTCATCCACAAGTTCAAGTGAGCCTGGTGTGGATTCTAATTCTGAGACTGCTGAATAGGATATGCAAGGTATGCTAACATTCAATTTGGAAATATTATTTTTGTTTGAGAGTCCATGAAATTCTAAATTTTAGGGATTGTTGTTGTGGGCAGCACTTTGTATCTGTATTAGAAAAGTATATGTATAGATATGATAGAGTTTTGTTTTATAGGTATTCATTATACAGGAATACAGTGTTTCAGCTGTCAGCAACTAGCTGAGAATTAATTGTGCAAAGAAATATCTCTTGCTCTCAAGTTCAGGTATAAGAATCGTTTATCTTTGTAAACATCCATATGCAGATTTTCTCTTGCTCTTGCTATAAGATTTAGCTACAAAATAAAAACAAATGAGAAATTCAAAGTCAGTTCAAACGAATCCAACTAAATGTGATAATTGTTCATACTGATAGGGTCTAATTTTGTGCTTTTAATTAAAGTAACACAATTTCTCATTCATGTCAAGAATCCGAATATATTGACCTTAAAGATTTGTGCTCAGAGCATATTAATTAGTGATTTGACCTTTTAAGTCATGTAAGCATTACAATGGCAGTGATTTGACGTTGGGTCATTTAATGGGTTGGCAGTCATGGGACTCATGATCAAATTACGCGCTTTTAATTTTCTGCCCCATATCATGTTTGTAAAATAAAGCCTAATCATGGTCAAACAGTTCATACCTGCTGCACTATCTCCTATTCATGGCAGCCTGATAGTCCAACTTTCATATATTAGATAAATTTTGTCTCTAGACTAAGTACCATTTGTTGGATATTGATTTATATATTAAATAATTCTTAAGGGTTGTTTTTTTCCCCGACTATTGTTGGAATGCACTGATCTATTGATATATATCCAAGTTTTGTGTTGTTCAGTCCCTGTGTTTTGTATTTCAGGTCACATGAAAATCCAACTATTTACCCACTCCTCCGGTTCTTCGCAATGATTCATTAAAAACCTAGGTTATTGATATTCTTTTCCCTTTCTGGATCGTGTTCATCTTCTAGCTTTCGGCGCCTCTTTTTTTTTCTGATTTTGTGTTTCTGTTTACAGATTTGCTCAATTTTCTGGTGTTCGTTCCCATTTTCAGGTGAGTTTGCTTCATTTTCTGTTTAACATTTTGTTTTTGTCCCAATTACAGATTTCGACCTTTGACTATGCACGTCGTTTATCTCTTATGAGTTTAACTAATGGTTAGTAACACGTAAAATAATTTGTATGGTATTTTGTTTAGCTCTTGATATTTTTGTTGATTTGTTCTCATCTCTCCTTATTTCTGTCATACATTTTGACATTAGACATTCATTTTAAAGATCTGCAAACCAAAAAAGACTTGGCAATATTACACATTTAGAAACCAGTACATCAAACATATACTGATTCCTTGACTTCAATTTCTTTTCAAAAGTTTTATCTCAGATACATACAAGGAGTATGTTACAATATAATACCTTGCTATTTTAATTGGTGCCAATTTTATGCTAGATGTGTATATATTTTTTATCATGTGGTATTATCATTCAATTTTTGAAAGTTAATTGACTTTATTGGATATATGTAGGATGCAAGTTAGATGCAAATATTCTTCATTTGGGTGCTATCAGTAGCTTCTTCTGTTCATTAACAAGAGGTATAATATCATTAGAATAAGATGCCTATTTGTATGTAATTGTGTAGCTCTTACAATTTCGTATCATATATTGCATTAATTTTTAGGTTAGAATGATAACAACAACTGACATTTGTCAGTGAATTTAAAGGGAAAAAATTCTCAGACTACCAGTAACCATTTGGCTATACATGTATTTCTATAAGTTCTTTCAAGTGAGATTCATCAATTCTGGCTCAACCATTTTATCATCATAACTTTTACTTGCAATTACTAATCCTTTCCTATAAATTGTGACTTTACTCTCACGTTTGTTTAACAAGAACTGCTATATATGATGGCTTTTCTTTTGTCTTGATTTTAAAAAACGAATAGGTCGCGCAACGCGCGACGCCGCACCTAGTTAGATTTCAAGTGCAAAGTTCACTCAAGCGTGAAAGAGCCAATTGCAACAGAACTAAAGGAAAAACACTCATGGAAAGTAAAAATGCTTTATGATGGCGATTGCCCCCTATGCATGCGTGAGGTCTCTTTGAATTTCAAATACCTAAATTTTTCATTATTGATTTCAAGAGGAAACATATTTATGGTTTCTTTTCAGCTAAAAAAAGTATATATTGTTAGAAACTGACAGTACATGTTTACATTCATGAACATAAAGAAATAAGAAAAAATAATAAAATCATCAATAAAAGGAAACAAAAATGGCATATCTGTTTCTGTGAAAAATGTCAAAATGTTGAACTGGTACTGGTATTGGTAACCCATAGCAGCATTATACTCATTCAAGTAAGAGCATAGGAAGAATTTCTAGAACAATTCAAATTTAGCATTATTTATTATTTTTAAAATCATAAATTAGGTGGTGATCTTTTGAAATTTGAATTCAATGTCGAACTTTTTTAATGTCTTAGGTGAATATGCTTAAGGAGAGGAACAAGACATTTGAGGCCATAAAATTTGTAGATATAAGCTCCAAGGACTATTCTCCTCAGGAAAACCAAGGCCTTGAATATGAAACTGTTCATCATCTAACCTTTTCCCCCATTGACCCATTTGCTATATTAAATCACATTTTCTTCTAATGATAGGTTCATTGCTTTTGGTCTTTGTGTTAGGTTATGGGGAGGATTCATGCAATTATGTCAGATGGCACTGTTGTTACAGATATTGAGGTATTGGATTTGAATCCTTTCTATAGTTAAATTTATATAAACCATGTAAGGATTTCTATTATGACGATAATAATGGTTGTCCTGATTTTTTATAAAATTTAAAAATAGGCATTTAGAAAACTCTACGAGGCAGTTGGGCTTGGCTGGGTCTATGCCATTACAAAATACGAACCTGTAAGTCTTTTATTTTACTCAGACCAGTAGTGCAGCAGCATATGGTTGATACCTGGTGATTTGTATACTTTATTTTTTTTCATACTGTTAGGTTTCTTAAGGATGCATTTCTTAATCTAAAACTGCCAAAAGTTTTCACATTACTTTTGGTAGCTTTATTCTAATCCATCACTTCTGTTGTTACAATATTTTTATACGTGTATTAAAAGGTGGCTTCCATAGCAAATGCCATTTACGGGGTATGGGCCGAGTACCGGATGCAAATTACAGGTTTGATATTTCTCTATTATATCCAAGTGTTGTTTTCCTTGCCATTGCATATCCTGATGGTACAAACCAGCCCCTAATGCTCAATTCATTACAATTGTTGGAGGTATAGACAGACATCGATAGGAGTTCCTTACAGGTGTTGTGTCCCATGGAAAACATGACTTAAATTTTGTGCCATTAAAACCTCACACCCAACCTCCCAACCACTAAATCCTCGTATATGCACAGTACCTAAAGTAACAACAAAAAGATAATAACAACAACAACTAAGCCTTTCAAAGTAACAACCAAAAGTCGAATAAAATTTTTATCTGCCTCTTCTTGCAGGTCGACCTCCATTAGAAGTGGTTATAGAAAATAGAAGAAAACTTGCGGTAAATTCATTGAATCTCTCCTTGCTAATTAGCGATTTAATCTTTTAGAGCTTTACGGTTTATATTGACTGAAAATGACTTAATATAATATTATGATCATTTATGTCGCCACTGCACTACTTGCATGCAACTCTGGTTACCATAATCTGACTTTCACAAACTTGGTGAATTGATCTATACTTCATTTTTATATGTTCAGGAAGGATGCAGCGATGATAAAAACTGCAAAATCTGAATCCGTATGATGCGATGCACCTTTCAATGTAAAGAAGTTTTTTTTTTCTTTTTTGTTGATAGACCTCTAAATTTTTGTTGAAATATAGGGTTTGCAAAAAAAGTTTTAGAAAGAATGATCTTTTGCATAGCCAATGCGCATAGTAGTTACTTGGTAAAATTATGAGGCTAGTTTGGCCATATCTTATTGTAAATTTAATCTTACTAAAAATGCGCAAACACTCTGTTGTCAGGTAGAATATTATTCTCATCTCCTATGTAATATCCACTACCAGGACGTGATACCATTGACCATTGTAAAGTATAAATAAATTATAAGTTTGGAACTTCTGTCTGATCGCAATTTTGAAATTTTCTTAAAATTGGCCAGTCAGATAATGGACAGAATAAAAGCCCACTCCAATCAAGCACAAAGTAACTCACTTTTCTATTTATATTTGTATTTTTTTACGTGCCAAGAACTTCCGTATTTGATTCTGGGGAGTGGTTAGTGTCCAACATGTTGGACACAAGCATTCGTCCAACGTGATAAAATTTTAACTTTTGAGATTAAAATGGCTGATCCAAACCGTTTAAATTGTTCTCCATAATAAAATCTCCGTTGGGACCAAATTTTATATTTTTTCAAATTTTTTTTACTATTTTTTGCAATTTTTGAAAATGCTCAATCTAAAAAGTTATGAACCCTCTAATTTTGAAAATTCGAAAAAAAATAGTTAGAAAATTTAAAAAAATATAAAATTTGATTTTTCATGATATTTTAATATAGAGATCATCTTGAGCAGTTCGGATCGGCCGTTTAAAATTTTAATAGTTGAGTTTTTGGATAGCGTTGGATGTTCTATATGTTTAATTCTAGCATTACTCTTGATTCTGAGATGAGGTGGATCCCTCGAAACTAACAACTAAAAAAAATTCGCAGATAGAGTTTGTAAAACAGAAAAAAAAAAAGAGAAAGAGGAAGTGCGGAATGGTAAAAAGCTAACAAATTGGAAAAGATAGAGACTTGAAACGGTTGAAAGTCTATGTTCACTGTATGTGGGGTTTTTTTCTTAAACGGCTCTGACGAAAACAATAGCTCAACAAAGCACCATGCGCTATATGATATTTACATAAAGAGCCAAGGCGCAAGGTGCTTGTACGCCTTAATTTGAGCCCCTAGTAAGGCGCAAGGTGCTTCTGCGCCTTACTAGTTAGGCCCCAAATCAAACTACGCCTTACCTGTTAGGCCCCAAATCAAACTACGCCTTACCCCTTCATTTTTCTGCCGACACTCCACGTATTTTAGCCATATTTTAATGGAAAAAAAGAGTAAGGCGCACATCTAACCTGCGCCTTACCCCAATTTTCTAAACAAGCAAGCTTATTTTATTATGTTGAGAATATGTTATTTCATATGTGTCACAATTGCATCCGATATCAAAGCTTATTAAAAGCTAATTGCATCCAATTATTTGGCTTACAGATTTTTTTTTTTAACCATGGCCGGCTCCATCAATGAAACCTTTTCTTTTTTTTTTTTAAGAAGGATGGACCATATATTTATATATTTTTAATTTGAATAGACCAAATGAGTTTTAAATGGCATCAATCACGTTCTAATTTTTTTTCTCGAAATACTGATTCATTTTTTTTTATCATTATCATTGTGTTGCAAAAATTTTAATTATTGTATTTGTGTTTGAACTTTAGGTGTAATCTTAAACGATTGTGTACTATTAGATATATACCATATTAAAAATTATCGCGCAACGCAACTAATTTATATGATCTCTCGAATGAATAAAATATAAAAAAATATTAAAAATAAAAATAGATCGCGCAACGTGCGAGAAATCACTGGGAATGACCTTAGGTTGATACGTATAAATAAGAATGATGGGTACAAATTTCTAGAAGTACATTACATACTTATATAATGAACAAGAATAATATATCGATTACAAAATAAATTAAATTATAAAATAATACATATGTGAAAAGTATAATCATAAAGTTTCTAAAAATAACGATAATTATGTATCACATAATGTAAACTTAAACAATTATATATTTTATAAACATGCTTACCATAAATATATATATATTATAAAAAATATTAGGTGTAAAATTTTATTACAAACTCATGTATCCAGCGAAACTCGATATCCTATCTAGCATGAAATTTTGAGAATTTTTTATTTTCTGTATAGGTCGCGCAACGCGCGATGCACCAACTAGTTGTAATCAAAGGAACATATACAGAGAACTTTTTGTCCTCTTTCGTTAATGTACAAAGGAACATTGCAAGAGACATAAAGGACATATACAGAGTTCTTTTATTGAAATCAACTATATATTCTAGCATTAGAAATAATAAGACATCTTCAAAATTCATATTTTGAAAAGTTTCACTCAATAATTTATTGCGCTTTTGCTTCACAAAAATATTATTGCGCTTGCTCTGGAGAAGAGTAGAGGAAAAGAGGGACTGGATTGTAGGGGATATCAATCAGACCGATCTTTATTATTTTATTAATTAAAATTTGGAACAGAGGACAAAAAATTCAACTCCATTTTAATTTTATGAAAACAAGTTAAAACTTAAAACTAAAAAGAGAGCGACTGAGCTAGAAATGAAATTAAAATAACTGCGAAAATTATTCAAGCCCTTAAAATAGAAGGAAAAAAACCTTGTGGAGATATAATTTTTTTATCGTCATACTTTTTTCAAACAAAAAATTCGTTATTTTTTTTGCCCAATCGAGTTTTTACTGGGACATAAACTTTAAGGGGTTGTTAATGTATTTTGACTAATGAAGATGCTTCAATAATGAACTACGATATTTGATTATTATTAATGTCAAATAATTGGATGCAATTAGCTTTTAAGAAGCTTTGATATCGGATGCAATTGTGACACATATGAAATAACATATTCTCAACATAATAAAATAAGCTTGCTTGTTTAGAAAATTGGGGTAAGGCGCAGGTTAGATATGCGCCTTACTCTTTTTTTCCATTAAAATAGGGCTAAAATACGTGGAGTGTCGGCAGAAAAATGAAGGGGTAAGGCGTAGTTTGATTTGGGGCCTAACAGGTAAGGCGTAGTTTGATTTGGAGCCTAACTAGTAAGGCGCAGAAGCACCTTGCGCCTTACTAGGGGCTCAAATTAAGGCGTACAAGCACCTTGCGCCTTGGCTCTTTATGTAAATATCATATAGCGCATGGTGCTTTGTTGAGCTATTGTTTTCGTCAGAGCCGTTTAAGAAAAAAACCCCTGTATGTGTGTGGGGTGAAGTTAATGCACTTTCCCTTCTTTGTTGGACGCTTTTTATTTATTCAAATTCTTTTTACAAGTAGATGGTCTGTTTCCTCTCTCTGTTGCATATTCCAATTGACTGCATTTTATTAATCTATGCATTAGAAATTGTGGTCAAAAACCAAGTTGGTCAAAGTATGACGATACCCAACTGCTATGCTTTCCATGTATATGGACCTTCTCCATTTCTGAATTTAATGGACAAAACTAGTAAAACCAATGCACCGTCTCCACAGTCACCACTCACCACTTGTGTTTAAAAAAACATGGAGTGTCCGAACACGTGTCATCAACATGGTACGATACGGTAAGACACAAAGACGGTACAAGAACTTAAGTGTGTCGTGTCCGACTTTGACGATATAGGCATGAGTCGACACACACGTGAATTGATTGTCCAGATACGGCACGACACAACATGAAACACGTCACGGCATGACCCGAGAGACAATAAGTTTATAATGAGGGTTAAGGATGATAAAATTTTATGAAATAATAAGAAAAATCCTTATATTATCTATTTTTTAAGGATAATTTCATAATTTGAATCGGACATGTGCAATTCATTCATAAACATATTTTATGAAATTCAAACATGTTCAAACACGACACGTCACGACATGTCCAAAGAAGACACGGTACTACATGGCAAGAGGACACAAGGACGTGGTGTTTCCTTAGGCATGTCGTGTCTATCTCTTAGAATTTAAACACTACACGATACGACACGTGAAACATTTAGACATGGCATGTCACGGCACGACAGTTGATCCGGACACAACGTGTTTGACACTAGCGACACGGCACGACACATATTTAGAACACTAGTCACCACACATTACATGGATCATACAACAGTATTTTTAATAGTGTACCGACACCAGGCACGTGTTTAGAACACTAGTCACCACACGTTACCGGCTAGGCGGCTGAAATCCAACATTTTTCAAAATTTCTCGATATTTTATCTCACAATATCGATACCACTGTTTCGGTTCTCAGTATTATTGGAATTTTTTGTATCTGGTACGGTATTGAAAACACTGTCATACATATATCACTTGTTTGGATTTTTTCCTATATAATTTTAATATTTATATATGTATGATATGTAATTTACAAGCACACAACATGTGAAAACCTAGATTTTTTTTTTATGCGAATATTTTGTATAAAACACTATGTAAGTATGATATATTTTTAAATTACATCATCTATCAAATGGTTTGAAAATAAAGTTTGAAAAAAGAATAGAAAAAAAAAAAAAAAGGTTGATACTAAAGTAGGTTATGAAGGCGAAAATGCAACCATTAGAGCCAAAGCCAGCTGGCCATATGAGCATTGGGCTGCTATCCAACATCCGTAAAAAGCCACATAAATCACATCATCTTGGTTGGTTTCATTTAATTCTGTTTACCAACTTTTCGGTTCTGTTTTCATAATCTTTAATAAAGAGATCTCCTTGACCTGACCGTATATATGTAAGTTTATGAGCTCTTTGGAACAATGGTATTGTACCACGTATAAGAGCCTCTTTAATTTACGATCCAAAAATTGTACTATATAGGTAGTCTAGCATTCCTTAAAAATAATTCAAAAGGAAGTAGTTACAAGGAAATATACATATGTTGCACATCCTTCTTACAACAAATTGTTTCTACATGATGTATGTCTTCATGACCGATTTTTAATACCAAAAAAGAAGACTAAACAGCTTTTCATGGAAACATGAAGTAAGTATACAACCTATAATTATCTATGCAACTCACAACATCAAAAATAAAAATAGTTCCAGAGTAAAGCCTCATATACTTGAAAATTTAGTTGCATTGGTATGCACTCGTCTATGCACTCGTCTGTAATGCCAACAACAGACCCAACAAATGGAGAGGAATATCGATCCTCCCGGTCAGACGCCCAAAATTGTTTCGACACCTTAACAACTGAATTCATATTATACTGCCAAAAAGAAGAATTCATATCTACACAATAAATTTAACAAAGAGCAAGATAACAACTTTCTAGTATGTGTTTATGGTGTTGTGCGGGGAAAAAGGATAAGATAGACAATTTTTGTGTTTCCATATGCTTCAACACATATCACTAACTACCATTGGAAAAGCTTTATATTCCAGATTTGATAAAGATCATTTCGTTATGGAGTAGGTCATTAATGCCCCTTCAATTCAACAATTGATTTTGGCATTTTTCCCGTCCAAAACCATACTTTTTTTGGTAAATTGACATTGACAGAAGAGATGATTGATTATTTCAATATCCAAACAAAACCGACAAGTTGTGATACCATTCCATCCTCTTCTACTTAAATTTTCTTTATTCAAGATATTATTTGAGCAACAGCCATATAAACACCTTTATTTTGTGATGAACTTTCGCTGTCCGCCATAGCATGGGGCATTCCGTTAAATCCGTTTTGTTTCCTCTAAAATATAACTACGAAGGGACTAGATTACAAATTTCTCGGTGCTCTCCCATCTCAAAACTAATCGATCCTCTCTTATTTTTTTATGAAAAAAATTTTCGTACATACAAATTTTGAGTTAAATTTTTATTTCAATCGTACATTTTAAAAAAGATTGATTCATTACAAGTTGCGAAGAAAGTCTGATTAAGTATTTATACTTACTATGAAGGAATATCTTTATTAGTGGACAAAGGAAACAATTTTGATATACGATATAAAAAGAATAGTCATGTTTTTCTAATTAGATATATATTGTAAAACTACACAAATGACTTTATGCCACTAATTTTCTAAAAGGATATTAAATTTGATATATGCCACTATAATTTATATCATATTTATTTGGAAAATTCTGCCATGAGAACCAATTTTGAATCAGGCTTTAATCGCAACCATTCATGTGCGCTAATGAATTAATCTTTTTTGAAAATGTGCGGTTGAGATCCAAGCCCGATTCAGAAATTGGTTCTCATGGCAGAATTTCCCTATTTAGTAATATCTAGATTACCCCCCTAATCAATGTAATTAATTTAAAAGGAAAATATAGATCCATATTATTATAAAATGAAGAATGTTGAAAACATTTTTTTAAATAAAAATTTTAAATTTTGAAATTCTGAAATTTAAAACTTTTATAAATTTTTTTATTTCTAAATTTTGAAAATAAAAAATTGAAATTCAAAATTTAAAACTTTTAAATTTAGAAATTTCGCATTTTGAAATTTTATAGTGGCATAAAATCAATTGGTTGTTTTGTGTGATGGCATATTTCGAATTTTAACGTTCCGCTGTAGCGTATTTAAAAGGATAATATGGTCATTTAATTGACCAATGGCGTAAAATTACTTCTTATTATTTTGTAGCATCATAAAACTAATTAGTCACTTTCTGATGGCGCATCTTGTGATTTTTAAAGTTTTGCAATGGCATAAACCAAAATGTACTTTACATATATCCATTGTAGAATACACGCTTACTTGATGATTATTTTAACCTTTCACATTAATTGTTCAAACAATCTAAAATGTACACTGAGAATATCACAAACATACCCATTCATTATTACATTAATGCATACTTAACTATTAATTTCAAAAAAAGTTGGTAAAATAATTCGAGGAATTGAAGGCGAGGACTTGAAATAGTTACAGTACATACGTATATAATTTAGAAAGCTGATTAAGTTTTTTTTAGACAGACTTGACAGAGGCTGCCAAGCTTCAAAGAGGATAAAGTTTCTACTCTTTTTAGCCATGTCAGGGATTTTACATTTTTAGTCGTTCAATTTTGTTTATATTTCCTCTTTATCTTGAATGTATGGATGATGTGTCATGTTTTATAAGCTATGCATCTCTATTATGTTCCTCTACATGATTTACGGAACAATTAATTTTGTTGTTTGCAATCACATTCGAATTAAGTGTTTAACATAACTAATTGTATTTTATTTTTAATATTCTCTCTACATATAAATATTGATAGAAAATAATATCGAATAAATTTAAAGATTTTTATCGAGAATTTTTTTTCAGATCAAGATCAAAATAATTTTAGCTTCACTTCATCCAGACGAGTACTTGCATTACATGTTCAAAAGTTCCTTCACACAAGGTGTTCGTACACCGGCAGCTGGCATCCACAAGTTTGTTTCATGTAGGTGGACGTAGTCTACAGAAAGTTCCTTCGGTGCACCAACTGGAATATTCGGAGTCATAACTCATATCTCATAAGTGTAGTAGGCAGTAGGGTAGTAAGGATTCTCTGTCCCACTTTCACCGAAATAGATTATGTTGCGAAAAGAATTGGGGACCATCTAAACTAGCCTTAAGCAACGGGGAGTGAAAGGGAAAGGATGTGGGACCCACTAATCAGTGACTCGGTAGCATGGTTCGTTGGTGAATATGGGGCAACGAATCTAGGGCTGTCAATGGATACGGTACGGTACGGTAGAAGGTATTTTCATATCCGCACCCGTTAAATTTTTCTTTACCCGTACCCGTTAAGAATTAACGGTACGGATAGGATAACGGTACATAATGGGTAATAATAATATTATTAATTTAATAAAAAAAATGTATAATGTGCTAAATAAATAGTATCAAATAAATATATAGATAAAGTAAAACATTTAGATAATATTTTAGATATAACAAAAATCATGAAATTTATTCTCATATCAATTGAATTTGAAAAATCTATATAACTAATTATAAATTATAATATAATATAGAGTGTAAATTAATTTTTTCATCATCATAAATAAATTGGATGATTTGGATGAAGATCGAAATGAATAACATATCTTACGAAATATGCTAAAAACGTAATTATATATACATATATGTTTGTAAAATATTACCCGTTAGATAATGGGTACGAAATAGTCCTTATCCGTACCCGTACCCGATAAGTTAACGAAAATTTTTCTTTACCCGTACCCATACCCATTAGTCTAACGAAAATAAAACCTTACCCATACCCGCCTTATCGAATACGGTACGGGTAGGATAAACGGGTTCATTGACAGCCCTAAACGAATCCGTACCTTTGTGGGCCCGTTAAGGTTGACCGGATGGTCAGTGTGAGGCACTTCCCATCAAATGTTGAGCTTGCAATACCAAACAGCCTTCATACTTAAGGCACAACACTCTGTTAAAAGAGTCTAAACGTGATCTTCTATTGGCACCGGTTAGTATAAATTTTTTTTTTTTAACGAAAAAAAAAAATCACTATTGCTACTTCTTATAAAAACACAGGTTTAAAAATATATCACCTCTAGATATCTAACATGTATACATCTTCTGTATCGTTTGGCTGGATATCAATCAATAGTCGAAACGATATGAGAACTAACCCTTGGTCTAGTGGCAAAGAGCAATGCATCTTGAGTGAAAGGTCGTAGGTTCGAAACCCGGCTGGAGGGGGTTATTCATAGACATTTAATTTAAAAATAAGTTGGATGGCTTAGACCCCCAATTTATTTTCAAAAAAGTTGTCGAAACGGTATTAAGTTTTAGTTTTACATCTATAATAGAAAAAAGCATTAATTAGAATAATATATTTTTTGAAAGAAAGCACAAATGGAAAAATTTTATCATCTATTTTTCAAATATTTTTTTAGAGGTATTGATAGCGGCCGTCAATAAATATAATATTTTTATTAATATATATATTTTTTATGTTAATACGTTGATTTTAATTATTGTTGAAGTATAAATATTTTATAAATTTTTATTTGCCCACACATTAGGTGGGTATTATTACTAGTTTTATAAAATAAGAGCAAATCTATTATGCATGACGCATATAGACTATTGTGCATCATGATCTTGTCAGTCGGTAATTTTACAAATTCACGAATCTAATTTAATTAATCTAATATATAGACTGAAATCTCATAATAAATAAAATTTTATATTTTAAAAAAATTTTACTATTTTTTAAATATTTATTACTTTTATTTTTTAAATTTCTCACTAATAATTTGTATCAAAAAATAAAAAGCTTTACAAAATTTAAGGAAAATAAAAAGAATTTCAGAAAATATAAAATTTTGTTGCTAAGAAATTTCAATATGTATATTAGATTGGTTAAAGTAGATTTGTCAAATTGCATAAATACCGACCAATAAGGTCATGATGCACAGAAACGTTTCATGCATCCTGATGCATAATAAATTTACTCCTAAAATAATGCGAATATAATGCGAATATTCTTTGAGAATATTTTAACATTCTCCGTCCTAATTTACTATTTTTTTATCTTTATGTTTTTTTTTCTAGGATATAATTTCCTTCCACGGTCCGTTCACACTATGTTTGGATTGAAGGGATTGGATGGGAGGGAACGGGAACGGATGGGAATTTGAGATTGTTATCGTGTTTGGATGGAAGTAAAATCGGAAGGAAAATTTAATTGAGAGGAAATCATTTTCCTCGCGTTGTTTCCTTTCAATACACTCTCCTCCAATTCGGGGAGTACAGAAGGGAAAGAATAATTATCGCCCAATAGTTTATGGTTGAAAGACATCAATGCCCTTTCCTCCTCCACTTCAGCGATGCCCCGTCTCTTCGGAAACTTACAACCGCTTTCTACAACCATGCATTTGCAACACTTTCACAATCGTTTAAAAACGTTTTCTGATTTATGGTTTCTAATATACGAGAGTGAATCGGGGCAAAGCAGGAGTTTCATCAAGCAAATTTATGTGCTATTGAGATTACTGACTTCGAGCAATGGGTTAATTCGATCACTCCAATAGTCTCCTTGGTTGGAATAAAAAAAATAGTAGAAATGAAATCAGCTCTGTTTAGAAAGAGTACGAGAGAGTTTTTTCCATCTCTATTAATAAAATCCAATAATTGTGCTCATAATTTTCTTTTGTTGTTTCATGATTTTTCAAAAATTAGTTATGAGCTAATGTGGTGGTTATCGTAACTATAATGGTTGATCAAAAAAATGAAAGAATTTATATCTTGTCTGGCATTTGTCCATGATTTAGTTGATAAAAGACGTTACAGTCTTCTCTTCTTCCTAATTGTTTGTTACTGTATCTAGTTTTCAACTTCATTTGGAGGGTTAACTTTAGGTAAAATATCCATGAAATTTTACTTAGAAGTGAAATTCATTATATTTTGCGTTATTTTTTTCCCCGTGAAGTTGTTAGTAAGCATAAAAGAATATCTTTTCAAGAATAAATTAGTAAAAAAATTTTATTTCACCTTTGCTGAACTAATTCATCCAAACAAGATATAAGAAGGAAAGAAAAATTATTTTTTTCCTTTCCCTTCATTATTCATCCAAACATAAAAAGTAAAATTATTTCTCTTTCCATCCCATCCCTTTCCTTTCCTCTTTATATTTTTCTTTCCTTCCCACTCTCTACCACTGAACCAAACATAGTGTCAAGAAAAAAAAATAAGAGTGGTCCGCACAGTGAATAGCGAAAGTTCAAAGCTGTTGGTGGAAAATAGAGGTCAAAATCTAGTTTTGACTTGGAAAAAAATGCATGACAGTCGACAATTGTCAAGAAATTCAAATGCATTTTCTAAAATAAAGTATACATTATAATAGCAGAGTGCATATTTTGGAATAGTCGAGTGTGCATTAATTGAACACAATAGAGGAGCATTGCATTGTTTACTAGACAACTGTGTATTTTTATAGCGTGTGAAAAACTCCATGTTTATAGTGCGTGAAAAACTCGATGAGAAATTTTCAGTTGTTACTAATGTATATATAGTTATTACAAGTAGCATAGTCATTGTTAACAAATAGTAATATCGCACATTTCAAGCATCAACCCTCATTAATCGTCGAACATTTTAAGCATTAATCCTCATTAATAGAAAATTAGCAAAATTGGGTGTATACCCCTGTAATCTTCTCAAATCTTTGAAATTGAATATTTACCTCTCAAATCATTTTAATTGGAGATATTTAATCTTATGATTAATTTTAATTATTTTTTCAATATTAAAAATCAGATGTATATTTTTTTGGACTAAATGACCCTTCATCTTCCCAACCGGTTTCCTCCTCTCGGAGTCCAATTAAAATTCTCGATTATAGATTAATTTGGGTCATTAAATGTCTGAATGGCAACAAAACTAGCATTAATTTGGGTCTATGTTCTCTCTAGTTGCTCAGGACTTAGCGGGGCACCCATATATTCATCATCACGAAATCCTTTCTATGATATTTCGCTAATAATGAGATATATAGAGTAAAGACCAAGATCGCCCATTTCCAAACAAGAGCAAATTGAAAAATGTCATGATTCTGGTTACTTAAAGAAGTTATTTTGAATTTTGTTCTCTGAAAGGCAAAATCTAGCACAAGGTCCAATATTACAAAAATATATTTTGCACACTGAAAAGCCACAATTTAATGGGAAACCGACCAACGATTGCGAAACAGGGGGAGATGAAGGGTGATTTGGTTCAAAAAAATATAAAACTGATTTTTAATGTTGAAAAGATAATTAATATTAATCATAAGGGTAAATGTCCCCATTTAGCATGATTTGAGGGATAAATATCTGATTTCAAAAAATTTGAGGGGTATATTCTGAATAAAAAATATTACAGGGGTATACACCCAATTTTCCCTAGAAAATATCGCACATTTCATGCTATTGTAGGGTTATTTTGGATTTCATTAATAAGAGGGATCTAATGCCTACGGATAAATGGTGTTCCTTACTTTATTCCTACTTAAATTAATAAATTTATACCCTTCGATGTATTTTGTGTAATTGTATTTTTATATAAACTCAATCACGGGTATGTAGAAAAAAAAAAAAAATGTGTCTTTTACTTCATTTAGCAGCCAAAGAGAGACGGGAAAAAAACCAACACCATTTCACTTATAATTATTTGTTATTGATCTGCATGTCGAAATAAGCCAAATTGATGTAAATTGAAATGCATATGGCGTATGATATGTAAACAATATCAAATTAATTAGATTTATTATTTGAAAATTACATGATGATTTATGGGAGATTTATTACATAGAACTTAACGGCAAGAACTTCTCTTGTCCAATGTACCCTTGACTATGGGGTTACAATAGGTGGCTGAAGGTTGAATTTGTTGTTCTCTCTATTTCCTGTGAATATGGGGTGTAGATGTGGTTCTGAAACTTTTCATTCTTTTTCCTAACACTACATCTATGTGTTATATATTGTATTGGAGCACAGTCTGTCAGTCTTAGAAATAAAAATGGCTTCCTTCTTCAGCCGAGAAAGAGAATGCGCACTATTTTATTTTCATATGGTGATTTTAGCCATTTATTATATCAAAAAATAGATAATATAAATAGTTATCGATCACCTCATGTTGTAAATGGAAAAAAAAAAACAAAAGTATTTGCATGTAATAACTTTTCTTGAATTCTAAATAATTTTGTGAAAAGAATACTATATAGTATCAATCTCTTGATTAAAAAAAATATAAAAGATCATACATTAAAGTTGACAATACAGTTGTGTGTGGTTTTACTCAGAAGGGTGACTTCAACCATTTTATCAAATAATAGATAAAATAAATACTTAGATACTAGAAAAAAGTATCACCCAATGTGTGGGTAAATAATATTTTTTTTAAAAAAATTATACTTCAACAAAAAATTACAATCAACACATCAACATGGAAAACATAATTTAATAAAAAATATATATACATATATATATATATGTATAACAAAAATATTTAAAAAATTATAGATAATGAAAGTTTTCCATTTGTGCTCTTTTCTTTTCTAAAATAGAAAAAAAATTAATATTTTTATCAATGCTCTTTCTATTTTAGATGCAAAATTAACACTTAATATTATTTCGCATACTGATTGACATCCAACCACAAATCAAATAGATTTAAAGGTTATATACTCTTGGATCTATGCTTTTGCGAGTAGTGACATATCAATCTCCCCTAAAAAAAGGGAAGTATTTGCACGTGGTAACTTATCTCTTGATTTGAAAATTTGAAATATTGTTGTGAAAAAAAATGGAGTTGTACAATTTGCGACGTGGTAACTTATCTTTTGCGAGTAGTGACATATCAATCCCTTTTATTACATGTGCAGCTTATAACCCTATCTATAAATAGAAAGTAGATACCCTAGTAGCTATTAAGATACTAGACGTATCTGTCTAGATACAGAAGATGTCACTTGAAAGTCAATCGGAAGAATTAGAAAGCAAACTATTATTGAAGGATCTAGACCGTAACATTTCCCATTTATTGAATGTAGAAAAGTGATGATTATGCAATTTTCTTTTCAAAAATGATACAGTAAAGATTTAGTGTTGGATAAACAGAAAAAAAAATGTTGACTGATATATATATTCTGAGGTAATATATTAAACATTGATCTGAATTCTGTAGCCACACTGGTACATACCGTGTTTTTTTTTTTTTTTTTTTGAAAAAAAAAAACAATAGATATGTGATTTTATGGAATTCTGACATATAAACGCATTTGCTTGATTGATCCAGTAAAATTTGGTTATTACCAAATTTAGCATATCGTCCACTAATAACATAATACAATACATCATCAGTTTTATTAACAGACCATAAATTTATCTAATGGATAATGCGAGCGACAAAAAAAAAAGGAACTACATTCCTTTCCTCACCCTCCCAGCCTTGTCAAATTCTCACGATATGCGAAAATTGAATTGTAAGTATTCATATAACCATTAATTATCTGTTAAAATTTATAATATCAAACCTCAAAACTCCTTTACATTTGTTTTGATGAAAGATCTCTGAGGACAAACTTTTAGTCCGATTAACTGTCCCCATAAAAAATGAGGTCAAAATTGGCCCCTGCAAGTGACATAGCTTAAATTATCATGAGATTGCCAAACAAAAAGAAAAAAAAAAGAAAACTAAATGTGTTAAAAGTGTTCCAAATAAACATCACTATACGAAACTGAGGATAATTTGTATTAAAGGTTCAGTTAGAAAAGTAGTACAATTTGTATTAAGGATAATATCTTTTGCCAATAAAATAAAATAAAATAAAATGTTGCTAGTTCCAACTTTCAATTTTAATTCCTTTGTCTGCAATTAAAAGCAGCACATGTTAGCAAAACTGTATTCATGTTAACGCCTGAAGTTTGTAAAACGTAAAAATGGGTACTAAAACATTTGAGTAACTTGAAAAAGAGAAATCAAATTTCGGTTGTCGAATTGTAATAATTAAAAAGAATTAGGGATGGGTGTCTCGGTTGTCATTCCCAAAAAAAAAAAAAAAAGCATGTTTGACTAAAAATTGCAATACAATCTTCGAAGTATATAAACTTTTAAAATTTTGTATTTTTTGAGTCGATCCAAAAAAAGTATTAAAAAATTAAGGACACGTAAAATTTATTCATTATTGACAAATTTGGGTTTGTTTTTCGTTGTTTTGCTGTTGCGTTTTATGTTTTTATAGCTGACGTTAGAAATTAAACATTGCTCGAGTTGTTTTTAAAACTTTATGAACTGTTTAAAAAAAATGAAGAAATTACATTAATTGTCGTACAAAGTTCCTTCCATCTTTTTGCATGTATAATATAATTGTCATGTCACTGTCTAATTTTATGACTCTAATTTCTTAACAAAATTCGGATTAACCTAGTTAATACTAAAATGCGCTATGCAGGGGAGCCCCACCTCAAAAGCCGCGCACTAACTAATTGAAAGTCAAAATACATTCTCCATGCACCATGCCACAATTCTACATTTTATTAAACCCCTTAGTAAACTGTAATTTGATGCTGAAACCTTTTTCCCTTTTTAATTCTTTCAATATGGATGAAAGTTCAGTCAACAGTTTTTTTAAGCCCCACCAACAACTGAACTAATTGACTAGGAGTTGTTTTGTTATTAGATCCTGTTAAATTAGCTTGATTATAATTTAAATAATTGCGTAACACCTCCTTGAATCCTGATTAATTAATCAACATCAAACTCCACCGTTTATTTAAAATTAATAGTGGGACAGCTTTAAGTGAAACGCAGCTCATGAAGTATTTAAATTTAAGCATTTTTTTTATCTATATACGCGGCTACGCCTAGGAGCGAAACATAAGACTGGAATACGTTGTTTTCAAAAAAAAAAAAAAGACTGGAATACGTGGTAGATTATTGAACACAAAAAAATAGTTAACATTCTTTTATGGTGTTTCCTGTTCGATGCAAGACAGCGGATCGTATGAACCGTCCTCGCGCGCTACTCTCCGCGTGCTTTCGCGCGTTTATACGGCTGCGATCGCAACTTCCCCTCGCTTTTAATTCTTATCATCTAGATCTTGTGTGCCATTCTAATGATGTAACAATCGTGCAGCGAGCGATATGGCTTGAAAGTGACCCGCTTTTATATTTCTCATAAAAATGTCAAACAAAAAAGGGATTATTTTTAATGCTTCTTTTCGCCCTTTTCTTCCTTTCCAAATAAGCGAACGGGTTTTTACGATAAGGACCTCACTTTTTGATCTTTTTATATTTCCTTTCCTGTAAATGTTAATCGCTTGTTGAACCAAATAATATCTCATTTATAGAAGTCTCTTGACATCGGATTCATATAATTTTTGGTAGAACATTATTGCGTATTGTTTAAGCAAATAAATTAGTATTGAAACCTTATTTTAAAATATTAATCATTTATTGTTTAGTGACAAGTTAGTTTCACAATTCATATAAAGTAACTTGTAATCCTAATCTCTTTCAAAAATACTAGAATATACATATTGCATTAAAATTTTACAATGATTTTATCGTGTTATCTTGACATAGCATTCTTTTTTGCTGTTTGTGTTTTAAGTTTCACAATTCATATAAAGTAACTTGTAATCCTAATCTCTTTCAAAAATACTAGAATATACATATTGCATTAAAATTTTACAATGATTTTATCGTGTTATCTTGACATAGCATTCTTTTTTGCTGTTTGTGTTTTAAAAAAAATCGGTTTCATAAATCCTAACAAATAAGATGTATATTATAAATATTTTTTCTTAAATACTAATACATATCACTCTTTTAAATTCTACAATGAATTGGCATATGATTGCATATAATAATAAGTTTAATGAAGCAGCTTGTATAATTTTTTTTTTCAGAATATTATCTCGACAGAGCATTTTTATGTTGATTGCACTAACAAGTTTGTTTCATAAATCATAAAGTTAGTTGTATAAACTATATTTTCCCTTAAATGCTGATAAAAATAAAATTGTAAATTTTATGGTGAATTAACACAAAATCTCGGCAGAGTATTATTTGTAATTTTTTTACATCAATTAGTCAGTTCCTTAACCCGTATAAAAAAAAAATTTATTATGTTTTTTAAAATACTAACGTCGATTAATTTTTAAAAATTTTGTGTAAATTAGCATACAATCATGATAGAGCATTCATGGGAATTGATTCGCACACCCTATTATTTAGTCCCAGCACTCCCAAACTTTTGAAGGACAAAATTACCCCTAAATATTTAAACCAAATACGTAAAAAGATATATATTCACACATAAAAAACCATCATACGTGCAAAGAAAAAAATTGAACAAAGACAGCACCATCAATTCTTAGAAAAAAAAATTGTGCATTTTTTTCACAGTTTTTTCAAGTATATCCAAGAGCTGCAAAAAATGAATATTTAACAATTGACTGAAGTTTTATATTTTTCCATTAAAAAAATAAAACAATAAAAAAAACATGTTAGGTTACATGTGGTTTTTGCATATAACAATAATTATGTCTCTATATGCAACCATCATCTATTAATTGGGAATATTAAGTTCAATAAATAAACATTTATGCTGTACTATAATGAAGAGTTTAGAAGAAGGGGTTATTTTTGTCATTTTAAAGTTATAGGAGTGTTCGGACTAAATTAAGGGGTGTCCAAATCAACTCCCAGCATTCATACATGTTGTCTACACTATTCAGTAGTTTCTTAATTCTTCTGTTACGCTAATAAGTTAGTTTCACAACTTTTTAGGTTTTTATACGCTAAATAGTCAGTTTTATATTTTTTTCATATTGTTTACGCTAATTACTCAATTGCAAAGAACGTATAAACTTATATAATCTGTAAATTCTTTATCTAGAAAATACTATTTTGTTGGTTTTTCAATGCGTTTATATTATATATTGTAAATCCCTCAAACAAAAAAAATATTTACATTTATTGAGATACACATGCTCAAATAGAGGAAAGAGAAAAAAAAAAATGAGAAGCATTCGTATCCTACATATTTTTATGTGTGTACCATTAAATATTGCCATTAAAAATTATATTTTCAGTGTGTATGTTGGTAGAAGAAAACTTTGATAATTGAAGTAAGTTAATGTAATATTTTTTAAATTACTATTTAAAATTTTTTAAAAGTTTTAATATATTAATTTTGATATTCTTAATTAACACATTACATGAAATTTTAATTTGTTTCATATGAGATTACAAACTCAAAATAAAATTGTGATAATATTTTTAATACGTTATTTTTTACCCTTAATCATGTATATATATAAATACTTAAAAAATATTTATATATTTCAATGTACATCTACCACCTATGAAAAAGAAAAATTCTCAGCTGTTTAATTTGTAACCGAACTCCAGATTTCGAAATACAAATGTGAAATATAACATTGAAATTCCCGGGATATTATAGGGGCTTTGTGTAAAAGCGCCAACAATTTCCTTTATAAGCTTTCTCCGAACAGGAAATTACATCGTACTCTTTGTCTCTCGAAGACATAAAATATATTTTATATATACTGCGAGAAATATCTAATCGTATTCAAATCATCATTAATTAACGCAAACTAATTTCCTAACTAAATACGCACAGTAAGAAAGAATCCTATTTATATAACCCATCTCTTTGGAGAGAGAGAGAGAGCGAAATAATAAACAAAAGAAAAGAGGGAAAAAAAAAGGAAAATAAAACTAAAAGCTCATATAATAACCATAATCCGATCCGATCCGTTTAGGAAACAAATCGGATTTTTGCGCCATATTCCAATTTTGGATCAATTTGTGGCGATTTGGTTCGAATCAGAGATCTCTATTAGGAAGAGGAGATCTTTTGGTCTCGCATTCATATTTAATTTGCGAGATCGGGTGAAAAGAGAGAAAGAGGTGCTTTTTCGAAGTAGATTGGGGGATTAATGGCGGATACGGGGCAGGAAAGAAGTAATGCGGTCGCTAATGTTGTGGATTCTTCCTCTGATCATCAACTGGAAGGTAATTTTTTGCGATTTTGTTGAGATTTTTGTTCTTCTTCTGGTCGAATATGGTGGCATTTTTAATTGGTTTAGTTCGATTTTACTTGGCCATCATACTTTGAATTTTTTTTGTTTCTGATATGTAGATTCCTTCGATCTCTCAACCTAGGTATTTTTACTCCTATTTGGTGAAATTACCAAAAGTACATCCAGTTGGACTTGTTTGTAGCAATTACATAGATTTATTGTTTGTTTGTATGGCTTTCCTTTCCTATTCTTTTGATTTTTTTTTTTCTTACAATTGTATCACTCTAATCTAGGTATTCTTCTTATGGAACATTCTCTCAATTGGTTTGTCAATATAGATCAAATTTCCTTTTGTTCTAATTACTTGGTTTTTTATGTTGGGTTATTATTATAAGATGCGACACCTTAATTCAGTAGTTCAAAACTGCTAACTTTCTGTTTCTTCTTAGTTTTTCTGTTTTATCTGGAGTTTTCACTTCTTTCCTATTGTATTAGAAACGCTTAAAATTGAAACATCGCCAGTTTCATCCTTGTTTAAATGATACTTTTATTCTTGTTCTCTTGTGCAGAAGCTATGGTGCGACTAAGAGTAACTGATGGACCAGAAAAGGGAAGCAACACAGCCAACAATGTATACCCTGATCGTCCCGGTGAACCTGACTGCAGTTACTACATGAGGACAGGCACTTGTGCTTATGGTACCAATTGTCGGTACAATCATCCAACTCACATTGGCCAGGTACGGATTATGATTTTATACCAAGGCCATTCTGTTTATGTATGTACGTCTATGTGCCAGTTGATTACCATTGCCCTTGAAAGCCTACTCTTCTGTGCATTTTGGAAAGATTTAGTTAAGAGTTGTGTATCTGTTAGTATCTTCTATTTTGTTTGCATTTGGTTCACATGTCGTATATAAGGCAATTATTTTAAGATGGCTTCTTCATTCATGACCAGTACCAGTGCTTTAGTGGGATGTGATGTGTTATAAATTACTATCTTAACACAATTTTTAATCGTGTTAAGATGTAGTAAATAGTGTGTTCAGTTAATGTAGTGATCTAGTTATACAACTGGGAGAAACAAGAAGAATAATACCAAGCAAGTTGTGATTTTTTATTTTATTTTATTTTATGGTTGTCTTTAAGTGCTAGTTATATTTGGTTAGCACTAAGATCTGTTAGTTTAAATGCTGCATGATGATCTGCTTTAGGGCAGTACAATTCTCATACAATGTACGAATAAAAAAGTTCAAATATGCCTCACATACTGGTGTGATTGTAGTTCTTAATCAAAATTCAAATCTGGTTAAAAGCATGCTTGCCTTGATTGAATCGATCTAACCTAAGATTTTTGCAACATAATAATATGTTTACAATTTTAAATCTTGTTAGCTGATTGCATCATTACTATTTCAGGGCTCACATTATACTGCAGACCTTCCTCAAAGAGAAGGACAGCCGGAATGTCAGGTACCAAATTTTGTCCAATCAATTTCATAAGCAGGTATTTGGAATAAGGAGTCCATTGCAGATATCCAAATGACTGCTTTGTTTATCCATAGGAAACTAATTCAAATCCTGCTAAGGCTAGGACTTAGGAGATGTAAGTTAGATAGATCTGGAAGTAGTTAGGTTCAGAAATAAAGGGAATTTTGGCATCTTTGGATGTTGAGCCCCACGTAATGTAAAACGAAGGCCTCATATGAAAACAAATAAAAATGCTGGTATGCTTGTTGACATAAATTTTTGTTCCTTTCAAGTTCAGGTCTTCATAGTACAGGTATTCGCTTATGAATTGGATGGTGGAATACAAAATGCATTAAATATATATTGTATTCTTATTGGTGTGTGGACTGACATTAAATCATACTAATAACTCCTTTGCCCTTTCTCCTCTTTTAATATTTATGTCAACAATGATAAAGCAAACATCACACTAATATAGTTGCACACTTTTTTTTAAGCTGAACCAATTGTTTAGAACATAAGACATATTCTGACTCATAGCAGATGATAAGCATATAGCATAGTTGACTTTTGAGTCTAATACATAAATCCAATCTTTAAAAAATTGTTCCCTCTTGTTCCCCCCTTCATTTTTCCTGAATTGTTTTATATCTTAAATAAGATCTGAGTGGATGAAGAACATTCTGACAAACTTTTTTCTTTAATTTACTTTGCAGTTTTTCCTAAAGACAGGTACATGCCGGTATGGGTCGACTTGCAAATACCACCATCCACGTGAGAAGATAAATACTCGGCCTGTCTATTATAACAGTTTCGGTCTTCCTATACGTGAGGTACCATTCTTTTGTTATTAAAAAAAATTATTCCCATTAATTCTGTACCTCCTGTTCAAGAATTAAAGATGAAAAATATGCAACACTATCTCCAGTTATTTTTCCCTTCAAATGACTATACTTGTGCTTTCTGCATGAAAATGGTATATTGGATGCCTGCTTATGGTGCAGGAGTGTGTGTTGATTTCTATTATGGCGTGCAGCATCTGATGCTTTACAATTTTGGACAGTAAACATCCATATTATTTAGTGCAACTTCATTTGAAATCCCATTCAAAACTACATACAAACAGAAAAAAACTAACTAGGACAAGAAGAATGAATCACTTGAGATTTTCTAACCTGCACCATCTGGTATGTGCATACAATAAGTGTGTTTGTATGGAAATGTTATTGGATCAACTGCTACCTTCCCATTATTAAAAAAAAATTTAATTTTGCAGGGTGAGAAACCATGCCCCTACTACATGAAAACTGGATATTGTAAATTTAGCGTGGCATGCAAGTTCAGCCATCCCGAGCTTACCACAGCCTCTGGGATGGTGTTTCCTGTTCAGGGAGCCACAGCATATCAACCAGGAAATGCATCCTCTCAAATGGTGCCTACGGCCGGGCTCCCTTTAGTCGGTGGATTTCCTGCATGGCCTGTCTCTGGAGCACCCTACCTGGTGAGTCCCACGCGGGTACAAGGCATGTCCTCTTATGCACCACTCATGCTTCAGACCAATCCCAACTCCCAATCTATTCAATCCGGTTGGGCCGCTTACATGGTATGTTAACTTTAGCTCTCGGTTCATTGTTAGGTTTGTTGGATCTGAGTTGTATCAACTGGAGGTTTACTAAGAAAATTGTTAAAATGAGAGTATTTTCTAGTTTAAGCCAACAACAAAGACTGAAAAAAGAAGAGTAAAATATGTGGTGAGTTGTACAGTTAAGTGGTACTATGATGTATTACCTGAAAAAAGAAGGCTTGTTTCCCTTCAGTATGTGAACCCTAGTACCATGATAACTCCCTTTATTGGTATTATATAAATATAAATAAATATAATTATATGTATATGTATATTTATATTTATATTTAAGTTTATAAACAGTATGAACCTGTTTGGCTGTTTCTACTCTTAGAATTAGATAGTTTAATCTTACAATTTATAGCCTCCTCTGATTATATACTTTTAACATTATTTCTCAACTTCCATAAAGCAGCCAGGAAATGTGAGCCAGTCTGATGTCCTTCCAGGGGGCAGCAACCAGTTGCCTGGCACAATAAATCAGACATCATCAAGTTCTTCAAATTCAGCAATGAATTTAAATAACTTGCCAGAGAGACCTGATCAGCCAGATTGCCAACACTACCTGAAGACTGGAGGTTGCAAGTATGGTACTTCATGCAAGTACAACCATCCAAAGGATAGAAATCCTCTAGCCCAGACACAAGCCCAAGTTCAGGCTCAGGCTATGAATGCTGCTGGGATCACAGGAATTGGACCGATGGGGTTTCCTTCAAGACCTGTAATGTTTTACTTATTTGTTTCGTCTCTCTCTCCCACCCAACACACACACAAAGATGTAAGAGTTCAATGAATCTGTCTTAATTGTTTGAGCTGAGGATTACAATTGGCCAGTTTTTGTCAGGAGTTGTTTTTACCTTATTTAGATTTTTCTTATCTGAACAGTACAAGTATTACCTGATGAGTACTAAGGTATTCTTTTGTGGTTCTTAATTTTAACATGGACAATTGGTTATATAGTAAACTGTGGCCATTGCTGAATCAAGGAAATTTTGGTACTATGTATTGTTTTTCTTTTTGTTGTCTTGGTGTCATGGCTTACATCTTGGCATGACCTGATCCCACCATTCAAATGGAGATTTGTTTGCCAGATCTAGTATACAGTACTGGCACAAAATCTTCTCTTTTTGCCAACTTTTAGTTTCTCATTTTCTTAATTTCAATGCATTGCTTATTTTGAATTTGAATTGTGCAGGGTCAACCAATCTGCAGCCACTACAGCTCATACGGCACATGCAAGTATGGCCCCAGTTGCAAGTATGACCATCCTGTTTACTATAATTATCCAATTCCTGCATATCAACTCCCCGATCCTTATGCAGCAGCGTATGCAGACCAAAGGAACTCGCAGCTCATCCTAACTACGCCACCTGTTGAACATCTGGGGTTAGGATTTCATGAGCAAGGTGACCCCTCATCAGAGGCCCCCCAAGCCCAAAGTGGGCCCTCACCTCATTCTCAGTCAGGGCCCTCAGATCAGAATTAGATTTTTCATCAGGATGAAAATTTTTTGGATCGATTTAAATCAGGTTTTATTTTATTTCTTCAGGCAATAATTAGTGATTGAAAGCATTGAGGAATGAAGAAAGGAAAGCTTTGCTATGCGGCCCCATCTTTTGATTTTTTTTTCTTTTAATTTAGATCCATTGCCCTTTTTGGTGTTGCTGTTTTTGTTGTTGTGTAATATACAGAACATATGAAAATAAGGAGGATGATAAATGCAGACTGTTGAATACTGGTATTTATATAGTAGTAAATAAAATTCTGTCAAATCAATGAACCTCAGGTTGAATCATGGTAGTTACGGATTAATAACTATTTCTTACATGTTTTCGTTTTTCTTATAATTAATGATATATTTGTGATCATTGTTTAATACTTCTCTATTTGTTATAGACAGTTTCTAAGGGTTAACATCTTAGTACATCTTCTGCAATTAATGTGGCAAGCATGAGGTTGGATCCATTGGTATAAATTGATTGAAAATGTTGACAAAGTTTATCAAATTAAAATTATAAGAGCTTTAAACCATTATACATATGATGCTGGAAGCATATTTAATGCTTCCTAGTCCAATCAAACTTGGTGGAACTTGGAGTATCAGAAAATTCAAATTATTCAGAAAACATGTGCCGTGAATTAAATCTTATTATTTTTTATGTGATAACTAAGAATGAGGGAAGTTAGGATGAGCCTAACTTCGGAAAGGTTTCATGAGCACAACTGATGTTGATCTACTAAACTAGTCAAACGTTGACGTTTCAAATTTTGTATTGTTTTAAGTTTATTTTGCACACGATCAATGGAACAAAAGTTGTCAAAGAAAAGCATAAAAACTCAAGAAAAGAATTTCAACTATTTCTCTACAAAAGAACTAAAAGAATATAATATTTATCTTGCCACGTAGATCAATATAAACAAATCAATTCATTGCTCATGTTTTTCATAAAAACAATTTGTCAGGTTGAACTTGCAAAACTCTCTTAATGAACTTAAGAGTTCACACTTTGCTCCCTCTATATAATCTTTGAATAAAATCTTACTTAATATGATCGTGAGGTTACATAGTCATAAACATACTGTAATCATTAAATTTCATGATTCTGCATTTTTTCTAGAGTATGTTTCCTATCATCCATTTTCTTATATAGCCAGTTCTGATTTCCTTAGATTATCAACACATGAAAAGTGGAGTTCCAAAACTGATAACAAGATAAAATTTTGTAGTTACTACACCTACTCAGATTGGTTAAATAATCTGAAATAAGCTCTCATCTCAGTTCTCCTTTCTTTTGAGCTACTTCCTTCTAGAGGGAAAAATCCAAGTGTATCTCTTTTTTATGGTGGTACAATTGCACTTTACTGAAGAAAATCACAAATTTCCCCTCTCGTCCTTGAATTACAACAAGTGGGTGGCCGGTGTGAGCGACCTATACAAATGATGGGGCCCACTATGTTGGGTTGTACAATGTACCTATCATCAAAGTTCATTCCAGATTCTATAAACTGATCCTTTTTTAAATCATTGGTCCAACCGTGCAAGTGATTTATCTGTCACGTGGTGAGGCGGATACTTTGCTTTGAAGGGTCAAAGGTAGACTTGTGCCTAGGCCCAAAGAGATGTTGATGTTAGGAAATTTAACTTTAATGAAAAGAATGTAATGACAAAATTAGACGATAGATGGGCTTATCGTAGGCTAAACAATTCGATGATGAAAGATTGAGATTTCATCAAGCAGATGTGTTGGAAATTGGAAGATCTATATGACTAATATATATGGGCCTGTCATGGCTTAACAATTAGCAGTGACGTGTAAGAATTATTTTACCACCATGAGGCACTTTTGCATTCTTTCAGATAGTTTAGGTTTGCTCCAGAGATTTGTAATCAAGGAATGGAATGGAAAGGAAGAGGTGGGAGAGTAATGGCAACTTCTATCTCTAATTTTGGGGGGATAAAGATCAATGAAAAAAAGATGAAATCTTTTTCATTTTTGCTGTTTCTATTAAAGTTTGGAGCAGGTTAAGGGTCTAACTTCACCTCCCCTCTAGTTTTTTATTCTGGAGTCCTGAAGGACAATAATATCTGAATTCGATTCAAATTTATTTGTCCTGTTAAAAATCTAAGCTTGTATCGATTGAACGGGTTCGTAATTATTATCAAAAGAATATAGGTCGAAGCACTTGTAAGAAAAAGCATTGATCGAGGTGGCAAATCCAACCAAATGCGAAAAACCAGTTTGATCCGAGTCGAACTTAACCGAACAGGATTTGATCTTTTTGGGAAGTCAAATTAACTCGAATTCAAGTACTCAACCGATACAGCCTGTCAGATATCAAATATTCAGAATTGGGGGCTCTGACTAGTGGGGCCGAGAAGCCAGTGTAGGGGTGAAAACGGTCACCGTTTCGACCGTCCTTTCGTTTCGTCCATGTGTATTTTCATGGTATTTTCGTGATTTCGACCGTTTCGTCCAAAACGAAATGATTAACCCAAATGGTAGTTAATTTCGTTTTCAAAACGAAACGGTCAACGAAACCGACCGTTTTCGTGATCGTTTTAGACGTTATGCATTATGCAGCCCTGCCAGTGGGGAAAGGGAGTAACGTTTCAGAATTAAACGTTGATTCAAATGGGCCTGCAATTTAATAGAAAGCCCATTAGAAGAGAGATCCAGTGAACCTGACTTCGCTACAGAGCAACTGGCGATGGCCGAGTTAGTTGAGTTGTTGCAACCATTCTGCTGACATGGCTTATTAAAGTTATTATCCAAAATACTTTTACTATTAGTGTTAAACCGTAATTTACAAGCAGATTAAAACAGCACGAAATCAAACCTATCCAACCCGTATAATATACGCATCAAAAACCACAGGGGCATAACATGGGGTTCAATATATTGTTCATATATTTTCCAATGTTTAAATATGATAGAAGAACTTGTGTGCACGTGTGCTGATCTGGATTTTCTTTTTTTTCTGGACAAGTACAGAAGCAATGCAATGAAAGTGTTTGAGGAAATGCTCCGGGCAATGAATGGAGAAAAAAATCAGATAAAAGGTTGTTGTTACTATCTGGACGGTCGAGTTGCCTTAAAAGCCTTCTTTTGAAAATACTCCCATCTTCACAATATTTCTTGTGAATTTCAGTTTATTTCAAATAAAAACAGATTATCACTATCTTATAATTTCAAATAAAACCTGCATTCTCAAGAAAATAAACTCACACACAATAACACTCTCACTAGCAAACCTCAGTCCAACATAGTACTGGTGAAAATATACTGACATTATTATCTAGGAGGTCTGAAAGACATATGAGTCAGGACTTATATTCACTCACTTAACCATAGGAGAGCAACCGGAACACTAGATCATCATAACAGTTTTATTTTGGACAAACTTCAATATGTGGCATTCGAGCACACCTACCGGATATAGCTATTATATCTAGTTTATTAATCATGCACTTATAGTTGTTCTATTCCCAATATTCCTTTATAAAAAAAAAGAAAACTGAAATGACGAAACAGAAAAGTTTATACACACATTGAGCAGAAACTTTTTATCTATACACATGACTTTACCTGTCACTAGTAAATGACTTTTTGATGCAATCTGCAATGCCCTCACAATCAGCTCCTTCAGAAACAGCACAGGAAGAATCAAGATTTAGAATCTGAATCAGCACCGGAATTGGAATTGTAGTAAACTGAGTGGGGGGACTGCAAACCGCCATGTGTCTGACAAGCCTTCATGGTCTTGCAGTGCTCAGCTTCATCATCTCTTATGTTCATGAACACATCATATAAATTCTCTAAAAGCAACGACAGAAAAAATTTGCATCAATAAATATAAAGGTAGTTATGTTGGAGACAAAATATCTCAACCAATATCAAATAGCAATAGAGCGGTGTGTGAGTATCAAAATGAATGAACTGAAGGGAAATTTTCATGCACACCCTCAAATCTTCAAACAATCATGTATACCTATATGCCCTCACGTATCATTTTTTTTTTTTTCCAAAATATAAGCCAACCGTTGAGCTTTCCTCCATAAAAGGTATATGATGAGAGGCTTTGTATTGCAGAAGGTATGCATAATTTTGAGATCTTACATGAGAGTTAGAAATAATTCCAACTGAAAAATGAATGGCGGTGGCAATTACTTCAGGGTTAGGAGAAACACTGTATGAACTGGTAAAATAAATCCTTCAAGTTTTTCATCGTTTTTTTTTTTAATTATTTTTTCCTTGGGTTTGTACCTATTTTAGGCTTCCTTGAACAAGGCACTCTTTCAGTCTGAAATTCATCTGTAGATAAACAAAGATAAAAGAAGAAAATTTCAGCATGCACCCTTCGAATTAATCCTCTGTCATATTGCAGTCTTCCCAGTAGGTTCAAGAATTACAACAACTAAGCCATTTTTCCCTAGCAAGTTGGGGTAGGCTCGAAAAGAAACCCAGAAAGATGAAAGTCACCAAAGAATAGAAAAGAAAAGAAAAGATAATGGGTTGGATAAATCAGCTCTCGAACAAACTAATTTCTTGAGAAGATCTCACACAGTGCCATCGAATTAATTCAAATTAGAATTATCGGGGAAAAGGGAATTTTTAGAAATTTAATGGACCTTCATGTAAACTTGCTTAAAAATAAAGTAATGAAGTTTACCAAATAAGTACAGGTCTTCATTCATGTAGTACTTTATGGCAGTCACTGCTGGCGGTAAATTCTTCAGCTCATCTACAACAATACTAATAAAATTAAAAACGAAAAGGTGATAAAGAATGAATTTAAATCCATGTATGTAAAGTATCACCTCCATGTGATTTTATAAATTTGTCATAGGTTGAGTAGGCATGTTTCTCCACACATTCTGAAAAGTGATCTGATAACAAGATGTTCATATAAATTGAATATCATTTTTGTGCTGAAGAACATAAAATTGAAAAAAAAACATGGAAAAGAGAAGGTAATCTACATACATGCCATTCTGGGGCTAAGCATGTACATGAAAACAGTCATGAAGTAATATACAAATGCCATGCTTTGTGCCAAAATCCTATCGAGCCAGAAAGAATTCCCTCCTAATTCCTAACACAATGACAACAAGACATTGGTCACAACAGAAAAATCGACTTCCTCCATGTTTCACTAAATTAATTCCACTTAATTATAACTATTGCATTGATTAGTCACGAATTATTTGTAGCTTTGATAAATTTGTTTGAGCGAAAAATGCTAGAGCTTGTACCAAGCAATTCGAACAAGGTAGTTTTCTCATTACCTTTGTATGCTATACTAGCAAAAGTACAGCTAGAGATGGAAAAAAAGAGCATGACAGTCTGGTTTATTTAAGCAAAGTAAGTCTGTGCCATTTGGGTTCTCTTTCAGGTTTTTCAACTTCAGGATTTGTTTGCTCATTCCAAGGTCATACTTTGTGGTTCAGGTCAAAATATTGTGAAATATCACTAATATTATGTATGACATGCTGTACCAGTCATGATGCCAACACTAAATATTTATGGTCTCATACAACTACTATAAACATACTTCCATGATAAGAAGATGATGCATCTCATTCCAGCTCTCTGCAAAGTGCACTTTCAAATAATCGGCTCTCCTCCACCAGCCAAAACTCTCATACAAGTGTAACACTGATATAAATGCTAAAAACAAAATAAAAGAAAATGACAAACAGATTTCAAATATCAGAAACTAGCTCAACAGAATATTACGTAAGGATTGCAACCTCATCTTCTGTCATAATAAGGGTAAGGCTTTTCTTGAGAGAAACATGGTGAAGAGAGAAATAATTGGGCCTACAAGTGATTTCTCTCTTATTCCAAATATTTTTTTTTGTACACAATTAAATAGGGAAAGCAAACGTACAAAACTAACCCTAAGAATGGTACAAATGACCAAAAGAACTTAATGGTCAGATGAGAGACATTTCTAACATATTCAGTTCCATTGGCACTGGGCTTGATCTCCCAGTAGACATAATGGTAAGTAATAGAACCACAACAGACTTTACTTGTAAAGTAGTTATTGTTTTTTTCCTTAGGGTTTTACTTCTGCTAGTAATTAACCAAAGACTATAATTAAGGTTTATACATATTAGAATAAAACATACCGAAGTAGGGAACCCTGGCAACATTTTCTAGCACATAAAACCTTGCATAATGCCTGTCACGGTACAAGGCATCTAACACTTGTATTATTGTCTCCTACGAAAATAAATTAATGATTAATAACCATAAAGAAACAAACAACACATATAGTGAACAAATTAAATAATGTCAAAACCAATATCATTTCATACAAAAAGGACACCAATATAAGGATATAGTTTGGCACTGGTGGTTTACAAGACTACCAAATAAATACTAGTAGAGGTACAAACTGGCAGAAGGCGGCACTGTTGCATACAATGTGGGTTTTGTTATAGTATGTATTAGTAATTTAATATCTTACTAATCCTGGTAAGGAGTAAGGACAAGAGTGACTGGTATACTCTCTGACCTGATACTTCTATTGTTTTGAACAAAGCAAGACAAGAAAATTTATAGAAGTGAAAGAAGAAACATAGAATTCAATCATACCGTAAGAAAAATATTAATAGATTGTTCAACTTTGACAACATTCCTTTCCACAAATCCTGGACGAGTTTCGGGATCCAAACCAGGCAAGCCCTCTTTTTTAAGATCTGTTTTGGCACTAAGAGATTCTTCTACAGATACCTTCTTATCTTTCTGTTGCAAAGTTGAAGCCTTCACTCTTATCGTAGACCTACAATTCATTAATGGAAAGGAGTCCTTCAAAATCTGCTCACACAGTAAAATCTTCACATTTGACCAATAAACGAACTGTTAAAAAAGGAACAATGTAAATGTAATTGTTCCTTTCCGCGTTGAATTGGGATAATTGTGCCTTTTTTCCCTCTATTATTTAAGAGATCCACACAAACCCATTTTTGTAAATCACTGCAAATCAAATATCATTAAAATTTCAGCTACCAAAAAAAAAAAAAAAAAACACTGAAACTTCTGAGTTTCAGCTCAGATTTTTGTAAAATCGGAGCATTCAGCTGAGTTTATACCTATTCAAAATCGGTAAGAAACAAAAAATTCAGCTGATATAGACAATATTGAAATGATTGGACGAATCTAAAGAAGGGAAAAAAAATATATCGTCGCGAGGCGAATAGCTTACCTTGAGCCAGTACCAAGTGAGAAGCGAAAAGAAGTAGAAGGACGGGTATAAAGTCCGTTACTTTGTAGAAATTGAGAAGAAAAACAAAGAGACGAGTTCATTCTAGGGGTTGATTTTGCAAGGGACAAAGAACGAAGTGGAGTCGCCATGAACCTCTCTCTCTCTCTCTGGCCTGTCACCTGTGGGTGTGGTGTGTGTTTAGAGAGAGCAAACGGGAATAGTATACCGGGGTTTTACAAAACCAAATTGGATATTCTTATGTTATTCACCACTTTTGCGACATGGTCCCTCCATTATAAAATTTGCTCTGAACATACATTTGTATGTTATATTGCCTCCCCCCTGAAAGAAGTAATTTATGTCAATTTAATTTTCTGTTGTATTGTTTGCTCCTGCTGCAAAAACGTTTAAAATATTATTAACAACATGGAATAGTATTATAGATCAAGAATTTGTTAAACGTTTACCAAGAAAAGCAATTTGATCAATTAAAATTTCGGCAATGAAAACATCTTTCCTGAATTAGTGAATTCTAAAGGCACGATTTTTAATTATGAATTTACTATATAGTAGAATGAACAGTAAAAATCCCACCAATCATAGATGCATACTTATAAATTATAATTTACAAATATCATATACTCTTTTTCTGAACTTAGGAATTCCCAATTAGGTCTCACATCACGTACAGTAGATAGTCAACGTCAAATTGTTTGCATTACAGTGTGACAAAAAAAAAATTAATAGTGAAATTTTTTTTTTCATGGTTCAAATACAAACTTCTACACATTACTAAAAAAATTTAATTGTTAATTTTATTTTCATGGTTCAAATACGAACTTGACGAATTACTGTCATCATTTCTACGGCAGCAGCAGATTGACAGTTGCTGTATTGTCCAACAGATAAGCGATCCACAACTTGACATAGACAGTGTTATCTCTTATCTTCTTGCTTCTAAATAAGTGGTGTCAGTTTTACCCACAAAAGAGTGAAAGGACTTTCGTATCTAGTAAATGAAATATTAAACTATGTTTCCCTTCTATAAAAAATCTATAGTTAAATGAAAAATTTTAACAATCTTTCTTTGTACAAAAATGTCCGTAGTTAAATTAAAACAAAATTTTTGGTTATAAAAATGTCTTTGTTCGAGACTTTAACATATAACGAAAAAATGTTATATGGTTTGCACTACTAGGAAATCACACTGGGAGCACCTAAAATTTCTGATTTCCATCGTTTATCTACAAGTGAAAAATTCAAATTTCAAACCCATCAGTAACGCTAGCTTTTTATTTAGGACTCATTACATGGGATACAAAATATCTCGCATTTTCTATTGTATATATGACACCTAGCTACCAAATTTCCCTAACTACAAACTTCAAAACTCAAGAAGGCTCATCTGAATCTTGTATATTTAATTCAAGATGTCCTATTATTGTGGCAAGTCATCATAGTCATATCAAGTTACTTCGAATTGGGTCTACGAAAATTCAATAGATAAAGAGAAAATGAAGCAAGAACACCATAAAACACAATAAATTCGGATATGGTCCATAAAAGTGAGGCTTGGTTATTACTTCCTGAAAAAATTAAAAGTAACGTTACTGTTCACAAGAATTACGATAATAACGGTTAAAAATTCAGAATTTTAAAAATAACGTCGTTGGATCGGCGTTTGGATAGCCGAAAATACAGAACGCTTGGATCGGCGTTCCAATCGCCGATCCAAGGTAAGAGCCTCCTATATAAGCGAGACGGCGACCCCCACTCACTCCCACCCCTTTTCTCTCTCTCGCGCAAACAGAACCTCCTCTCTAGGTTAGTTTTTTTTTTCATATTTATTTTATTTATTTAATTTAATTAGTTTAATTAGGTAAGTAATTAAAAAAATAGATTAAATATTGAAAAAATAATGAAAAAATTAGTAAAAAATCAGAATAAATATAAATAATTATCATATGTAATTTGAAAATTTCTTATTGAATTTAATTAGTTTATTTATTTAATTTAATTAGTTTAATTAGGAAAGTAATTAAAAAAATAGATTAAATATTGAAAAAATTAGTAAAAAATCAGAATAAATAAAAATAATTATAATATGTAATATAAAATTTTTTTATTGAATTTAATTAGTTTATTCATTTAATTTAATTAGTTTAATTCGGTAATTAATAGAAAAAATAGAATAAATATTGAAAAAATTATTAAAAAATCAGAATAATTAGAAATAATTATAATATGTAATTACAAAATTTTTTAGAATTATTTTGTATATTTTATAATTATGGATAAGTTAATTATAAATTAGAAAAAGTAAATAAAAAAAATTGATAGAATAATTTTTTAAATGTAGGGAAATTTTCTAAAAAGAGACAAGCAGCGCTTCTAGTCGAGGTGAGTTTTTTTTAATATTTATACATTTAATTAATTTATTTTATTGAGGTAAATAAATGAAAAATTAGAATAATTATTCTAAAAAATTTAAAAATATGTAAAAAAATAGAAAATTGAAAATGTTGTTGTATGAGATTGGAAATGTTATTGTATGAGATTTGGGTTTGTAATTAGGGGGGATTTGGGTGTTTTTTTTCGGAAACACTCCAGGTATAGGGGAGATGCTGCCGAAATTTTATTAGATTATTTACATTGATAATTTTTATTGTAGTATAGTAAAAATGCCACCGAGAAGAAGAGTACCAGAGGCACCACCTCGTAGATCTACGAGGCTTCGTGGAGATGCGGACGTTTCTACATCTACCGCTTCTGTTGATACCGAGGCTTCTACATCAGCCGATCCTGTTGTTCCCCCCGGTCCTGTTAATGCAGATCGTCTCTTGCATTTAGATGAGTCGAAAGTTCGTGGCACTGGTGTAAGTTATTATTGTTCTTTTACTTTTTTACTTATATATTTCTATTTTGATAGTATTTTTTAAATAATTAAAAAAGAAATATATACAGCATTGGAGGGCAATACTACATAGGGCTAAGATGTCACGAACTGCTGAGGTGGATGAGCGTTTGATGACACTTGAACTGATACATTTCGTTCTGTTAGGTCATATGCAGCTCGATCATTCGCTTTTGCAGGGTCTAGCCATGTTCTGGAGGCCAGAGACCCACACTTTCTTTTTTCCGCACGTTGGCGAGATGACGGTCACTCTAGAGGTAATGATCAATACCTATTTGTAATATTTTTTTAACTATATATGTATAAAATTTAAACTATTTGCAGGATGTGGCCTTCTTATACGATTTACCTACGGCTGACAGAATCGTTACTGGACGGACCGATTACGACGCAATACAGTTACTCCAGGATTTGACGTTGCCGGAGGATACAGACACGGAGATAGTTGAGAAGTGCTTCAGGGAAAAACAACAGAAGTAAGAAGGTTTTAAAAAAAAAAATTTTATGTTAATTTTAAATATATATAATTGTTGACTACTACTCTCAGGTTGTTCCCAAGAATTCCAACCATGTGCACTCGTATTGTATTGATTATTTCTTTCTTCGTCTTCTTCGATATTATTGACTTGTTGATTCAAATTATAATTATAATCATAATTATAATTATAATTTGTGTGTCTCTCTAATTAAAAAATATATAATTTATGTGTCACCGTAATCAAAATTATTGATGTGCTTTTATTTTAAAAAGCTTAATTTAAAATTTTATTATTCAAGAGTAAAGGCAAGAGCAAATTAATTATAAATGAGTACAATTAATAGCAAGAGCAAATTAATTACTTTAAAAAACTAATTTTATCAATTCTATAATGGCACAAATTTAATTAGTAATTTTATCTAATTATGCAAAAGTTTTTTTAAGCAAAAGTTTCTTAATAAGCCAATTATGTTTAGTAAAGAATTATAATCCTAATTTAAGCAAACCATATATTGCATATATTCATGACTATTGTAATCCTAATTCAAAATAAATAATAAAATAATTTTACTAATAAAATTTGTCGTAAGTTATCTTGTAGGCCACCACTAGTTGCTGGAAGCAAATCAACATGAAGTTGAAAACCGTGTAGCCTTCTTGTTTGGAAGCACTCACGTCGTACATACCACCATCCATTTTCAGAGTTCACCGGCAACTGCATCTGCTGGAACATTCTTTTAATTATGGTATTAAAATGGAAAACAATTCTCAAATTATAATGACCTTGATAAAATTCCAATGCTGATAAATTATTTCTTTAATTGATTCATAATCAGTTTGCGAAGTTGCATCCAAACTGAAATAATTTGATGAATTATATGGAGATTGATTAACGAAAACCGGAATGGAAATCATATTTTTGATAGTATAGAGAGTCGAGTATTTGAAAATGATGGGTGATTTTCGAATTCGGAACGACATGTTCTATTTATAACCAAATGAGAGTCGAAATAATGATGGGCAATCAAATCAAATCGCATTAAAACGCACTGTTAAATCGCACTTAAATTCAATTTACACCTTGAATCGGCATTTGGGATGCCGATCCAATTCTTTTAATGATAAAAAACACTAAAAATTGATGATTAAAAGAATAAAAAACAGTAAAAGCATTAAAAAAAGTCTTGGATCGGCAATTGGAACGCCGATCCAACTGGTTTCCCGCTAAAAGTGACTTTTTTAATGCTTTTACTGTTTTATCTTTTATTATTATTTTCTATTATTACATTTACTTATTAATATTATTATTAATTACTATTATTATTGCATTATTATTAATATTAAATTGGTAAGTGTTATTAGTTATTATATTAGTAATAATTTAATTATTAAATATTATTATTTATTATGTATTTTTGTGATTATTGCATTATTATTACTATTAAATTGATAAGTGTTATTAGTTATTATATTAGTAATAATTTAATTATTAAATATTATTATTTATTATGTATTTTTTTTATTACTGCATTATTATTACTATTAAATTGGTAAGTGTTACTAGTTATTATATTAGTAATAATTTAATTATTAAATATTATTATTTATTATGTATTTTTGTGATTATTGCATTATTATAACTATTAAATTGGTAAGTGTTATTAGTTATTATATTAGTAATAATTTAATTATTAAATATTATTTTTTATTTTTTATTTTTGTAGTTATTGCATTAATATTATTATTAAATTGGTAAATATTATTAGTTATTATATTAGTATTAATTTAATTATTAAATATTATTATTTATTAATTATTTTTGTCATTACTTATTAATATTATTATTAATTGTTATTAGTTAAAAAAATAAGACTAAGGTAAATTTGTTAGACTTCATTAATGGACCATTTATTATTATTGAACCATTTTATTATTAATTCATGAAAAAAAAAATTAAGAATCTACCATTTATTATTAATGCAGCATTTATTGTTTAACCTAATAATTAGCTGCAAAAGGACAGGCGTGGTCTGATAAAGTCTGAAAAAGTATACTGATACCCATCTGTCCTCTGCAAAAGGACAGGCGTGGTCTGATAAAGTCTGAAAAAGTATACTGATGCCCATCTGCCCTCTGCAAAATGATATGCGTGGTCTGATAAAGTCTGGAAAAGTATACTGATACCCATCTACCCTCTGCAAAAGGACAGGCGTGGTCTGAAAAAACATCACGTGAAATTAATTTTTTATTGTGTGATTCTAAGTCTAAAATTGTCTATAAAACCACCTTTCATCAACCAGATTATGCAACACACACTCAATTCTTCTTCCTGAAAAATTCACTGTCATGGACAAAGAAAATAGCTCTCACTCCAATAGTGATGTCCCAAATTGGCGAACAACTACCCGAGATGAATACTGGCCAAATTACCAACATTCCCCTGTCAATACAAATGAAATAGAAAAATGAGATTATCATGCAAGATGTCGTATATGTTTTCGCACTTTCAAATACAATATCTACGAAGATGACGGGATAAAGTTCGAATTAAAAATACACTACCAGTGGCACATTAATGGTGGGGAAGAAAGAGACCGCAAGAAGTACCTCCAAAGAATGCTGAGCAAACCCAAACCTAAGAATTGTGACTGGTATAAAGATTACCACAAAGAACCGCAACCAATTCCCCAACAAACACTAAGAGAAAAATCATATTCAGCACCAAAAACACACTGGACCGTTTATGAAAGAATCTACAACTTTCGTGAAGACCACACAGTGACCTGTAAAAAGTGTGGTCAGGTTTTCAATTACAAAGACACCATCTTGCGTGACCACTACGATGACCACGAAAAACAAACTTGGTGGAATCAACAAGAAAAGAAATGGAAAGAGAGAGATGAGACGGAAAAAGGAGAAAAATGGCACAAAAGGCTGCCGAAAAGAGGCAAAAATTGAAAGAAGAAGAAATTGGAAAAAAAATCAGGGAGCGCCTGAGATGGCACAAGGAGAGAGATGAACAAAGAAGTATTGCAGCAGCTAGAATGACAGCGATAGAACAACAAGAAGCCGATGCAGCTTTCTGGAACGAAACCGCTCAATTCGCTGATAATCCTAGTGTGAGTCAGCAACCTGATGCAGCTTTCTGAAACGAAGCCGCTCAATTCGCTGACAACGCTGGTGTCAGCCACCAACAACAAAAAGAAGACGAAGAAGAAGACCCATGGTGGGATGAAATTCTACAATATGCGGACACCCAGAATATCTAACTATTTTAAGTAGCAACTGATTGGTTTGTTTTTTAAGTAGTTTTTTTTTTATTTTCATGTGTTACTTTATATTATGGTTATAAAATTTAGTTCTTCTTCTAATAGTGTGCATTTTTTAATTCTAAATTTCTTTGCATATTAATTTTCAATACAAATCATAAAAAAATTTAATAAAAGTATATGGACAAAATAACATATTTCAGTAATATAAGGCAAACATTACAAGTGACCGCTGTCACACAAACTTATTTCACTAATAATGACAATAATAACATACCGATGACAGAAACATAATACTACTCCATTCAGCGGAGATGGACAACATTTTCAGCTGCGGGATGATTTTCAAAACCAGGTGAAACTGCTGGCTGGTGACGCAACCACGACCCTCCAAGATCAAAACCTCCATTCCTCTCAACCAAATCTATAAAAAATTTAGGGCCCCTAACATGATATTCATTTCGTTCTAATTTCTTAACTTTAAATTTTTCCCCGTGATATTGAAACATCAATGCAGAAAGCAATCGTCGTTCGCTCGTCCGCTCATCTCCGACCAAAATAACACCGGAAGAGACGTAGCTTGGCTTATGACCCATTTGCTTAAAATTTCAAAATTAAAACTCTATTAGCAAATAAAATAAAATAAATTTAATAATTAATTTAACATTATTACCTACGAAGAAGTGATATTGCGAATATGAAATGATGAGGAGAAAGTTTATTAATTTTAGACTAACGAGAAAAACTTAGTTTGTGAAGAATAAATGATGACAAGTGAGCTTATATAGACAATTTTAAGCGAAAAAACGACAAAAAAAATTATTGCAAACCAACTTTGAGTGTTTAAAAATTAAATTGCGCACTAAAAAAAAATAAATTCAGCGGACATAAATGGTCTTACCTTGGATCGGTGATTGGAATGCCGATCCAAGCGTTCTGTATTTTCGACGATCGAAACGCCGATCCAACAACGTTATTTTTAAAATTCCGAATTTTTAACTGTTATTATCGTAATTCGTGTGAACAGTAACATTACTTTTAATTTTTTCAGTATTACTTCAATATGGACTAAGAATCGGTTGATGATTCACAAATTTTGAACTCAGAGAAAAAACATCATTTCATCTTATGAATTCTGAACCAAGCTTTTTTTTTTTTAAATTTTGGTTTTCTCTTGCAAACTAAGGTCATATACAGAGATCAGTTCATGAAAAAAAAAAAAAATCAATTATTACTAGTCAGTACAAACTAGCTTGTAATCTTTTACAGAACTAGATAGGAATCTGGAAAGGAAAAAAAAAGTTAATAAAGTTTGCAACTGAAGTTGAAACAGCAAGCTCGACATTTCAATACCAAATTATTTCCTTCACCTCATTGTACCGTTACTTAGGTTTCCACATGTCAATAATAGCAAAGTAGCAAAGTGTTGAAAGAATAGACCATGTGTAGCACTTTTAGGTTGTAATATTGTCAGAACTGGAGACTGGAGGAGTTGCAGGAGCTGGAGAAGAATTTGCAGATTTCAGGTTGGTACGAGAACCCCTAAATTTCAGCAATGGTTGAATTAAGGGTCTACTCGGCAACTTTAGCTTCCACCTACGTGGCTTAATTTGACCCAAACTTTTCAGTTGTTCTCTCTGTATCTGGCGGTTGGTGTACCATGCACCACCTCGCCATCCAAGTGCGTACCTGTTGTGGAAATAGAGATAGAAATGAGGTTCTACAGAAAAAAAAAATTGTCCATGCCAAGGATTTGAGCACCGTACAGTACCCATATATACCAAGCAGATAAGTAATGCTATAGATTCCATAAAACTCATTATTTTGTTTCTTTTCACTGACATACTTGTAATAATAATGCTTCCTGGTATCACTAGTACCAGTCATGAGGCTGGCAATGCTGTAGGTAACATGCTTATTATAATAAAACAAACAAATAAATATAACAGAAGGAAAATAATACAGTAGTTACTAATCAGAAATAGGAGAATTCAGATTGTGGTCCTTAAACTTCTCTTGTGTTTTTTTTTTTTTTTTTTTTAAATAGTAGTTTTCCTTGAACTTTCATACACGCTAGAGTGGCTTTTAAACTTCCCACAAAGAATCATGTTAGTCCTGGAACTTCCATTGGCATCAAATCCATCTCTAACTTCTGGAAAAGATAAAATTAAGTTGGCCCCTGAACTTCTCTCAACATAATAAATAAGTCCATAAAAGGACTACTTTTGGTCATTTGAGAGAAATGCAAGGACCAACTTAGTATTATTTTATGAGAAATGCTAGAGTCCAATATACTGGACGGATGGAGTCCGTCCAATACGATCATTCTCATATTTTTAAATTTCAAACGATCGATCCGAACCGTTCAATATATTCTCCATATTGAAAACTTATAAGAAACAAATTTTTACATTTTTTCAAATTTTTTACTATTTTTTTGGTATTTAGAAAATCGTTATTATTGGACGATTCAGAACTTTTCTATCATGAATTTTCTAAAATACCAAAAACTAAGTAAAAATAAAAAAAAATTGATTTCTTATAAGTTTTCAATATAAAGAACATATTGAGCGGTTCGGATCGGTCGTTTGCAATTTAAAAATATGAAAACGATCGGATTGGACGGACCCATCCGTCCAACATATTGGACACTAGCATTTCTCTTATTTTAATTTTTCGAAGTTCAAGGACTGACCATAATTATTCTCCAAAAGAGCAGGACTAAGTTGATACTTGTTGGAAACAACGACATAAACCTTAGATAACAATATGTTCAAGTTAAGTAAAATCAGGTTACAAGTTGGGTAAAACCTTAGTCCCTGTAACCTAATGCATATGGGCATGTTACCAACTACAAACAACGGCTTGTAAATGGTATGATACCACCACTGGTATTACTGGTACAGTAGAAGCTTTCAGCAAAGAATAACCCCTGTGAAGGAAACATACCCAATTACAAGTGTTGTCCAAGCAGTAGCTACACAAGCAGACATGCTAACATTGCCAGAGCTCACAATCTTTTTTATCTCTTCATGCTCCACATCATAACTATTTTTTAACTACATTAGAAAAGCAAAAAACAGAAAAAAGATGAGACAGAAAGAGAAAAACATGTCAAAATTCTTATATAATTTTGAAAATCATGTAAATCATATTGGGCACATAACATAACATAGTGCAAGTTTATAACAGTACTTACAGACTCTTCAATTGCTCGTAGCCTCTTCTCAACATTGGTCTGGTGCGCATGACGAATTGAGTAACCTGACATCAAATTTCTACTGCATAAGTTTGCAACTAAAGGAATAACAGCTTTCTAAATTTAACATAGTGCTACTATGACAAGGGACAATTTTTATAACACATTAGGTCCTGTACAAGTCATACCAAATCCCTCATGAGTCATGATACCAATCTGATCAGCCCTCATACAGAAAACAGTGAGCTGGTATAACAATTTACATATTCAATAATAGCTCAGAAAAGCCTCCCACATCGCTAACTGATGCAAGTTAAAAACATAAGCATACCTGCCCAAGCAGTGAGAACAGAAGCAATGGATGTGCCAATTGTAAACACCACTCTGTGTCTCTCAAATACTTCCTAAAATCATAAAAAAAAAATTCGAGTCAATTCTCAAATTTTCCTGCTTTATCTTCCACTATCGATAAGCAAGGAGAAGAGGGGGGCAAACCTTGGTGGAGAGATAGGTGTCTCGGACAGCAGATACAGTGTTTGATGATTTGCGCTTGAGAGAAGCAAACGAAAGGACTCCTGCGCCAGCGCTTCGGAAGCGGTGAACCACCATGCCCACCACCTCCTTTCTCCTTCTCCTCTCTTTGGTATTTTCTTTTGGTGAAATTTTCTTTCAAAAATCAAAATTGTTGTTCTTTTCGCTTCGGCCAACCAGACTCGATTCGTTTATTCTATTTTTCTTTTTTAATAGCGGCTGGAGTGAGGAAGAAGTTAAGAAATTTTTTTATTAGTTCTTGACTTCTTGTTCTTGTGCCTTCTCCATTTTCGAAAATCAATCAATTTATTTTTAGTCCATACGGGAATTGACGGTGATTTTTCCATATGCATGACATTTTGACGAACGAGGACAAGTTCTAATATCTCAAAATTTCAATGATTAAATTCTTAAATTTAATTATTTTAAGGAGCCTGCAATATATAATATATGAGAAATGTTAGTGTCCAAACTATGGGACGAATAAGTCCCATCCAATACTATTGTTCTCACGTTTCAAATTTCAAACGGCCGATGCGAACAGTTCGGTGTCTTCTCTATATTGAAAACTTAATAAGAAATCAATTTTTACTTTTTTCTTCAAAATTTTTTACTATTTTTTTTTGCATTTTAGGAAATTGTTGTTATTAGACGATATCATAATTGTTATACCATGAATTTTCTAAAATGGCAAAAAAAAATAGTAAAAAATTTCAGAAAAATAAAAAAAATTGATTTCATATAAGTTTTCAAATTTGCAAATTTCTGGCTGCCTTATGAACCTTCTAATTTTGTACCCTACGTGATTCATACAGCTATCATTTTCCCGTTTGAGTTGTATTTGTTTCGAGCAACTCAGGTTCGACTGGTTTCACCTTTTCCCAGAATTTGTTCCTCCAGCATCTGGTAGGATCCACTTTTACCATATTTTATGATATGAAACAAGTTCTATCTTGCTTGAGCTATTAAAAGAATAAAAGTTAAAACTACGAAACTAGAAACTACAGTTCAGTGATTATAAACATTCTGAGAGCTGGGATCTGAAATTCAACTTGAATAGCAAAACGACATTATAACATTAACAAGCATTAATGGGATTTAATTCCAGAATACTAATCCTGCTCATCCTAATTTCCATTTTCCATCCAAACATTTCTGTATATCTTTCTTTTTTTTTTTTTTAAAGAAAAAGCCTAGTACGCGTCCTGTTGATCCATTTTCTCTTAGATTGGTCATAACCCAAGTTAGAACAACTCCCTTTTCTGTACTCCTGTGACATAATACCTGTCATCAATCCCTTCAACCTTTCGGCACCAGGCCCTGGTCGAAAACTCGAATCATTCCCTGTAACAGAACATGGATCAGCCATGCCATCAGATTCTCCAGCGCACCATGCACCAGGTGTAAACTGCCCCTCTGACCGCCGTAGCAGCTCTCGGTCTATCCGGTCCAATACTTTGTCATCCCGTGCAAACTTTCGCGCAAAGGGGGCCCCACTTTTAACCATTTTATCATAGTCTTTTGAGGAAAGGGTTAGGGGATGTTGTTTGGGAGGGTAATCCCACGCAATGTAGTGGAGGTCATGACCGATGACCTGGAAGGATAATAGAAGCACTTGATATTTAAATCAACTTCTTGCCCCACACAAACAAAAGAGAAAACATTAAAGAAACAATTTTTTTCCGTTAAATTCCCATTGCAAGAGGACAAAACACCCTTAAAGATCCATCAAAATCCTCTTTAGCTAATATACCCTACTTTGATACAGTAAATACATTTTGAGGCAGCATGACTTGATGATACAGTACATACCATTTTGCTGTCAAATAAGTTTGTTGTCAGTATAACCTACCCCGTTAGTAAATGGGCAGATCTTATCGAAAAAGATAATGTCAGAAACAAAAGGTGTTTCAAGGGAAATAGGATCTAACAGTGCTTTGAAACTCGTGTGTATTGCAGATAACAGTGTGGAAGTAGCCCTCAGGAGAGGAGATGAAGTTCGCATAGTACATCAGTAATGTTCGTGGGAGCTGGTCCCACCCCCAGATGCAGTAGTCCAGGAAAGAGCGTGTAAGCATCACCCAGGCTGATCCTGCATTAATTACAAAAGAGTAGCATTTATTTATCATGCTGATTAATTACTTTGATTGCCTTCTTTTTTTATGCAGTCTTCTTTGTTAAAAGTTGAATTGTCATACACCATTCTTTTAACATAGATTCCCATTGACATAAAAATAGCATTTTTCTTTTTTTACATAAAATGCCATTTTCATATACATTAGTGTCTTCTTTATGTCGATAAATTTCAGGCAATCGTTAGGTGCTTGTATTGTGGAGGTTTTGTCAGGTCTTATATAATGTTCCTTTGTTATCGAGACCTGATGAGTGCCATAGGGAATTTAGGTAACTTGGCTGGGAACTTGCTTACAAAATTGTCGTCATTCACAAAAAGGGTTCAATACAGAATAAGTATAGTTATGCTTGATGGGTGACCACAGTGGCGAAGCCAGCCCAGAAAAATAGTGGGGGCCGAAATTAATTTGGGCTTGGATTAATGGGGGCCCATGAAAAAAGTTAATCAATTTGACTTGACAAAACAAGGTAAAAAATGGAAAATTATGATTATTAGGGGAGACCTGGCCTTCGCCGGTCCTCCCCTGGATTCGCCACTGGGTGACCACCACAGGTAAGAATCTGTTCCACGAATTGTTTGTGTTACACAGGCTTCCAATCTTGCAAAGTTGCAATTAATATAATACTTACCTGTGTACAATTCAAAAGATGTAGGTAGTTCTCTCTTCTCAGTAGTCGTCACCAAATCAAATTTCTTTGACAAGTATAGACCTGGGTCTATGACAATTGGTCGTGCTCTTTGAACCCTGAAAATTTTAAATTAAATTCTGGTTAGGCCTCAAAAAAAAAAAAAAAAAAAAAAAAAAAAAATAATAAATAATATTAGCTGCCAACAAATAAAACTGTTCAATAGAAGTTTCCCAATTATGTATATGCTACTCATTCTCGAAAAGAAACGAGAAAGGAGGGTGACCCAGTAAACTTTCAAGAGATAGAAATAGAGCACACAGAATTTGTTTCAAATTTCAAAGTGGTGTACAGAAGTTTCATAATTTTACTGGGGTTACTTTCTGAGTTTAAAGGGTTTATAGAGGAAATTTCTTTACAATAGTTATAAAAGAAAGTATCAAGTCCACGTGAAAAAATATTCCTTACACTTTCCACCCAGCAATTTTCATGTGTTCTATGAAATTAAGATTTCGGGGCACAGTAGAGAAAACATGAAGTATATCTGTCCAAAAATAAAATTTGTTATGAACAACAACCAAAACACAAACAATATGTAGGAGCACAATACAAGTGTCACACCAGCCACCATAACTTGTACAACTAAACTTTAGTTGTTGGATTGGATACCATAACAATAACAGCAGCAGAAATATAGTAATAGTGCAGCAACATTTAGCACCAATTATGTTCTCTCCAAATGGTGCTTCTAGAATTTCACTGGCACTAATACCGTACTGCTCATAACTATCCGTCTAGTTCCAGAATACTAGTATTAGTACATGCCAGACTAGCAGTTATGACACATTCGTGTTTTCTAATTTACCGTTTTGCATTATTTATACTTGCCTATAAAGGGCATTTTAAAAACAATAAGGGACCTGTTAACAGCCTACACATATAGCTTCATCCTCATATAACCTCACAGCCTTACTGGATTCCTATAACCCATTTGTTTTTTTCAATAAATTCTGAAGATTAGAAAAATGGATCTTCTCATTGGATTTTCTTCACAATAACATTTTTTTCAATTTATTTTATCTATACATTTAAGTCATGACTTTCCTATGATGCTCATCTACTTCCAAAATGGTAAATTTTAGAAAACAAAACCCTAAATGAAATTGATAGAAACCTGTGGGGGCTGTGAGAGTGCAATCATATTTCGACAACAAGGACGACACCCCAAAAGTAAAGGAATAAAAGATGGTAACAGCCAAAACAATCAGACACTAACCATCTTGCGTCATTAAGGGATAATCAGATGCACTAAGATTAATAAACCAATCCCACTTCAAGTTTTCCTTCAACAAAATGGAGACAGCATGTAAAGTACATGCAATCATAGTGGGGCCCTTGTATGTCACCAAATTTCCCTTTGCAATAACCCGCACATTCTCCAACTGACTGAATGTAGGGTCCCCTTTTACATACATGGCGAGTTCGATTCTCTCTCTAGGTGGTGCTTCTAAATCTAAATGGAGTATGTATTGGTTTCTAGGGTGGTAAACTGCCTGCATTTCATGTGATATAACATAAGAGAGAAAATTTTTAATTAAGAACTTGAAAGAGGACTAATTGACAAGGAGTTTAATCAGCTGTAACTCTGAATCATTTCTTTTCATGGTGTATTTGATACCTTATAGCAGCAGAGAATTGATCAGGTCAAGTTGAACTTGGATGCGCAAAATTTGGGGCAACATTGTGGTCAAATTGAGTCTTAGCTTTATGGTGAGGGTTGTTGCAAAATAAAGCAACATTGAAGCTCGTGTTGATATTAATATGAAAATTAACAAGTCATGTATTTTGTCAAGAGCTAATAGCTCGTATAGTACAATTAATACATAAGGTGTAATTAATTGATGATTTGGGAATCTGCTGCCATACAAATCAGGTAATTTGGAGCACACATTGGTCGAATTGAGACCTTAATTGTACAATTGAGGTCAATACAAGATAGCATACAGTTGATGCTTAACTCTTGACTATCCATAACAAGACATAACTTTTTGGTCAGATCTAATGACCCTAATTATACAGTTCAGACTTAAAATGATAAATTACCAATTTTGGTTATATGCAACCATAAAATCAGCTAATGAACCAGATAGAAACAGTAACAAAGTACACACACCAGCTAGAATTCTACTTTAAAGATCCACAAACAAATAAATGAAAAGGAACTGTACCTGTAAGGTCCTCCTTATCCTCAACCCATCACCCTTCGTACCAGTAATCAAATATGCTATTCGTGGTGCTTCACCATCAGAATCAGAACCAGAATCTGTAGAATTACTAAACAAAGCTTTACTTCTGATGTCTGACTCAACAAAGTAGTTGTCAGGCTCTTCCCAACTTGTCAGAGAAATGACATCCAACAATACCGAGTCGCCTCCGCCATAAAAAGGCGCAAACAGACCAAATGCACATGCAAGGAGCAGTGTAATTGTGACCAGTAAACTCGCCAAAAATGGCACTAACCACAGCCGGTCACTGAATGGCCTAGTTTGGCCCGAATTGGAGACCCAACTGTTCTTTCTCATGGTAAAAACTTTGATTATTTTTTTTTCTAATCAAAGCATGGATCTTTACTTAAGCGTCTTTACACGGGTTTCATTTTTCGAGCGCCAAGTTAATGGGGATAAATTTCAGTAGAAAATTGAGTCCAAGTTACTTAACAACGGAAACAAAACTCTAACAAGGTGAGGATAAACCAGGGAAGGAGATTGCCCAAAGAGAAAGGGTCTTTTTGAAAAAAATTGATCGGAGCTCAGGGTCAGAGAGGCTAGGGAGGGGAAAGAAGAGGTTAGGTGAGTGAGAAAAAACCATTTGCTTACAGTAATAAATTAATCAAATTAATGACTAAGATTATTCTTCGCCAATCACTCTTTTTCTTTTCCCGGTTTGTAATTAAAAAAGTGTAATTGGGCTAATTTTTATACTAAACTTAGACCGAAAAAATTAAAACTAACGTTACTGTTCACACGAATTTCGAGAATAACAGTTAAAAATTCAGAATTTTAAAAATAACGTTGTTGGATCGGCGTTTCAATCGCCGAAAACACAGAACCCTTGGATCGGCATTCCAAGGTCTGACCATTTGAGTCCGCTGAATTTACTTTTTTTTAGTGCGCAATTTGATTTTTAAACACTCAAAGTTGATTTGCAATAATTTTTTTTGTCGTTTTCCCGCTTAAAATTGTATATATAAGCTCAATTGTCATCATTTATTCTTCACAAACTAAGTTTTTCTCGTTAGTCTGAAATTGATAAACTTTCTCCTCGTCATTTTATATTCGCAATATCACTTCTTCATAGGTAATAATTTTAAATTAATTATTAAATTTATTTCATTTGATTTGCTAATAGAGTTTTAATTTTAAAATTTTAAGCAAATGGGTCCTAAGCCAAGCTGCGTCTCTTCTGGTGTTATTTTGATCGGAGATGAGCGGACTAGTGAACAACGATTATTTTCTGCATTGATGTTACAATATCATGGAAAAAAATTTGTAGTTAAGAAATTAGAAGGAAATCAATATCATATTAGGGGCTCCAAATTTTTTACAGATTTGGTTAAGAGGAATGGAGGTTTTGATCTTGGAGGGTCGTGGTTGGCTCACCTGCCAGCAGTTCCACCTGGTTTTGAAAATCATCCCGCAGCTTCAAATGTTGTCCATCTCCGCTAAATGGAATAGTATTATGTTTCTGTCATCGGTATCTTATTATGGTCATTATTAGTGAAATAAGTTTGTATGACAGTCGTCACTTGTAATGTTTGTCTTATATTACTGAAATATGTTGTTTTGTCTATTTACTTTTATTAAATTTTTTTATGATATGTATTGAAAATTAATATGCAAAGAAATTCAGAATTAAAAAATGCACACCATTAGAAGAAGAGCTAAATTTTATAACTATAATATAAAGTAACACACCAAAATAAAAAAAGAAAAAACTACTTAAGAAACAAACCATTCAGTTGCTACTTAAAAACAAACTACCTAAGAAAACAAAATATTTAGATATTTTGAGTGTCTGCATATTGTAGAATTTCATCCCACCATGGGTCTTCTTCTTCGTCTTCCTTTTGTTGTTGGTTGCTCACACCAGGATTATCAGCGAATTGAGCGACTTCGTTCCAGAAAACTGCATCGGTTTCTTGTTGTTTTATCTCTGTCATTCTAGCTGCTGCAATACTTTTTTGTTCATCTCTCTCTTTGTGCCATCTCAGGCGCTCCCTGATTTTTTTTCCAATTTCTTCTTCTTTCAATTTTTGCCTCTCTTCGGCAGCCTTTTGTGCAATTTTTCTCTTTTTTTCCGTCTCATCTCTGTCTTTCCATTTCTTTTCTTGTTGATCCCACCAAGTTTGTTTTTCGTGGTTATCGTAGTGATCACGCAAGATGGTCTCTTTGTAATTAAAAATCTGACCACACTTTGTACAGGTCACTGTGTGGTCTCCACGAAAGTAGCAAATTCTTTCATAAACGGTGCAGTGTGTTTTTGGTGCTGAATATGGTTTTTCTGTTAGTGTTTGTTGGGGAATTGGTTGCGATTTTTTGTAGTAATCTTCATACCAGTCACAATTCTTATGTTTGGGTTTGCTCAGCATTCTTTGGAGGTGCTCCTTGCGATCTCTTTCTTCTCCACCATTAATGTGCCACTGGTAGTGTATTTTTAAATCGAACTCTATCCCGTCATCTTCGTAGATATTGTATTTGAAAGTGCAAAAACATGTGCGACATCTTGCATGATAATCTCCTTTTTCTATTTCATTTGTATTGACAGGAGAATGTTGGTAATTTGGCCAGTATTCATCTCGGGTAGCTATTCGCCAATTTGGGACATCACTATTGGAGTGAGAGCTATTTCCTTTGTCCATGACAGTGAATTTTTCAGGAAAAAAAATTGAGTGTGTGTTGCATAATCTGGTTGATGAAAGGTGATTTTATAGACAATTTTAGACTTAGAATCACACAATAAAAAATTAATTTCACGTGATTCTTTTTCAGACCACGCCTGTCCTTTTGCAGAGGGCAAATAGGGATCAGTATACTTTTTCAGACTTTATCAGACCACGTCTGTCCTTTTGCAGGGGGCAGATGGGTATCAGTTGTCACATCTCGCAGCTGGATGTAGCAGCTCCCGCCACGAAAATACATGTGAATGTACCTTCGTAAGGCTTAATATGGCTATTACACATTTTTTTTTTCAGATAATATAAGAGAATATTATCAAACTAAGGTAGGAATAAAAGAACAGAAAAGAAAAATAAAACACTGCAACACAAACAGACTTTTCTACCAATTACATGGTTCAAGTCTCAGCTTACCATGATTTACCACGCTAGATTATTATGACTCAACGAGCCATCATAGCAAGACATTTTTGGCTTAACTTCGCTTAGACTTGATCGAGCCCGTCTCTGCAACCTGGAACCCACAACCATTGTGGAAAAATATGCAAAAGCACGGAATGAGAATTAAATTCTCAGTGCGGGTTTTAGTTCCAGTACGCGGACTTAAGCTAAAATCCAAGTTCTAGAAATAATACCCATAAATAAAATAATTCATTTATGTAACGAGACATATTGAATACTATCTTCATTTGATATAAAATAAAACATACATATCTCAATTTTAACGAAATCAATTGCAAATGGCATCTATCATATAATATAATCAAAACCGGACATGCAACAAAATCTCTCTATGGCAAAAGTCATGTATATGTCGGAACTGAACACGTGGCATGAATCCCATCACAGACAACATGTGTCTAAGCGTGAAAGGAAACTGAGCGTGTTAGAGGTCCGAGCATTACAGAACTAAGCATAGCATGAGTCTGGACAATTCACATTTTATTCACATAATTCCCTAACACGAAGGCAGGCAAAAGGGAACTTCAAAATTCACATATCATTCTAATAATCTCAAATCTCATAATCTCATAATCTCAAAATCTCATAATCACATATTCATATATTTAAAATCACTCAGGCCCCTAACCCAACCGGCTGGGCAAGCAAAAGGTGACCTTTCCCTAACCCACGGGCAGGCAAAAGAGACTCATCTCTAACCCTGGGCAAGCAAAAGGGAATTCCACATCCGCATAGCGCTACCGAACTGGCCGAAGCCGAGGGCCAACCGACTCCGGAGAGTGATACAAACATATCAATTCACACATATCAATCACATCGTTACATATCCCAATTATCATTCAATTCTTTTCAGTCAGATCATTCATAAATCAGATTCATCAATAGCAACGGCATATCCAAATATCTGACTGTCACCTTTCAAATTTCTCAAAGCGGAGAACATATCTTTCAAAATGCATTCTTATCAATATTTGGGTTCTATCCCTAAAATGCAGAAATATGGTTATGCAACCAAACGAGTCTCCAATATGCATTTGAATAATAAATGTTTTGTTTTAGCAAACACGGAACCACTTAACTAATATGCATTCAAAACAGTTTAATAATCACTTCAACTTTAACAAAAATCCAACGTAATTCCGCACCTGATTCGTAAGCTTAAACGTAGCTTCTCGATATCCTATGATGGTTCGAGTTCTAGATGATCATCTTATCCAGGTTCTCCTGCTTGACGGTCTTTTGAGCTTGATAGTCTCATATCAAGTAATCCTAGATCGAATCCCTAATAAAAACAGATGACTTCCTTACTAACCGTTAAATACTTAAAGTAACCTAAGTAATCTATTCCTAGACGGTTCTTGGATTACCATACTGACGGTCTAGATTAACCAGACTGGTTAGGATTTAGGATGGTTAAGTTCAAACTCTTTATTAAGGGAATTCTGTTTTAAAATATATTATTAAGTATTTTGTTCTGTTGTTTAGTAATTGGTTTTGACTTTCCAGTTATTAAGAATTTATACTAAGTTTTATTATACATATCGTCGATCATATTTTAGAATTTAAGTACTCACTTAATTATACCATATTGATTCATTTTACTAATGCTTATTTAATTAATTTGACTTAATATTTATTTTATTATATAATCCATTAACTATATTTTAGAATTAAAATATTCATTTATTCAGTCTATAACATTTCTATATCATTATTTAGTTATATCATATTAATTTATTTTGTTAATACTTAATTGATTTGATTTACTTTATATTTATTCTATTTTATAATATTGTTTATTTGATTATTTGATCATTTGTTATACTTTAGATATCGAGAATTTAAATCAGAAAACCAAAAATCTAAAATCAAAGAAATCAATTGGAGATAGAAAATCAAAATCGAAACTATTTGATTTGTTTTGAGTTGGGATCAGAAAGTCAGTGAATTAATGTCAAGGTATCTGTTCTTGATTTCACTCAGACTATTCTCCTCATCTCCCGAAATCCGAAATCCGACTAACTAAAGGGATACCCAATTATTTCTAATGGCCTCTCCTTTAATTAATTTATTTTTAAGCCCACAATTTATTTACTTAATCTTTATAGATTAAGTTTTAGATTATGACTAATAATAGTCATTAAGTCCATAATTATTTACTTAATCATTTGATTAAGTTTTGATTTGGGTCTATTTAAAAATCTGTCAGCCCACAATCCAAATTAACATCGGCTCAAAGAAAGCCCACTCCAACAAAAATTCCAGCGGCAATAATTCTAAGCAAAAACCCAATTCACAACCGGCCTCACAGGCCCAATCCAACCTCAGCCCATGTCGGCTTAGACACACAAGAGGGTCCAACCAGGTCAACCTGACCCAGTTGACCTGGGTCATACTTAACGGGTCCGACAAAACCCAACAGCAAAGAATAGCATCCAACCCGATAGTCTAGGGCATTTACCAAGAAGCCCCTGAATTTAAATCTTTTATGTGTAGGCCCTTTTTATTTTACAGAAGAGCCCTTATTTATTACAAACATGCCCCTAGGAAATTACTAATAGGTCCTTCCTACACTTTTTCTTTATAAAACACACCCTGTCTTACATCCGCAATGTACCAGTATGGTACCAGGAAAACAACACGCATACCAGAGGCGATTTATCCTCACAGAAAACAGGTACAAGGTCTGTACCTGCATCACAACACAGAAGCAAAGCATAACAACACTAAACGAAACCTTAAACCCAAAGATTTTCCTTATTCACGAAATTCAGATCAATTCCCATCTCGGTTGAGTTTATATACTTTAATTTCATCAACAAAAACTCACTAATTTTCCATCACACGACCATCCAACACAACACCATCTGCTCCAATTAGCACATAATTAACCAATGGCTTAAGGATTAACCCTAATTCCTTTCATAATGACCTCAGTATTGAGTTGGTATAGAGAGAGAAGGGAGAACAATATACCTTTGTCTTCTTCTCTTCTCTCCTTCTATCTCTTCACAGGGGGTCTCTCTCTCTCTCTCTCGTTTACTGTACAGCAACCGACAACAAAACCAAACTCGGCCTCACTGCCTCTTTTTATAGGTGGCGCTCAGAAGAGAGAGAAAGGGTGGGAACCACCTACCATGAACGATGGAGATTAATCCACCTCCAAACTTACGATTCACAACCGATTGATCCACCGCCTCAACAAAATATCGGAAACAAGGATAAGATCAATCGAGAGGGCCTCTCTTGGCTGTGGCGCGATGCCATTGGCCGGCCACAACGCATCCCTCTTTGACCTTTGAACTTCGAGAAACATCGGAGAAGAGGATAAGAACGAAGGTGATCGAACGATCGAGACGAAGAAAAAGAGAAAGAAGGGAGGAAGGGGATGGTGCCAGCGGAGAAGAACGAAGAAGAAATTTTCGGATTTTTATTAAAATTTAGCCCCTTCAGATCTTATGTGACAGGAATTTTGTGGCCTAAGATGCTGCAACTCATATAGAGTTGTTTTCATAATTATTTTCATTAAGATTTAATTGATTTGATGTTAGTTTTAAATTTTAATTTAAATTTGATTTTTCTAGAATCATTTAGATTATATTTAGATACTACACAAGTTGGAAGATTTCGATTTCGATTCAGTTTTACTGTTGCATCAAATTCATTTCCTAAAGTTACTAATTAATAATGTTAGTTTTTTACTATCTAGGTTAATTTAGCATATTCTTAATTTATCGTACTAATATTTCTTTAGTCTTAGTTAAGTCTGATTATTTTCTAATTGATTTAATATGTTTACAATAAATATTTGACAATTCTTTATTCATTTAAATTATCTTTGTACATTATTTTTATAGATTTACTTATTTTGATATTATAAATGGAATTATTCTAATTAATTAAGCTGAAATATAGTATAGTATTTTCTCCTATGTCACATCAGTATACTTTTTCAGACTTTAACAGACCACGCCTGTCCTTTTGCAGCTAATTATTAAGTTAAACAATAAATGCTGCATTAATAATAAATGGTATATTCTTAATTTTTTTTTCATGCATTAATAATAAAATTGTGCAATAATAATAAATGGTCCATTAATGAAGTCTAACAAATTTACCTTAGTCTTATTTTTTAAACTATTAACAATTAATAATAATATCAATAAACAATCACAAAAATACATAATAAATAATAATATTTAATAATTAAATTATTATTAATATAATAACTAATAATACTTACCAATTTAATAGTAATAATCATGCAATAATCACAAAAATACATAATAAATCATAATATTTAATCATTCATTTTTAGTGGTTTTTATCATTAAAAGAATTGGATTGGCGTCCCAAATGTCGATCCAAGGTGTAAATTGAATTTAAGTGCGATTTGATTTGATTGCTCATCATTATTTCGACTCTCATTTGGTTATAAATAGAACATGCCGTTCCGAATTCAAAAATCATCCATCATTTTTCAAATACTCGACTCTCTATACTGTCAAAAATATGATTTCCATTCCGGTTTTCGTTAATCAATCTCCATATAATCCATCAAATTATTTCAGTTTGGATGCAACTTCGCAAACTGATTATGAATCAATTAAAGAAATAATTTTATCAGCATTGGAATTTTATCAAGGTCATTATAATTTGAGAATTGTCTTCCATTTTAATACCATAATTGAAGGGAGGTTCCAGCAGATGCAGTTGCCGGTGAACTCTGAAAATGAATGGTGGTATGTACGATGTGAGTGCTTCCAAGCAAGAAGGCTACACGGCTTTCAACTTCACGTTGATTTGCTTCCAGCTACTGGTGGTGGCCTACAAGATAACTTACGACAAATTTTATTAGTAAAATTACTTTATTATTTATTTTTGAATTAGGATTACAATAGTCATGAACATATGCAATATATAGTTTGCTTAAATTAGGATTATAATTCTTTACTAAACATAATTGGCTTATTAAGAAACTTTTGGTTAAAAAATCTTTTGCATAATTGGACAAAATTACTAATTAAATTTGTGCCATTATAAAATTGATAAAATTAGTTTTTTAAAGTAATTAATTTGCTCTTGCTATTAATTGTACGCATTTATAATTAATTTGCTCTTGTCTTTACTCTTGAATAATAAAATTTTAAATTAAGCTTTTTAAAATAAAAACAAATCAATAATTTTGATTACGATGACACATAAATTATATAATTTTTTATTATATATTTTTAAATTAGGGGGACACACAAATTATAATTATAATTATGATTATAATTATAATTTGAATGAACAAGTCAATAATACCAAAGAAAACGAAGAAAGAAATAATCAATACAATACGACTGCACATGGTTGGAATTCTTGAAAACAACCTGAGAGTAGTAGTCGACAACAAAGACAAGAGCGAACAAATATGAGTGCATGGGGTTCGGATCCTTGGGACCAACCTGAGAGTAGTAGCGGACGAGAAAGACAAGATGGAACAAATAATGAGTACAACACCAATGCACATGATTGGAATCCATGGACCAACCTGAGAGTAGTAGACCAGTTAGAGAAGAAGCAGATGAAGATGAAGAAGAAAAAGAAAGGGATATAGACGAACTTGACGAGACATACGACCGTGGCCCGGGTTATCAGTCGAATTATGCAACGGGGGAGGACTTCACTGATGAAGAGGAAGAGTTTTGGGCGTCACAGGATATGGAGGGAGAGGGTCTGTATGCGCAGGGTTTCGCGAATCACGAGTATTACATTACCGGAAGGACCGATAATTACCATCCCGTTAGGTAATTTCTGGATATCTCTGAGTATAGAAATTCGATTCCACAATCGTCTCAAACAGAAACTTCTGGGCCTTTAGCTCAAGGAAACATTTTTATGTCAAAACCACAATTAAAATAAGTTTGTAATAAATACGCCGTAGATAATAATGTACAGCATAAAACCACTAGAAATACTCCAGCATTGTATGTATTGGATTGTAAGGTGCCTACCTGTAAGTGGCATTTGTATGCCCGTACAGAAAGGGAAGGTGAATTTTGTATTCATAATATTTTGCATCTACAATAAAATGGAACAAATTAGAAGTAGGGTTCCTCGAAAATGATATCTTAGGTATTTTAGCGATTTTATATTTTTTATGCGTTTGTCCTTATGGTATGAAACTTATAGGCATGAGAGTGCAGCGCCTTTATTATCTAATGTGATATTTTATGAATTTGTTAGAATTTTTTCGCGTAGTTTTACAATCCTAACAAGTGACGGAATCAAAACCAAATACGAAATATAAATATCACAATAAATATCACAATAAATATCACAATAAATATCACAATAAATATCACACTCGTACAAAAATATAAATATCACAATAAATATCACACTATCCTACTGATGTCCATCACGACGGAACCATCCATGAGAAAGAGATAAATCCCATGTAGCACCAGGCAAGTTTCGAGGCTCTCGACCGGGAGCAAGTCCTGGGGGAGGAGGGGGGGAGGATAACTCGTAGAAAATTGAGTGGAATGACGAGGCGGTCTGCTAGATGAGGCTCCAGAATCGCCGAATGGATGGTGCGACATAGGTGTGAATGGGTCCTGCAGTGGGGTACCGTATGCCTGATAATATGCATCAGCCTGAGAGATAGGTGCGGGGGTAGGCACAAAGGGCTGACTGTACCCTCCTCCGTACTGAGTCTGAGTATATGGTGGAGGTGGAGGGTAAGGACTCCTGTATGTGTACTATGTGCTGTGCGGTGGAGGCCGCGGCTGTATGGTCTGGGGCTGCGGACGGGGTGGAGGCTGCGGCTGTGTGCTTCGGGGCTGCGAATGGGATGGGGCCTGCGGCTCTGTGGTCTGAGGCTGGGAATGAGGTCCTGTGGATCCGGAGTGAGGCTCAAAAACACCGGAATGTGACCGTTTGCTCCGAACCAGAGGCTGACTGGGTCGTGGAGCATCAAAATATGAATCCCAATCATGCAGACTAAAATCATCCTGTTACAGATAATATTATAAAAATAATAAAAATATTTTAAATAATTATAGAATATTAAGCATGAAAGGAACAATAATGTTAATAAAAGTGATTGAAAAATGTATTATACTCGCATGAAAAACTGCTCCTCAACAGATCCCGGCTCTGGCGCATCATCCTCATCATCCGTATCAGGAATAGAGTCGATGTCTGAATGAAGACCCTTCGACTCTAAGAGTCGAGGTAATCGAGCAGGCTCACCAACAATATCCAAGGACGTGCTGCACCCTCTCAGCAATTGCTTCCCAGCACGACGAAATCCCTTCTTGACAACCCAAGCACATCCTCGCAACGCCTCCCGCAAAGTATGCTTGACCTGTTCAATTTTTGTTAGCCACTGAATTATTTATTAGGCACAAAATTCTGCGTAATGTAACTTACCAAATTCATGTGACCAGGCGTCTCGCGAAGGTATGACAAGTTACGAGCCGGACCAGACGCTGCCCCTTCAGGAATTCGCACAAGATGCGCACCTCCATGTACGCTCAACCAGCGTCGGTAGTCGCTCCAAATATCTTCGCTCCACGGCCGATCCTCTATCACCCTAGCCTCATTAGTGTTCGCCCTCTTGTTGACCTCAATCACAAATATTTGATGCCAGTCAATACCTCGATAGGTATTATACTGGTATCCCATGAATTCCTCCATTCTCGACCAAGACTGTTTTATTCAAATCACAGTTAATCAACAAAATATAATTGCGAGAATTAAATAATGAAATTAATAATGTAAACAGTTAAATATACCTCAGGTAGCGGTGGGAGAACTGTCTGATAGAGCATAAACTGATGCATAACACGATCTACGTGGTGCCACATCACGACCCAATAATGAATGCATGGGATGCGTAGAAGGAACATCCTCTGCTCAACCTGGGCACAACGAGGCATGCGGTACCTGATGTGATCATAAGGCCTCCACACGACATGCTCAGGCTTCATTTTCATGCAGACATCCCTCGCATATTCTATCCCACTGCGAGTAGGGCCGGTGAACTTTTTCGATTTATGTCTCGTCGTTCACTTCCTGCATTTCCATTTTGTTATTTGTTAAAGTCAAATAAAACATATTTTAAATATTACAATTAAAATCAAATCAACATACCTCCCATAAGGCGGACACGATTCAATACTTGGTAGACCCCAACCATCAAAATCCTTCGTGATCGACGGCCGACTAAGTAGTAATGTTGCATACGACCACAACTGCAAGAGCAACCAAGGACCACCAATATTTATATTGTTATTAATGAAGGCAGTGTCCAAGCCTCGGTATAGCATGGTAAGAGTGGCACCACCCCAATTGTACTGCACCGAGTTACTAGAATGAAGATCCTGCAAATAGGAATTATTTTCTTAAGGAATATCATCAACTCTTTCATATATTTAATTTCTTATTAAAGTGCAATAAATGTGAGATATTTATTTCTTGGCTAACCTCCAATAATTACAAATAAAAATATGGAATCGAGTCACCCGTGCCGTCAGGAAATAACTCGCACCCAAAAATCTCCAACACGCAAGCGCGTGTGTATCTGTCGGTCCTCGCTGTGTTATTCGTGCCAGGCCCCCCAATCTGATTCCAAATCTTACGCAGTTCCTTTAACCTAACGGAATGAGATTTTCTGCATTACATTATTAATGTAATTTGATTGTAAGAACTATATATATTTAAAATTAACATAAAAATAAATTTTTTAAAACCTTCTTACTTCCGTTCTTTTTCCCTGAAGCACTTCTCAACTCTCGCCGTGTCTGTATCCTCCGGCAACGCCAAATTCTGGAGTAACTGTATGGCGTCGTAATCGGTCCGTCCAGTAACGGTTCTGTCAGCCGTATGTAAACCGTATAAGAATGCCACATCCTGCAAATAGTTCAAATTTTATACATATATAGTTACAAAAAAAAATATTACAAATAGGTATTGATCCTTACCTCTAGAGTGACCGTCATCTCGCCAACGTGCGGAAAAAAGAAAGTGTGGGTCTCTGGCCTCCAGAACATGGCTAGATCCTGCAAAAGCGAATGATCGAACTGCATATGACCTAACTGAACGAAATGTATCAGTCCAAGTGTCATCAAACGCTCATCCACCTCAGCAGTTCGTGACATCTTAGCCATATGTAGTACTGCCCTCCAATGCTGTATATATATATTTTTTAATTATTTTAAAAAATACTATCAAAATAGAAATATATAAGTAAAAAAAAGTAAAAGAACAATAATAACTTACACCAGTGCCACGAACTTTCGACTCATCCAAATGCAAGAGACGATCTGCATTAACAGGACCGGGAGGAACAACAGGATCTGCTGATGTAGAAGCCTCGGCATCAACAGAAGTGGTAGATGTAGAAGCGCCATGATCTCCACGAAGTCTCGTAGATCTACGAGGTGGTGCCTCTGGTACTCTTCTTTTCGATAGCATTTTTACTACACTATAATAAAAATTATCAATGTAAATAATCTAATAAAATTTCGGCAGCATCTCCCCTGTACTTGGAGTGTTTCCGAAAAAAAAACACCCAAATCCCTCCTAATTACAAACCCAAATCTCATACAACAAAATTTCCAATCTCATACAACAACATTTCCAATCTCATACAACAACATTTCCAATTTTCTATTTTTTTACATATTTTTAAATTTTTTTAGAATAATTATTCTAATTTTTCATTTATTTACCTCAATAAAATAAATTAATTAAATGTATAAATATTAAAAAAAACTCACCTCGACTAGAAGCGCTGCTTGTCTCTTTTTAGAAAATTTTTCTACATTTAAAAAATTAATCTATCAATTTTTTACTATTTTATTTACTTTTTCTAATTTGTAATTAACTTATCCACAATTATAAAATGTACAAAATAATTCAAAAAAATTTTATAATTACATATTATAATTATTTATAATTATTCTGATTTTTTATTAATTTTTTAATTATTTTTTCAATATTTATTCTATTTTTTCTATTAATTACCTAATTAAACTAATTAAATTAAATAAATAAACTAATTAAATTCAATAAAAATTTTTCAAATTACATATTAAAATTATTTATATTTATTCTGATTTTTTACTAATTTTTTCATTATTTTTTCAATATTTAATCTATTTTTTTAATTACTTATCTAATTAAACTACTTAAATTAAATAATTAAGCTAATTAAATTCAATAAAAAAATTCCCAAATTACATATTATAATTATTTATATTTATTCTGATTTTTTACTTATTTTTTCATTATTTTTTCAATATTTAATCTATTTTTTTAATTACTTACCTAATTAAATTAATTAAATTAAATAAATAAAATAAATATTAAAAAAACAAACTAACCTGAGGGAGAGTTCTGTCCCGCGCGCGAGAGAGAGAGAGAGAAGGGGTGGGGATGAGGGGTCGCTGTCTCGCTTATATAGGAGGGGAAATCCTTGGATCGGCGATTGAAACGCCGATCCAACAACGTTATTTTTAAAATTCCGAATTTTTAACTATTATTCTCGAAATTCGTGTGAACAGTAACGTTAGTTTTAATTTTTTCGTAAACTTAGAAGAAGACAAAGTTGGGCTAACGGGCCCATAATAGGCTTTACATTCTGTATGGGCCTGATTAGGACCTACTGTCTTAGAAGCAATTCGAAAAAATAAAAATATTATTAAATTTTGAACATACTACTAAAATGATCAGAATTTTAAGAATATGTTTGCAATATTGGAATGGAAAATTTTTTAATAAATATAAATAATATTTAAAAATATTAAACATATTAAATTAAAAATAATGATTATAAAAATATAATCTACATCATATTTAAACATATTAAAATATTTATATTTTATATACATTTATACATATTATTAAAATATCTCTAAAAAAAAAAATCAATTTGAATTAGCTAAAGTTAAGACAAGATTTACATTTCTTCAAATTTAACCTCATCTACTGGTAAAATCACGAAGCTGTTGTGAATTAATAGCTGTCGCCATTCAATTGGCCTGCGCATGCAGTTACTGAAATAACTAGTACTTATTTGGACGCATTGTCCATTTTAAAAACGCCGATCATGTAAATCTCCGTAGAAATTACGCGTACCGAAACCAATCCGTTTATTCCCGCTTCCAAAGAAGGAAAATGCAATTCGGCGCCATGTTGTGACCGCTTAGATTTACATTTACTCCATGCCCGTTAAAATTCGTCATAGACAGACCCAATCGCTCTATTCGCTTCTTCATAAACTTTCATCTCCGTCTTCTTTCCAACCCTAGCAAGGTAGCAAGGGTTGAAGAAGATGGATTTGGTGCCTTATTCTCCTCCGAAACCTTCTTCCTCAGCAAAAGAGCTTCAACGGAACTACCAGCTCTGGTTCTCGGCCGCTGATTCAGGTTTGGTTTCATCCATCTTTGATTTGGGGGAGATCCCATGGTGAGATTACGAGATTATGGGAATAGAGAGATATGAAGTGATGGCAAAAATAGGATTTGATGAGATCAAAACTAGTCAATTCTTCATGTAGTATCGTAAATTGAGTGTATTTGCAATCATATATGTTGATATTGATGAAAAAGGCATGGTTTATCAAATTTTATATTCTGAAGCTAGCTCACATATAACTACAGTCAGGGTATATAGATTTCATATGTCGCATTGCCAAGGTTTATATGAAGTAGCTATGAAGAAATTTAGTCAATCTATATGAACCAGCCACAAAAATTTATGTATAAATGAAAAATGTTACTAGCATTTAATGATATGTTGCTTGACTTAACTCAGTTTAGCTGACTGGTGTTATATGCAAATAAACCCATAAATTTTGGGTTGTAATTGAGAATGGAGTACTGACACAATTTACGGCAAATAGTGGTGTAGATAGCAAATATTCTGCTACTGGTTTTTAAGTTTGGTTGAATTACTGAATTAAATTATGTTGCTACTTGCTACAGATGGGGATGGCCGTATCACAGGAAATGATGCTATCAAGTTCTTCGCTATGTCTAATCTCTCTCGCTCTGAGCTTAAACAGGTACCACATCGCTTTTAATATTTTTATCTTATTCCCTTCAGAAAAAAAATTGAAACTATGTTGGAATAGCTTATGTATCACAATTGAACTTTCTGGATATGAAAGGTTTGGGCCCTTGCTGATTCAAAAAGACTAGGCTATCTTGGCCTCCAAGAGTTCATCACTGCTATGCAGGTCTGTCTCACTATCACATCAATCAATGAAGTACTCAATTAAATTAAATTCAAAAAGCCAATTAAATCAAAGAAAACAATAAAAATATGAGGTCACATGGTCTAGGAGAAGGAATATTTGGCTGGACAAAGATGAAGGGAAACTGGAAGCTCGTATATCCTTTCTGATTAGAAAAAAACTCAGCAAGTGATGATCTAATTAAGACTTGAAGAAAGTTTCTGTACCAAAATTGATCATTACTGAGTAACCTTGATTAATTGCAACTTCATTATAAAAAAGATGCTTATGACTGCACACATGGATCCATCACCGATATCAGATTGTTCATATTGTTTTGGTGTGTACACATAAGTTTCTCAAATTATACCGAGTACTTGAAACTTCAATCTTTTTGAATGTGGTGCAGCTTATTTCTCTGTCTCAATCAGGAAGTGAAATTAACAAAGAAACTCTTTCTAATTCAGGTAATAATATGAGTCACCACTTCTTTACTAGTCATTATTTGAAACTTTAAATTTCTGGTTTCCAAAAGTAGGAAGGCAAAAGACATCTGAAATTGTTATATTTTAGATTTGGGGAACTTAAAGCCTCCAAGGATGGAAGGTTTAGATAAACTACTGTCTGTAAGTTCTCTATTTCTCTTTTCATGTCCATTTATCTTTACTCTTTGTTTTTAGAAATGAAGAGAAAAGGATACAGAAATTATTTTCTTTCTTGTCCAAAATGACAAATTCATTGAATGTTGGACTATTTATTAAGAAAAAAAAACATTAGTCAAAATAATAAGTTTCTAATTATTCTGGAACACATTAATGTAATGAGGTGGACTGAAATTTCTGAATAAACATTATGAGAGGGTACATTTTTACAATTAGCTGATCCAATTCGAAAGTCTTGGTCTTCTTTACAACCACAATATCTTTATTTTCTTAATTACAAATTGTACAGAAGAAGAAATTTTCATCAAGTGAAACTTACAGTCCCCCAATGGAATCACATCTCTCTGCCAAATGGTTCCTTTCTAAATCTTCAAAGAAGGTAGCTCATTTTGTAAATCTCTTTTTATATCTTGCCTTGTTTTAGAACTTTTTGTAGCATTCAGAATGCAAAAATCTTTTATACTGTTTCTTTTTGTCATTTGCTTGTCTGACAATACTGAGATCTGAGGCCCAACACTTGGTAGAAAACCCTTGTGAACACATCTTTATGCTGTATGCACCAATATTTTTTCAACACAATAATGCTTGATAGTGGTCTGCATATAGATCCCTCTAAAGAGTGTGACATCAATAATCGATGGGCTGAAGAAACTGTACGTCGAAAAGCTCAGGCCTCTAGAAATGAGTTATAACTACAGAGATTTTGCCTCCCCGTTAATGGTACTTCAAGCACCTTCATTTTGATTGTGCTATTTTCAAATTGGAGTCTTCAACTCTTTTTGATTAGGGGGTTAATTCATACAGCTTCTAAACTTTTAATTTATTAAGCATTCTAATTTGCACAAGGGATTTAATTTTGTATCCAATTAAAGATGCTGGAAGTTGGGTGCATGCTTGTTCTTCAGGTTTTGGTTGCAAAAATGATGACATGAACTTTTATATGTCGTATTGTAGACAAATAGTGATTTTGATGCAAAACCAATGGTAATGCTCTTAGGCCAATACTCTACTGGCAAAACCACATTTATCAAGCATTTGTTAGGCTCTGGCTATCCTGGTTAGTCTATACTTTGGGTATTTATCAACACAACATACTGTCAATTTCTCCAATTTTCATACTTAAACAAGAACATAACCTTCACTGGCATATGCTAATTAACAGGTGCTCACATTGGACCAGAACCTACAACTGACAGATTTGTCGTCGTCACAGTAATTTCTTATTTTCCTTCTGGGATGGAATTTTTGTAATATTATTTTTCGATACTTTGTTGGAATTGTTAATAAGCCTATCAATTCCATGTGTATGTTATTTTTGCTTTCTAATGTAGCATGGGTCAGATGAGAGAAGCATACCGGGAAATACTGTTGCAGTGCAAGCTGACATGCCTTTCAATGGCCTCACAGCTTTTGGTTCATCCTTCCTGTCCAAGTTCGAATGTGCTCAGATGCATCATCCTGTATTTATTCTTTTTTCCTTTTCTTCTGGAAAATTAAAAAAGTGACGTTATTTGTTATGCATTTCATTTGATGTGGTTCCTCTGCAAGTCGAACATTCTTTTTGTTCAATTGAATCCTTTCCTTTGTGTATATCTTGGTTCTCCTTTTGTGTGTTTTTTCAGCTTCATTTCATAAATGTTGCCACATCAGCATCCAAGCACTTACCCATCAATTGAATTCAAATAACTGCCAATGAGTCTAAATGAGAGGGCCAACTGTCACATCTGTTCCTTTTTTCCGAAAAAAAAAACAGAGAAAATCACAGGCCATTTTTTGGACATCCATCTTTTAACCCATCAATTTAGTTGTTGTTTATGAGTTTGAAATTATCTCTAGCTACTGGAGCACATATCATTTGTGGACACGCCAGGCGTCTTATCCGGGGAGAAACAACGAACCCAGCGCAGCTATGATTTCACTGGGGTGACTTCATGGTTTGCATCCAAGTGCGACCTCATCCTTCTCCTGTTTGACCCCTACAAACTTGACATCAGTGATGAGTTCAAGCGTGTCATCAGTGCTCTTCGAGGCCATGATGACAAAATTCGTGTTGTTCTAAACAAGGCTGACCAGGTCGACACCCAACAGGTACAGGATTTTGCATGCCATCATTCACCAATAATGACATGTAGGTTAGAGAGGTGGAAGAGGTAGTATTGAGTGTTACTGCTCCCAAATTTTGGTTTCTGTTGATTAGTGCATGCCATTATCATGTATGATCTGTTATGACTTACATAATTATAGAAAATGATTTAATCACAAATAAAATGCAGCTTATGAGGGTGTATGGAGCATTATTGTGGTCCCTTGGAAAGGTCTTAAATACCCCTGAGGTCATGCGGGTTTATATCGGGTATACTTGTTTAACTCCCTTTTTAAATCAGAAATATTTTTCCTTTAAAACTTTCTGTGCTCTTCCAAAGTTTCAACAGTGATCTCATACTTGATTTTGTGATGATGACAATTTTTTACTTATTTGACAGTTCATTTAATGACAAACCAGTAAATGAATCTGCAGTTGGACCCATTGGGAAGGAATTATTTGAAAAGGAGCAAGATGACCTTCTTTCTGATCTTAAAGAGATCCCTAAGAAGGCTTGTGACAGATATGTAAGTCAAATTCATTCTAAATTTTTTTTACCCGCTCGATGCCTAGTCTCTTACTTCTTAATCAGGCAAGTTTCCATTTTATTCTCTTAAAATTTCAGGATATCTTACATGTTCCTATAGAAAGGAGATGTATTTATATGTACCTGAAAGTTATTGGGTTTGTCAGTGTACTTGGTCATTTTATGTACAGAACATCATTGACAAAGATAGAACTATAAAAGGGAAAGGTATAGCTGGTTTTTTTTGTGTTGGTGCATTTGTGTTATTTTTTATGTTTGTAGAGTACTTGGTATATTGCTCATTTCAAGCATGTATGAACTTGCCCCAAAATGCTTATTACTGCCTTTCTGAACTTCTCTGTTTTGCTTTTGGTGACTTGATCAGGTGAATGAGTTTGTAAAGCGTGCAAGGGCTGTGAAAATACATGCATGCATAATAGGCCACTTGAAAAAGGAGATGCCTTCTCTAATTGGAAAGTCTAAGGCTCAGCAAAAGCTCATAGATAATCTAGAAGCTGAGTTCACAAAGGTGTATTATTTTTAAAGCTACTTACATAGTGCTGGCAGGCTTTTGTGGTACTGCATGTTCCAATTAAGATGTACATCTTATTTACAACACAGATTAAACAACAACAACAACAACAACTAAGCCTTTTATCCCAAACAAGTTGGGGTAGGCTAGAAAAGAAAATACAGATTAAACAAAGGCAAAAAAAAAAAAAGGAAAAAAATGAAGATTGTAGTGCATAACTCCTGTTAATTTCCATTCTAAATTGGCTTTTCACGAACGGTCTGGATAAAATTGGTTATGGTGTTGGTTTATAATCATATTGGTTTAATTTTGTAGTGCCGCGAGACCCATCAATATGATAAATATATTTTTTCGCAAATGGTCTGACATCACATTTCTCTAATTGCTAAGTACTGCAATTTTGCTCAATAAACAGGTTCAAAAGGAGTTCCACTTACCTCCAGGTGATTTACCCAGTGTTACGCATTACAGAGAAGTTCTCAGTGGTTACAACTTTGACAAACTCGAAAAACTGAGTAAAAAGATGGTACAATCAGTTGACAACATGTTAGCTTTTGACATACCTGAGCTGTTGAAAAGGTTCAGAAATCCCTATGGATGATGAAGAGGTAAAAAGGTAAATTCGGGTGTGTTTCTTTTCATTGATAGCAATATAACATAATTTTTCTGCTCTGTACCCATTTATTCTCAGCCGGGGTCAAGACAGGTGCGATATTGTTTTTTTTTTTTTGGTGGCGTAACTAAGGCAAAATGGAAAGTTTAACATAATGGGATAAACACTCTTGAATTTTCAACACTTGACCGGATAAGTTTGAATAAGTCCTGTTTTCTCTCGTGTTATCACGTAGGTGGATCATTCAAGATACTCAAATGGGAGGGAGAGAAATAAAAAATATCTTGTCCCATGTACTTGTACAAAGAAAAAGCAAACAATTGTAGGGAAAAGATCAGACATTGGTACAATGAATGTGAAAATTGATTCGGTTTTTGTTTTTTTCTGTTTTCAATATAGCATGCTCATGCGATGTGATTAGTTGTGGTGTTAGTTTTCTTTTCGTTTCTCCTCTCTTTATACTTCTTATGTTCTAGTTCCAATTTCGGTCGGCAGCTAATGACGCCAGAAATATGAAATATCTACTGCTGAATTTTGTGAAGATGAAAGTATGAAATATGTGCCACTTTTCTCTCTTTTTTGCGCTTAGGAAAGGCGGCTATTTCTTTGAGTTGACTAATAGTGAACCCCTATGGCCTATGCCCCAAGCTCAAAATCTGAACCGCCTTTTATTTCCTTTGATGGAATTTTGACGCGGTCCTGATGGAACCGTATGCGACTGACAACAGACAAGTGCAGTCATACATTTAGTCCAAAAAAAAGAAAGTTTTGCTGAACCAAGGGTCCCACCGATTGACACATTGCAATATCTATCTATCTTTAATAAAGGGGTTAAGACCACCCCACAAATCAGGAATAAAAAGGGTTCCCCACATTATTTCGAAAAAGGAAATCAGACGGATCTCATACGTTCCGGATTTTCTAAGGCCTAAAACTTGTGGTATTCATACGGAACTCGAATTGTTTCCTTTTTATTTGCTTCAACTATTACTAAAGAGATTTTATGGGAACCACATCTATGTTTAGATTGGCGCTATTTTTATTTTTTTGTTACGTGACAGTTGGACACTTGTGATTTACTGACCTGTTGCATGTTGTTCTATTAAGGAGCAGTTTTATGAAATCCATCTAAGGATTTTGTTTTTATTTTTTATTTTTTGGTCCCATAAGCACACGTAAGGTTTCTTAGTTCGTTTTTTCTGAATATTATCTTTGTATGTACGTGATGAGACATTAGTTATGCTTTAATTTTATTTCAATTTACTTATCCGACATAAATAAGAATAAAAATAAAAAATCACTAATTAAGTAAATTATCATATAATGGTATAATTAAATGCATATTTGGTACCCATTTACGTTATAGAGTTATTGTAAAGAATAAATTATATATGATCACTGAATGATAAGAACTATACACTTCTCCTCAGAAAGTTGGCCTAATGCTCCAAAAAATCCTCAATATAATGGGCTCAGTAATTATGACGTTGAGTCGTAATTTATGTTATATTTTTATAATAGGCACTCTTTTCGTTTTTTTTTTTAATTAATACTTTGTATTAAGAGTAACTAAAGTTGTGGTCCAATTGATGTGTGCAAGTCAAATCTAGGATAACTTTATAACATATGTCATTAACTAACCATTGCTCATCAGCATTAATTTTTCGAAAATAATTGCAAAATAATAACCAAACTAGTCGAGTGCAAACTTGCTAGTTAATGGAGATGGTTGTCTTTCTGAAAGCAACAATTATTCACAAGACCTTTCTGGATATTTCTGAAAGGAATATTCTGAAAATACTTATTTTCTGATGAAGACCGCGTATGCAGTCTTCAATTCTAACCAATGACCACTACTTTTTCTTTATTAAAAAAACAAAAGAGAGGCGACCAAAGACCGGTCATTCGCTAAGCGCATACAACTCTTAAATCTCTCTCAAATTATCCTGATTCCGTTGTGGCATCGGAAAAGTTGTTAAACATGAAGCGAGTTATGTGCCTGGGTGTATCGATTTATCATTTTTCAGCTTATTTTCCATGGTTACTTCTAGTTCTATTGAACACCAATGCTTTATGGTACAAGCTTCGCATATGATAGTATTGTCAAATTTAAAACTTTAGAACCATTAACGTATTCTTTTTCTATAATAATTTAAATAACGTGGGTATTAAATTTGAAGTAATTTGGAAGTTATTTAGCTTTTCGACAATATTCTTCTAAAAAATTTTCCATCAATTAAGAGTTTTTTTCTATAAAGTACCAATAATAATAAAATTTTAAGTTAACCTAATTTCTGTTCAAGATTTATCTAACTAATGGTAATTAATAAATAACAATACATACAATTTTAATTATTTAGGTTGAACAATATTATCAAAGGACTTAAATATTTAATGCAAATATGCTTGATTTCCTCTTGTTTTATCTTATAGAAATTTTATTTTGATATATAATAAAATGATATAACAAAGACATATAATTAGGAATTTTAGTACCCTTGTGGGTACAATAATTATTGTTGTATTTATGAAAGAATCGTCGGGACATGATTTGTTGTATAGTTTGGTACTAATTTTTGTGTCACAAAGGAGCCCTTGATTCCTTGAACCCTGTTCTTTTCTCTGCTTTCATCGTTCAAACCGTCTCCTCATATTTATTCTCTTTAAATATAACCAAACCAGTTTACATGCTAGTTATTTGCAAAACTAAATTATACAACAACCGCCTTTCTCTCTCAAAAACTATTAGAGAAATCCATCTTCTCTTCTTTCACCTACCTCTTCACGGCCTCTCTCACCAACCCCTCGATCTCTTCTCTCTTTACAAAATTCACAGGCACCAAATCGTAACTTGATACCCCTAAAACAAACCAACCACCACCAACTCGAACACACACACAGAGAGAAAGAACCAATGGGAAAGCCTCGGCGTATCCACCCGACACCAGCACAAGTTTCACCAGCACTTCCTGTGGCAGTGGCGGCACTTGCGGTCGCACTGTCACCAGAGGAGAAAGATGTACTCTTCTACCTCCTTTCTGTTGCCTCCGGACAGCCGACCAATCTCCAGAAATCGCCAGAGCACTCACCTGATTTGGGTTGTGGCTGCTTCAGTTGTTACAAGGTAACGTATCATTTACTCCTTTTCCATTAAGCAAATCTTAAGCGAAAAACTGAAGGTAATCTATCTTTTTTTGAGGAATGGTTTTACTTTTGGTTTCATATATATGCCAGTGAAGATTTTGTTGCATAGGTTGGAAGAACATGTGAATTCTGTGCAAATTAACATAATTAATTGTGAATTTTATATTTTCTGAATGAAAATTATTTGTAAGTTAAAAAATTTAAATATGCTTGACGTTGGTTAATAATGAGTTCGGTTCACACTGTTAGTTTTTTTATGTATGAAAATATATTTGCACTGATGATTTCTGTGTGAAATATTAGCGATATTAGCAACCTCAAACTTATTTTTATGATTAAAAAATAATTTTGTGTATCTATTTTTCCCTTTGTATTGAGAATATTCCAAATTGAATTTTTAGAAGAGTGCAGTTGAGTGTTTGACATGCAATCCGGAAATTGACCTGAATTGCTGATTTCATATATATACTAGTATTTGTTACGTCTCGACAACTCAAAACTCTTGAGGTTTCTAAAATAATTAAAATGAAATAAAATTCTTACAAGTTCCGAGTCAAATGATGTATGTCGATTTTGAATGCATTAACGGATTTTATTTACTTATTTAATGTATGGTTCTTCATGGTATACAATAAAAAAAAATACTGTACATTTATTGTTACAGTACAATTAACGGTTGGAAATTTCAACTTATATGAGAATAAAGAATTTTCACTTGAGCTTTTAATTAATTTACTTCATTAAATGGAACCCCATCCGATTCCCCAAACATTGGTTTGATTTGAAGAACCAAGATATAAACCACCATATAACGCATTTCATTGTTGGAGTTTTTTTTTTTTTTTTTTTGAGGTTCAGGTGGCAATCACCATACCTACAAATTTTATTAATAAAAAAATAATTACAAGTACAAAGCATTGTTGGAGTTTTTACCTCTCGAAATCAGTATTTCCTCTGTTTTTTCACGAACCATATATATATCGTACTTTTGTATATAAAATTTACCTAATTTTATGATTTAAGCCTCTTAATATTGCATTCTGACCTGTAGGTGTTCTGGGAACGATGGGATTCTTCGCCAAACCGGCAAGTTATTCACGAGATAATAGAGAAAGTGGAAGCGAGTGAAGAAGGAAAGAGTCGCCGTAAGTCTTGCCGCGCGAGAGGTAAAGACCGTAAAAGTTCAGTCGAGTCAAATGAGGAGGAGATGAAAGAGGAGAGCCTTGTTGAGGAAGCGGATCATGAACATGATAATTGTAACGTCAGTCATGATGATCATGATGATGGCAGTGTTCATCATGATAGTTGTAGTGAAGGTGGTAATAAGAGCAGTGTAGTTGGAAGATTTGTTAGGTTTATTGGCGAAAAACTTCTTTGGGCTAACTGAAAAATTTGAAGGTTTTAATTTGTTAGTTTTTACCCTTTTTAATCCTACTTTATACGGGGGCATCTGAATTGTCATGCTTTGACTGTAAAGTAGATACCAAAATGAAGAAAAATAGAGCTGTACAATCTTTTTCTAGTTTCTCTTTCTGGCTACTGATGGATATTACTTGATTAGGGTGTTAGTGTGTTACTAATGAGTTTGAAATGTATATATTTTTCTGTGTTACTAATGAGATTGAAATGTATATATTTTTCTGTTTGAAATTTACTTAAATTATCAAGAACAGATTTCTCAATACCCTTATGTGAAAATTATATGTATTATTTTTGTTAGGAATTTTATTTGAGGGTTGCGTTTGGATAATTTGGGATTAACTCTTCATCCATATTGAAAAAAAAATGATACAAACAAACTAATTAAAAATTATTTTCGTATTATAATTTTTTTTTGTGAAAACAATCTTTTTCTTAATCATTTATGGTCTACGGATAAAACACTCTTAAATCTAGTCTTATTTTCAAAGAATCCAAACTCACCAAGAAATATTAGTAATTGCAGATTAACGACGCCACATGAATAGTGCTTAGAAGTATTTATTATCATAAGATCGTTGTTCTTATTTTTATTATAAAATTATTATGGCAGTGCACTTTATTTACTCCTTATGAATATTAGTTACTCCTTTAAATGAAATTATGTATTTAAACTTATTATGTACTCCCATCTCTTATATTTTTTACTTACTTTCTTATACATATTTATTTACTCTCTTATGATTATTAGTTACTCTATTAAATTAACTACATATTTAAACTTATTAGATACTCACTTATACTTCTTATTTAGTTCATTATTTTTATTAGTTACTCTCTTATTATTTACATCATTAAATTCACTATTGTCCACGCACCTATCTTCTTCAATTATGTTTTCAAATCGAAAGTAGTTTGTGTTTACACTTATGACACCCAGAGAATCTCTACACAAAGGGAAAGTAGAATTAGAGATCAACCAAGTATCGATGCAACGAAGATGAAACATGCTTGAGCATCGCGCCTTGATATGGCTGCGAAACATGGCGAGGATCTACCACGCATTGCAGACCACATTAGCAAGAGGAGCGATGAACCTGATGAGAATACCAGTGGGGATTGAGGTGCGAGAGGTTTGAGCATCACGTCAATGGTTGTCGTGAGGCAACGATTAATAAGAGAATAGAGGTGGAGGAGGTGGAGCCCTAGATCGAGGTGAAGGGGAGGTGAGGCAGCGACTAGGACAAGGAGCAGAAGCGGAGGAGGAGTAGGGCTGGATCGGGATGAAGGAGAAGCACATGGTGAAGGAGAGAAAAGGAGAGGCACAGAGGTGAAAGGAAGAAGAGGAGAAGAGGAGAGGCGTATAAGGAGAAAGAGAGAGGAAGCAAAGGTGAAACAGGAGGGTAAATGGGAAAAAGAAGTGTGTGATTGTCTCAAGTAATTTTCTTTCTAATAGAAATTGATTACTATCATTGCTATCGCTTGAATAAAGTGAACATATAAAATAGATAATGTGAATATATATATATGATCAAAATGAACATATACAAACAAATAAGTTGAATATGCATATAAAAATTCGAACAAGTGATGACAAAACTTATTTGTTTTTATGTGTTCATTTTGATCATCTATATGGTCACCTTGTCTATTTTATATGTTCAATTTATTCAAGTGATGACAAAAGTATTGATGCCAGTTATCCGCTTTTTAATTAGTGTTTTTCTTTTCTATACTTTTTGGGCTTTTGGGCCGGGAGATTAACAAATTTATACGCAGAGGGACTGCTAGCTGAAAAAATAAAAAAATACATTTACTATTCATTCGAATTTTAAAAATCGAATAAAAAAATACGAAATTTAAAAAATACGGTTGCAAGATCGGATTCTTGGAATCCGATCAAACAAATCGCTTAGATCGGATTCTGGGATACCGATCAAAGCTTAGATCGGATTCCAGGAATCCGATCAAAATTATGCCTTTAAAATTTAATTAAATATAATTTATTAATTAAATATTAATTGGTGCTTAGATCGGATTCTGAGAATCCGATCTAAGTTATATGCTTAATATTAATTAAAATAATATAAAATATTAATATTTATTTAATATCTATTAATAAAAAAATTAATATTTATTTAAAAGCCTCACTAGATAATAATTAACAATGATGCTATTTTTTAAATATTAAAAATTAAATTTGTGTTGTCGTGTCGTGTTAGTTCGTGTTCGTGTCGTGTTGTGTGTCGAATCGTGTCGTATTAAATCGTGTTAATTTTTCAGGATTGTCAACACGACACGATTATGACACGACACGATAACATGATCGTGTCGTGTTAATTCTGTACTCATGTCATGTCGTGCCAACACCGTACTCGGATGGGGGTACAGCTAGATTTAGACTCAGTTTTTAGGTGGGTACAACTAGCCTCAGACTCAGGCTCAGTACGAAAGGGGTACATTCATCCTCATCCACACATGAGGAGCTAGCTCTTTACGCCTACCCTCACACCTTCTATACTTAGTCAGGCTGATGCTTATTACTAGGTATACGGTACCCACCCCACTAGATGACTCATTCACACCTATCTCTCACCGTGCATTCGCCTATTTTAGAGCCTCTTCTAGTAAACCACCCTATCATCCCACTTAAGTTCTTACGACTCTTCATCCCCTCATCTAGTGAGGCTTTTAAATAAATATTAATTTTTTTCTATTAATAGATATTAAATAAATTTTACTTTTAAATAAATATTAATATTTTATATTATTTTAATTAATATTAAGCATATAACTTAGATTGGATTCTCAGAATCCGATCTAAGCACCAATTAATATTTAATTAATTTTTAAATTATTAATTTAATATTTAATTAATTTTTAAATTATATTTAATTAAATTTTAAAGGCATAATTTTGATCGGATTCCTGGAATCCGATCTTGCAACCGTATTTTTAAAATTCCGTATTTTTTTATTCGATTTTTAAAATTTCAAATGAACAGTAAACGTATTTTTGATTTTTTCGGGACTGCTAGATATGTTGGCGCTGATAGGCCGTTTATGTAAATTTTGCAAACTTTGTTTTATAGTTAATTTCAGGCGGTACTGAATTTGCTATTCGACTATTGAGCCTAGCTACGTAGTTGTTTTTGCTCATTGTGCACATTTTTTTTCCCCCCTTTTGAATATAGTCCTTCATTGAACAATTAAATTTCAAACAGGCAAACAACACATTGACTTCCTCTGCTAACATTCAATCTATTAGGTACAATTACATAAGAAAAATATGCATAACTATAACTATTAACTAGGGTTTGTTTGGATCGTATGGGAATAAGGAAGGAATAAGGATTTTAGGACTAAAACGTTAGAAAGTGTGTAATTTTGTAAGAGAGATTTATGTCTAGGAAAAAGTTATTCCTAAGAAGAGGTTATTTCTAGTCCATCCAAACGCCCCCTAGATACATAAATTACATCTATTACAGGAGCACTTTATTTCCCACTATATTATTCTTAGGAAAACCTTAAATTTATGAACTTTACAAAATAACGATTCAAACAACAAGTTTTTACCATATATTTAGACCTCAATTAGTTGAGGCCTCTGGCAATGATCCCATCCAAGCCGGCGGCAGCATCCCGGTTTGATCCTGCACAGTCTTAAGCAAAGGTGGTAACATACGGTAAACCCCCGCCACCTCCTTCATCGCACCACCGTCACTGCCACCTTTTCCGCCATTAGTCCAGACGCTAATTTTCGGTTGTAAACCCTTTACTCCATCAGCATTAATCCTGGCTATTTCTTGGTACATGCGCCCGTTAAGCATGAGGTAATCACGCAAAGCATTGTAATCTCCACCCAGTGCTTGGAGCAGCGAGGTTAAGTACGTGTTTTGGGCCGATGCTAACACGACGAGCCCTTCAGCCTCCTTTTGCTTGGCATAGAGTAGTGCATCAGCTTCTTTTTGACGAGCAAAAAATTCTGCTTCAGCAGCTGCACGGCGTCCCTCAGCAGCTCTCTCTTGTTCGTAAAGTGAGGTTTCGGCCGCCTTTTGCCGCCTGTAGACCTCTGCATTTGCTTCTTGCACCTATATATGAAGTAATAACTCATTGAGATATTACACATGCCAATTTCAAATCATTGGCATCATAAATTCTATAATCAGTTTAATTCTTTAATTTTTGACGGATTTAGCAGATTTAGTTATCTCTGTTAAATGTTTTCTTTTCTAGTTGTAGAGCCGATAGCGACGAAGTTTTTGATGACGACTGTCGGTAAGATGGTCGTACGACACGGCATTGTTATCATATTTGGTGGTGAGGATGGTCCACGGAGGTTTACAGTTTAGGTCGGGGGTTTAGAAGAGTGCGTCGGTTTAGGTCAAGCTCTTCATTATTGTTTTCTTTTTTGGTGTTGTGTACCGATGTGGTATCAATTTGACTTTGGGCTTGAACTTGGCTTAAATTTTGTGCTGTTTTTTATGGTTGCGTACCGATTTGTCGGTGCGGGTGGGGATAATTTGTAATACTTCTGTTTTATTAATGAAAATTGTCGGCATTTCGCCGGCCTTAAAAAAAAAACTGTTTTCTTTTCTTTTTTTGTTTTTCTTTTTTTGTTTTTTTATTTTTTATTATTTTTTTTGTGGCGACGTTTGACCTCAAATTGTATTTTTCTTGATTATTGAATGAATCAATCCAATTCATATGAAACTCATACAAAATTTCATCTCTAGTAGTTAAGAATTAAAATTAATTTAATAATCATATTTAAAGCACAAAAGTCCAATTATGGAGTCATAATAGAGTATTAGTGAGTATACTGGTAACTCACGTGATGCTGGTAAAAACCTCACTGGCGTCTCACGTGATACTGGTAAACCTCAGATCGAGCATTGAAGACAAAGAGTAAAAAGGAGAAGCTGTAACTAATTTTCTGTTAGACTGCAATAGGCGATCTTTAATTAAGCTGTAGCTTTCTTGTATGTTGGCTATAAATATATGTGTACACAGTATCTCAACGAACCATTCTATCAATACAAACTTCATTTTCTCATACTGTCATCTTCTACCCCTCTTTCTCTCTTTACAATTGTGCTTCTCTTTATAGAGTAATTTTCATATATTTATGGGGTTCAAAAAGAAATATTTTGTAATAATTTAAATGACATATAAAATTGTATATTATTAAGTCTAATTCATAGACAAATGGGGTCAATTGCACCCATTTAAATCACTTGGCTCTGCCACTGATCTCTAGGTGTAGCAGTTGTTTTTCCTTGATATATATTATACTATTATCTATGTAGCTGGTAATCTCTATTAAGACTCCTTTTATTTGAAAAAAATTACTAATGAAAAATCCCATGATAATTTCAAGAATTTTCAAAACAAAAAAAATAAAAAAAGGAGAATTGAATAATAAAAAAACTGGTACCTTCATCTCATACTCGACCATGGCCTGGCTAAGAAGCTCAGCTTTGAGTTTCTCAGTCTGTCGCACGGCATTCCTTCGCTCAACCTCCATTTGCAACTCGGCATCTCTTATAGCCACTGCCTTGGCTGCCTCAACCTGGGCCAACTTTGCTTGCTTCTCCCAACTGGCCTTTTTCATTGCCAGCTCAGTGTTTGCCTGTGCCACCTCAGCCTCCCTTTGGTTTTCATAAATCTTCACCTCAGTTGTCACCTTCACCTCTTGTTTCATTGCTTCTCCCTTTCTCTGCTTCTCATATATTGTTGTCTCAGCATCGACCTTGGCTGCATTCTGCTTTGTTTCCCCCTCCCTCACTTTAGCCCCAATTTCTCCCTTCATTTTCGCCTCTGCCACATCGACCTTCACCTGGTTTGCTGCCTCCTGCTGTGTCTTTTGACCTAGAAATGAGAAATACTCACTTCCTCGGACATCCACCAACTGCTTCACATTGGCATTGTATATAATCAGCCCGAATTGGTTGAGCTCCAATTGCACACTCTCAAACACGGCCTGCTTGAACTCCTTGGCGCCTTTGAAAATGCCCTCCATTGTCATCGAAGCAGCGAGAACACGAGTTTCACCCTCGATCACACCTTGAACAAGATCTTTGACATGGTTGGAGAGCTTGTCATGTGGTGAAATGAGTTTGGCATACTTCATGAGAGCCTCCATGTCGTCAGTCCGGGGACCAATGGTGAAGACAGCTGGCAAAATGAAGGGGAGTTTCTCGGAACTCATCGCTTGCACCTCGAAGGTGTAGTTGACTGGTGAGATGTCGAAGCGGCTGCATACCTGGCCAGGCAGAATCCAGGCCTTCTTCACAAGCTTTATGTCTTTGATACGGAAACCAGTGATGGCTAGGTACTCTGAGGCACCGCCCACACGGAAATATGCCATTTTTGTATATATATTTATAACAGAAACTATATTTACAAATGAAGTTGAGAATAAGAGATTTAATTAAGTACAATTGAATGAATGGATTTGTACGAGGGGATATAGCTGCTTAAATAATAGCTAGTCGCCTAGCCCACTAATTGGCTGAATGCTTAAATGATTTGCTACGAAAGAATGGATTGACGACCTAATTAAGAGTTGACCAACAGAGAGAGTTGACGTTCTTATTTTACTTCATTGTAAGGTGATGAGTAATCGAAAATTTTAACTTAAAAAAATTTTGTTTTTTTCCTCAATCGATGATTAATAGGGAATGATTAACGATATTAAATAGAGAAATCATATTGCTTAGCATATAAATAAATATCTTTTGTGACCAAACTTATCTTTTAGATATCTGTCTCATATTGTTTCATCTGCTATCTACTTCTAATAATTTATTATAGAACAATCAAGCGACAATTTTATTTCTATTTAGAACAAAGAGTAAGTAAATTTATATGACAATTCACATTTAATCATTAATCGATCAAATCAGATTTAATTTAAATGATAAATGGTTAAAAACGTATATATAGTAAGAGTTTACATTCTTGATCTAAATGTTTACATTTTTGGATTGATATTTTTATAAGAAATATGACATATATAGTAAACAAATTTATATTTAAATAATCATAATTAGTTTCAAATTTATTTGATATTTAATTATAAGCTATAGTCTTTAACTCAAAATTATAGATAGGACGAAGATACATACCTTTCATTTCCTAATTATATTTTTATTAAAGAAATAAATACTATATATCATGCTTTAGTTTTATTAATGAAATTCTGCAATCAACCTATTAATTTGGTGAATCAAGTCGTAAATGTCGTGATTCCTGAGGAGCTATCTATACTTTTGTCGATACGTACAGTTTGGAACTGCTAAGATATTGCTCCATAGTTCATACCTACATCACAATCCCTTGTGCGATCCAACCAAATTTTCCTAGTCAGACAAGTAGGCCTACGTGGAATCTCCCGTGTCTGTCTCTCTGATCCACTCTAGCACGCAGAAAAGTAGAGGCTCTTTCTTTTGTTCATGCTTTCTTCCCTCCTAATTAAGTAATTAGAAAGGCCGAAGTCCAACCTAGCACATCCTAAGTCGCTGCCTATTGTATCCAAAAAAAAAAAAAGTCCAACCTAGTACATAGAATTACTTTTTACTGCGGATTTCCAAGACAAAAAGTATATCTGGTTTCGGAGATGTTAAAAAAATTATCATGTTCTAGATATTTGTGTGTCCCACAAAGTCACAACCTAATAAGCAAAAACACTTAATTCTTTAATTAATTGCCAATAAAATTAAGTTTTTGGTATTGCAACGCGCGTATTAACATTTTAGGTCGAGTCAACAGAAGATTATATAAGCCATGATCCATTAAGAATTCACTAAAAGCAATTGATTAGAAGCCAAGAAATTTAGTTTAGGTAAATTTCATAAATATATGAAAAACAGAAAACTTTAATCAATTGTGCCTTTAAATTAGATACCAAAAACGTGTCATATATTTATGAAATAAGAGGTTCAGATCCTCTACGACAATTATTAATGACTACATAGATAGTTTGAAGCCAGTAAAATTTTTAATAAAATTATTGAAGTAATTAATAATCAAATAATTAATGTTGCATCAATAATAATTGTGTTAATTATCATATAAAAAATGAATTTTTAACTATGGGAGTCTCATCTTTTATGCAATTAATAGTCATATTTATAGGAGTAAAATATAAATTTTTGTAAAAGATATATATTTATGAGAAATATTTGACGCGGAAAATAATAATTGATACTAAGTTTAATTTGAATCCGCCACTGTCAATAAGTAAAATAACTATAATTCTGGTTAGTCCTAACTATATTAGTACATCTTGGATAAAAATGGATATCCTATCAGGTCAGCATTTATTTATATACATACTAGGTACCTCTCAAATACCGCAGCTTGACGTGGTTTTGATAGTGTTCTCGGATTAATGTTATCCATTAACGATACCATTAATGTTTTAGATGACGCGGATTGCACTACGTGTCTCTAATCAACAAAAAATAAATAAATATATGGCCACTAAGGTTTGCTCGGGTTTTTTTTTTTTTTGTCTTTTTTTTTTAGAAAAACATAGACTGGATTATAGTTGTTTCATAAAGACAAACCGAAAAAAAAAAAAAGCATTTAATACTTTTTCCATCTAAGTTTTTTCCCCTTTAATATCTTTTTTTTCCCACTAAATTGAAGTTTCAATCTAATTTTTATCCAAAAAAATTAAGTTTTAAGTTATATGTTGACATGTTGTAGACATCTAATCAAAACATTTTTAGATTTGGGGAGGGATTGGCTAACAATAATTAACTTAATAATTGACAATTCAAAAATTTAGAAGCAAGTTTATAAGAATATCATGGCATATAGATAGTCTAATAATTAGATTTCTTATACTTAAGTAATTTTTGGTGATATATTAAGAATCGTTAATTTTAATTGAAACTTTTAAGTCACTTGATGAATGGTGAAGCAAACTCCAGATATTATCATTTTTAAACTATTATGTGCCTCACATAAATCATATATACAATGCTTTATCTTTCAATTTTAAACTTCATTTTAAAAATAATTTTATAAAAATAATTATTGACTTCAATAAATTATTATCTTTCAACGTATCAGGTCTGCAACTAGTTTTGAATTTTCGGTAACAGGGGGGAGGATTTTTTCACCAAATTTCCAAATATATTAAGAGAAATTTTAATATGCACTATAGTGCATAGGGAGTTCTATGCACCGCGGACTTTTTTGAGAGTATTTTTGTAAATTGACAAATCTAATTTAACCAATCTAATCTACATATTGAAATCTCATAGCAAACCAAATTTTATAATTTTTTAGATTTTATTACTATTTTTTTCAATTTTTTTAAAACCTGCCATTTTTTGAATTTGTAAATAGTAGTTTGTTTCCAAAAATAGCAGGTTTTAAAAAATTCGAAAAAATAGTAATAAAATCTCAAAAATTGTAAAATTTGGTTTGCTATGAAATTTCAATATGTAAATTAGATTTGTTAATTTACAAAAATACTCCCGAAAAAGTCCGCAGTGCATAGAACTAACTATGCACTATGGTGCATATTAAACTTTCTCATATATTAATTTGAAATTAAACCATGATATAAATTAATATAAAATAACAACGAAAATTTATGTTGTATGAGAGCATGCATAAACAGATGCGTCGATAAAATAAAAATATATCCTGTTCGTCCGTTGACTAGTTCACAATACAATAATTACTTAAACAGAATTGCCAGCTCATTCCCAATCTATCACGGTGTCACGCTACTCACGCAACGTCGGCAACGATCATACAATACAAGCAACTTTCTTATAGGGTGTGTTTGGACGAGAAAGAATAAGAATAAGAATAAGAAATAAAGGGCCGGATTTAGAATCTCGTGCTAATTTTTATTCTTATTCAAATTCCATAGTTTTGTTAGTATAAGAATAAGGGGTCGGATAAGTCCAAATTCTTTATTCTTGTGTTGTTTGGGTTGCACAAGAATAAGAAATTTGGAGCTTATTCTTATCTGAATGCTTATTCTTGCTTATCCAAACACACCCATATAGAATTTGAAACAATCACGGTTTTTAATACCATACCGGCACCTCTACCGGTCAGGTGGCGAAAATCCGATATGTTGTCTCACAATACCAGATACCTCTGATTCGATCACTGTTCCTGTCCTCGGTATTACCGGAATTTTCCAGTACAATATTGGAAAAAGGTAATTACTACTTGCCATCCATCCTTATGTCATCCAAGTCATCCAGAGAGCGCTGGATGGATTCAGCGCGTTCATTTTTCCCCACCTTTACTTTATGCGTCGTCCCTCTCCCCTTCTGCCTTTCTTTTCCGCAGCTATCCTCTCCTCTCCTTCAAGTCTCTTCTCCTTCTATCTCCCCTCTCCTCCCTCCCTACTATCCTCTACTGTTTTTTTTCTGTTTCTGTTTTTTTTTGTTCCTGTTGTATGTTTGTATAGTTTATTTGTTACATCTGTTCATTTTATTTGTTATATTTGTTCAATTTATGTTCACTTTTTAATTATTTTTGTATGAGTCCAAATTGTTTGTGATATACGTTAAATTTATTTGTTATATATGTTCAATTTATTTGTTATATCTGTTTAGTTTATTTGTTATATATGTTCAATTTATGTTCACTGTTTATTTTTTTTTTATACAAGTCAGCATATTTGTTGTATCTGTTCGATTTATTTGTTATAACCGTTCGATTTATTTGTTATAACTGTTCAATTTATTTGTTATTTCTCTTCAATTTATTTGCTCACTTTTACTTTTTATATGTCCACATTGTTTGTTACATCTGTTCAGTTTATTTGTTATTTATGTTCAACTAGTTATTATATCTGTTCAGTTTATTTATTATATATGTTCATTTTTGTTCTTGTATATACACTTTGATTATATGTTCATATTATCTTTGTATCTGTTCAATTTATTGTTGTATGTGTTCATTTAGAAGGTGGAGTTCATGGGAATAAAAAATCTGACAGAAGGAGATGAGGCAGAGAAAAGGAAGCATGATGGAACGAAGGAGAGGAGGGGAAAAGAGAGGAGGCGAGGCAGAGAAAAGGACGAGGGAAGGGAGTTTTTTTCGATTTGCTGGAGGAGGCGATTCGCTGGAGGAGCGCTAGCGATGCGCGAAAAAGAAAAACGCGAGAGGAAGGGGAGGGAAGGGGAGGGAAGGGATTGGATAACGCGGATGTTTTTTCGCTGGATGATGGATATCAGTCCTGATGGAAAAACACTGAAAAGAACATTCGTGGGCCCATATACCGAACCCATAAAATCCCACGCGTTATACAAAAGAAGTCAATGAAATTAAAGAGAACTAGCTAATGCATCGCGCTTCGCGCGATGTATGATTGGTTTAAGATAATTGTTAGAAACAAATGATGTGCCTTGTCAGAATAGCAGATGATGAAAAATATGATCAAATGCAAATCGATAAGAACCAGAATTAAGGTATCATTACTGAATAAAAATTTACCAAATTTCAAAAGCTAAACTAAACTAATTATTTATGGAATAAATCATAGGCAAGAAAATTGCTGTGTGGAGATGGAAATGACAATTATGAAACGCAGAAAACAGTCATCGAATGAACCAATTGTTGAATAAAGTAGCTGGAAAAAGTTTTTTCAAACTTGGTATTTTGCAGTTTAAGGCTGCGAGTTATCAGCAATAACACGGAGGTTGAGATTTAGATAAGAATGACTTTGAGGTTGTGAATCGAAGATGTCGATGCAATTACTGAATCAGTAGTGTAAAATTGCCATAGCATACAGAAAAAAATGAAACGATAAAATTAGTACAAAACTTAGTAGGATACTTAATCTGTTAATGTACAAAAACGAAGGATTCTTAGACCGGACAAAATTATTTTGCAGGCAAACAAAATAAGAAATATGATGCTGGGCAAACATCTGATTTTTATGTATACATAGGACAACACATAGATAGGACTGTGTTAATGGACCTGTTTACATAGAAAATATTTTACATAGTGATTTTTTTTTTTTTTGGCTGCATGAGATGATAGAAAAGTCTTATGCTATGATAGGGGGTATCTAGATAGATTGCTCTTTGTGCAGTATTTTTTTTTAATTTATACCAGACATATTGTGCATGATGCAAAAGAAAAAGAAGCATGGAATATAAAATTAAGGTCCAGTACATATGCTGGTGTTTTTTTGGGAAGAGTTTTGGTGCTGCGAAGGTAACCAAGCAAAGCTTGGTCTGTCACGGGTGTATTGTGGAGCAAACACTGTACTATGAAAACATGTCAAAGGTAATAGAAATGAACTATTGTTTTTTTGGTTTTTCTGTCACGGGTGTACTGTGGATGGAGTGTCTATGCCTAGATATTATTGAGGCTGTATAAAGCAGTTCTATATATTTGCGGTAAGGCAACAGAAATTGAGGAAAATTTAGATCTGTAAAGAGCTCTGTTGTCTATTGTTTTCTATGGAGATGAGGTATAACATAGTCATGGAATGGATATATACATATATAGTTTGACACATAAAATGTTGATCTCACCCGGAAGCTGAGATGTTTAACTTATAGGGCGAGTTCGACATTTTCTGTTTTAGACTAATGTGTATAGAGTGATTTTTTTATGTGTTGTTTTGGACTGTGATTTTGTTTTTTTAGCTTGGAGAGAAGTGTAGGATAGATAGATATTAGATGTATAATTTTTGGTTTTTTGTATGGATAAATGAAGGACGGTAATTAAATAGCTGGATAAATTTGATAATAGCTAAGCATGGCTGCTAAACAGCATGCAGATTGGATACTGTTTGGCCTGTGATAATAGAAACAGAAACAACAGCTGTATGTTGGATGTATGTGGTTGTTTTTTTGGAAATACAGTTGGCAGATCAATGGCATGGAAGAGGTTTTCTGGTGTTCCAGCAGGTGCTATGCTTGCTACGAAATTAAATTCAGTGTTTTATATAGGTTTCTGGTACGAATGGTATTGATGCATATCTTTTTTTTTTTTTTTGTTAGTGTGGGTGTTATATTGTCGTGTCACTGATTTGTGCTGTGACTGGTTTTGGTTCTGTCCGCACTGCTGTAGGAACTGAGAGGTACCTAGTATCAGTTTTTTTTCCTTGATTTTTGTAGGTTAGTTGTTATTTGTGTTAAATTTCTCACTGATTTAGTTTGATCTGATATTGCTATAATCTGTTTTGACAGTGATCGAAATGAGTTTTAGAATGCCTGGTGTAGAAGATGGCATTGTCCTGGCAGCAAGGCTGGCTATTTTTCATGGATGCTTTGCAGCAAGATGTCAGTCTGGCTGGTGAGGTTGGAGAGATGCTTTGTGCAGGCAATGTCAGCGGCTGGGATGTTTCTGGAGAAGGACAGTATGTTGGAGGTATTGATCCATTGACTTGTTGGTGTGTGTGGGAGTGCGAATGTAAGGAGTGAGTTATATTACTTTGTTTTGCTGCAAAATGGTTAGGATATGCTATTTTGTTGTAATCGGTAATTTTCATTTGCTACTTTATTAATCAACACATTTTTTATTTGGTGCTTTATTAAGTCATGCTGGCTCAAGTTAGTCCAGGTTTTGTTAACCGTAGCTCTTCTGCTGGTTCAAGTTCAGTATGTAGTAATCTAAATATAAAGATATATAACTTACTAAGTGAGAAAAAAAAAAATTAATGTGCTGGTCTAGCGAGGCATGTAGGTATTTTTTTGGAAGTGCATGAATCGTTCTGGGAAAGGCAAGTTTTGTTATTTTGTCATTTTGTTTGCTTTGTTCTGTTACAGTAATAAATAAACTACTGCTATTTAGTGATATCAAATTAAATTTTTGCAAACAGAATTTAGATGTTAGCGAGAAATGTAAAACGAAAAGCTGTAATTGTGCAGAGCAGTAATGGAATAGTAGCATTTTCTTATAACGATACATAGTTATATACACATTATTTTGCACATACAAAGTTTGTTTTTTTTATCTACACAGAGGAATCCATCACAAAACTTCAACTGCGCACCGTAATGGGAATGATATTTGCATATTGCTATTATGTAATGCAGTTGAAGTTTGTGATGGTACACAAAAGTATAACATGATAATTTTTTTTTGCCTTTCTGATAAGGGATATCTACTATGCAATGTGCAAAATAACTACTGGCTTGCTAAGTAGTACAAAAGTGGGAGAGCGCGACATAGTTAGCTTCCTCCTTGCAAGCATTGTTCCAAAACAGTACTTTCTTGTTCTAGATCATGGTGTGTGGCTTGGCGTGTTGCTGTCTGTGGGTGTGTTGCCAGGTGGGTTTAGTGATTCTGTCTGTTTTGGTTCCTTTATTGAATCATGAGATAGCTTCCTTTCCTGATCAGTACTGTCCTTGGCAAGTGCAGTACTATGTAATAATGGTATAATCAGGCAGAGATTTTTCAGAATATCGATTGTACCAGAGGAAATAAGATGGTAACATGAAGATATGTAAAAAAGATCATACTCTGTGTACTTCAGTGTATCTGAATCTAGAAATAGTTTTTTTCTGGCACCACTGTGAACTAAAGAGCTTTCTTGTGCTTGTCGTTTGCTGTTTATGGCAGAAGAAATGTCAATTGAATTTGGTGATAAAGTAACTCTTCATAACAAAATAAGATACGCATATTTCCGATAGTATAGCCATAGTAAATAATTGAGGAAGGAAAAAAACCCTTTTTTATCTGAAGTTGTTGCAGGTTGGATTTCAGCTGATATCTTTGTTGGTGTAATTGGTGGTGGTGTAGAAATGGATGGCTGAAGGACTAGTATGGTTGGACGATGCTGATCATGAGAGAGCGATTGTTGTGGCGTGTCTTCACTGCATTGGAAATATTAAATTATAGAATGGATATCGATCATAGGCAAGTTATAAAACAATTAACAGTATCATAAAATTATATGAGCTGTGAGAAAACCTGTGATGTTGCGGTGCTTGCTCGGTACTTGTTGTAGCTTGATGTGCTTGGTCAATAGGTAAAACTGGTGGACCAGATGGAGGTACTGGTTCGACACGCACAATAGTGTTTCTCCTGACTCCTGGATAATTTGGTAGTTCTTTTGGAAGTACTATTAGTTGATATGATTTACCAATTATATCCAGCAACGGTTTTGGAGTATCAGCTTTTGTAGTTTCATGTATCTTGATCATATCATCGACATCAATTCCAGTCATGAATTTTGCAATCTTGCCCAGAGCCGTGAACTCTGCTATGCCGGTATTGTCCCTCACATCGAGCAAGAGCTTGTACCTGGATGAAGAAAACACAGTGAAGTAATCCAGCCAAATCTTGGATAAGTTTTATATTTGTTTTGCTAAATAATAGAACCGCAAAAGTACTGTTTCGTAATTTTGGTAGACTGTTTTAGTAGAAGAAGGGCTGGGCATACCATTCTATGTAATCATTGCGATGCATGGCACATCTTTCGCAGAACTGATTTTTTAGCTTGCTGATGCATTTTTTGCATGCTCTGTAATGCCAGTCGTATCTATTTTTCACATCATAAATTGATACAACGCATTTGTACAATGTATTCTGGAGAGCAATAACACGCATAAGTATTAATCAAATATGATAAATGTATATGATAATGAAACCAAGTAAATATAGAAAGATAGACAGAGGCAAAAATGATTGTGTTTGTTTTGTTCATTTTTTTTTTACTGGTAATGTACTTACAGAATGCACATTTACAGGGATTGCTAGGAATTCCGAGATTGTAAGCATTTGTGGGTCTGAATGGTCAAATTGCTGTGCTTGGTTTGCTATAGCTGTTCCATCGTATGGTGGTCCTTCCGCGTCAAGCACAATTGGCGGTAAATCTGGTGGCAAGCTGATGAGAAAGATCATAGCAGGACCAAAAATGTTTAGGTCTGCCTTAGGCAAAATAGTATATATTGATTGTTAATATTAAATAAAATTGTATGTACCTAGCAGCAAACTGTACAATTTTCGGGATTGTTTTATCAAAGTAAATTCTTGTTCCGCTGATTGCTTTTAGACCGTAAACACCTAAAGGAATTTGCAAGGTAGGTAACTTGTTAGTACGATAATCATGGGATTTAACAAACAACAGGTATCCCTTTGTTTGACATAGAATTGATATAGATTAAGCCAAAGAAAAAAAAAACTATGCTACAGAGAAACTAACGAAGCCATTCATTGATCTGTATTGCACTGCAGATAATAACAACAGGATGCATTTTTGATTCTTCGTGCAAAGCTGGAATGTCAAATATGTGCAGAAACTGGCTCCACAGTGTCACTTCAACCATGCACCCCCTGCCAACCAGAAAAAGAACTATATTGTTACATGCATGAATGCTTGTTACATCCCTACATGGACTAAAGGGAAAAAAAGCAGCACAGATTTTGCATCAATATGGCACGATTATAAATTATAGGAAATGAATTATCAGGACTCTTAGTAATACCTCTCGTCTGCTAGGTACATTGATTGGTATGGCTTGGACTGGTTAGTTTGCTTTATGCGACTGAAGCCAGCTATTCTGCCAATTACATATGCACAAGGATTTTTGTGTTAGATGAGGTAACGGAACTAAAAATGTAGAATTAGTTTTCTAGTAATGAACAGAAGAGATACACTAAATAGGCGTGTAAATCAATGTTGGTGTGGCAAAAAATGTGATTCTGTGTTCAGTAACTGTAGAAGAAAAGATGAGGAAAATACCTATTATTTTATTGGTATCTTTTATCTGAGCTCCAATGGCATCGAGATGTTCAAAGTTAAAGTACAGCATCGGAATTTGAATACTTGAAGAAGCTAGTGGTATAATGGTGGTCTGGTCCATGAAATAGATGATGCGATCTCCTGGAACGACATGATATTTGGTTGGAGCAGGTGTGATAGAGAACCTTGCTATTTCGCAGATGCGACCTTCCTCAACTAATCTGGATAGTCGCTGGTAATGTTCTTTTGGTATCCTGGCCTCTATGACAGAACCCTGCATGATTTGCCATGAATGTGTTAGAGTTATGTCCTAGAAGCCAATCATTATATGGCTACTTCTGTGGTTTATGATATTGATGATATTTGATCATTTATTCCTTGATTTATTTATTGACAGATCATTCAGGTTGAGGATCTGAATTGTGGATCTCTATGTTTCATTTATAATAAATGACAATAATAAATCTAAAAGGTCCGTAATCTTGATAATTAACAAGGAATATTAATTATCGGATAAGATTAATATGCAAGTTAAGTGATGATTAAGTTCTACAAATCATAGGTAAGGAGTTGGCAACTTAATTGCATATGTATATGTTATAGAACATAGTACGGGACACGACCCAATGAAATAAATATATGGATTGTGTTATGTGTCATTATTTATTTCATTTGAGTTTGATTCTAAGTTTGAGATTGTTCAGCTTTTCCACATGAGGATAGGTTCAATAAATATCGTCTACCGTTGATTCCTGATAAGGGCTGCTATACAGACTTTATTTATGTTCTCTTGAATTGTGCGGGGAAAAGTTGTTCATCAAGAAAATCGTATGTCCCTCATTAATTTACTTAGTGAGCGATGATATCTGTTTGGGCCCCTTGATGGAGATGGATTGTTTGCTAGCAACTGATACAGTCATCTCTAGATCAAGAAACGTATAATCTGCAAGAATGACACATTCCTATCTTGGATTATACGATGATATCATGTGACATAAGAATCAGACAAGGAAATACTATTATTTCTTATGCAGGATTAAAATATTATAGCAGTACACTATTTATGCGAATTGGGAATCATAATGTGTTGCTAGATACCGCTTATGATTATTGGAAATAAATAACGATTTATTTTCCATGTCCAACAGAGCATAAATCCTCAAAGGTTCACACAAATAGGTTTTGACCATGCGTGCATTATTTATTTGGTTGTATTAAGGAATGCAACAATATGATATGTTGACTGATTAATTATGTACTGTTGTGAACCGTCATAATTAATTAATTAAGTCAAACGGATTATATAGAAATAAATTAATGCATATTATAATCCTTAAATAATTATCAAAGTGTTGATAATTAATTTGTTCAACATGAATTAATTAAAGTAATTAATTTGAGCTAACGGGCCTATATTTAAATGGTAAATTAAAAGTCCTACTTGAGAGCAATTAATTGGGCCACTAATTAATTGAATTAGAGGACCGATTAAATAATTGATGGAGCCCATTTAGGCCCATTTTATGGCTGCCCTAGTGATGGCATAGTTGTAAATTAGTTACAACTTTTTGGGAAAGTGGTTGGTCTATAAAAAGACCACTTTGGGAGCCAAAACCCTAGCCACCTTGTCCTTTTCTCTCTCCCTAATATTTTGGACGAAAATTAAAGGAAAAATTTCAGAATTTTTTCCTCTCCACCATTGCTCTCTTAAGCTCATGTGTTGAGCACCTCTTGCCTCTATCCAATTAAATAGTTAATTAAGGCAAAGGGAAGGAAGGGATTAGGCTTAACCTCTCATCTACTAGCATAGATCGAGGTTTTGGTTAATACCTTGGTGGACTTGAGGCCGAGACACGCGTGGTGGTGCGCACAACCTCGACATCGCCGGATTCGAGCCTCCTTGTTGCGATACAAGGAGAGGTAGCCTTCCTAACCTCTATCTTTTGTGTGTGAAATGCTTGGACTAGATCCCTCGAGGTCTATGTCGTTTGGATTGTTAATTAAATGGTTAATTAGCATAAAAAATTTCGAAAATTAGACTTCCTAACAGAATGCTATCATGCTTTGACCATAAACTGAACAATAATTGTCTAGATGGATAGGGCTATAAAGCTATGCAATAGGTGATAAGAGGAAAAACATACATATGCATCTAGCAATACAGTCCCATAATACCATATAAGAGAACCATCAGGTGGTGTTGCTGCCCATACTCTAACAATCCTGACTTGAATTTTAATCGAATGCACCCTGCTAGCCAAGTCAGAGATTTAGACCAGATCTGTAGTGTCCATCTGCAAATAACAACATACAGAAAAAACTGGTGAGAATGGAAAATGAATTTATAAGAAGAAACACTAAAAAAGAGCCAGTGGCAAACAAAATTAAGAAATAGTAAAGATTAGACAATAAAAACAATCATTTCAAGAAAGAATACAGAATCATAACTATACAGTAACAATACCTATTTGTGCATAAATTTCTTTGTACACAATGTTTTTTGTATAGCCTGTATAGTTGCCTAGTACATTAGGTATAAGGATGCTTAATCCATCCGGAGAAGTTGCCCGTGACAGTGCAACATATAGCTGTCCATGAGCAAAGACTGGCTCAGAAAGATAAACACCTATCCCATCAAGGGACTGACCCTGGCTTTTGTTTATGGTCATCGCATAACATACTCGCAGCGGAAATTGTTTCCTCCTAAGGTCAAATGGTAGGTCATTATCTTGATGGATAAAAACTATCCTTGGTATACAGACTTCCTGCCCAATAGCACTGCCGGTGATAACACGGGCCTTTAGAAATCTCGAAGATGCCTGGGTTATAACCAATCTGGTTCCATTGCAAAGGCCATTAGGTTGATTAATATTGCGCAGTAACATGACAGGAACTCCAATCTTCAGTTCCAAACAGTGTGGTGGTAAGCCACCAGAAGTAATACTATGCAGATACTCATCCGGATAATTACCGCGCAACTCACCATCAATACTCTCTTTGTCAGCTGCTGTATCAGCACTGTAATATGTAAACATTTCTCCAGGTATTTGAGAAAGATTTTTTTTGTTCAATAAATCAACCAAAGAATTTTTCGGAGCCAGTATCGCTCTTTGACGAAGGTAATCATCATAGACCTGTGATTCATTCAGGTTTCCATAGATTGCAGATATGATTGCTTCATCTTCATTACCATCATGTTTAATAAGGAACTGATCAGGTATCTTAATCCATTCCGGTTCAAGAACTCCATCAAGGGCTAGAGCGGGTACCTCACCATCTCCAATAGCAAGCAACCATGAAGCAAATTGTGCAGTCCTTGTTACTTGGAGCGGATCATTGCTGGACCGAGTTAGCCTCATGTTCTGGGTGAGGCGCAAAATTGTAAAACGATCCCATAAATAGGAATGAACAATCGATGCTACGATTGTATGGTACCTAGTTCCATGTGTAACAACTGGCAGAGTTTGTCTAAAATCTCCACCAAGAACAATGGTCATGCCACCAAATGGACAATGAGCCAGTGCGGGATTCGTAGAACTAAAAAGGTCTCTCATTGTTCTATCAAGTGCTTCGAAGCAAAGTCTATGACTCATTGGTGCTTCATCCCATACGATCAGTGAAGCAGCTGTTATCAATCTTGCTAGCTGACTATTTTTTTTTATGTCACATGTGCAATTCTCAGTGAGCTTGATTGGTATTTTGAACCGTGAATATGCAGTGACACCTCCCTGAAGGAGGAGCGATGATAGGCCAGAAGATGCGACTGTCAGAACTACCTTGCCCTGTGATCGCAGCTTGGCTGTCAATGCAGACCACAGATGTGTCTTCCCTGTTCCACCAGGTCCATAAACAAAGAACTGTTTTCCTTGCCTATTCTGTACTGAGTCGGTAATTTTTTCAAGGATACATCTCTGTTCATTATTAAGACTCGAAAGGAGCCCAGGTACTTGCTCCCGAAGGTCGACAGTGTTATATGAAATGATAAAGGTTTCAGAACCTAGGTCAAATGAATTTGTATTCCTTCGTTCTACCCTACTAGTCGTTGGGCAAAGCTAAGGGTCGATCCACAAGGACAGTAAAAATGATTACCGGACTTAATTTTTCTTAAAAGCTAGACAGAATGATTTTTGTGAAGTTTTAATATAAAAAGGCAATATTAAATAACAATTAAAATTGAAGATATAAATGATAAAATATTTTTTTGGGTTGATTTTTGTATTTTTCTAGACTCAAACAGAAGCAAGAAAATGTCCTAAGGGTTTGGGTTCATTTAATTTGGCTCTGGAGCGTCAACGCTACTCGCTTTCGCGCGTAACAGAGGAAATTTCGGACCGAAATCTATAAATTTCTGACCGAAATTTATAGACCATCGTGCCGAAATTCACTCCAGACTCTCTGTTTTGGTTTGATAATTTTTGGTTAAGTTATGTGAAGGTTACTTGTCGACCAGACCTAAATCCTGACCTCAGCTGTCGCAATTTTGGATTGGATTTGGTAAGGAACTCGATTTTTACCACGTAACCGACTAGTCCTAGACTTTCGTGTTGGAATTTAGTCAATTAAGGTCTTTGTGTTGGAATTCTAGAGATATCTAAGTCCTTTCAGATCAGTAGAAACTGCACCTATCGGTTGATTAGTTAACCCCTCTTTCGAGTGAATGGCTTACCTCAAATACTTAGTAATTTTTACGATCTATTCTAGTTTAATGGCCTAAAGACGCTGCAGTTCATCCATAGGTAAATAATCAAACAAATCATAAACATAGCCAAGCATATAAATAATATCTCAACACAGCAACATCACATAACGTAATCGTATCTCATCAAACCATAACAAATACCAAATTAAACTACTACCTAACCTTAAGACATATTAAAATTTAGCCTAACATATTCAAACTACGAATAACAACAAGTATCATGCATAAAACAACAAATAAACCCATAGAATAACAAGATAAAGTCATGAAATAGTTAACCAAATAGCCTCTATGCTTTACTTCTTCTTCTATGGTCAGAAGTCGATGGAGAACAGATCTGGGTAGCTGCCGCCGTGTCCAAACTCCGCTGCCTTGCCTTCGAACTTCGTGGAAAGAGCCAAAAACACTTGTGCAAGAGGTGGAAAACTATGTGGGAGAAGGTAAGATCCCTTTCTGCCTGTGAATCACGCCTAGAAATACCCAGGGAAAGTCCAGAAGGCGGCTAGGGCCAGAGAGAGCCTTTCCTTTCTTGCAGAATTACCAAATTTCACCTTCCATATACAAATTTCGGACCGAAATCTGTGGATTTCGGACCGAAGTGTCGCTCTTGTCTCGAGGTATGGGGTGAAACTTGGGCCTTCGTGAAGAATTTGATCTGCCTTGGTGCTTGTGGGTCTTCCCAGGTCTATTTCATTCGTCTGTGAGCCATGAATGAGTCGTCTGGCTATGGATTAGGCTCAAATCTTTCTTGCTTGTCGTGTCTCGTCTTCAATTTCCACGAAAATTCTACAAAATAAACAAGAAGCGACGGCAGTACCAATATCCTGGAAATCACAGTTAATTATGAGATAATTGCATTGGTTTGAGTGTAATTTTGATGCTAAGCATGGTCAAAATGAGTATAAAAATAAGAGATATCATGAAAGTTGCTGCCCTAGCAAGGTACTATTTCCTTCATACATTCGTTCTTCTGTTGGCTGAGGCAGCTTGACAGATTGAAGTGAATAACCGTGACTGATAAGCATATCTTCGAGTTCATACAATATATGATCCCTTAACATTACATCACTGCAGTTAAACTGAGGAACTCTATACCGGTGCCTTATGTTATAGAGAATGTCATCTCCCATTAATGTCCAGCATGCATCCCAGAGTTCTAAAGTATTTGTAATTTCAGAATATAGCAACATATCAACAAATAGTTTACGGAGCTGTTGACTGGTAGCTGAACCAGCAGCTTCCTGCAGTGTATAGAGCCATTCATTGTCGCCATCTAACAACCCAAGTGCATCACATGCTTCTTTGAATGTTGGGTACAAGACATTGTTGATGGTTCTGATTTCTTCAAATGAGGTGGGACCATGAACAACATTGAGCAGCATACGCAGATAATAAAGTTCGCCAGCACCGGGGTGTACAAACAGCATTCTAGCTAGTCGCTTTCTATTCTGTTTACGTCTAGACCATGATTTTTCACCTTGTTTCCATGTAAACTGTGTTGGTATCTGAACATATGTGAGCTGCCTTGCTAGCTCATCTGTTTTGTTTAGTTTAAACCAGGCCATTAGCTTTGTGAATCCATAGGAATTGCTGTTTGCTATCTCGTCAAGTTCCTGGAAATCAGCAAAAACAATGTTGTTTTGTGAAGCAAGGTGAACAGGCAGCCTTTCAACACTTGGATTACTATAGTGGATACTATATGAGAAGACACGCCATATCGATTCATGAGGTGTTAAATACCTACAATCAAGATAATGACGTATCTCATCAGGAGCTGCCTGTGCTGCCTCTTGCTGTGTAGTAGGCCTAGATGCTGAAGAGGAGGCAGACTGCATACTGACCATGGCACGGTCATGCCCTTTGGAAATGTACTTGAAAAGATACTTGACCATTTTAGTGGAATGGCAGCGCTCAACATTAATATGAGCATTGTACTTCAGCAACATTTTGATATTATGAGGTACAACATAACGATTATCGAGGATGCATCCACTTTTCTCCACTGTAACGCCAAGGTTCCTTCTTCTGTACTGAACAAATTCATCATGTGTGAGAATTGTTGACTGAGTGAACTCCTTGGGAAAGTATTTCTTGCATTTGCCATCTTCCATACAGGGTGATGTAGGGCGGGATGTCCCACATGGACCATGTGTTAGAGTTATGTCCTAGGAGCCAATTATTAAATGGCCACTTCTATGGTTTATGTGATTGATGATATTTTATCATTTATTCCTTGATTTATTAATTGACAGATCATTCAGGTTGAGGATCTGAATTGTGGATCTCTGTAGTTCATTTATAATTAAATGACAATAATAAATCTAAAAGGTCTGTAATCTTGATAATTAACAAGGAATATTAATTATCGGATAAGATTAGTATGCAAGTTAAGTGATGATTAAGTTCTACAGATCATAGGTAAGGAGTTGCCAACTTAATTGCATATGTATATGTTATAGAACATAGTACAGGACGCGACCCAGTGAAATAAATATATGGATTGTGTTATGTGTCATTATTTATTTCATTTGAGTTTGATTCTAAGTTTGAGATGGTTCAGCTTTTCCACATGAGGATAGGTTCAATAAATATCGTCTACCGTTGATTCCTGATAAGGGCTGCTATACGGACTTTATTTATGTTCTCTTGAATTGTGCGGGGAAAAGTTGTTCATCAAGAAAACCGTATGTCCCTCATTAATTAACTTAGTGAGCGATGATATCTGTTTGGGCCCCTTGATGGAGATGGATTGTTTGCTAGCAACTGATACAGTCATCTCTAGATCAAGAAACGTATAATCTGCAAGAATGACACATTCCTATCTTGGATTATACGATGATATCATGTGACATAAGAATCAGGCAAGGAAATACTATTATTTCTTATGCAGGATTAAAAATATTGTAGCAGTACACTATTTATGCGAATTGGGAATCATAACGTGTTGCTAGATACCGCTTATGATTATTGGAAATAAATAGCGATTTATTTTCCATGTCCAACAGAGCATAAATCCTCAAAGGGTCACACAAATAGGTTTTGACCATGCGTGCATTATTTATTTGGTTGTATTAAGGAATGCAACAATATGATATGTTGACTGATTAATTATGTACTGTTGCGAACCGTCATAATTAGTTAATTAAGTCAAACGGATTATATAGAAATAAATTAATGCATATTCTAATCCTTAAATAATTATCAAAGTGTTGATAATTAATTTGTTCAACATGAATTAATTAAAGTAATTAATTTGAGCTAACGGGCCTATATTTAAATTGTAAATTAAAGGTCCAACTTGAGAGCAATTAATTGGGCCACTAATTAATTGAATTAGAGGACCAATTAAATAATTAATGGAGCCCATTTAGGCCCATTTTATGGCTGCCCTAGTGATGGCATAGTTGTAAATTAGTTACAACTTTTTGGGAGAGTGGTTGGTCTATAAAAGGACCACTTTGGGAGCCAAAACCCTAGCCACCTTGCCTTTTTCTCTCTCCCTAATATTTTGGACGAAAATTAAAGGAAAAATTTCAGAATTTTTCCTCTCCACCATTGCTCTCTTAAGCTCATGTGTTGAGCACCTCTTGCCTCCATCCAATTAAATAGTTAATTAAGGCAAAGGGAAGGAAGGGATTAGGCTTAACCTCTCATCTACTAGCATAGATCGAGGTTTTGGTTAATACCTTGGTGGACTTGAGGCCGAGACACGCGTGGTGGTGCGCACAACCTCGACTCGACGGATTCGAGCCTTGCGATTACAAGTTCGCAAGAGGTAGCCATTTTTCCCTCTTTCTCTTGTGTGTTTGGATGGCTTTTGCACTAGATCTCCTTTGCACTTAGTTTAATTAGGATTAATTAAGAGTAATTAGTCTAAAAATTAAATTTTGTGCACTTCCTAACAGTGGTATCAGAGCACATGGTCGTGCTTAAGTTATTTTGACACTTAATTAAGAGAAATTGGTTAATTAATGGATTAGTAGAGTTGATGCTATTGCTTGCTGTCTGGAAACAGCAATTTCTGTGTTGTTATGCGTTTTTCGCTATGAAATGTTCTCTGGAAATTTTTTCTGTCAACTAGAAAGTTGTAGATCTGTGGATTGTGGTTCTTTTGGCGTTGGATTCACATTTTTCTGAAATTGTATGGATTTACTGTGAATAAAATGGCAACGGTGCGCAGAACCAGTTTCTGCTTGCACTGTTCTGTTTGAATGGCTTAAAAGATTTATATTTTGAATATAAGTACCAGTGTTCTTTGGCTAGATTTAAAGAGGACTTGAAACACTTTCTGGACATGTATAGAATGTTGCATGGTTCAGATTAATTCGTGGTTTTTCAAGTATGAAAAGAAAGATCTCGTCAGATCTGGTTTATTGAGCAAACTGATTGTTCTAATAAACTGTACCAACTGAGAACTCTTTCTGGAAAATTGTTTGAATAGAGTTGTTTATTTTTAAGTTAGGATTCCAGTAAAATTAATTTCATAATTTTTCATGGAAGTTTGGTACCTCAACCAGGTCAAACCTTTTCGGTCGATAGTCTGTTCCTGTACAGGTCTAGTCGATTGTTAAGCTTGTAACTTGAATTTCTTAAACAAAACTTAGTGGTTTTCTTTTCATGAATAGTTAGCCAATAGATTAAACAAGTTTTTCTATGTATATTGTATGTATAAAAACTGGATGGAAGGTGATCTTTCAGACCGGATGGTTGAGAAGAAAAACAGAATATCTCAAAACGGTGCGTTCGCGCACTTGTTTCAGATTTGTCTTTTTTGATTCTCTCAGATGGTATATGATCTCTTCCTGAAATTTTGACTGGTATTTACAATCTAGACAAGGAGCTTATATAAATTATTTCATAATTTTTGGAGACCGAAAACTGTGGTTTTTGTCGTGTCCCATTAGATACTTTTTTATCAAAGTATTATTTATCTAATTATTCAAACTAGTTGAAAAAGTAATTAGGATACTCCTTGTGCGATCTCCTTTCAGTTTTTTGATGATTGAAAAGTTTTCAAAAGGAATTTAAACAAGTTTGGTTGTTTGAAATTTGAGCATTTATACACGGAAATTGCGAATGGCAAATAATACGCAAAGACACTTGAAAGTCATTAATTATAAACAAAGTACACTAGTGGATAGACTTGTGCTAACTTTGTTTTGTAGGAGGATGTGGGTTTAGTATGGCTCATGATTCAATGCCTTGTGGTTTGTAAATTGAATGCATGTGTGATTGTGTGTAATTAGGCCTTTGGTGCCATTAATTAATTTTGATTAATTTTTGTGTAACTTGTGTGGCTTGCATGCCCCTAAGGTTAGGATGGGAATAGAAATTTACACATGTAATTTTGTTCCTTTATTTTATATAGGATTTAGATCCATATAGAATTTAGTGGGAGGGACAAAGGTTAGATTAGTTTTGCTACATGGAGATGCGGCGAAAACTAATGCAAGCGGGAGCCATACAAACCCACAACAATGCTTGAGATGCTTATTATGTGAATGTTTGTGAATGCTATGAATGTCATAGGATAGGTATGGGTGTATGCTTACACGACCACCAAACAAGAGTCACATAATTGTTTGTCCCAAACGATTGAGCCAAATCACTCTCCTTCTCTCTATCCCCTTCACGCCTTATGTTCGGCCATTGATGCATTCCGCCGACGCGGACATCGTGGTCCACCATAGGTAGTCGGGGTGTAAATCGGATTTGCAAGGAGCAAATAGAGAGGAGTTACTTAACAATGGACCCTAATCGGATTGGACATTGGAGTGAAGTTCGCGACGCGAACCAAGAGTCATAAAGTTGTATGATTGGTTAAGGAGAACCTACCTCATTATTAGTTGCTTTGATGTTGTGCCGACGCCGGCATCATCTCAACGAAAGTGGGGGTCTTGGAAATTCATTACTTTTAGGGACTTATATTAAAGTAGTGAAAGTTTTACTTTATTGGAAATTAAAACAAAACATAAACTAATTGACCTTTAATTTGAAAATTATTGTAGATGTCTTCCTCGTCTTTTTCGCTACGTTCTCTTTTAGAGAAAGAGAAGCTCGCCTTCAACGGTGCCAACTTTCTGGATTGGCACCGGAACCTTAGGCTTGTCCTTAGGTTTGAAAAGAAGGAATATCTCTTGACCACTCCCGTCCCCGCGGCTCCCAAGTCGGATGCCCCTAAAGCGGATCAGGACAAACATGACAAGCACGTCACGGACGACATGGAGATGTCCGTCTTGATTGTCGCTGTCATGGAGTCAGAACTCCAAAAGGAGTTCATGGATAGTGGTCTAGGAGTGTTTGAAATGGTCTCTCGTCTCTCGAACATGTTCCAAACCAAGGCCCGCACCGAAAGGGCTCGTCTCATCAAGGCCGTCGCCAATACTCGATTGGCGGAGGGTCATGAAGTCGGGCCACACGTCATGAAGATGGCGGGGTTGTTTCGGCAGCTTGAAAGGCTTGATACGCCCTTCCCGTCAGGGGCGATTCAAGACTTTATTCTCAACTCTCTCCCTCACAGCTTCACCGGTTTTGTTGTGAACTACCGGATGAATGGCATGGACAAGAGCATGGATGATCTCCAAAACATGCTTGTCGAGACGGAGGAGAGTCTCAAGAAAGAGAAGGGCCCCAAAGATGTTCTTGCGGTGAGTGACAAGAGCAAGAAGAGCAAGAAAAGAAAGACCCGCCGAACTAGAAAGGGCAAAGGCCCGGTGACGCCCCAAGGTCCGGCCAAGGGAGCTCCTGAGGGTTCCAAGAGAAAGAAGAACCCGGCCACTTCCGAGACCGTATGCTATTACTGTAGCAAGACGGGCCATTGGAAGAGGAACTGCCCCAAGTACCTCGCTGACAAGAAGGCGGGAACCGTCCAGCCTTCTACCTCAGGTATATTTGTCATTGAAACCCTTCTCGCTACCTCTAACACAGACTGGATTTTTGACACCGGTTCTTGTGCTCACATTTGTCGAAATGTGCAGGCACTAAAGAGTAGGAGGCGGCTCGAGAAAGGCGAAGTACAACTCCGCGTCGGTAACGGCACGTGTGTCTCCGCTATGGCCGTTGGGAATGTGGATGTAACTTTGCCTTCTGGTTTCATTTTGGAACTCAAAGATGTCTATGTAGTTCCTTGTATCACTCGGAACATTATCTCTATTTCTTGTTTAGACTTGGATGGATTTGGTGTTGTAATAAAGAACAAAAGTTGTACTTTGTTGCGTGATGATGTTTGTTATGGTGTTGCGCATTTATTGAATGGTCTTTATGTGCTTGATTCTAGCGAACATGTTTTGAGTGTTGAACGTGACAGTAGGAAACGTAAGATTTCACATGAAAGTACGACTCTAATGTGGCATTGCCGCTTAGGTCATATCAACGAGAAACGCATTAAGAGATTGCAAACCGTTGGTCTCTTAGATCAATTCGCTTTCGAGCCAATTGACACATGCGAATCATGTTTGATGGGAAAGATGACCAAAGCGCCTTTTCCTAACAAAGGGATTAGGACAAACGACTTGTTAGATCTCATACATACCGATGTGTGTGGACCTATGAGCATTTGTGCACGAGGAGGTTATTCATACTTCATCACTTTCACCGATGATCATAGTAGATACGGGTATATCTACTTGATGCGGCACAAGTCTGAATCCTTTGAAAAGTTCAAGGAGTTCAAGAATGAAGTTGAGAACCAACTCAATCGAAAGATCAAGGTCTTGCGTTCCGATCGAAGTGGAGAGTACTTGAGCCACGAATTTGGTGATTATCTAAAGGAGTGTGGAATCGTTGCACAACTCACTCCACCGGGAACACCACAATGGAATGGTGTATCCGAGAGGAGGAATCGAACTTTGCTAGACATGGTTCGATCGATGATGAGCCAAACCGACTTGCCTAAATCGTTTTGGGGTTTTGCATTAGAAACCGCAGCTTTTACTTTAAACCGTGTTCCGTCAAAGTCCGTTGAGAAGACGCCTTATGAGTTTTGGTTTGGTAGGAAACCAAGCATGCTTTTTCTCAAGATTTGGGGTTGTGAAGCTTATGTGAAAAGGCTAATGAGCGATAAGCTTGGACCCAAATCGGACAAATGTTATTTCGTAGGGTACCCTAAGGAAACAAAGGGTTACTACTTCTACAACCGTGTCGAGAACAAGATAGTTGTTGCACGACATGCGGAGTTCTTGGAGAAGGAGTTTCTCTCAAGAAGAAGTAGTGGGAGCAACGTGGTGATTGAAGAAATTCAAGAACCGCAGCAACAAGAGATGCCTCAAGTAGGCAATCTAGTTGTTCCCAATGTGGTGCCAAATGAGTTGGTAGTCGAACCCATTCCACAAGTAGTTGTAGAAGAAGAGGTTCAAGAGCAAGCTCCCTCAATTAAAAACTCAAACATATCGCGAGTCGATGATGTTGAAGTTGCACCCACACTTGAAGTTCAAGAACTAAGTCCGCAAATCGTTGTGGAACAAGTTCAAGAACCTCAAGCGTCTACCCTACGAAGATCGGCAAGGCCAAGTCGTCCACCTATAAGATACTTAGGTTTGCACGACGTTCTCGTCATTGCGAATGACGAACCCTTGACCATAAAGGACATGAAGGAAAAATCCGACTCAAAGGAATGGCTTAAAGCCATGGAATCCGAAATGCAATCCATGTATGAGAACAAGGTATGGACCTTAGTTGACCTTCCCGACGGAGTAAAACCCGTTGAGAACAAATGGATCTTTAAGAGAAAGGTCGACATGGATGGCAACTTGACCATTTACAAAGCACGACTAGTTGCGAAAGGTTACAAGCAAGTTCATGGTATTGACTATGAAGAAACCTTCTCGCCAGTCGTCATGTTCAAGTCAATTCGGATCTTGTTAGCAATTGCCGCATTCTACGACTATGAGATATGGCAAATGGATGTCAAAACTGCCTTCCTAAATGGCAACTTGGAAGAGGATGTGTATATGACACAACCCGAGTGTTTTGTGGATCCAAAGAATGCTAACAAGGTGTGCAAGCTTCAAAGGTCCATTTATGGATTGAAGCAAGCATCAAGGAGTTGGAACAAGCGCTTTGATGAAGAGGTCAAGAAGTTGAACTTCATTCAAAGCGAGAAGGAACCTTGTGTTTACAAGAGGATTAGTGGGAGCGTGGTTGTGTTTCTTGTTCTATATGTTGATGATATACTCTTGATCGGGAATGATATCCCCGAATTGAATGCAGTCAAGGATTCATTGAAGAAGGTGTTCTCAATGAAAGACTTGGGCGAAGCCGCCTACATCCTAGGAATCAAGATCTATCGAGATAGATCAAGAAGGTTGTTAGGCTTGAGCCAAGATGCATATATTGACAAAGTGTTGGAAAAACACAACATGGCTAGTTCCAAGAAGGGTTACTTGCCTATGTCACATGGCATATTCTTGAGCAAGACTCAATGTCCGACGACTGATACAGATAGAAAGTACATGAATCAGTTCAAGTATCCATCTGTGGTCGGTTCGATTATGTATGCCATGCTATGCACTCGCCCCGATGTGGCGCATCCGATTAGTGTGACTAGTCGATACCAAGCTAACCCTGGTATGCCACACTGGACCGCAGTCAAGAATATCCTCAAGTATCTCAAGAGAACAAAGGATAGCATCCTCGTGTATGGTGGAGACCAAGAGCTCGTTGTAAGTGGTTACACCGATGCTAGTTTCCAAACCGATCGAGATGATGCGAAGTCACAGTCCGGCTTCGTATATCTGCTCAATGGTGGGGCCGTGAGTTGGAAGAGTTCCAAACAGGATACCACGGCCGATTCCGTCACCGAAACAGAATACTTAGCGGCGGGTGAAGCAGCGAAAGAAGGCGTTTGGATCAAGGAATTCTTGACCGAGCTGGAGGTGGTTCCAAGCATCTCAGGTCCAGTGGATCTCTACTGCGACAACACGGGAGCCATAGCTCAGTCCAAGGAGCCTAGGTCTCACCAAAAGACCAAGCACATTCTACGACGATTCCATCTCATCCGTCAGTTTGTGAATGACGGGTGGATCAAGGTCAAGAAGGTGGACGGTGCCGCGAACACAGCGGACCCTCTGACAAAGCCTCTATCTCGAGCCGCACATGAGTTGCACGTTGCATCCATGGGGATTAGGCGTATGCCTGAGTGGCTTTGAGTTGTATCTTTTATCTTTTGAGGTTTTAGTATGAGACATGTATATTTTGGATATTACATTGAGTACTATGCACTGGCTAGAAGTCGCTGTTGATTGACTCTAGGCCAAGTGGGAGATTGTTAGAGTTATGTCCTAGGAGCCAATTATTAAATGGCCACTTCTATGGTTTATGTGATTGATGATATTTTATCATTTATTCCTTGATTTATTAATTGACAGATCATTCAGGTTGAGGATCTGAATTGTGGATCTCTGTAGTTCATTTATAATTAAATGACAATAATAAATCTAAAAGGTCTGTAATCTTGATAATTAACAAGGAATATTAATTATCGGATAAGATTAGTATGCAAGTTAAGTGATGATTAAGTTCTACAGATCATAGGTAAGGAGTTGCCAACTTAATTGCATATGTATATGTTATAGAACATAGTACAGGACGCGACCCAGTGAAATAAATATATGGATTGTGTTATGTGTCATTATTTATTTCATTTGAGTTTGATTCTAAGTTTGAGATGGTTCAGCTTTTCCACATGAGGATAGGTTCAATAAATATCGTCTACCGTTGATTCCTGATAAGGGCTGCTATACGGACTTTATTTATGTTCTCTTGAATTGTGCGGGGAAAAGTTGTTCATCAAGAAAACCGTATGTCCCTCATTAATTAACTTAGTGAGCGATGATATCTGTTTGGGCCCCTTGATGGAGATGGATTGTTTGCTAGCAACTGATACAGTCATCTCTAGATCAAGAAACGTATAATCTGCAAGAATGACACATTCCTATCTTGGATTATACGATGATATCATGTGACATAAGAATCAGACAAGGAAATACTATTATTTCTTATGCAGGATTAAAAATATTGTAGCAGTACACTATTTATGCGAATTGGGAATCATAACGTGTTGCTAGATACCGCTTATGATTATTGGAAATAAATAGCGATTTATTTTCCATGTCCAACAGAGCATAAATCCTCAAAGGGTCACACAAATAGGTTTTGACCATGCGTGCATTATTTATTTGGTTGTATTAAGGAATGCAACAATATGATATGTTGACTGATTAATTATGTACTGTTGCGAACCGTCATAATTAATTAATTAAGTCAAACGGATTATATAGAAATAAATTAATGCATATTCTAATCCTTAAATAATTATCAAAGTGTTGATAATTAATTTGTTCAACATGAATTAATTAAAGTAATTAATTTGAGCTAACGGGCCTATATTTAAATTGTAAATTAAAGGTCCAACTTGAGAGCAATTAATTGGGCCACTAATTAATTGAATTAGAGGACCAATTAAATAATTAATGGAGCCCATTTAGGCCCATTTTATGGCTGCCCTAGTGATGGCATAGTTGTAAATTAGTTACAACTTTTTGGGAGAGTGGTTGGTCTATAAAAGGACCACTTTGGGAGCCAAAACCCTAGCCACCTTGCCTTTTTCTCTCTCCCTAATATTTTGGACGAAAATTAAAGGAAAAATTTCAGAATTTTTCCTCTCCACCATTGCTCTCTTAAGCTCATGTGTTGAGCACCTCTTGCCTCCATCCAATTAAATAGTTAATTAAGGCAAAGGGAAGGAAGGGATTAGGCTTAACCTCTCATCTACTAGCATAGATCGAGGTTTTGGTTAATACCTTGGTGGACTTGAGGCCGAGACACGCGTGGTGGTGCGCACAACCTCGACTCGACGGATTCGAGCCTTGCGATTACAAGTTCGCAAGAGGTAGCCATTTTTCCCTCTTTCTCTTGTGTGTTTGGATGGCTTTTGCACTAGATCTCCTTTGCACTTAGTTTAATTAGGATTAATTAAGAGTAATTAGTCTAAAAATTAAATTTTGTGCACTTCCTAACACCATGTACCATGAAGTGCGAGACAACTGCATAACCTTCTGGATCAGTTGTTGGGTCGGGAAGTTCGGCAGAGATAATAGAGTCAACACCAGATGGATTAGCAAGAACAGCTCGATCAGCCATCCAAACAATGATATGGACATGGGGAAGGCCGCGTTTCTGGAACTCAACCGTGTAAATTACTACAATGAAACAGAAGAAGCCTGAGAACGAAAGTACAGGACAAAAAACGAAAGAGAACAAAAAATCATGATAGTAAAAGAGCTAGAAAATCTAACATGCAGCAACAGGACCAAAGCAGTTACACTCTCTAATATCCTTGATCATTTCGTCGAGCTTCATTTTAAAAACTCGGCACACGAGATCAGGTCTATCACTTGGCTGTTGATATGCGAAGAGATTTCTTCGTATTTCAGGCCATGCAGGATTGCAAGTAAAGGTGATGAACAGATGTGGCGGGCCAAGTACCCGACAAACTGCAAGTGCATCCTGGTAATTCTGAAAAAGATAACGGGGACCACCTACAAAGGATGCGGGCAGGATAAAGCGCTTACCTATTTGATAACCAAACATGTCTCCTTGCAAGACTGCATTTGTAATATTCTGCATAGTGTCTATCCGGAGACTATCTTGGTTGTGATAGAGATAGGTCAGCCTAGCATCCTCAATGCAAGCATACATGTCAACACAGATCTGTTGGAAAAGCCTTCCAGATCTGAACAGCGAAACAGCTTCAGTGTGACGGACATGAAGCCTATAGCGATAATATTCTAACATTGTAACATGAACACGCTGCACATCTGATGAGCTAGCTGCTGAAGTGTCATATTCTATATCTTCTGTGAAACTGTTCTCTGCTCTAGTAAGGATTAGAGGGTACTGAAGTGCAAAGTACTTTTTATGCAAAGTGCTGATACGTTGCAGCTCACCACCCCGTGATTGAATTATTATATCCCTGCTGGAATGATTTTCCTCAAAATCACCAACAACCAACCCAACAACTTCATTTGCAGCTGGCATAGAATATTGGGTTCCTTGCTGCCGCCGCAAAGAAGAGATGCGGATTGAAGAATCATCATTTGATTGAGCAGCAAGTCGTTCCCGTGCATGCCTGAATCCACGAGCAATACTATTGCACTCATATAGCATATTAGAAAGCTGCGAAACAATATGCTCACGCGGCATATTGGCAGCAGAATCACCTGGGAAAGAAGCAATTCTATTACGAACCTCATTTGCTGTGTCATGGAAGTATAACTGAGCATATGAGGGCCGATGGCCTTCCGGAGGTGTTAGGGATCCAATACGATGGCAGACCTGGCCAGAAACCCTAAAAACATAAGGGCCTGCACTTCTGTTAATCTGCTGATCTATTCTAACACCCATAGATGTAAAGGCAAACATAGAATTGTATGTGCGGATTGCTGCGATAAAGTGAGCAGAATCAGGTCCATTGGATGGATCAAGCAATGAAGCAAGAGGTTCAGGAGGGTCTTCGATGGATGGCAAAGAGACTCTCCCAGCACGGCAGCAAAAATTGTACACCGGGCTCGATCTTTCTTGCCTCCAGTACAGGGCGTGACAGTCAGAACAGACCTGATCTGGATCTCCAAAATCGAGAGGAATTGGCTTGGGTCCTATAGGAGTACCAAATATTGAAAACAGATAATTGCGATGGACTGAGCAGGCAAAGAGAACAGATCGATAAGGCAATCAAACTAAGGAGAAAAAACAGGCTAGAACAAAGTAAATAGACAGACCCAAGCAAGTACGTTCTGGTGCGGCACCTCTGTAAGAAACAGGCCCAGCCGATGCAACAACAGAAGCCCTTGGTCTACCACCACGAGCACGACGCCTACTAGAACAGCCAACACGACCTAGAAAAAAAAAAGGAAAACGAACATAAATCGTTCAAAGAAAAGAAACAAATAAAGATACGAAGAACGGAACAAACTGAGCCATGATCAGTACCAAAACAGAAGAGGAAATCTGATGGAGAGAAGCTGATAATCCAAACAGCGCACAGCAGCAAGGCAAATTGTGAGCATAATAGGTAACAGACTAAGGAAGATGAGAGGCAGCAACAGAACAGGAAAGAACTATAAAAAGAAGCTGAATAAGAAATAAACGAAAAAGCGTTGCATGCAACATTGCAGTAACAGACCCGGATTAGATGGTGATGAATACGTGTAAGCATGGCCATCTGATGATGAACCAATTAGATCAGAAGATGTCGACGCAGCCGTGTTCGATGCACGACATCTTTTCCTACGCGGCATTGCTAAGGAAAGCACGAAGATAGATAATAACAGCTCAGACACAAGCTATATCACGTAACAACACACGAAAGAACAGGTGCATAGCACAGAAAATTGAAGAACAAAACTGAAAGCAACACAAGACAAACTCCTAAGCACCGGCAGGCATTACAGGCAGAGCATGACACGAATAAATTCCTAAAGGACTAAACTAAGTATATCCCTAAAGCACTAAACTAAGTATATCCCAAGGAACAGACAAAGGACAGCAACATAAGTATTAAACTAAGTACTAATCCAGGTATCAATCTAAGCATACCACGAATAAATTTCTAAATTACTAACCTAAGCATCGCACAAATAAATTCGCAAAGCACTAACCCAAACACTAATGCAGCCGTATCAGCAAAATACAGCTAACTGGAAACGATCATGTAAAAGACCGAGCATGCCCAACAAACAGACAAAGAACAGAAACATATCACAGCAGTCCGCTAAATTAAAAAAAAAATAAAATAAATTCAGAAAGAGAGCAAGAACATACCCGGAACAGCAAAAGTGAACGAACTGAAGTGCATCCAGGAAGGAAACAGCCACAAAGATGAAAGAAAATCCACAGCATAACATAGCAGACGCAGGATCCGATGGCAGTACAGGTAAAAGACATGCCCAGACAAAATAACAGGACAAGAAAAGTAAGACAAAACGCACACAGAATGATAGATTAGACAGCAAAAGAGAAATACAAATTACTAAAAAAAAATGCAAAACAAAAGTACAAACTTGTGAAGGAACAGCAACAGAAGCCGAACAGAAAGTCCTGCAACGATAACAAAAAGAAAAACAAAAAGATCAGCAACTGTGATGAGCAGAAATAACACAAACAGCATAAATAACCAAACAAATCCAGAAAACCCAAAAAATAGACTGGCCTGACAAAGGCAAGCAAATCCTGACAAGCAAGCATAGATCACATACAGACCATAATCTGGTTAAATTTTTGTAAAAGAACGGACAACAGCACGATCACACCTAGCAACTAAACCAAACAGGATCGCAATAAGGCACAGCAATAGCAGATTAAATTTTCGTAAAAGGACAGACAACAGCATGATCGGATCCAGCAACTAAACCAAACAGGATCACAGTAAGGCACAGCCATAGCAGAGAGGCAAAGAAGCTGTCTAACACTAAAAAAACAAAAGAACTGCATAACAGTATAGTCCCAGAACCAAAGAAAGAACCGGGAAAAAAGAAAAAAAAATACAAAGGCAAAATACCTTGATAAGAAGCAGGAACGAACCAGGCAAGACCACAGATAACCTGCAAAACAACCCAAAAAACATCAGGCACAGAAACGACAGCAGCAAAAAGAAAACAAAGGTAAAGCAGAGAAAACGAAAGAGCAAAAATCGGAGAAAAACCCTATCCCCACCATATAAGAACGAACTGACATAACCGGTCCTAGAAAAAGAAGAAGGTCGCTTACTGGAGAAGGAACCAAGAAGAGCAGAAGAAACACAACAGAAAGCCAAGCGCAGAGAGGAAAGAGAAAACCACAATCCTTGCGAAGAGCAAACAGCACCATCTAGGCTCTCCCATAGCGCGCACAAAGCCCGATACGGAACACCGTACACAGCGGAGTGGAGAGAAAGCGCATGCAGCGGAATGGCCTTGTTCGAAAAGGCAACGGATTAGATCAGATGCGGTAAATCGGAAGAAATTTTGAGCAACCAGGAAGAACAGGAAAGAACATCACATGGAAGCAACAAAGAAACGGTAACAAAGAAATGAGAGCAAAGTACAAGCAGCCAATGGGTCTGTCCGAAAAAGGAGCGGATGAGATCAGATACGGGAAAAAACAAAAAACCCCAAGCACACAAGAAGGAAAGAAAAGAGAGACACGCGGAAATAACAAAGAAATAGCCATAGAAAAGCGCGAGGGCAGACACAGGTCAAAGAGAGGACAGATGGATGGACCAGATCAGAATAACCGTATGCCAAACAGGAACGGCAACCGTTGCGATTGCAGTTTTCTCTACAGTTCTTTCAGGGTTTTGAAATTGAAATACTTATAACTAGAGAAGTCTCAACTCTCCCGCCCATGGGCCTGTCATTGCCCTCAAGACTTTTATTTTACGCGGTTGCGCCGCCGTTTGACTTTGCCGGAAATTTCAGATCCGTTTACTTTACTGATGGATAACAGGATAAGTATCGACCATAGTCTATCAATGACCTATTTATGTTAAATATAAACTGTACATAAATTCAAATTATATATTATACATAGTTAGCGTCCAATACAAACAGTATTGAAGGAAATTATAATTTATAAACAACGTGGAGTTTATATATATTGATGAAAACTTTGAACGAAATTCTCGGACGATGAAAATGTTATTGTTAGTTATTTTATGGTTGTCTTTATTCTTTAATGTTAGTAGTAGTTTAAACTTATTATAGTTGACCTCCAAAGCTCAAAATTTCAGTTAGATTCGAAAAGAAATAATGATGAAAACTACTTCAGTGATCATTGCAATTCACTAAAATAGGGATAAAATAAGATAATTGTGATTTAATATTTAGCCATTGAAAACATCAAAAACGCTGAGAGGTTTGAGTGCCAAATTTTTAAATTCTACACTTTTTCTTCCCAATTATTATAACCAACAAAGATATATCACATGCATTTTTACAATAATTTATCAGACATAAGTTTTTTCCTTTAGATCCCGTTGATTCCAAATCGCACCTTCCTTCTCTCTTCATAAACAAAATTTAGAATTTTACACATCACTTTTATTTTCCCTTTAAACTTTCGTTCCGATCAAAGTGTTCATAAATTGTACATTTTAATGTATACAGAATTTTTTTTCATATCTTCTAGCTTTAAGGTTATTTAATCTTACAAAAAAAATGATATGGAGCAATTTGAAAGTTGCGACCCTTTAGAATGGAAGTTGAGCATCTCCTTCAGATAATTTTGTGAAACCATTTAATTTGTAATACGAAAGAAGAATAGAAGACAATGCTTAGTGGAACAAACAATCATTCCTTAGCACCTATGATTTCAAGTTTTCAACACGTTTGGGATTAGTGAATTTAAAAATTTTGAACAGCACTTGGTTTCTACGTTTCAATTCTTGGCCCAAAATGGATAGTTGTAGTCAATATTTCCAATGTTTCATGACATGCATCTCACAAGGGAAGAAACATACACAGACTGAAGTTTATAAAAGTTTTCCTTCCTTATAGATAAGTAACCAGTGTTCAAAAACAAAAAGAATCCAATCAAATAAATTTAAGTGTTGCAGTACTTTGCCACGACATGTGCTCCCTAAAACAGGCAGGTCTTTCAGCCCATTTATTAAGAAGGACGCTTCAAGAAGAGCTTTTCAGTCGATCCTTGATCCATGATTTAAGCGAATTTATTTCATCACTGATAATTGTATGACCGAGACCTGGGTATGCCTGTAATTTTGTTGAGTGATCAGCTTTCATACATTCTTCCATTAGAAAGAAACCACATATTCTTGTTGAATCTAGGCTCCTTTGACAACCTTTTCTTTCATTTTACTCGTCTTTGTTTAATTTTTATTGCTTTCTTTGGTGACACGGCAGAGGTAGATTTGTCAGTTGACCTATTACTTGTGGGAATTGCTTTGCTCACTCCCTTATTTAGAGATCCACTCCCATAACGACTAAAATACTAGTATACTACCATTATTTTTCTAGAGCAGTGAAAAGAAAGATGAAAGGATGCAGAGAGTATTTTGGTCATTTGACTGAAATACAGGAGTGGATCTCTGAAGAGGGGAGTGAGCAAAGCAATTTCCAGTAATTGTACCCCAAATACTATTATCCTTGTAATTGGTTCACAACTGAACTGGAATTCCATCAAACAAATGTATTGATCACCAGATTTTTAGAAGCTAAGTCCTTAGAAACATTAGGCAAGATTTAGAGAATGTCCTTAATGTTAGCAAAAATTATGAGCCTCAACTACCATATGCAAATTTCTCTTTATTTTTCCTTGTTTTGGCTTATATATATGCTTATTTGGATCTTTTTGTTGGTGTCTGCCAGGTGCAAAATCACATCCATGTTTTCCTTGTATAAAATTAACAAACCGAAACATTGGGCTCTTTATCCACCAATAAATTACCTTGAACTCACAAGTCATGCCAGCCTGCTGTAAAAATGGTGGGCCCGCTTGCCCAGCTTCAAATAACACAGTTGGATCAGCCATACCATGGGACCACAAGATCGGTGTCTGAAATCAATTTAAACCAACTATTATCCTTCCTTACAAAGGCAGATATAATATACAAATGTTGAATACAATTTTCATGTTTACCTCAGAAAAATGAGAAACGTCATGCATAGTCCACAAACATTAAAAAAAACACATCTATCATGCCCAGCAAGTTTCTCCCTTTGCCCCCTATTTTCCATGTGCAAACTAACCATCCATCCTTTCTCTCCATTGACAACGAGAGTAGTTTAAGCATCCAATACAATATAAATTTAAAAAAACAAGATATTTCCCATACTTTGTAGTGGTACAAAAGACTTTTGCTATACAATGGCAATGATGAAATTGCAAATACAAGGGAATGCATCAGATTGCCAATATAATTAAAACTAAAATGAAAGGAAGTTACCACACCAGTTTTGCTTCTGGAGAGATTTTTCCAATAATTGTGGAATTAAAAGGCACCCAGCCACTAAAAACAGCACCACCGCCTAAAGTCTTGGGATAAAGCAATACACTAGCCAACGTCAATGCACCTGCATGCCATGTCAATAACATCCAATAGTAGTGAGCTTTTGCTAAAAATTTCGATTTTCACCAGCACATAATATTAGTTGCCAGCTAGAAATGACATAAACAAGTAAACTTTACTTGTAAACTGTAGACTCTATGATTACAATAGGGGTCAATAATGTGTAAAGCGTCTAGTAAATCTACTTACCAAGAGGTACATTACCAGAATCTATCCATATTATCAACAAAATTGGTTCAGCATTAATCCATTTGCAATAAATAAAAAAGGAAACAACTATATTCAATGCAAATATATATTAGAATCACACATAAAGTACCTCCTTGACTAAATCCACAAACAAAAACATTTTCAGGACTTATTCCATTTTCCACCTCCTTGTCTATCATTGCATGCACCTTTTGCACAGCCTCAATCACTTCCTTCTCATTTTTTGGGGAAGCCTACGAAGAAGTTTCCACCCAGTAAGTAGACATAATATTACATCAGAACATGACAAATCATTTATAGTAGATAAAAACAGAAACATGAATGGGTCCCAAAATCAGAGATTGATAGCCAAAGGTGACATATCAACCTATAATTGTTATCTTGCAAATTAAACAGTCCTAAAAAGAAAAAGGGAGAGAGGAGTTGGCACTTGACACTTACTGAGGAAATAGGTATCTCATGAATGTCAAACCAAGAAGGCATTATAGAACCATCTGCATTGGAAAACAAAGAAAAGTAAGATGCTTAACTAATGTATAGAAAATATAGCATCAGTTTATTTCTAAAATGTACAACTATCATAAATATTGCTAGAGATGTTTTAGTGACAGGAGAGAATTATCCTCACAGGAATGCAAAAACAACAAAAAATTATAGGCTCAAGAGCAAATGCTGTGCATATCATTGGCAATTTGTGAAAAGGCGAAGTTTAAGGGTCCAAAAGGTTAAACAATTTGTGCTTCATTGGCAATTGTAAACACATTACGCTACAAGGGAACAGAAGCTAAAAAAAAAGGATGAAATACAATAACAAAAATTAGAATGGCTAAATTGTAAAGGTGCATTGCTCACAGTTGCAAGAGACAGGTTGATTAGGCGCAGAAGGGAAAGCCCATTTGGTGAGATTAAAAACAGAGTCAGAGAAGAAGCTTCTGATTGGTTCGTTGGCTGGGCCCGAGTCGCCGAGCCCATGAAGCCAGAGAACAAAGCTGCGCGCGGGCCCAGCCATTGGATGGGAATGAGGTGGCTGATCCGACGGCGCAGATCGGCCGAGGAGTAAGGCGATGAGGCAGGCGCAAAGCACAGCGCCGAAGAGGAGAGAAAGGGGTTGGGTTTGGAGAAAGGTGCGGAGCCTTGTCAGGTGGCTTCTCATGTGTTGTGAGAAGAGAAATTGAAGTCTGATGAAGGGTTTTGAGGTTAATTATGTCTAATTAATTTTTCTTTTCTTTTTGCTTTCAATTTTTTGGTTCTTTTGCGTTTTTATTTTGGTGTTTTTTGGACTTCGGAGCTGGGAACTTGGGAAGTCACATCACTATTAGAGGATTTGGTAGATTTGGTAATTATAAGGATTGGTTTAGGGTTTAGTCCCTCAAATAATTTTTAATTATCTTTTACTATTTTTTTTTAAAAAAAATTGTCAAGTATGCACTATGCAATAGTTAACTAAATATATACTTTTTAACATTATAAATATGCACTTGTGATAATTTAATTATTCGTACTTTGAAAGAAAGCGGGTAAAATCAAAATTGCAAATATGTAACTTTCCATTAATAGAAGGTTTGGATTGGAAAATGAGTCAAAATAATTTGCAATAAAAGAAACGAGTAAAAAATCAAAGCAACTGTAATCAATTATTAGAATGCAAAATATAATATGATAACTAAATGTTATGATATATGACATAGATAGAGTTAAGTATTATAATTAAATATGCATTTTATGATGTATTAAAAACTTTTTAAGTTTAGAAAATGATGTTGTGGATCAGTCATGTAAGCCGGTTAGGCGGTTACTTATGAATTATGATCAACACAGAGTTGTGGCACGTTTAGATGTATTGATTTCTTAAGTTTTTAAAACATAAATTCAAATGTAGGACAAACACCATTTGACCTTTTACGAAATTATTTTAAGATACACACATATAAAAACTCTAACAAAAAAAAAAAAATTAAGAACAGAATTTGTTGAAGAGACCACAAGCAGAGAAATGTGATTTTTTGCTGGATCTCCCCAGTTGATGTCTGAGCCATTCCTGGAAGTATTCCAGTTCCATTTCATCCAATGAATGGCCAAGACCATCATATGCCTGAAATTTTAAACCCAGTAGAGAAAAGGAAAAATAAAAGTATTAATTTATTTATTTTACCAATGGTTACTATTTTCTTAAATCATTTAATAGTGGGTACTTTTTTTTTTTTTTTGAAACATGAAAGCCCGTAGGCAAAGATATATTAAACAGTATATGAGTTCAGACATAAACAGCACATCCACATCTTCACCCAAACTAAACTACTCCCCGTAAGCTTAAGCAAAGACTACTACAAACCAAAAAGACCATCAGCATGGTTGAGGATAAAATAACCACGGAGACAAAACAAATATAATCCAGGAGACAAAATAAAACACAAAAATATAACAACAAACTTATGCTAAGATCCATTGAAAGCAACTTGGAAGTTGGTGGAGATTTTGACTGAGACAAGGAGGAGATAACATTCCTCTTCTAGCATCATTGGCCAAGACATAAGCTGGCTGCACCGCTTCCCTTCTTGCATGCCTGAGTGTGATTGCTTGCACCATATGGAGCTCCTCAATACATGTTTGCAAAACTTCCTCAGCATGCCATGAAGTGATATCCTGCATAGTGTGATTATTAACAGCATACACCACAATTTGTGAGTCAGAAAAGATGTGAATTGTATGAAAATGAATCGAATATTACTTTGCCATTCGGATGGCCATCAAGACAGCCTTAGCTTCAGCAACCAGTGGATCTTGTGCTATTCCTCTCATCATCTTTGAATTACACCAGTTTCCCATGGCATAAATAACAGCAGCTATCCCTATTTTCTGATGCACATCCCAAGAACCATCAACAATCATTAAAGCTGCCCCAGAAGGCACATTATATTTGAAGCTTATCCTATCGATGCATACCCTGTGAGCAAAGTTTTTTGGTTCTGCATATACAGTATAATCAGCCCTCTGCAATACTCTATGCACATCAAACTGCTCCCCTTTAAAAATATAATTACATCTCTCCTTCCAGATCTGCCACATCAAGCTGAAGAAAAGTTTACACTCTTGTATTCCCATACTCTCAATTGAGGTTAAAATTATTTGGTTTAACTCTAAAGGTAGATCATCAAATTTGAGGTTTAAGTTAGAGGCAAACCAAACTGCTCTAGAAGAAGGGCACCCAAACAGAAGGTGAACGATTGTTTCATCTTGCAAATCACATCTCATACAAGTTGGTGACACTGTTGAAAAAATTGCACTTAACTTCATTCCAACTGGCAAAGCGTTTTGTAGAGCTCTCCATAAAAAAGTAATGATTATAGGAGGTATTTGTTTAAAATTCCACAGTTTAACCCATAAATCAGCATTCTCATCATGATCAGAGATAGAATTATTTGTATGTTGCAAAATTTTATTATAAGAAATTTTAGTAATATACCTCCCTGATTTGTTGGGCAACCATAACAAAGAATCCTTCAAACCATGATGAATCTTGACATTCTGCACAATAGAAAGAGTTTTTTGAGGGCTAAAATTTTGCAATAAAACCTGCATGTTCCATTGGTTAGAACCTTGTATAATAAAGTGGGACAGTTTTTTATTTATATTTATAATAAAGTGGGTGCCTTGAATTCACAATTCATGCCAAGTTTCTACAAGAATTTTTTTCCCATCTGCCCCTGCTTCAAACGGCACAAGCGTATCAAATAGGAGTAGTGATTACAAAGTTTAAACAAACGTGACAATTTATTTGCTCTATTAAAAATTGGCATCTTTAAAAAGGGCATCATTTTGAATATAGTACTATACAAAAAGTTCGGACAAAGACGATACATTTTTTTGTGTCAAATTATATCCGGGACAAAAAATATAATTTTAAATTGGCATCTTCATTTAATCATTCCCGTTTAATTATGGGCCTAAAACTGGGATGAGATAATCAAAGGTGCAGGCCCAAAAATACTTCCTCCTTCCTTCCCGTCGAAGCAACGCCATTACAAGTCTTCTCTTCTCCTCTCAATCAGAACAGAAAGACGAAAGAAAGATGCTCGCGTGCGAGCGCACGTGTGAATGCGGAAGATTCCGCTCCTCTTCCCATCCGGTTTGAAGCTCCGGACTACTCGCGCATCGATAGTCCCACAAAGGTCAGAGAGGATTCTTCCATCGCTATTGTCCTATAAATAGGGGGGTACCCTCTACCTCTGAGCACTACACCTGAGCACTGTCAAGCGCACACCGGCCTAAGAGCTGGAGTCGAGGCAGTGGTGGAGTCAGGGTTTGGATCCCTGACCTTTGTGGGGTGCGGGGTCGGGCCCGGCCTCTGGTGGGGTGTGGGGTCGTGGCCTGAGGTGGCCAGGCTTTGGGGGTGGGGGTGGTGGGGTCGGGGCCTTTGGCGGCCTGGCCTCAGGGAGGGGCGTGGGGGCGTGGCCTTTGGTGGCCAGCCCTCAGGGGTGTGGGGTCGGGGCCTAAGGCGGCCCGGCCTCGTCGGGAGGGGGGGTGTGAGTGTGGGGTCGGGGCCTAAGGCGGCCCGGCCTCGCGGGGAGGGGGGGGGTGTGGGGTCGGGGCCTACGGCGGCCTGGCCTCGCGGGGAGGGGGGGGTGTGGGGTCGGGGCCTACGGCGGCCCGGCCTCGTGGGGAGGGGGGAGGTGTGGGGTCGGGGCCTACGGCGGCCCGGCCTCGCGGGTAGGGGGGGTGTGGGGTCGGGGCCTACGGCGGCCCGGCCTCGCGGGTAGGGGGGGTGTGGGGTCGGGGCCTACGGCGGCCCGGCCTTGTGGGAGGGGGTTGGTGTCCGGGCTGCTGGAGGTCTGGTATTGTATTCTTTCAAATCTTGTTATCCACTTCGTTCATTGAATTTAGTGAACTCTTCAATTTTCATGAATTTGATCTGAATTTAGTGATTTATCAGTGAATAATGTACATGTGTTTTCAATTTTTAATGTATTATTTGTTCACATATGTGTATGGTGTTTGCATCACAAAATGAAAATGGCTGAGAAGGAAGAGACTGAGGGGTGGTGTCCTGCATGTCGAACCCCAAAAAATTAGGTTGGTTTTTTTTTTTTTTTTATGGTTTAAAGCAAAAATTTATTAAGGGTATTTTTACTTCAAGATGTAAAGCATCCACCAATTGTGTTTCTTACATTGGGGTGTGCGCTCTGGAGTAGATGCAACAATACAAGAAGCAACATCTCAAGTCTCAACTCATATCTAATTAATTTTAATGGACTAGCCCAGGCAAGCAATCTCCTCATCTTATAGCATAACATAGATAGTGTATAAGAAAAGATACGGAGATATCCATTTCATATTCAAAAGGATCCTTTCCTTTTTTGTTAGTTGGGGTGGAATTTAAATATCTTTTTTGAAACTGACAAAACTTGGAGTCGGGCCTTCTTTTCCTATCGGAAATAGGATAGACCGAGCCATAGCATATGCTCCATTAAATCCGTATTTGAGTCATTCAAAAATACTCCGGAAAAGAAACGAGTAGTCCAACCTATTCAAAAAAACGATATTGTTCTTTTTTTTTTTTTTCCATACAATTAGTTTATGGATTTGTTCGGATTTGAATCTCAGTGTTTAATTACCAGTACAAGGTAAAGTTTAAAACACTTGTGCTTTTTTGTAGTCTGTGAAAGAGGGGCAATCTTTATTCGGTAGTGCATGATCACTCATTCACAACTCTGACGAGGCCAACGACCAGTGATCCCCACTGTCATGCCAACAGCTCTTTTGGGGAAGAAATTGACGGTCCAAATCGAAATTTCTGACAGGAACTCACGTTGTACTAAACAGTAGCAATCTTATCTTTTTAATCCTTTTTAATCCTTGTCATGCCATGAACTAAGTCTAATTTGATATAAGGAGGATTGCTGTATTAGATTCTGGTACTGTACAGATGGAAATGTTGCCAGTTTGTATTGTTTTGCACAGTTAGAATTTCTTTAAGAAATACTACAGTCAAAATCACAACATTATTTCATTCTTACCCCTCTTTTGTTTATTGAGCTTAATTGGAATTGCATTTTATGTCAATAAAGGCTACAATGTTGGACTATCATTTAAGTTTAAGATTTCTGTATGGCCTGGGTACAATTATGTCTTACAGGCAGTGTGGTCATACTTCATTGTTATTATAGTCTTGTCAGGTGAGTGGTTGGGTTTGGAGAAAGGTTCGTAGCCTTGTCAGGTGGCTTCTCATGTGATGTGAGAAGAGAAATTGAAGTTTAGAAGTCGTGGATCAGTCATGTGATGTGCGTAGCCTTTTTAAAAAGTTTAGAAAATGAAGTGGATCAGTCATGTAAGCCGGTTACTTATGATCAACACAGAGTTGTGGCACGTTTAAATGTATTGATTTCTTAAGTTTTTAAAACATAAATTCAAATGTAGGACAGACACCATTTGACCTTTTACGAAATTATTTTTAAGATACACATATAGAAACTCCAACAAAAAAATTAAGAACAGAATTTGTTGAAGAGACCACAAGCAGAGAAATGTGATTTTTTGCTGGATCTCCCCAGTTGATGTTTGAGCCATTCTTGGAAGTATTCCAGCTCCATTTCATCCAATGAATGGCCAAGACCATCATATGCCTGAAATTTTAAACCCAGTAGAGAAAAGGAAAAACAAAAATAGTATTAATTTATTTTACCAATGGTTACTATTTTCTTAAATAATTTAAATGTTGGGTACCCTGAATTTACAATTCATGCCAAGTTTCTGCAAGAATTCTTTTCCATCTTCCCCAGCTTCAAACGGCACAAGCGTATCAAGCATACCATGGCACCACAAAATTGGCGTCTATACAAGATTTAAATTTGTCAGATATTGCACACTTACACAGTTGTTCTTTCTTCTTTAGTTCTGAAGGTTGTTAATGGGCAAATACCTATTTGGAGCTTTGGAGGACAGTGTGGTCCACGTGTTATTATTATTTTTTTTCCCTTCCTTTTTTTTTTTGGGTATTTATTTTATGTAATGTTCGCTTTATTTAATTTGTACATGTTACAATAATTGCAAAACTTATCCTACTACTTATAAAAATACTAATTAAAAAATATAGACAATTAAAACAAAGATGTAAATATTTAGATTATTATTATATACATTCTAGACCATTCATTGTTTAAATTTTATAAGTTTACCGACTCTTCATTTTAAATAGAAAGAAAATCATTATTGGTTGGTATGCACTAACTATTTTATACTAAGATTTAATTCTTTTTCACCAATCATAATAAATATGACAATATCACAGAAAGAATAATAAAGAGCACATATTCCAATTTACACTATATTTTTGAGCAATTAAAATGAAGGAATAGATCAAACGAATAAACATGAAAGTGATACGCCTTTTATGTCAGGAATACATGCGCGCACATTGAATTTTAATTTATTGTAAACCCAAAATCATTAATAAGGAAACTTATGGTAGGGATATTCGAAAAAAAAAACATAAATAAAGATAGTCACATAGAATTTGCATATGTTATTGGCTGAATTAATTTATTTTTTTCATTCCTACTTAGTAATTATATAATCACTAGTTAGATTGAGATACCAAAAAGGAAATGCATCTTAATATAATATTTATGTAAATAGGGCTGTTAATGAAACCCGTTTATCCGTTTACCCTACCCGTACCGTTTTCGATAAGACGGGTATGGGTAAGATTTTATTTTCGTTAGACTAACGGGTATGGGTACGGGTAAAGAAAAATTTTCGTTAACTTATCGGGTACGGGTACGGGTATGGGTAAGGGCTATTTCGTACCCATTATCTAACGGATAATATTTTACAAACATATATGTATATATAATCACGTTTTTAGCATATTTCGTAAGATATGTTAGTCATTTCGATCTTCATCCAAATTTATTTATGATGATGAAAAAATTAACTCACACTCTATATTATATTATAATTTATAATTAGTTATATAGATTTTTCGAATTCAATTGATATGAGAATAAATTTCATGATTTTTGTTATATCTAAAATATTATCTAAATGTTTTACTTTATCTATATATTTATTTGATACTATTTATTTAGAACATTATACATTTTTTTATTAAATTAATAATATTATTATTACCCATTATGTACCGTTACCCTATCCGTACCGTTAATTCTTAACGGGTACGGGTAAAGTCTTTTTTAACAGATAAGGGTACGGGTACGGATAAAGAAAAATTTAACGGGTGCGGATATGAAAATACCTTCTACCGTACCGTACCGTACCCATTTGACAGCCCTATATGTGAATGTAAATAAAAAAAAAATTCACACATTAGATGGACGTGTTTGCTAGTAGATAGAATACCTTCTTTGCTTGAGGAGAAATGTGATCTTCAACTGGGGAATTGAAGGGAAGGAAACCACTGAATACAGCACCTCCTCCTAGTGTGTTTGGGTACAGCAAAACACTTGCTATAGCCATGGCACCTACCATTGCTTATTTTCTTGTAAATGAGGAACTAAAAGATAAATGGATGCGAAGGAAATAAGATTTAAAAAAAATAAGTATGCAGTGGTATGGACAAAAAGTTGCATTTAGAAATGAATTTAGGACTAAAAAAATAAGTAGAATGATACCTCCTTGGCTAAGCCCAGCGATAAAAATGTTTTCAGGATCAGTTCCATCTGATATTTCCTTGTCAATAATTGCATGCACTTTTTGCACTGATTCTAGCACATCATCCAAGCCTCTAACAGATTTCTGGTAAAAGTCAAATTTCTTTTGCATTTTAGAACAAAAACCAATTAGCAGTTCATTGCACAACTTTTAGCATGCCCTTTAATAGTATAGCATTAATCGGGACTCATGCCTTGTGTCGACATGTATCACCTTATTCCCAGAATGACAGTATGATCAGTAGGAGGCCGTGGCATGTCTGATACCCATAAATGGCTAGAAGTGGAAGTCTAAAAATAAATTTATACGATTCACCCAAGTAAATTAACTTCAGGCATAAGTAAAAGAGAATCAAATTACTCCGTCTCACCGAGGTGATTGGTGCATTACAGATGTCAAACCAAGAATTCATGATGGCACCATCTGATAAAAAAAAAATTGAACAAGAGTTAGTTAATACCATAAAGATGAGATTGCTGTATTACTGTACCTGACTGTACCATTTCATGTCCTAACCAGAAATATACCAAGCATTGCATTAACTTCTAATGCAAGTGTCAATTCTTATTCTTAAATTTTAGCCAGAGCGTTTACATTTTGGATATTGCAACAGTACGTAGTACATATATGATATATGATATATAGAAATAAAATATAAGCATCTCATCCATCTGGTACTTTTGTTTTTTATTATATTTAGCTTATTTATTGTGCCTGTACCAATCAGACCGTCTGCAGCATTATATACCCAAGTTTATGGAGTGTTAAACATATGTCATAGAGGCCTATAATGGAGAAGACGGGAAAGAGAGAAATTAAGTACCATTGCAAGTGACAGGGGCAGAGGGGGCGGTAGGAAACGCCCACTTGGTACCAGCCAACTCTGGTACCGTAAACCGGTCTTTGAGATACATCTCGTTGGCCCGACCAGAGTCCCCAAGACCATGCAGCCAAAGCACAAAGCTTCTTTCATTAGATGCCATAGACTGATTTGAAGAGAAATGAGTATGAATTGATATAATAAACTCTTGAATTGGAAGAGGTGAAGAGACTTGGTTTGGGCAGGGCTGACTATGGAAATTTGAATAGGGCTAGTCAACTGAAGTGACACATAAAAAACCACGAAGTTAGTTGGTTTTATAAATCCAAAGGTGAAACTGTTGACTTCTATTACGTTGAGAAAATGCATAGAAGGAGAACGCCACGTTGTAAAGTTAAATAATTCTCATCTTTTAGTTTCTGCTATTATGGGCCCATTTCCTTATTTTCAATTTACTTGAGTATGTAGTCTTTTAGAGCCTTTGGCTAGATCCATTTTGGTAATAGAAAATCCTTTTCATGAGTAACCCCCATAGGGCCCGTCCAATACAGAGATAATTATTAGACAACAGTCACAGTTTTAGAAAACATTTAAGATAACATAAGAGCACCGAAATGATCAATTTTCGAAAAGAAATGAATAGCGAATGATCGTTTTCTTCAGCATTAATAAATAACGTCAAACGAGCACTCCAAATGATGATATAAAACGGAACTCGGATGAGATTTCGATTATTAAAATAAATAAATAACGACTTTCTTGCACCTGATGAATATCGACGTACACAACCACAAAAAAAGTCTCAACCGTGTGAATGCTACCCCACCGCCCACCCACCCACCCACCCACACACACACACACATCCACAAAAAAGGGAAATATTCTTAATGCATCACAAGTACGGGCTAACCTACAAACATTACACCCACTACATGGTACAACACAATTTTTAACAAGTCACACTGAAGAACAGCAAGAATCGAATTTTACTCGTCATTTTTGTCCTGCAACCCCCATTACATTAAGGGTACAGCGGTAACAGCGCATCTGTGTTTAACTCTAAATACCCAAAAGTATGCCTCCTCGAACTGCAAAATCAGGATTACAGAACTTTGCAGATTTATTACAATTCAGATCAGCTCCCGAATTTAGACAGCAGAATATTGCTAGCTTTATTGAACACTTCCCTCCTTAATTGCTGTAATAACTTGGCCAATGGTATCAAATTTCTGCCTTTCCTTGAGTAATAGCTTTGCAAAATTGAGGGCCCTTCGTTCGCAAATTGCTCGCCTCGACTCATCTTTAATTGACTCGAAATCCTCGACATGTGCTATCCCAACTATTCTCCTGTTCAGACAATTTCAAATTAAGCTAAAGAATATTCAAATCCGTTCAAATTGAATGCATTCCTAATTCCCTACCATTTGTCTGATCATTATGTCACATGAGATTTTTATTTCTCATTTTCTAGACCCACCAAAGAGCTACAAATACAACTAATCTTAAGCATAGGTATAGTTCCTATTCTTTAGGGTTGGGAGATCAGTTGAAGAATACCTATTCACTCACTGCATAGGAATATTTTCGGATTTTAATATTAATATAAGGATACATGAAATTAACAAACTACCTAATCATTTTCGCAGCACCAAATCCAAGTGAATCATGAAACAAATTGGCCATGTACTTCTTCTGTGCCATATGCAAAACCTCTGGATTGTTATATATGTCTGGGAGATATGCCTCTCCATTTCCATTTTTGTGTAGATCCCAAAGAGAGAGAAACTTTTTCTCAAATAGACTCCAAGTTTCTTCTGTGGTGTTTAAGATCCAGTCTTTGTAAGCCTGAAAAGTATCATTCACTGTTTAAAAATTACAAAGTTTTATTGTCTGTCATTGAGGTATATCAGTTTACAGACCTGATATTAATAATTGATCCTTTTTTACCCACCATCTGGTTTGGCCTATGTGAAGTTCCTATTATACAGAAAATCTAGAAAACCACCCATTCAGATTTTTAAATTAGCATATTACTTGGTATACATGTATGACAGTACTAAACCCAACTGCCATGATCAACCCAGTAAGAGCAATCTTCTAAAGTAGCCCAGACTATGAAATAAAAATCAACATGTATCATGTAAGAAGTCAGAGCTACTAGTAGTCGAGTACTATAGCGGCATTAGTAAAATCAGTGTATGTACCTGAAACCAATTTAAACATACATACCTTACGATCATTTGTTTCAGTGGCATGGCCCTCTTGTGAGAAATAGGCCAAGATCAAGTTTCCCAAAAATGCTCCTATATCAAAGCCCATTGGGGCATAAAACCCAAATTCAGGATCTATGACTTGGGTTGAGTCAGTTGTCACCATCACTGATCCTGTATGTAGATCACCATGTATCAAAGCCTGTGCTCTCTCACAGAACCTGTACATAAAAATAAAATAGTATAGCTCAGTTTCTTATGCAGAATACCATTCAGTTTAAGATCACTGCTTGATGATATCCACTTCAACCAAATGTTAGCTCCTTGTTGTTCTTTAGTTATTATTTTTATTTCCTTTTTTTATTTTATTATTTCATATCCTGCTTGGTATGTGATTAGACAATTAGTCACAAATTGAGGCTAACTCAAGTGTTGCCGAGACAACTGAATAACGCTAAGATTTCTATTGTGAGGAATCCAACTTACGATATCTGATACTCAAATGTACTGAGTTCCCCTCAGAATCAAACCAAGCTCAGCAAAAAAAGAAAGAAAAAATTCAAATGTTGCTTTGCTGTCGAAATTAAACTTACATGGACTTAAGCTCTGCAATTTGGACTTTTAGTTCATTATCTTCTCTGACTGACCTAGCATCCTGATCCAGGTATGGTGAGGTCCATCGGTTGATGTTGGAAATCCTGTATGGGTCCGAAAAAACCACTTGCTCAGTAAGTCTACACATCTCCACATTTCCACAAAACTCCGCAACTGCACTTCCAGAAAAATACGAGGACTATATGAGAAGTAATTAGTAATCAATTTTCACTTCCTCAGTAAAAGACATTTAGTTCTAATGCTTTGAATGTTAACAAAAAGTAAAAAAATAAATAATGAAATCGGAAATTCAACTCCAACAGTCAAAATAGGCTCACTACCAAGTACATCTGTCGTTTGCAGCAAACACATCTGGTAATGTACCGGTCCTATCAGCTATCACTACCAATACAATCCAACACCAAGGTGATGGTAATTTCCTGGTACTAACCAGGAGCTACAAATTGAAACTTACAGAGCTGACATAAGAACATTTTCTTTATATATACCAGCTTTCTTGTGATCAGCAGTGCTATGGTAAAGAAGAGAAGTGAAGAAGAGCGTCTTGGCCATGTAATCCGACATGTGTCGTGCTAGCAGTGGATACTCAATTCCGGCTATCAGCCCTTTCCTTAAAATAATATGAGGCGGTTCCAGATATCGCATGCCAATCATAGACATTGGCCGATCAAAGTGGTAAACCTCTGGTGTATGCTCTGGGCAGAGGCGGCCATGCTCTTTCAGAGTTAGAGCCTCAAAATGTGCACGATCTCTTGTCATTGGCCATGAGTCACCAACGCATCTTATGTATGGCAGAGCCTGCAATTGCATAGAAAAAGGGAAGTAAAGAAAAAGAGTACTGTATACTTGGTGCAAGACCTAAGTAGTAATGCTATAGTGGTCTGGTAATGATTTATAGTAAACATTTCTAAAGAACTGACTGGTATAAATGAAAATAAACAAATCCCAAAACTGGGAGGTTTGGATAATTACACTTGTCAGGCTATGGCTTTTGAAATTGACTTGGTATTGGAAACTCCAGGTCAGGAATTACTTGACAATTTTTCTTATTTTTTGCTTAATCTGTATTATCATCCTTGCTAAATAGACCTCAAATAGGTTCTAACAAAAGAATCGTTTAACACAATACTAGAGAAGTTTCTAAAAAGGAAAAAGGGAGAAATTCAAAACACCTGTTTGGCCACGAAGGATCCTCTGGGGGAGGTGACGATGTAGACGAAGTTGAGGTTGCCATCGCCGACCTCTTTAATGGTGAGGTGATGGAGCTCCGCCTCACCTCCGAGGCGAGAGACGAGCACAGGCGTCGATTTGATGTACTCCACGAGAGATTTCTCGTCTAGCGGGTGGAAACCTCCATTGTCGCCTGGTTCCATGGATCAGGTTTTAGAAAGAGACTGAGAGGGAGAGGAGACGAAGGTTTATGGTGACGAGGGTTTAAAGAGAGGTTGTGTGATCGCCTGGAGAGAGAGCGAATGTAGTTGCCTTCCCCTTGGTTGGTTTCGTTGAACCTGGACTAGTTATGGTTGAAACTTGAAACTTGAAAGGTGGAATGAGGCGATGCAGGAAAGTTATTCTTATATAATAATTCCTGGTGTGGATTGGAACAAGATAAACTATTTTATTTGTGCAACGCATGTGATTAGATGCTCCGCAGCGCGAAAATTTATGGCTGCCTATGGTAATCGTTATTCGTCGGTGATGTTTCGTGCTTACATTTTATTTTTAATGTATGTAATAAAAAATTTAAGTTTTTCCAATTTTTCATATTGCCTTCTTCCGAAAAAAAACAGTGCACGCGCAACGGCGCAAGCGCAACACACCAAAAATAGTGTCTGGAAAGCTACCTCAGAATGGACGAATACTCTCTCTCCACAATTAAGATGGCAGATGTGAATTTTAGGATTTAGAAGTGACTCAAGTGACTGCTTCAAATGATGATATGTTACGTCAGTAGTCAGAGAAGGTGATTCTATTTTTCTAGGTTTTAAGTTATATTTATAAAATAAATAATAAGAGTCCTGCACCTGATAAAATATCTATGCTTCTCCATGAGGGAGGAATCAACCGTATGATGCGAAAATTTATCTGATCGGATGGTCCCTATGCGTCTTCTAGAAGCTGAAGTCCTTATCTACTATTCTTTGGGTTTCAGCAATGAAAAATAAATATATAGTGTGTACTAGAAGGGACATTTGATGTTAGGATTGTGTTATACTACTCTGTTATTTTATATAATAAAATCGTCTTTGTGTGGAAACTTGACATGTTGAATGAGCCGAACTGCTTTAGTGATGAAAAAAAAAACTTTTATAATTAGAGCTACTAACGACCGTGTTCATGTTTATTTTGTTTTAAAAAAGTAGGGACTAATTTAGTATTTTTTTTTCAAATATTTCATGACCAAATGGTTACAAATATGACACCTGATCAAATATTTATGAAAAATAATAAAATCATATAAATATATATTTACAAATCAATTAATCATTTATCAGGCAACTTGATAAGTTACCGGTTTAGTTTTATCGGTATTGATTGACGACTAAATAAATTACGAATTCACCAAATTTAGTTTTACTAGATGATGTTATAATTTTTCTAGTTGGTTTTAATGTAAATATGATTATCATTATATTCCTTCCGTACTAATAATATAATAATAATAACTTGTTAAAATTTTGTTAGCGGTTTAGGCGGGGTAAAAAGAATTTTAGTACGGATTTAAACGGATCGAATAGTCTGGCACGTTCTGATCTGCCCAAAGGAAACGGAAGCTAAAAGTGCCCCAGCCCTCTAATCTTATACCTGTACAATAATATCTGGGCCTAAATCCATATTGAGTCCATCACACCAGACCAGTTATACAGGCCGTTGGCAACTCGAGCAATTTTCCATCTTCTGGAATGGACATCTCCAGTTCCTGAAGCCGGAGTGGCCGAGATTATAAACATTTTTTTTTTCAGAAACACTGAGATGTAAATAATAAAAAAAAAAAAAAAAATCCGAAAATCGAGAAAAGAGCAAAGATCCGCCAGATTCCCATCAAAACTTCAAGTTGTTAATTTCTCGCAAATTTCACCTCTCTTTCTCACCTAATCCCACTAACTACCCTCGTCCCTCGCCATTCCCCAATGGCCACCTCCGGCGCTGAATCCACCTCTCGCCGATCCGTCCATCGCTCCCTCGGAGGCGGCGCAGGTCTCTCTCTCTCTCTCTCTCTCTCTGAGATTCGATCTCTGGTTTGGTATTGATCAATTCAATTCGTTGTTTGCTGATATTCCTTGTTTGTGTTTCTTCTGCAGTGGCTGATGTTCTCCTGTGGCGGAGAAGGAACGTGGCTGTGGCCGCTGCCGTGGGGTCGACCGCGATGTGGGTCTTGTTTGAACTGACTGGATACAACTTCCTCTCTGTCATGGCCAATGCTTTCCTTCTCCTTGTCTGTATCCTCTTTTTCTGGGCCAAATCTGCTTCTCTCCTCAATCGGTGCCTACTTTTGATTGATTTATATTTATATTGATACAACTTTCTTTGGAAATTATATGGCCTTGATTGATGCAATATTTGTCTGTGTAATTTGGCTTTTGAAGTAATTATAACTATCCTTTCAAGATAAGTGCTTGAACTATTCGGGACTAGAATGCAATATAGTAAACATTGACCAGTGAGTACCTTTTCTTTTTTTCAGACCATTGCCTCCTCTTCCAAATCTAGAGGTTTCAGATGCTTTTGTGGAGAAAGCTGCCAAGGAGGCCAACCAGTGGGTCAACCGGGTCTTGGGCATTGCTCATGACATTGCCATTAAAAGAGATAGAAATCTCTTTCTCCGGGTAACCTTGTAAACATTTTTGTTGTGCAACCTTTATCCAAAATAAAATGATTAAAAAGCTTGAACTGCTATCTTACTTCTGAGATTATCTTTTGCATAAGACATCGGTGCTTCTTGAGATGCAGATACTGTTATAGCGAAATTAGAGAAGGAAATATGTTTAAATTGTTATGTGTTAGGCCGTTAGGGCTTATTAGATTCTTTTTGGTTTCTCCTATTTTTATTTATTTATTTTTTTTTTCTGTTGGTTCAGAATTAGTAGCATTCTGATATACCTTGTCCTTATTTTTTATGATAGGTGATATTGGTACTATGGCTAGTATCATATGTTGGGAGCTTCTTCAACTTCCTTACTCTTCTTTATATTGGTATGTTTGTAGCAGATATTTTTTACCATTATTTGCTGAATTTACTATAGATGCTTCCTACTTTTATTACCAATAGAACCTGATGAATCTTAAGCACCAAATTGGTAGGTTGTTACCAGTTAAGCTTCAATTAAAGGCAGGTAGACTAGGAGAAGAAATAAAAGTAAAAGGAAAGGAAAAACAATTCCTACATATTTCTGGGTTCTGGCATGTGCAGATCTATCTTGTATTTGTGGGGTTATATATCAGATGAAGTGAATGCAATAGGGAAGAAAAGTTTATTTTAAGCACTGGTTGGTTTGAAACGGTTGACACCAGATTCTCTTATTGGGTATTGGTGCAGGAACAATGTTCTCGCTAGTTGTACCAGCCATGTACGACAAACACCAGGATAAGGTGGATGAAAAAGTAGTCTTGGCTCACAGGCAGCTGTCACGCCATTTGGATAGCTTTGTTACCAGAACTGAACAGCCCAGAAAGGAGAAGAAAACTGAGTAGCTCCAGTTGCAACATTTTGATACTTCTTCTGGGTACTAAATTCAAATCCACTTTAAACAAATGGCTGAATTTGACATTTCTGTAGAAAAAAAAGATCACTATATGTAATTTTAGCACCAGTCTGGTCTGGTACTGGTAGGTGGTGGCCAATGTGATGCCTGTACTGATTGGATCTTCTTTGAAAACCATCTGTTCTATTTTCTCATTTTTTCATGGATAGTTTGAATTACAAATTGAGGCAAACTTTGTCAACAGATGATTGAGGCATACTAATGATGTATCTTTTGCTTATGTACAAATTGTGCATGTTATAAGGTGCAATTGTGCCAAAATTAGACTAAATCAGTATACCTGTACTTGTTTGTATGATGCTTGTCAGCCTGGTATTGGCATCAATTAGCTTTAATTTTGAGTGCTGGGAGTATCTGATCCATGAAATTTTTGTGCTTGCAATGACTTGCAATATTTTTCTTTTGTCAACTGTAAATATTCTTTTAAATTTTCTTACCCACAATTTTTATAATATTTCCAGGGCATGTTGCAGTCTCCTTCTCGCATTTTGTTTAGATGGAAGTAGCCAAATTATATTGTCTTTCGAATGTACTCTGGCAATTTACATATGCAGAGTACATGTTTACTGGTATTAATGCACCATAGTATTTTTCCGTGGTTAAGAGATGATTGTGATCATGAAAGAGCTTGAAACGCTTGCAGTTGTTGGTTAATACTAATTGGTCAATTTGCCAGAACCATATGTTTCCTCTTGTTAATTTTATTGTTTTCTTTTTATTATTTCGGCCTGAGACAGCCTTTTATATTTATATTTTAGGTACATATGTTTAAATGTTTCCCTCCCTATTTGGAGTACTTCAGAGTTGGATATGCAACTCTTTTTTGCAAACGAGAGGCATGCAGAGTTGCAGTAACGCAATCATTTGCCTAAATAAGAACGGTTGCCATTGATGCTTATGCCAAATTGTAGCTAAGTTCCTCAATGTCAGCGTGCCTTCTAGGAAAAGTTTACGTACTAGGTAGACAATGTCAAATTTGTTAATATAGTATGCATATTGTGTATTATAACCTTCTGATATTTGCCATTTAATTCACAAGCCTGAAACAATAGATAACGCTTCTGTCACATCAAAATACGTGCTAATATACGAGTACTCAATCACCTTCGGAGCATCAAAGTTACTTCAAACTTTTGGGCGTTTTTATCTAGCGATAGAAGGAATTTCTCTGCAACTATTACCAACATGGTGGAAAGTGTATTGTGGAGTATTGAGAAATGATTATGGTTACCTAGGAAAATGCAAAGAATTTTACGGTCTATTGGGTGCATCACTGGAGAGGTCATTTTGATTGTTGCGAGTTGGCACAAACAATATTCGGACAATAGAGTGCAGCACCATAATCAGAACCATCTACGTCATGCCATCATGTGATAGAATTTATAGCCTGAATCATCATATTTTGTTTTTCACAAAATTAATTATTTCTTTTCACAGAAGCTTGACAGCCGGCTATCAAGAAACACGAAAACCAGTTATTATAAGTATAGAGAAATCACTCGATGGGAGGAAATGTGTGTACAAAAAAAGAAGAAAAGGAACAAATTTGGAAAGGGTCAAGGAGACTTGTTGCTACGTACAATTAATTTCATAAAGTGCCTGTATCCGGAAAATATTTTGAGTTTATGCATCAGCTGATCCCTAGGTTATAAGCTAACAATTGTCAGTGAGAATTACAGTTTCTGAATTGCAGTATAGGCCAGTAAATAGGTGGGACTGGTATGGAACAGGACCCTTAAAGTTGTTATAAAATGAAAATTTAAAAAAGTAGAATGTTTTCTAACGAACTACAATTTTCTTTTTCAATGTTGAGAATATTATAAGCCATTGTCAATATTGGGATTGTTGTTACTGCACACCAGGCACGTATTATTTAATTGTCATTATTTTTATCATATAGTTTTGATAAAGAGGAGATAAGGGGAGAGGATATCATGAAAATGTTAGCATTTACCAACCATTCCTGCATGCACTTGCCAGTTTTCACCCCACATCCACATGGCATGACTCACGCTTATTAACTTATCCAACTACCGTTAGCATAATATTTAATTCACTTTCTCTCAATCATTATTGTTTTTTTTTTAAGAGCGGAAAGGAAGGCGAACTTGTGAATATCTAATCTAAAACGTATACATAGATAGTTATTTGATAATTAAAGCTCGTAATTTTATACAGATAGCATGGCTCAACAACAATAGGCGAGGCTATGAATCTCTTAATGTCTTATTATATCTGTTCCTCAACCAATGAAATATCTAAAACATTCCTAGATTCTGTTATCATACACACAATACTATACTAAGTGTAATGTATATGATATAATTTGTTCTAAGGTGTCAGTCAGTTTTCTATTTCTTTCTATCTAGCTCGCTAAACTATTTAGAATGAAAATTTTGTATATTTTTACAGATACAAATTTGAATTAAAATAGATACTATCTGATCCAGTTTCAATCCTGTCATTAGAGATAAAAAAATAAAAGAAATAAAAAAAATTTTATTTTCTGTAAGGCATAAAACAAAATTACGCTGCACATGCACACGAAAATTAGAGAGAATGAAAACACTCACCAATATTTCTACTTGTTCTGAACATGCATCTCTAAGGAATAAAGTAATTCACAGAACAAAAAGAGTACAAATTGTAGTATAAAAAGAGATAGGTTAAATTGGCAATAATAATAATTGCTTTAAAAATAAATAATTTTACATTTTAGTTATATTTTTTACGATGAAGATAAATTATACATTAAATTTAAAGTCATTTAAATTTTAATTGATTATTCATTGAATATAATTTTAATTTTAATTGATTATTCAGAAAGGGAAAAGAGTTAACGGTTCAAATAATTTTGTGTTACTTTATTTGACATTGCAGCAAATAGGAACTACTCCCTCCTCGCTCTTATACCTTCACACATGTCATGGTCATTATTATTATTATTACTACTTTTTTTTTTGTAATGAAAATCCGTAGCCATGTCATCTTCATTTCATTTATAGGACGCTGTATCTTTTCCCATTTCTTTCACGTTCATCTACAGCCAACTGAATATACCCGCGATTAATATATACTTAAATACACCATCCTGTATAAATACAAAAAAATAAAGAAACACACTACCACTGCAAAAGAGAGTACAAATACAGACCCACTTGCTGAGTTGGTGTTGAACCCTCTAGTGCTTGACCCAAATAGATAAAAAGAAAAAAAGAGAATCTTCCAAACACAGCACAGTAATCAACTATATATTATCACTCTCATCTCTCTATTTATGTTTCTTGCCATGCCTAAGCAAAAGAAGGTTTTCTCCGTTCTCTTCCTTCTTCCTCTTTTCTTACTAGCCATTTTCGTAACTGTTATCATCTTTTCTGGTGGATTGCATCTCCTTTGCACAAAAAATGAGCCCATTTGCAGGTATCTGCATAATTCACCACCTAAAACTGAAACAACTATTTTCCTGTCAATCAAAGAAACCATACCAAACAGCCCCTCAACAAACCAAACTTCTCAATCTGCTCCGAAGATGCCACGAAAGGACCGACTTTTTCTTAGGATTATTCATCCTACTGCTCGTTCGAAACTATTTGCACAGAGAGCCACTGAATTTTTTAATTCCCTCAATTTAAACAATGCAAGTTCATGTAACCTTACTTTTTTCATGACTTGGATCTCTCCGTTGAAATATTTCGGAGCAAGAGAGCTGGTTGCCATAGAGAGTTTGTTCAAGTCACATCAAAATGCGTGCTTGCTGATAATTTCATCGACAATGGATTCATCAAAAGGTGTCAAGCTTCTCAAACCTTTCTTGGATAATGGGTTTCAGGTCGCCGCATTCTCACCTGACTACGAGTATCTTGTAAGTGACACGCCTGCAGAGACATGGTTTGACCAGCTCAGAAAAGGGGAGGTGAACCCAGGGGATGTCTCTATTGGACAAAACCTATCCAATCTGGTTCGTTTACTAATTTTGTACAAGTACGGCGGCATCTATTTAGACACTGATGTGATAGTCATGAAAAGCTTTGATGGTTTAAGGAACTGTATAGGGGCACAAACTATAGATGCAGTAACGCGTCAATGGAGTCGCTTGAACAATGCCGTGATGGTGTTTGACAAGAAACATCCTCTAGTGTTGGAGTTCATAAGAGAGTTTGCTTCTACATTTGATGGGAACAAATGGGGGCATAACGGGCCTTATCTCGTCTCTAGAGTTGTGTTGCGAGTCGCTGGCAAGTTGAGTTTCAATGTAACTGTGTTGCCACCAATTGCGTTCTACCCCCTCGACTGGAGTCGGATCCAGGTCTTGTTTCAGGGACCGATCAATGGGTCCCACACACAGTGGATGAAACAGAAGCTTTATTGGATCCAGAAAGATAGCTTTGCAGTGCATCTTTGGAACCGGGAGAGCAAGAGTATGCGAATGGAACAAGGAAGCATTGTTGCGAGGATTCTATCCGATTGTTGTTTGTTTTGCAATTCTTCAATCAAAGCATTGTTGCATTAAATTGGTGCAAGTTGGAAAGCATCGATCATTGTTGTAGAAATTAACATAACATGAATAAAAAAAATGTCATATTTTCACACGTAGAATTAATAAATTGTGCTTCCGGTCTGCTTGATGGCTGTGCTTTGCTAGCATTTACAAATGGTAAAATTGGTCATACAAACTTTGTTCTCCCTTGTTAATTGCATTTTTTTTATGACCAGCTTCCCATTAATCTATGTCGCAATTTATTCAGCTACTTCTATTAGCTCAATAATAATGTGGTGACTCTTTTGGGTTTAGAGGCAGAAGTTACTAATAAGTAATAACATATCCAATCTAAAGTAATTCTTTACGACAAGTGTGTTTGGCAGTGGGAGCTTACAAGGGTGAATTAGTTGTTTGAACAAGCGCTTGTTTGTCCCTTGTTCTCAGAACATGGGGAACAAGAATAAGGGTGTGAACTAGGTGCTTATTCGAACAAGACTTATTCATCCCATGTTTGGATCTTGCGCCATCTCCCTTATTCGCGAACAACCTCATTCATCCCACTGCCAAACACACCTAAGCTTATATGGCAATGTAAACTGTAAAGTTATCATATCTAGGCATAGGCACACAATTAGTAAAGCCCCAATAAAACCTCTAGGCTCTAGTAGATACATTGAAGCCTAAATACTTATTATTGGAGAAAAGCACAAACGGAATATGTTTATTTTTGCACCTATAAATATTCCTGGATCAAAATCCTAAACAAAACAATAGAATATCAGTATAAGCTCAAGTATATTACAAGAAATAAGATGGTAAAAAAAAAAAAAAAAAGCCCAGCATCAAATGCAAAGGGCTCCCATGTCTGGTAATGGTCCAGATGTGACAGAAGGTGCTTTCTCAGGTTGATCTCTTCTTTTGTTCTGCTTCTTTCCTTTCTTTTCTCTTCCCTTACTTCCAGCTTTGCTTTTACTATTAGGACAAGAAACAATTGAAAAATCAAGAATCTTACTTCCAAATTCTTTCCTAAAAGGTTTCACAACTGTCAGAAAACTTGTTTCAGAGTATTGCCTAAAATTCGTCGAAAATATCATGGGTATCCTATAAATTATAAAGTATGTGTATACCTCCCCTTTTAAAATTTTCTCCAAAGATGTCAAACTACCCTTCAACACTATATTCTCTTGAAAATTTAATGAAAGGTTAGTCTAGGTTATTCTCGATAAGCATTTCAGAGATGCAAAGGGGTTATGTTCTTGATGGTGAAAAATGTTTTCCAGGGCACGCAAGACATCTCGGGATATTGTAGGGGTCCCCAAAAAGGTTGTGCAATATAGTTGAATTGATCTAACCAAATAAACCATTAAATTAATGAAATAAAAATATTAGTGAAAAAGAGAACAGGATATATACATTATTATTGGTGCAGAAGCCTTACGCTGCTTCACTGATAAATGCTGCAACTCCTTACCTCTTGCTGGTTTCTGCAAATGAAAAACCCAAAAAAAAAGTTAACGAAGTATAATTCAAAATCAACACATTACATAGTATGTAATTATATGGCAACTCCTGTACTACCTAGTGCTTAGTGTAACCGTAGCCATAGAGTGTGTTAGAACATAAGAAAAAAGCATATAAAAGTCTTGGTTATGGTTCTGTGTACATATATATGAATACCTTATCTTTTAGCTCGTTCTCATGGGTAGGTCTCTGAGAATTTCTCGGTGAACAGTTACCGTCATCTGTGTTTTCTGAAATTACATGTCAAGAAAATCATAAATAAAATTATGAAACTGTCATTGCATCACAAAGAAGTTACAAATACATTTCACCTATACCATTGGTGTCAGACAACGAACTTTCTTCAGCACAAGTTGAATTGGCCGACTGTTTCTCTGCAATTAAGTACTCTATTGCTGCATCAACATCACCTGCCACCTCTTGCAGAACCTATAAGTCCATGTCATAAAAATATACACAATTTATAAATGCAGGTTAAGGGCTGCAATCTTTAATACAAAGTTTGGTTGTAACAGTTTGTACCTGCCGAATTTTATTTGTATTGTAGCATCTAGTTGCATCCATGACTGTCTTGATCTGAGAGGACTTTTTTGAATCACTAGTTGTTGCTTTAGAACTACTGCTCGCTCTAGCAATGTTAGCATCCACCTGTTTTGTGTAAGAAGGGGAAGAGAGAGATGTAGGTAATAAACCGGTACGCCTTACAGCACAACTAAGCCACAAATTAATCATAAACTAAACCAAAAGTAAACCAAATTGGCCATCAATTGAGCAACTGAGTTTAACTAAGGTTCAATCCTTCAAAATAACCAAATTACCCTCAACTTACACTAAGTTAAACAACTAGACCAACATTCCAAACAAGCACAAAATAAACAATGAAATTATCCATGGGTTAGTTTGGCAAAATGTTATTTGTATGATACTGGTTTATCATTTTGCAAATTGCCAGATTAAACTTGGCCTAAACTGTTTGACATGATTACTAACAAAATGTAGTTAAAACATATATTCACAGAGAGAGAGAGAGAGACCTTGATGGAGATAGGTTTAGCAGGACCCTCACAAGGATCTTCCTTTAGTCTAACACTGTTATAGTGTTCCCCATGGTGATATGACCTGTCATAAATTTAAACACCCCAAATAAGAATACCTAAAAATTGGATCATGGGTTAAGAATTAAAACCATGTATCTGTTAGAATATGTTTCTATCTTATCAAGTAAATCAGCTTAATGATTATTGTAAGGAGATGTCAACTAGGGTGCTTCTGGAATTTACAGTATGTTCAATGTGTTAGAAGATCCAAGGAAGAAGATGCTTACAAATGAATCATGTTAACATCATGACTAGAAAAGTTCTGTATGTACCATCTCGGTGAGTTAAACTGCAGAAAGAAATAGAAGCAAAAAGAATGATAAATAAAAACAGCACATGCAAGGCCATGTATGCAATAGATCACAAACAGTTTATTACCAAAAAATAGTTATGCTCACTTGTCCTTGGTATACCTGATGGATGCAAATGTTGGTACGGATGACAAGTGAGGCAGCTTGTAACTCCATATGACCAGCCCATGTACCATCCTCCTCCATTGATTTGCAGTAATCATCAAATAGCATTTCATCTTCTATAAATGGCTCAAAGTCCTCCCTATGGTTCTACTATTAGAAAAGTACAACAACAAGAAGGACTAAATTATAAATATAATTTATGCACGCAGAACATTTCTCCATTGTTACTAGAAGAATCATATTGGACACTATTTTCAGACTAATTGCAAAGCCTTGACTTTCACAAAAAAGGAAGAGAAATGTCTCCTTGTTACTATCTTGAAAAGAATAAATAAAGAAGTTGTAATAAAATTTTGCATATGTTTCTCTTATTGCATTATTTATGGACTGCACCATTTATGGAGTGCATTATTTATGGACTGACTCAAATGCTTCTATGAGTCCCTAGCTTCTATATAAATGATTGTAAAAAAGATTGAATACACTACATGCCAATTCTACTCCTTTCTCTTACAAAACCTCTGCCTAGTACTAAATAACACTGGAAGCTTTAATTTGAAAACGTAAAAGTTTAAAGCTTGCTTTATGGAACAATCATCCTGTTATTATACCAAAGGTAAGACAAAAAATTTCTCTAAGATAAAAAAGGCATAGTAGAAATGGGCAAGTATGATTACTTAGAAAAGACCTAGAACTTACTCTGATGTATTGTACCACCATGCTACGGTACTTGGTGTGCTCTTCTTCATTTCCCTCGAGCTGATCAGCTAAAGATCTAAGAAGTTAAAAAAACCATGAATAAGTAGGGATTAAAGTTTTATATGTTGATTATTGATAGACAATTGCTATCAACCCTTTTCATCTCATACATACCACCTATACCTCTTCTGAAGCGAAGACAAGTTTTTCATTTTTGTTACTCCTATTTTGTGGGACTCGCATAAATAATATCACCAAGTGGACATTTTGCATTTAGATACCAGGTAGCAGAGCATGTTCATGTGTTTATGAAATAGCTATAGTAAGTTTCCAGCTTGGATAGATGTCTTTTTAAATTTCATAGGCACGAAAAAACGACGTAATGGCAAAGACAAAAGGTTAAACAAATACTGGAAGCAACAAGTAGGCAGTATTACAGATACTAGTCCATTAACAGCAATGGACCTATAGTTGACGTAACAAAATAACTGTATTAACAACCTGAAAAAACAGTTGCCATCAGCTACAACTTCTATTATTTTTAAACCCAACAAATCGAGTTGAGCTAGAAATTCTGATAAATTGACCTTTTTTCCTTGCTTCTTCACCTACATGAATGTAAAAACACTTTTAAAATATTAAAATATGACCTAAAAAAAACCCAAAATTGTCAAATACGGATTTGTCATTTTGACTTGATAGTAATTGGTCCCAAACTACAGGAAACAAAAATTAATACACTTGAGTACTTGACACAGTTCCAAACTTAAAAAAATTCTGGGAAAACCTACGCATCATACCCGGATGAGTTCAGCAGAGTTTCCCCTTCTTGCAATTCAAATAAAGCAACAAGTATTGCTTGTATTCTTAGAAATTTTCATATATTTTTCCAAACTTCACTTTTAACTGCATAAAAGTCTAAAACCCTTCTTTCTGCTTATTCCAAATAAATAATTCGAGTGGACATAAAGTAATTAATCTATGCCCAACAATTAATCTAGGAAAAAAACAAACTTTCATCCTGACAAAAGCACTTTGCTCAAGAGATTACACGAAATTTCTATTCTAATTCCAGATAAATAACAGAATTAGAAAAGATTATAGATAGAGAAGTAGAGTTACAAAGTCGCGTACCGGTCTGTGGGGTTTAGCAGCCTTCTTGTTTTTCGCCATGGGGAGAGAGAGAGAGAGAGAGAGAGAGAGAGAGAGAGAGAGAGAGAGGAAGCGAGAGAGATACTTCTGAAACGTAGGTCCCACAAGCTATAATCCGTTCTTATTTTGGGCCAAGATAAAATAAGAGTTTGGACCCAAATTAATGTTGATACAAAAGAGTATTCAAGGGAAAATGGAAACTATAAAAAGGTTTCTACATGTGTAAACAACCAATTTCGAAAGTTTTACCTGCCTAAATTGATAGGGCCTCCGGGTTATACTTGTACACAATGATCTCGTCTCAATTGTACAATAGTTTTTAAGACTGAATTTATATAGGCCCTAATTAGAATCACTTTTTTTTTTTAACATGAAATTTAATTTCATTGGAAATTTTTGCATAAATTTTTAGATCACAATAATTTTTATGTGAGATTTTATTTGATTTTATTGATCGGAATTTTCATATTATTAGATCGAATTAAATCCCGAGAAATTAATTCTAATTAAATAAAATCAAATAAAATTTCACTTAAAAATTATTTTGATCAAAGCCTATGTCTATGTGTGCCGGACAATGATCCGCACTGTACAGCATCAAATTAAGTCGAAACAACATAATTATTTTTAAATGACAATATTATTCTTATTTTAAATCGGACAGCATATTTTATCTTTGTATTGTCTATTTGTCTCCAAGATTTATTTCCTATTCAGTCGCAAACTACTTCAATAACATGCACAGATTCTCCTCGATCGCTCCATCCAAATATTATTATTATTATTATTATTTTGGAAGCATACGTAGATCAAGTGATATTTTTAGCAGCATCTCTCCTCAAAAGAAACTCAACTTTATTTACTCAAATGTCGACAGAAAAACTAGAATTAAAAGCAATAACTATTTTAATTTGACTTGAAAGTCAAATTGTGTGTCTGGGTCTTGTTCTACCGAAAATTGATATTTTGATTAGTATTGTTAGTATAGCTATCAACGAACATGCACCTTATTGTTCGCATGAGTTCAGTTGAAAACAAATTACTATAAAGTTTAAACAATATTTTGATCCCTTATTGTAAAAGCAATTGCCAATGAAACATAATAAAAAAAATTCTATAAAAAAAGATCATATTAATGTTAATTTGAATGCATTTTTTCCTTAAATTGTAGCAGAAGAAAAAAAAAACATTGTTTATAGTGTGCACGAAATACTTCTAATTTAGAAAACAGCAAAATTATGTATGTCCTCCATTTAAAATATGCATACAGTGCCCATTATTTTTTCTCTCAGGCAAAACTTATTTTGTTGTGTGTCACAAAGTTAGTAAATTGATATTTTAGGACGTCAAACACGATCCAAATGTCGACTATTTAAATTTCAAGCGGCCAATTCAAACCGCTCAATATGATCTCTACATTAAAATATCCTTGAAAATCAAATTTTATATTATTTCAAATTTTCTAACTATTTTTTTCAAATTTTTAAAATTGGAGGGTTCATAACTTTTTAGATTGAGCATATTCAAAAATAAAAAAAAATAGTAAAAAAATTTAAAAAAAATATAAAATTGGGTCTCCACGGAGATTTTATAACGTAGAACAGTTTGAGCGATTTGGATCGGTCATTCTAATCTTAAAAATTAAATTTTTATCATGTTAGATAAGTGTATGTGTCCTATATGTTTAACACTAGCCACTTCCACTGTAGGATGTCAAACACGATCCAAATGTCGACTATTTAAATTTCAAAAGGCCGATCCAAATCGCTCAATATGATCTCTACATTAAAATATCCTTGAAAATCAAATTTTATATTTTTTCAAATTTTCTAACTATTTTTTTTCGAATTTTCAAAATTGGAGGGTTCATAACTTTTTAGATTGAGCATATTCAAAAATTCCAAAAAAATAGTAAAAAAATTTTTAAAAAAATATAAAATTTGATCTACACAGAAATTTTATAGCGTAGAACATTTTTTATAATGAAACGAATCTATTTTTTTTGTGGCACAGACTATCTGATATTACGCAATATCGGCATTGCTATGGATGGTAAAATGTCTAATTAAATACCAATGCATAAATGATTAGAACAAATTTATCCTTTTCGTAGTCAATGATAGAATAACAAAATTATCTTTTGAACTGTTGAAGTCCAAATTTTTTACTCGCTAGGGTTAATTAGTTCTTTGAAATCTTTTTCTTTAACATCAACAATATCCGCCCCTAAAATTTATGCAAATTGATGTTATATTTCTTACTAGTTAGAGTTGGTTGGTTAGTTGTTTGGAATAACAAATTTCTACGTTTCCTATATAATTAAAATGGTAAAAATAAGCTCTAATGTTTTTGCCTTAAAAAAAACAAATTCAACTAAATTGTGATAAATCGCGCAGACAATTTTGACGCCAGAAGTGCCTTTTCTGACGAATGCAAAAGAAGTATGAACACTAAACCACTTTCTATATCCAGTACAGGTGTGAACACAATACCACGCCTATGTTTAATTAGCTGTCCACAATTCCAATTGCACCACTCTTTCCGACCCAAAACCTCTCTGATCTAATATATCCCCATGTCAGTACAATAATTGGGTTCCCTACTTTTCATCGACAAAGTAAGCAAGATATTAGTTTTGGGTTTGGTCGGGGGGTGGGGGATTGTTTATAATTGGAGATACAATTTTTTTTTTTGGTAATTATTGGAGGAGGCACATTGACTTCACATAATTAATATATAATACAATGCATAGTCCCTTTTAGAGGAATTACAAAATTTATGTTCAGCACTTGTCAACAATTTGATTTATTCAAAAACAATTGTTTTTTTTTTTTGTTTAGTATGTGGAAGACACGGTTCTAAATCTAATTAAAATATTATTTGATGGTGTTACCAGTAGAAAACTTGATCACAAATTTTAATTTTATTATGCTAAGTGCTGATAATATTTAACAATTTATACTCTATAATAGTTGTTAGAAACACAAATTTCTTAATACTCCTCTTCATAATTGTCCTATGCCGTTCAATTTATTTATCAACTCAATTTTACGACTATGTTATATTTTGACTCTTGAGAAATTGGATTTTATGGTGGTACTTTTTTTAATTACTTCTCGGACAAGAGATGAGACATTTGCTCGAAGTACAAAATTTAATACTTATAATTCTGCATGCGAGGGTACTATTTCATTTTAGAGCAGTTAAGTTTCCATTGAACAGTAAATAAAAATATAGTTTTTTTCTTTTATTTTGATTGAAAACTTATGTTCTGTTAATCTCTTTCCTTTAATTAACTTATTCGGAAAGCTGCCATCAGTTGCGTTCCTCGCACTGTTTACATGTTATAAAGCTGATGTTCAAATTATTCTTATACCAAAGTATATAAACTAGAATTAATTAAGGAATTCAAAGCCGGAAAAAGGTTGGAATGCATGCACTTCAGGCAATGCAGAACTGCAATACTGATTTAATTACTTGACTATAGTGTAATCTTTGCTTAATTTTAAGAAGATTCCGTAGTGTCTACCTGTGGTTACAACGAATAGCTTGATTTAGATCATTTTTTAAATAATAATAAAAAACTTGATTTAGATTGGTCCTATATTTACCGAAGAAATCGCACTATCTGAGCCTCTCACTGTGTATGTTTTATTAACTCTGCTGCTATGTACCTTCCAAAGCATGATAGATGATAGTGCAGAGTTCACTACGATCTTTGTTAAATTATCACACTAATTAATATCAATCTTGTTCACCTACGAATGCTAGAACAAACAATTACAAATGCAGCTCCATTTGTAGGATTTGTTTTCAACGGTTTGCCTTCCTATGATGCTCCTATGATGAAGACCATGCAACCACTGCATCCACTTAGTTCTCATGCACTATCAACTTGCGTCCCCATTCCAATCTCTATGCTCAAGCATTATCTTCCTTACTATGGTATAGTATATATATAACTCCCTCTTCCCCTCTTTTTATCTCAAACCAATTTGCCAAAAGACATTCTCCGTCCCCCTTCTAATCACCATCAAATAAATAGTTGCCAAAAAGCCTCAGTTGATGATCAAAGCAAAGAAGCAAAAACTTCCTAACACACTCTTGCTTTAATACCAACCATTTAAAAGAAATATAATGTTTTCAATGCCCGTTGTAAACCTCTCCTTTTTTGTTTTAGCTCTCTCCACTTGGCTCATTACGCGATCCAATGCTGCAGATCTGACACCATCTCCACATCCAAGTAACATGCCACCACATAAGCCGGAACTGTCCCTGTCCCATTGGTCTCATGAAACACCACCGACCCAGCCACCAAAACCATCACCAGGCTGTGGATGCGAACCAAGCCCAGAAGATTTCACAAACATGAAGCAATATGAAGCATACAAAGTAATCAAGCGTTTCAAGGGCATAATAACTTCTGATCCCCTAAACATTACTGGCACATGGGTCGGGACTAAAATATGTGACAATGACGAGATCAATACATACAGAGGATTTTATTGTGACACCCCACCAGTTACCACTGACCTCACAATTGCCTCCATTGATTTCAATGGCTTTCACCTCGGCGCGCCAACATTGGATGGTTTTATCAATGGTTTCCCCGACCTTGCTCTTTTTCATGCAAACTCCAACAACTTCTCTGGTACAGTACCTGACCTATCAGGACTACCTTACTTCTATGAACTCGACCTTAGCAACAATAATTTTTCCGGTCCATTTCCCACCAATGTGGTCCCCTTAACCAACCTCGCCTTCCTTGACCTTCGTTTCAACCATTTCGAAGGACCTGTTCCCTCTCAGATTTTCTATATTGGCTATGAGGCCCTATTTCTCAACAATAACATCTTTGACTCGAGTATTCCCGCTAGCCTTGGTAGTTCACCAGTTGAGTATCTCACCTTTGCCAACAATCGCTTCACTGGTCCCATCCCAGCCTCTATCTGCAACACCTCAAGGACACTCCTGGAAGTCCTTTTTCTGAACAATCAATTTTCAGGATGTCTGCCTTATGAGATTGGATATCTAAGAGACCTGACAGTGTTTGATGTGGGAATGAATCAACTTACTGGCTATATCCCACTTTCTTTCGGCTGCCTAAGCAACATCGAGCAGCTCAACCTTGCACAGAACTCTTTGTATGGAATGGTACCTGATGTAGTCTGCCAGCTGGCAAAAACAGGAAATTTGGTAAATCTGTCGCTCTCAGACAACTATTTCACATCTCTTGGACCAAATTGTTGGGATCTATTGCACACTAATGTGCTCGACGTGCGAAACAATTGCATTGTGGGTTTGCCGAACCAGAAATCACCAATAGAATGTCATTTCTTTTTCTCGCTTCCCAGGCATTGCCCTTACATCGCATATATGCCATGTGAGGTAAACCCCAGAAGGAATGCAACTTGTTATGACAGAACTCACTGGCCTTGGCATTTTGATCACAGTCCTCCGTTGCTTCATTAAATGAGCAACAAGCAATTGGGAAGAGGCAAATAATTAAAACAATTGTGCTTCAATATGCTGTTGTATATGTTTATTATTAGTAAGTCTGCTAATTAATAAAGCTAGGGTTGTCATTGATACCTGATAAAATGATTATCTCAAATTAGCCTTAAAATGAGCAATGATAAGCCCAATGTTTAGTAAGGCATGTGTTCTTTGTTCAATAATGTAATAAGATAGTTATTAACAATAATCCAGAGTTGCTTCTGAGTTTTTCGTTATAATTTCACAACAAATTTAACACTACCTCTTTGTGTTTCCTACTAATTCAAATAAAAAATGAGTAATACAAATAGAAAAGTTACCACTGTCTGCGTTCTGCTATAGTATATTGTAGCAAAAACATGCAAGAAAATGAGAAGAACCCCCTTTTGAGTATGATTCAAGTCCAATACCATCACGCCAACTCTTCGTTAAAGCACGCATGAGGCAAAATACAGTGCATTCCTGGTCAGCAAGTTCTCTTTCTTAAAAAAAGTACTAAAAAATAAAGGCTCTGTTCTGCATTGAATCAGTGTTACTCTAGAAATCAATGAAAAAAAGGGAATTTTCAGCATGGTTTTCAGGGGTTCTGAGAATTAGAACGGACAGAACTCATGGTTCCCTTGACCAAGTACTGAAATTCTTCCTCCCATTTTAAACTCAATGACTGGGGAATTTTCTCAAACACCTTGTGGGCACTTTGGCGGGTCCACACTGAGGCAGGCAGTTATACGTGAAGGTGCAAACAAAAACTGGACATTTCCAGTGACATATGAAACCTCTAAACAAAGCATCATGGTTCTCTGGCACCGTCCTTTCAATTTACCGATCTGTGTTGAATTATTGATGCTTACCAGAGCGACATTACTTCCCCAAGCTTGACCTCTGCTGCTACGAGGATGGCTGCTGAAGTTCTTCACACAAATGTTGACTGTTAAATTTTGATGACAAGTCTTTTGAAAAAAAAATAAATCGATTTAAATAATTAAGGGTCAATGGATTCCAATTCGTATATTGATAGATCTTTTCTAGCCCCACGCCATCTAAAAACACATGTTGCCATGCGCATCCATTCATCAGAGGGCTCCTTTCGTACAGCAAATTGACAAATGGATAATTATTTAGTCCTTATATATCTATTTTTGCAGTTTCTGTTTTTTTCGTTAACGAATGAGTTGTAGTTTTTAAATAATGTTCAGCTAGAATTATTTAATTAGTTCAATATGAAATATCATTTCTACCAGAAATTTAAAAAACAAACCATATATTTTGGTAAATAAGGGATATTAGTAACGGCCTTTTAAAAAAATGATAAAGAATATAAGTAATCCTGTACTTATTTTTAAAATTTTGGTCCAAAGCCGCTTGTTCTAACAAGAGTAACTCTCACACACATTTAACATTGAGGAAGGTTCCAATGCTATAACATTTTGTTATTTGATTATTTCTTCAAATTTTAAAATTTAAACATTATATCCAAATTGTTGATCTTATTTAGTTTAACGAGCAATGCGTTTTCATATAAGTTTTGTAAATTTTAGAGTTTATTTGATACTTGATCAAGAGATAGAAAAACAAGCTAATCTTGTTAACTATGATAGATTCGTTCTTATACGTTCATGTTTTAGCCTTTGATGGAGTATCAAATAAACTCTAAAATTTACAAAACTTATATGAAAGCATATCGCCCGTTAAACTACATAAGATCATCGGTTTGGATTTAATATTTGAATTTTAAAATTTGAAAAGATAACCAAATAGCAAAATGTTTGCATTTGGGGTAACTAAAATGTTAGCATTGGAACCTTCCTCTTTAACATTTAGGCCCTGATCAAAATCTCCTTTTTTTTAACATTGGATTTCATTTTATTGGAAAATTCTTCATCAAAATGAATGGATTTGGTGTCATCTGATTGGAATTCTCATGTAATTAGATCAAATGAAATCATGTGAAATCAATTGAAATGAAATGAAATCCTGCGTGAAAAACATTTTGATGAAGGCCATATTATAGTATACTTCATTCATATCTCAGTAAATACATTTTGAAATACAAATACTAAAATTTATGGTTTTCCAAACTAAATATAGAACCTAATTATGTCCTAACTTAAAGGTCTAATAACTTAAATATTTTACCTAATAAGTGCATAGAAGGAAAATAAATAGGTACTTGTTAATTCAACCTAACCTAAAACAAATTTACGAGCTATGAGTGTCTCTAAAGTTGTAAAGAATTTACTAAGTTTCCCTTGAAATAGCTAGATTCAGCTGTGTTGTAACCAAATAATCCAAAAAATTACTCTAGAAAAATTTACTAATAAAATATCTTTTAAACGTATTAAACCATCAGTTAACCAAATTCCTCTAAAGCAGTACGTACAAAAAAAATTAAAATTACTATAATTGGCTAATCAAGTTCAAAGTTTGTTCCTAGCCAACCGGCCTTCGTCAAGTTCAAAGTTTGTTCATAAAATTAAAAACGTCACTTCAAAGGTGAATGACAAGAACCTGCGTGCAAAACCCACATTACTGCTTAACAGAAAGACAAGAGGTCATGTATCTTTGTTTGGTGTCTGACTGTCTCTAACTAATGATGTAATTAATGAACTGGGACTTAATTTTACCACTTTGTAAGGAAGATATACAACAATACTTTTGTTTATAAAATGATTTATAGATATGCCCTGTTGAATTTGATGCTTTGAAAAGGTTAACAAATACACTACTAGAATTGGAAGCTTCGACGTCTACCATATAAAGTATTTGTGAACACAGTATTGATAAAGTATATGGCATGCACTTTTAAGTATCTTTAGTTAATTATGCTATTTTTGTGAATGTTTGTGTTATGGTCTCTCTTATTGGAATATTGGAGCATATTACTAATTCAATGTTGCATTAGATTTACTGGCACTGCTTAGTGCTTAGAAATAAATTTACCTGTGTGAACTTGGTGTCATTGTGCTTATTTGACATTAAATTTCCACATGTGTAGTTGGGTGTTATTGTGATTATCCAATATGAGAACAATAGATTAGCATTGCTTACGAGAGCTTCGCATGGTCATGCTATCTTGTAATTTGGGTTCTTTAGACATGACATATTTATGCATTTCACATTTTTCTTTTTCGAATTTAACGAGAGATTGAGTCATGTGTGTGTACGTATATGATATGCATTACTTCGACTCTATCACCGATAGACTTAAATTGTAAATATATATATATAGAGAGAATGGATATAGAACACTGATGTGTACGGATCGTCCCCATACACATCAGTCGTTTTTCAAGATCCAAAATTCAAGCGGTCAATCCGAACCGTTCAAGTTGTTCGCCATATTGAAAAACCTAGATAGACCAAATTTTACATTTTTTCGAATTTTTTTGCTATTTATTATGATATTTTCAAAAAACACTATAATTGGAGTATTTCAGGCCCTCCAATTTGAAAATATCATAATATATAGCAAAAAAATTCGAAAAAATGTAAAATTTGGTCTGCAAGAGTTTTTCAATATAAAGAACAAGTTGAACGGTTCGGATTGACCGTTTGAATTTCGGATCTTGAAAAACGACTGATGTGTACGGGGACGATCCGTACACATCAGTGTATTTTATCCATTCTATATATATATATATATTCTCTAAGATATTGGAATAAACTAATATTAAACAATTACATTACAACATTTAGATATATTTGAAAAAGAGATTTGATGAAACACTCACACAAAATTATGGTTAGAATTCTAAATCTCTACCTACTATATATTTGTAAAGATAGTGATGACACCTTTTAAAAATTTATGGAAAAAAATGACAAAAAAAAATAGTAGATACCACTTTGAGGAATCATGGTCAAGTGAAGATTTTATAATAAATAGCATTTGTGATGAAAAGGACATAATTTGCGCACGTGTTATAATTAGAGAATTTATATGAAAAAATAGCATAAAATTGAATAAACAAGCACTAGAGAATTTATATGATAATGATAGTTAATTAAGTATATTAACTCTCCCATACACCTATTATATTAGGAGAGATGTAATAAACCTTCCTTAATTTTAACATTTTTCTTTAACTAGTTGATTTTTTTTATTCTAACTAGATGCAGTAGACCTTTCTTAATGCATATCAAATATGGGACTTCCTGAAAATAAATCTCTGATCTCCTAGCAATAAAGAATTATTTAGTATTATTCTTCAGAAAAGATAGTTAAGGTTGCATAGTTGCACTATCGATCCCTTTTTCTTGTACTCACATTGGTAGCAAAGTTTGGATGAAAGAGGAATTGAAGAGTTTGGAAGGCACAATCTATTTCGAACATGTAATTAACATTTTGACATGTGATTGAATGAATGTTTAAACTTTAATATTGTTCATTTTTAATTATTATTGCATCCAATTTCAAATGTTTTTAAGCTAATTTTCCAGCAAAGCCTGTGAACAATTGAATCCTTTAAATTCTTTATAAATTGAAACAATTGATAGACAATAGTAAAAATAAAATTTGATATTCGTTCCACTGTTTCCTATTTGTCGGTATGACTACCTCTTTTGAATTTTAATTTTATTTTTCTTTTGTCAATCATTATTTATGAAAATCATTGCTGCGGGAATTGTAGCTTCATTTTCGGATGATGCGTTGAGAATTAAAAAAAATATTGTTCGGGTTAGAGCCTGTTTTTTATGGCTTGTTTATTTGTACATATCAGACGTTAATCTTTTTTTTTTTTTTTCAAAACCTTATTCCAACAAAATTTTAGAATAGTTAACCACTCTCTTATTCGCGATAATTTCTTAATTTTAGTCAGTTTGGATCACTTTTCAGTTCAAATTAAGGAGTTAAGAAATAATACTCCTTTAGCCTTCGTTTATCCAAAGTTGCACAAAATAAATATCTTGGCTACTTACCGTATGTCATATTGTCATTGAACTAATTCATATGTAATCGTTTACTATACAATTAGAGATTTCAAACTACAATTTTCAATAAAAATTAAATAAATCCTATACAATTCAAAGAATTATAACATGAAAGCATTTGAGTAATTTCTGTAATGTGTTAATGTTTGAAACTTCTTTTAGCACGTTAAAAGCGAACTATGAAATTTTCATTTGAAATTTTGAAAAATAATGTTCAAAGTACAAAGTAAATTCTGCAGATGACTGCTTACACTAAATTTGAGTCAATTTAAAGATAAAAATCGACTGGCCATTAATTAGAGGAGGGTTCCAATGCCACTGTTTTAGATGGCCCAAATAACAAAATTTTACTATCAAGTTACTTTTCAAAATTTTAAATTCAAACCGTTGATCTTATTTAATTTAACGAGTGATGTGTCTTCATTGAGTTTTGTGAATTTTAGAGTTAATTTGATACTCGATCAAGAGGTAGAAAAATAAATGAACTTTGTTAACTATGATATATTCATTCTAATACATTCATGTTTTAGCCTTTGATTAAGTATCAAATGAACTCCAAATTTTATAAAATTTATATAAAAACTCATCACTCCTTAAATTGAATAATATCAACTGTTTGGATTTGACGTTTGAATTTTTAAATTTAAAAAATAACTAAATAATGAAATATTTTTATTCAAAATATTGGCATTAGAACCCTCTTTTTAATTGAAATCGGTAGCTATTCCTTGGTTCAAAATGTTGGCATTAGAACCCTCTTTTTAATTGAAATCGGTAGCTATTCCTTGGTAGAAGGGTAAATGATTTTCCAATTGGTCCAAATTTAATATACGTTTAATCTAAATAATAAAAATAGTGACGATTCTCCACGTTTAATATTTTTATCTAAACGTTTTCAAAATGGCCAATTGGATGCTACATGGTTTAATAATTTTTTTTATTTACAAATACAAGTAGTATAAAGGGTGAGAAAAGTTACGGAAAGAAAGAAAGAAAAAAAAAAGAAAAGAAAAAAAGCAAATGAAGTGATATTGGCCCAACACTTGCACTGCCACATTGATAAGTTGTTTACAAATATTGCTTGACCCGATTTGTATCCAAATTATGCTTGAATATATGAATTTTTAACTTAATTTCATCATTAATTGGTTAGAAGCTGGGTACTACTATAGTCCCTTGATATTTTACAGGACAATCATCGATGTGCAGGGGTGGAGCCACGATTTTGACTTAGGGGGCTAGAATTTCGACTTAGGCAGACTAAAATTTAAAAGTTTAAAATTCTAAAAAAATTGACAACAAAAAATAATATTACATTATTTTATAGTAGTAATTTTTCTTAACATGAATGGTATCAAATACAATAAATAATAAGCAAAGATTTTCATATTTGAGCAATGTTTTATTTGTGATATTTTGTCTTTTAAATTTACTCTAAAAGAAAAAAATTATAATTAAACTAGTTTGAACAAACAATAAACTTATTAGATTGTATTTGAGTTATATTTATTGTATTGGAGTTCTTTCATTAGGGGTGCAATATGTTGTATATTAGGGGAATAAGACCCATGCCACTCTCGAAATTAGAAAAATGTCACCCCAAAGTTCACTCTCAGCTAAATGCCACCTTAAACTCAATTTATTTAGAAATTTACCACAATTCCTGTATAAAAGTATAAAACCTCTCCATGTGCAATATATTTTTGTATGGCCTAATTTTCCCTATATATTAATAAAATTTAGCATATAATTGAAAAGCTTTTAATACAAATGAAAAATATTAGCGGGACAAGCCCCCCCTTTTGCCCCTACTGACTTCGCCATGTCGATGTAGACTTGAGTTTTGTACATAGTAGCAGTCACAGACGGTTCAACTAGATAAATGAACGGTCAGACCAGGAGGATAGGCGACTAGACTGGAGGAGATAGCCAGAACACACTGCAGACATTTCAAGCGGGTAGCTTGCCCATGTGAGGAGGCCGCTTGGATCAGTTTCGATAGTTTTCAAATTTAAGCAACTATTTTCGGCAACCGACTCCATGCACTTTCTGCCAGGATTTGACCGACTTACCAACACGTTCTCTATCCTTAGAGGTTATTCTCAATGCACCTGAAGACAGATGGCTCGAGGTTCGAAATTTTGGAGGAGTTTAGACAGAGACAGAAACTAGAGTTTTGAAGCCAGCTTCTTCAGGTGACCCGCTCAAGGATATAGTTGGGCCGCTTTTAGAGTCGACAGAGCAAAACATAATTGAGGAGATTGATCTGATTTGTTGTGATCTTTCTTGTTCTTTGGTTTTGTACGGCTTGATGATTGATACATGTGTTATTTTGATTATGAATTTGTTAGAGTAGTAATTAATTAGAAGGTTAACAATTGTAAACTTATTTTGTTTTAGCTGGTGCTAAAGATGGTCTTTAACAACGGTTATCTGTATCAGTATTATAAATAAAGATGCGTGGGAGTCTGGTTTGTTTTGTTAAAATAAGCCCGACACGTCAAACATTTTTCCTCTGTGTGTTTATTTCTTTTAAATTTTTACAACGTGAACTCTGTAGCTATTTGTGTGTCGAATATTATCGCTCATAAAATTGACCCGGTGCATCATTGGATGTTTATCTGGCAGCGTAATTGTTCTTCCCATACTAGCGTCCCCTACCTAATTTCATCGCTTCCTCTTCTGCATTGGTCCGAGCCCCTGTTCTGCCTTTCTTTTTCTCCTCCTCCCGTAGAACTGCCTCACCTCATGCCCCTCCTTTCTCGACAATCTGGCTTCCTTCGTTCCTCCTCCTCTTATCCGACTGATAGGTGCCACTGCAAAGTCTAGCCCAATCCATTATTTTTGGCGATCTAGGGTTCAGATAAGGTGTAGAAATTGAAAGAACAAGAAATGATTTCAAAGGTCTAGCACGCTGAAGAGAGAACCCATTATTCGAGTAAGTGCGCACATTACTTGAATTTCAAATTTTCTATTAAAGTTCTATTTTATTAGTATTTTTTTTTTTTTGAGCAAACTAAGCTCTCAACTAGTACTGATGGCTCTCAGAATCATTCAATTTTGAATTAGTGTTGATGGATCTTAGAACCATTCTCTGGTGATCCATTTTTTGTTATTTTTTAAAGAAATTTCTCTTTGTACAGGAAATCTATCCTCCTTTATTAGATTAACATTTTTGTAATTTGTTACATCAGCTCAAAAAGGCAATTCGTACAAATGTTACGGAGGAGAAATTATAGAGGTGCATGGTAATTGGTAAAGAGAATTTAAATGGAATAAGTAAATTCTGTTGGGTTTGCTTTAAAAGTCAAAGGATTAACAGTTCTAGCAGATCAAATAAGCAACCCACAAAATACATTAACTCGTTGAACCAGCAGTTGGAACGGACCGTTCTGGTCATAGATCGGACCGTTCCAAAACACCATAAACTAAATCTTGAGCGAAAGCTTACCTAATTCCATCGCTATGGCCTGAATCTTGGATCTCCTCGAGTTCTTGATGTCTCGTGATGTGTGTGCACCTTACACCTTCTGTTCCACGTGCCAAAGTCGGGAGAGAGGTATTTCAAGAGAACAAGACACGCCTTGGTATTCTTATGCCTGAACTAGGACACCTTCTCTAACTATACGATGGAAGAACAGAAAGAGAGGCAGAAGATGGCTGTTATCAACACATGTATACAGCCAACAACGTGGTTGTCTTGTCCCTTGGAGACCAACCCCATATATATATAGAGAGCTAAAGGCTTCTTGGCCTCCAAACAATGCCATAATTAACCATCATAATTAGACAATGTTTCCAAACATAACCACCTATAAAAGGCAACACATCCCTACACAAAATCTTGTTTTTCTTTACAGCCACGTTTAGCCTATTACCATATAACTTAATGACTTGGAAACCAAGCAGAATCAGCCCACCAAAAATAGATTGTTTCCTAATATGGTGCAGAGTCTGGAACGGGCCGCCCCAGAATTGGACCGGACCGTCCCAGAGCATTGGAACGGGCCGCCCCAGAATTAGAACGGGCCGTTCCAACACCAAACAATCTTACAAATTCATCATTCATTTGACATGCGTGATGGAGAAATAGAAAAAATTTAATTAATAATTTATTTCCAACAGAAGTTACAAAAGAAATTGGAAATATTTAATACGCCATTTATTTGCAATTAATACAATGAAGAGAGCCGTGTAGAGAAACGAACAGGCGCCAGATAATCTTTTCCTTCTTTAACCGATTTAATAAGTAAAATTTAATTACCATTTAGTGCATAACGCACAAAATTTAAATTGATGTCTTCTTGCTCACTACATAATGGTCCTGGGAAGAATACGTTTAGAGATTGAAAATCCCTCCGTCAGGCAAAAATGCTTATCGTTTCACTCATGCCAGGTCAATTGAATTGAGAGAGAGGTTTCTCCGACATCACAGGCTGCATGAAGTGGTGGTGCTTGATAAGAATTTGTTTAGATCTACATTTTTTTTTACCGAGATACTGGTGCTAGAGACAAAATTCGTACAATTTGGATGTTGAGGACTTAGAAAAGACGACTTTCAAGCTTAAGAAATAAGGTGAATGGAAAAGCAATGTAATCTACATTTTTTTTACTGAGATACTAGTGCTAGAGACAGAATTCATACAATTTGGATATTGAGGACTTAGAAAAGACGACTTTCAAACTTAAAAAATAAGGTGAATGGAAAAGCAATGCCTAACACTTAAGAGGATCATTTGAAAATCAATGGATATAATAATACTTATTTTATGATGACAATAGACTGTCTTGAAGAAATAGATGCACAGAGGGTACTAGGTTATACGTTGTTCAAGGATGGGAAGACCACAAAGCTACCATACCCACTCGAAAAGTTTCATTCTGATGTTGCAAGAAGGAGCTTTCATAATCGACGCTTCATTCGATTTAGGCGTGAGAAAGTCTCCTCTCTCCTCAAGTACACTCTTTGTTTCTTTTCCTCCTTTTATTTAATATTTTGTCTTTATTTTTGTTATTTTCTTATTTTCTAGACGTCTAATTGCTCAACTTAGTACTTTTATAATTTATTGGTTCAATTTACTATCTTTTGTTATATAATTGCAGTTACTAATTTTATGCGCCTTGAATTTATTGATGCTTAAATAAGGAAACAACTTTGTTTTTTTGGATTGGTCACTCTTGCGTCCTTCTAATTTTCTATTATCTGCAAAAAAATTATTAACTTTCCGGGTTTCTATTAAAAAAGTTTATTCTTGATAATGAGTTATAATGCAGTAATATTGATCCTTAACTAGACACTCGAGGACTTCATCATGTTTATAAGGAGATGATTTTCAGAGATTTGTGTTCCGTGAGATCCATAAATAAATATAATTAAACTATATTGTTGTAGTATCTTTTTATTTGACATCTTTTTGCAAGTTGTTTTGGTTTAACAACTGAGGACATATTCTTATTGGGCAATTGGTGCAAATCTGATGTCAAAATTGTATTACAGAGTCGAATTGAAACATCAATGCCTAATCTCCTCTTTCATGCTTAGGTTGTATGGAGATTGTTTTAGAGCCGTAGTAAGTTCAAAATGATTCACTAATCTAATTTTTTCGTTTATTGCTTCTATATTGAAGTGTTCGTCTGGAGCAAAGGACAGTGACAACGTTGGTGGAAGAAAATGAAACATTTTAAGGGTGTTATCTGTGAAATAAAAACAAATAGAGAGAGCTTGCAGAAGAATGCATATGCTCCTCTTACTATTGTTTGTGATGGACGCTTATCCAACCTATGGTGGACTCTGTGCTCCCCTAAGTAAACAAACTTACTCTGTAAACAATTTGTTTATGTGTACCAGCAAGTGCTACTTGCTTAATATATAATCATTGATCCTCTTACAATTGTTTGCTCAATCTACTACTGGTAAGAATTGAACACTGGATTTTTTTTTTTTTTATTGCGTTCGTTATATCTAATGGAGGCAAACTTTATATTTTTTTAATACAATCTTTGTCTGCTCACTAAATTATCATTAAATAAGTGTCAAAAACCTGTTCTAATTGGTGCAATATAATTTGTTGGTCTGGTCGGCTAAGGGTGTGTGAAGTCTGACTGGAGGCATTGAACTTCTGCCTTGACAACAATGGACGACAAGTCCTAAGAGACAATACAACATGTTTATGTAATTTCATTTTATCAAATAACATAATATCAAATAACCTTGTACCTCGAATATATGGTTACTGCTATGGTATCTTTAAAATGATATTATGGCATTTTAAAAAATGTCCTCTAATTATCAAGGTATGTTATCAGGTTTGATGTTTACAAATCAGATAATGCAGGAGTATTTGATTGCATTATTTTCAATTGTCACAATTTAGTTCCTCATGGAAAGGTAAATAGTAAAATTAGGATTGGCTCCCTTATATGGCAAGATATTTTAAGGTTTATGAGGAAGAAGGGTGTTTTTTGAAATCCACAAAAAAAATATGATAGGCATGCCATAAGTTTACGAGCTTTTATCTTCTCATTAAATCTTAAAATTTACTGTTTGATAATAAAATTCTAAAAATTGAACCATCTTTACGCTTTCAGTGATCAAATTGAATTCTATTAATGACTAATGATTTAATGAGAAGGTTTTTACTTATATGGAGAGAGAGGGTTTTTACTGCAAATTGTTATGAAACCTTTGCTGTCCTATAGACCGAAATTTACATTCAATACTTATATGAATGTTTTTGAAGCAATAAAATAACAATGATCTTTTTCTTACAGCAGATCAACACATCAATCTACCTGAGATAAATGTTGGCATTATGAAAATTTTATTTCTAATTAATAGCCAGAAGGCAAAACCAGAATATGTACTGTGATATATAATTTTTTTTATGACTGTATAGGTTAGTATCATCTACATGAAATATGTTAATGATTTGTCAAGACAACTAAAGAAGCTAATACGACTAATAGTTCCTTTTCATATGATTCCCTCTGCTTCGCGACGTTTAAATGCACTTTTCTTTGCACAATTTTTGTGCTGGATTTCAGATACCGTTAACATAAAATTTTTAATAATAATAAGAATCAAGTGCGCATTAATTGCTTAATGTTTTTAAATTTTTTTTATTCTCCTAAGCAATTCAATTTTTAGTTTCTCATAAAAAAATAAATTACAAATAAATATTTTATAAAAATTAATTTAATATATATAAACTCATGTATTGAGCGAAGCTCCCTCCTAGTTAATAATAAACTACTGGTATCGATCATTGTCTAGACAATGTGTACGATTATTATAAAATTTTACACGATTATTTATTTATTTTTTTTAAAAGCATTTTCATGAGCGCTATGGTCCTACGGAACGCGTGCTTGACTGCTTGTTGTCAAAATTTTGGAATTATCTGTTACGTAATTACATATATGAAGGAATACAAAATCCATCTGTAGAAAAATTATCCCTCAACTTCACGATCCTAGAGAAAAACTTCCTCATGTCAGCCTACCCCACTTGTCAGTTTAACAAAAAAAAAAAGGTAGATCCATAATCTGCAATAATTAAGGCCGGGCCAACTTAAAGTTGGCCCAGATGACACTAAAGGTAACCTCTTTAATCTTTATTAAGTGATTCCAGCATAATTCCTTTCAAAATATGTTAAAGAAAAGAAAATAAAGTGAAAAAAAAGAAGAAAAAAAAGGGTCACTTTAAGAAAGAAAAATGAAGAAGAAAGGAATGAGAGAGCAGTGACAAAAGAAAATTAAGTTGCATGTATCATTTAAGTGACCCTGCACTTAAGTTATCCCACCTTATTACAATATGATTAATGCGCTTAATACATGTGATCACTTGTAACACATTGTCCTCTAAAATGGGGCCTGGCTTTTTGTTATTTATATGATCAAAATCTTTGAATCACTTCTCTACCGACAATTTTAAATCAGATATACCTCCTGAATTACGATCCAGATCGTCCATTTTAGATAATTGATCTGGTTACGATAGCAAGGCTCCATAGCATCAGATGTACGGAGATAGCTTATTTAAATGATTAGTCTCTCTACAATACATTATACATCTAACATCTTCATACTAGAGATAGCCGGAAATTTGTTTATGCTTTGCTTCTTTGTAGATTGGTGGGATGGCGCGCCATGATTGTTAAAAATCCACTACAGTTTGTAAACAAACAATATGCAAGTTCCACGAGTCCATGCAACAAAAAAAAAAAAAAATTAACACAAGAAAATAAATAGTACGGAACAGGAGTTCTAGTTGGAATATGATCATGTTGGGATACTCTCTCTTTTTTAATGGGGTAGGTTAACAATCACTAGCTGAGAATTTTCATTAAAAAGAAAAATCAAACAAACCGCCGCGCCTCAATATTAGCAAAGTAAAATATATCCTCTGCGTCTCAAAAATAAAATAAAATAAAATAAAATATATCCTCTAATAATGTGGGAATTGGGTAATATGAATTGAGGTATTGGATAATTGGAGGCAATCTTCCAATTTGTATTCTTCCCAAGAAGTCCAACAGCCCAATTTAATTTTAAGGATATCTCATTCCAATTTCCACCGAAGCATTCCACCGAAGAAATTTAGATACTTCCATAAAATAAACAGATAGTTATAGCAAAGTTTAGCCCAATGCAGCCTTGTAACGTTTCAGGTACTCAAATTGGAGTCATGAAAAAGACGACATGCAATATTTTGTTGGTAAGAGTAGAGATCGAAATAACTAGTTGTAATGATGCTGCTAATTACATGAACACTGTATGCAATTAGTCCGTGCTACATTATTGAAAAACAAGCAAAAGCAGCTTCATAATATGACTTTTTGTGCATAAAGGACTTGGAACTAATTCCTCGACAGCGCTTTAACAAAGTTGCCTCCACTCAGGAAATCTTTCTTTACAATATTTCTCTATGATTTCATGATTTGACTGTGTAACTAATACTACCACTAGTTCCTCGCTACTCATACGTACGCGATACCCTCCTATCAATTGCCCTATTTATGTTCTCCTCATCCTTCCTATTGATTCCTTCAAAGTCATTTGCCCATATCTAAACACCCCCACCCCAACATCAAGAAAAAATCAAATCAATCACTGATTAGAATTCGAAAGCTTTATTAGATATATCACCTTATCTTAAGGCCAGAATAAAGAAGAAAAACAATAATCATGACAATGTCGCCGAGTTTCCTCATTTCTATCTTAATTTTGTCTGTCTCCACTGTACAAGGAGGTGATTACAATGGCTTTCCTCCGGTCCCCTCCCCTGTCTCCACTGTACAAGGAGGTCATTACGATGACTTCCCTCCAGGCGCCTCCCCCGGTGCGCAACCGAAACCTGAAAACTTCCAAAACATGAAACAGTTCCTAGCATACCTTGTAATCCAAAGATTTAAGAGCACTATAACATATGATCCACTAAACATCACCGGCACATGGGTCGGCACTTCCATCTGCGATAATGATGATATCAACACGTATAGAGGGTTCTTTTGTGACACCCCGCCTAATACCACTGACCTCACAGTTGCCTCCATTGACTTCAACGGCTTTCACCTTGGTGCACCGACACTGGATGGTTTTATCAACGGTTTCCCTGACCTCGCACTTTTCCATGCCAACTCAAACAACTTTGCAGGGACAGTCCCCAATCTCTTAGGATTACAGTACCTTTATGAGCTTGATTTTAGTAACAATAAACTTTGTGGCCTGTTTCCAACCAATGTGGTCCCTTTAAGTGGCCTCGCATTCCTTGATCTTCGTTTTAACTTCTTTCAAGGACCTGTTCCTCCTCCCATTTTTCTAATCGGTTATGAAGCACTATTCCTCAACAATAACTTCTTTAACGCGAGCATTCCTGCAAACCTCGGTAGTTCGCCTGTTGAGTACCTGACCTTTGCCAACAACCGTTTCACCGGTCCGATTCCTGTTTCAATCTGCAACACATCAAGTACACTTCTCGAAGTGCTTTTCTTAAATAACCAACTGTCTGGTTGTCTACCTTATGAGATTGGATACTTGAGAGATATTACAGTGTTCGATGCTGGGTTGAATAAGTTAACCGGCCATATCCCACTGTCTTTTGGTTGTCTAAGTAATGTCCAGGAGCTAAACCTTGCTCAAAATTATTTATATGGAGAAGTACCAGAGGTAGTATGCCAGTTGGCCAGAACAGGAAATCTAGTTAACCTATCACTCTCCGACAACTTCTTCACAGCACTCGGCGCCAATTGTTGGGATCTAATACACAACAATGTCCTCGACGTGCGTTGGAATTGCATACCATGTTTACCAAATCAAAGGCCATTGAAAGAATGTGCTTGGTTCTCTTCTCTGCCCAAGTTATGCCCCTTGGTGCCCTACATGCCATGTGAAGCAAACCCGGGTCGACAAAACACAACTTGCTACAATGATTGGGCTTCACATTTCGACCATAATCCTCCAATGCCTCCACTGCCTCCCCATGCAAGCTTTAATCAGCTTAGAAAAGGGAAAGCAAATTGAGAAAATAGGCAGTGGGTTTCAATGTGTTTTGGATCTGCTAATGCAGTCCAAGGCTGTTTGGTCTGATATAATCTATTGATTTAGTTATAATATGTAAAATAGTATTAAGTTTGCTGTATTGTATCTTTTTATTTGATTTCATTTTATTATGCATTTTACTTGATTTGGCATGTTCATTTTAAATCTACTTTGAGATGTAATTCCACTTTTCGTGAGTGAAAAATTGTATGGTTTTCCTATGAAATTTTTTGTGCCTCTCTCTGTGCTTCAGGTAGAATATAGATATTCGAGAATACAGATATTCGACAAGATTTTCTAATCATCTTCAATTCATCTTACCATTAACTTGAAAGATATTTTGAATAATATAAAAAGATCAATTTTACTAAGTAATCACCAATTATTGATTTTTTTTTTCATTTTCTTTATTTCAGTGATTTTATCTTAACTCTTTCAGGTTTATTCTTTGAAATGGAGTGGTCAGTCATACTCCATGGAGTTCAATTGCCAGTCATTCATAGACAACAAACACAGCATATCCCAGAAATTAAGTAGAAGAGATTCATTTCATATCAAATTCAAGATTCAATAATTGATCGTTAAAACATTACAGAAATATGTACAAAGAGCATTCCATCAATCACAACATGCACTACAAGAATCAACTGTCGAATTGGAACCCAAATTATCATCCAATAGAAGACTGTAACGTGGCAAATATAAGCTGATGCGATAGCTTAGCTACAAATTACTCCACCTCTATGCTTCTCTCCGACCTTGTGATTGGGAAGTGATGCTTTGCGGGGATGCGAGGGAATGCTTTAATTCCCAATGGGTTACCCTTGCTCTGCATTAAGTTTTCATTATTAAAGACAATCACAGGTAACTAGCACGTCCAAGAAATTAAAAAACATAAGAGTATATAATAACTAAGGACCAAGGTTGCAAAATAAGGGTCAATTCAGATTAGTTAGTACCAGTTGACATACAAATAAGATGGCAATATACAGAGTATCAGGCAAATAAGGTAATTTTGATTTTTACCTCCAGAAAAAGAAAAAAGAGAATAACTTACCACCAAACAGGTATTTTCCTTGACATTGCAAACAGGATGGTCGCTCGGGCAGCAGCTGTTGTGATCAGCACAGCAAACAGCACTTTCCATTGGGCAGCATCCCCATCCAAGGCATCTGCGGCCCCACTGGGCCATGCAGCAGCATGTACTTCCAGCTGGACATGTAGTGAATCTGCATATGTTACAAGGTCATTTTATTTCTGCTTGTTCAAATTTTATAAAACAAAGTTCATATGAAGACTAATCATGTTCTGTACATTTATCAGCTTAAGAATAAGTAGTGCCACAGTTACAGAAAATTACGAAGACTGATAAAGGTGCTATAGCACAAAACATGCATGATAATTAAAGCAAAATCCGAATTGCAGCTTAATTTCGGCACAAATTTAAGCTATGACATATTTAAAAATAGGCAAATTACAGTTACAGATAACACAATTGGGCCAAACAGCAGTTTCAAACAACTTGAGGGTTAGTTGGCAACTTCAAGAATTATTCTCAAACTGAGTAATTTGAAGCAAAATTGAGTAGAGGGCAGGGCTCACCACAGGGTACAACAAACCAGTCTATAATAATACCAGTTAGGGTTTGAACCTACACTTGGTTAAGTCAAACATTACCTGCTACACTTGACAGGCTCCGAAGGGGAAGGTGGGGCAGGTCCAGGAGTGGGGGGAGGGTTGCCTCCCTTCTTGATTGGGTATGAGGCCATGGAGGCAATACCGCACTTGCCAGCAGCAGACCGAATATTGCGCTGCATCCTGATATAGCCATTCTCACCCCAAGATGAGCCCCACGAATTGCGCACGATCCAGTAGTCAACTCCATTATCAGTGCCGTATCCGACTGCCACCACACCATGGTCCAGGTTAGTACCACAATGCCCAGTGAATACACCCTGAGAAAAATATAGAAAAATTTTGTGTAAGATAATGGAGTTCAAGTTATATTCGTCTAGAATAAGGATGGGCTTGTATGAGAACGTTCTCAAAATTTTAAAGAGGAAATTCATATCACAATAATTTCATTATATACTCAAATTTGAAAGAAAAAAAATGAATATTAAATTAATGTACAAAAATTTAAAGAAAGAACTCACAGAAGTATAGAGCTGGAACTCACGACCACCAGCCTCGATGGCTACACTGACGGGTTGGTGGGCCACTGCATTCTTTAGTGCCTTCTCATCATTCTGTGGCACATCTTTGTAGCCATCTATTGAGACCACCCTGGAGTTTTTCTGCCAACAAAGGAATTACACAATACATTAATACCCATAGAGATAATAAAAGTCTGCATCAAAGTAGCACTATAATGACCCGCTTCATTTTTAAAAATGAAACCAAACTATTGACCCAGCAAACTTTTAAGATCTTGTAAGACCCAATTCATTTTATTAGCACCAACATCTCCCAAGAAAGTTAAAAGTTGTTCAAAAGTTAATTATTGATATAAATGATTTTGTTTTGAACAAGCAACACTTGTTAGCACTTTCAAATTGCAACAGGCAATTTTGTAAAAGACAACATGCATTTCCTTCTGAATAAACTGGGTGTAGAAATTGAAAAAAAACTAAAATTGCAAAGTCAAGTTTATACCCTAAGTATGTCACACTTGCCATCACGTGCCAAGTAGGGATAGTCCTTCTCGGTGTCAATTCCACCATTCTTGATGATGAAGTCGAAGGCATCGTCCATCAAGCCACCATTGCAGCCCTGATTACTGGTGCTGTCACACTCAATCAGCTCTTGCTCTGACAGCGACATCAACTCTCCTGTCACTATCTGGTTTATTCCCTCCACAGCTGCAACCGTTGAGAATGCCCAGCAGCTCCCTGCATATACCAAAACAATTAACACATTTTCAAAACTAATAATTAAATGAATCCGGGGTAATTTTAATATGTGCTTAGAAGTTAGAACATCAAAACTTAGCTGATAATCTTTTTTGAAATTTGTCAAGCAAAGATATCAATGGATGTTCTTTTCATCGTTAAACCATGCATTCATAGCCCAAAATAATAGCTTGAGATTAGATGTATGTAGTATAACACGTGCAACATATTCTATACCAACTTCACACACCTAACAGTCTCCCAACAAACTGAACAAAGTGCTGAGGTGTCCTTCAAGAAAGAAAATGACAGCTTCTGACTGACTCTTAACCGATCAAAGAACTAAAAGTGCTTTTCACATTTACACGATTCATTTTTATTGTTGCTAGCGTCTTTGCTGTTTCTTTTTATTTTTGTCTCCGCAATTGCTGCTAGGTTTATTACTTTCAAAAAACTATGTTGTATTGTTATTAAAAAAAAAAAAAAGTAATCGTCTAATACAGTATCCGTTAGCCATTAATAAAATAAGTATTGATTTTGTAATTTGTTTAAGAAGATGGGCTTCATTGCAAATATCTTTTTGTCCTTGACAAAAACAAATAGGAAAAGAAAACAAGGATTAGGAGATAAGGACAAACGGTAGATGGCTAACGGCAGGAGTCGTCGTCATTTCAAACGGTCATTAATCAAGAGCCGATTGTCCAAAATGTAAAATATACTTTTCTTAGCAGTGGCGCCTTGGTATTGGCGCCGAAAGGTCATCTTTTCTCCATTTCACCCAAAAATAGAGACTACTATTTAAACACTGCGATAGACCTGACGACGTGGTAGTGAAGGCATATTAAATATTTATTTATATTTCCGCACTCAATTTAGAAAAAGGTTTATAGTAGGCGGCCCAATTTATAATAAACTTCCAGAAGAGAAAAATGAATACATCCAACCTTTTGTTATCATGGATATATCCATTGATTTCTACTGGTGAGCAACCAAGTTACAAAGGGACGAATCAATTCAAGGTACGTGTAGACTCCTGTGTAGGGAGTCATTAAACTATAAAAAACTAAACCGCCGTATGAAATTACATTAGTAGTTTGTTCAAACCCAATCTCATACCAAAGTAAAATTAGTAGTACAGTCACACAACCTTTGCTTCGAGCGTAAGAAAGGTACCGAGTTACAAAAGAATATATGCAATTACTAAGAAACAGTTTCATATGAAACCCCGTAATTTTAGCATTTATTGCAAAATCTTAATTTTTCTATCAATAGAGACAATTTAGTAGGGTCATAAAGCCATAACCGTTCAAGTTGAAAGTTTTCGGTGCAAGTTACAAAAACGCAACTTGTGCGCGAAAAGCTGTTTATTATGGTGTCCAATAGGAGTTCTTTCTCGATAAGTACTAATCAACAGAAAAAAATACAAATATTTGTAACAAAAACTTGTCAATACTATCTATAATTTCTTCTCAATAATAACTGTTTACTTGCTATATATTGAAAAAAATATATATATTTTCTACTTATTACCAACTTTCCGCCCTAACAAAAACTAATAATTACTGATAAAAAAAAGACACTACCAAATATTATTATATTATATTATATTATTAAATAAAGCATTAAAGTAAGTAAGAATATGTAAAACTGAAAGGAATTATGTACAAAAAAAAATAATAATAAATAAAACTTACCACAACTTCCTTGATCTTTGACAGGAGCAACAGCGCCATGATCTCTCCAGTCGATCGAATCAGGCAAAGCACCATCGTCGACATTTTCGAAACCTCCAGTCGCGTTTCCATTCCCACGGCTCCTTCTCTCGATCGCGCCACTTCTCAGACCGAGATGACGCCTGAACTCCTCATTCGTCATGTCGGCAAACCGGTTCGGCCCGAGTCGGTACGACTGGTTCGGCTTCGAATTGTGCGCATCGATGAACATCAAATTGTCTTTGAAGATCGAAAACCGCCTCTCTTTCTCCCCCAAGGCGTTGTACGACCTTTGATGCCTTAAAAGCCATAGATCGTACAGTTTGCGCAATTCGGATTCACCGCGGAGTGTCGGGTTTTGATTTAGCGGGTCGTGGGTCTGATCGTAGTTGATGATGGAGAACTCGTCGGAGAGAGAATGGGAATGGGGAAGGAGAGAGAGGGAAATGGCAAGAAGGAAGAGGAGAGGTGACATCGCTAGGGTTTGAGATTTCATCTTTTCTATTTTGGGATTTTGAGAATTGAGATTGATGGAAAGAATGGGGTAAAGAGTAGAGATCGGTACGGTTTATATACGCGATTGAAAGCGTGTTTGGGGTCGGTTATAATACTAAAAAAACTATTGAGGGGATGTGCAAAAATGCGCCTATGATGTCTATTAAAGTCTTTCCAGTTTTTGCTGTTTCTGCATTTAAAAAAGGTGATGCTTGTTTAGGAAGTTGTTTCTAGAAAGAATTTTTTTGAGTATACAAAAATAGTAATGCAAAAATAATTCTGAAAAAAAAAATACTAATACTAATATCTATAAATCATTCAACTTTTAATAGCACTTTTTTTTTTGCGAAGAACAAAATTAATTACGTATAAAATACATTGTTTTAATAATATGTTTATTTCTAACTTCATATAATATATTATAAAAAGTTAGGCCATAATTGTTAGGAACTTTCCATTTTTAACTTAGTTAAGAAATAGTTAAGCAGCCAAATGCATATTAAAATATAATTAGCAAGGTTATTTAAATGACGATTAGGATTCAATTTTAATTTTAAGAAATAAAATGCTGATATGGTTTTATAAATTATTACTCTTTAGAAGTTGTCTTAAATTAAGAAACACTGACTTTGTAGACTAATAGACACTGCTGCTCTTCCAAGAAAAACAAAATTTCCTCCTGCTTCATAATGAGTTTTAAGTTCTGTCAAACATGACCTTGCATCTTAACTTTTAAAATTTTTTTCTGTAAAATTATTTTAAAGGTGACAAACTCTACATTGATTCATTTTTTTTATATAGTTTGATGAAATCCATATTATTTCTTTATAATTTACAAATGGGTGTGATTGATCAGGGTTCACTAAGTCATTGTCTTTTATAAAATTTATATATAGACCTTCCTCAATTACTCTTTCCATCACAAAAGACTTTTAAAAAAAAAATCAAAAAATTATTTGTGGAATGTTATAAAGGGAATATAAATTGATTGTTGTACAACAGACACAGAAGATCCCCCCGGTATGTGATGCAATACCGGCTTGTTTTCTTTCAGCAACAGTTATGAACTTGAACAGAAAAGCCGTGCATGTGCATTACAAGAAAATAAAAACCAAAAAAACAAGTTCCCACATGTCAGCAATTGAATAACCAATTTAGATTAGGCAGTCAGTTATCTTCAACGTAGAGTCTGGACCGTTACATCACTTGTAGACCTCTATGGTATTGGTATCCAGTATCCTATTTTGACGCTGCCAAACCGGTACAAATAAATGTAGAGAAAATTTTTCAGTTGGGCTTTTGTACAAATAAAATGAAAAACCAAAAACGGAAATCAGTTGAAAACAGAAAAAAGATTGGAAGGCACGAGAATAGTAATGCCAACTTACGAAATTAATAAGTGAGGAATATAGTTGAATACTTCAAATACGAACTAACAGTCGAAATGTTGAAACTTGTTATTGTACCTTTTGGAAAAAAGAAAACACCAAAAAAAATTTGGGATTATAATTTGGTTTTACTATTTTCCTAATTGAGATATAAAATTAATTTGAGCAATAATAAGTTTTAAAATCATGAAAGCATTTTATTTTATGTTTTCTTATGAAATAATTTCTCAGAATATAAATTATGAAATATGATCTCCAATTAAAATTGCATACACTGTTTGTAGATTTTATTAGATACATTCTTCTTTGGGTCATCTAAATTTTATTAAGATATCCCCTAAAATTTATTTTATTAAAATTTAAAATATTAATAAAATAAAATTTATTAGATATATTCGTCGGCATACCATATACACACGGAACTGCACGCATGCAGATCACATTTTAAAATGTTAGGATTGTGATCCACTCCGCTTGGGAATTCAACAAAGGTTGCACTTGTGAATTGTGATTCTTTCTTTTATGATTTTATTTTACATGACAACCGAATTCGGTGAAAGAAAAAAAAAAAAAAAAAAAACACGATATTTCAACGGAGAAAAAGGTTCCGGTGAAATAAAAAGAAATATTTAATGGACGAAGATCCAGCGGTTGCCTGGAGATATCGGTGGGAATTGGCAAGGAATAGGACTGGAGCAGCCGACTACTCATTTATACGACCTTTCACTATTCAGTCAGGTGAGTACCAACAGTAGTCGATTAATGGAAATTATGCAGAATCACATTCTAACGCTCAATATATGTTTATTAAAGTTTTTGGGAGTTAGTTTTAGTTTTGTCATGAAAACATTGATTGAGCTCATCGTTAAATTGTATATGATTTTTTGTTAAATCGCGGGGATATAATTAACTAATAAAAGTAGTACATAAAGAGAAATTTTATTGAGAAAAATAAAACAAGAAAGTTTCTGTACAAAAATATTGTACATAGAAAAATTAGAAATGATATATATGTTTTAAAATAATTTAGCGTAGTAAAAAAATATAATAATTAGATAAGCCAGTATTAATAAGTAGAAAAAAAAAAGAAGATACATTTTTAATTGCAAAAGTTCTTATATATCTAATAATACGAGAACTACTAAAAATCATTGGGGCAATTTTTTTTTTTTTTTTGGATCAATTGTGCATGACAAGATATTACGTTACTATAACATACGATTTCCTTATAAACTCAAATTTATAACAAAATTACATATTTCGCTTATTTCACAATATTCTTTTAAAACTTACTATTAATTTATACAAAATTTATACACGTGACACGCAACTATTGGTGGACGAGACACTGAAAACTTTTCTGTAGAAAATTATATTTATCTAAATGAAGTATTAGTGGAATGCCCTTTGAACAATCTCAATAGATCCAACTATACATGTCTATAGCGTAAAAAATCGTACACCTGGACAGTAAAGAAAGAGGAGATTCGGCCCGGGGAAGAGGAGAGGAAAGCGTGGGCCAGTAATCAGTTCACGCTTCCCTTGGAATTTGGAATTAACAACGATCCACACCGACTCTCTAGTCTCTAGTCTCTACGGATTGGATAAGAGTCTAGCGGCAAAACCATAAGTGGGGCCCACTGAGACTGCTGCCATGGTGTGATGTGTTGTGTTTCTCGAGGGCTTTTTATTGGTCGTTGCAACGCAAGAAATTGGTACCTTGGAATTTGCTACCGCCCTTTGTCTGAAAAATCTGAAAGTCGTTTGTTGCTGGTGGACCGTATTATCAGAATATCTGGACTGAGAAAAGAAGAGGCCGAGAGTTTCTGGTCCAGTAAAAGCTATGGCCCAGCTACAATTCTATCAAAACAAAAAAAAAAGAAAGAAAAGAAAAAATTCCGGCCCAGATTTTTTCTAATTTATATACGTGAACGTGTGACTATGTGAGCGCGGTAAACAAGCCTTTGAAACCCAATAAGCCCATAAAAGCCTTTTCGCTAGAAAACATATCCATAGCATGCCCGAAAAAATTAAAACTAACGTTACTGTTCACACGAATATCGAAAAAAACGTTTAAAAATTCGAAATTTTAAAACTAACGTTGTTAGATCGGCAATCGGAATGCCGATGTTGGAAATTGCTTAGATCGGCAATTGGAATGCCGATCTAAGCTTAGATCGGCATTCCAATTGCCGATCTAAGCCAAAAGCCGCCAGCGACCCTCCTCCCGTTTTTTTTATATAATTTAATTAGTTTATTTATTTAATTTAATTAGTTTAATTAGGTAATTAATAGAAAAAATAATTAAAAAATTACTAAAAAATCAGAATAAATATAAATAATTATAATATGTAATTTGAAATTTTTTATATAATTTAATTAGTTTATTTATTTTATTTAATTAGTTTAATTAGGTAATTAATAGAAAAAATAGAATAAATATTAAAAAATAATTAAAAAATTACTAAAAAATCAGAATAAATATAAATAATTATAATATGTAATTTGAAATTTTTTTATATAATTAATTTTAATTACTAATTAATTATTAATTGATAGTTATCATTGATTATATTAATGTAAATTTATACAATTAATTATTAATTATTAATTGATAGTTATTAATTTATATTAATCTAATTAATTATTAATTGATAGTTATTAATTGATTATTTTTGTCGTTTTTTTAAATGTTTCGTTGAAAAGTCTTTCTGAAAGTGCGAAAAAGTTACATCGTTAAAGGATAAATTTAGAGGCGAAATTATATTTAATACGATATTCAGCCTTAATTTCCAATATGAGAAATACTTTTCTGGAATTTTATTTAATACTCAATCAATAGATCATATGATTTTTTATGAATTTTCTTGAACTTTTTTATGCAAAATAGAAATAAAAACTCAAGAAGTCCGAAATATCATAACACAAAATAGAAATATAGCAATAGAAGTCCGAAATAAAATCATAAGACTCTCATACAAAAATATAAATATCACAATAAATATCACACTATCCTACTGACGTCCATCACGACGGTACCATCCCTGAGAAGGAGATAAATCAAATGGAGCACCAGGCAAGTTTCGAGGCTCTCGGCCTGGAGCAAGTCCTGGGGGAGGAGGGGGGGAGGCAATGGAGTGCGATGACGAGGCGGTCTGCTAGATGAGGCTCCAGAATCGCCGACTGGATGGTGAGACATAGGTGTGAATGGGTCCTGTAGTGGAGTACCGTATGCCTGGTAATAAGCATCCGCCTGAGAGATAGGTGTGGGGCTAGACGTAAATGGCTGACTGTACCCTCCTCCGTACTGAGTCTGAGTATATGGTGGAGGTGGAGGATACTGAGCCTGAGTATATGGTGGAGGTGGAGGATACTGAGACTGAGTATATGGTGGAGGTGGAGGATACTGAGACTGAGTATATGGTGGAGGTGGAGGATACTGAGTCTGAGTAAACTGCGGCTCTGTGGTCTGGGGCTGGGAATGGGATGGAGGCTGCGGCTCTGTGGTCTGCGGCTGGGAATGGGGTGGAGGGTGCGGCTCTGTGGTCTGAGACTGGGAATGTGACCGTCTGCTCCGAATAAGAGGCTGACTGGGTCGTGGAACATCGAAAAATGTATCCCAATCATGCAGACTGAAATCATGCTGTTACAGATAATAATAATAAAAAATAATTATAGAATATTAAGCATAAAAATAACAATAATATTAATAAAAGTGATTAAAAAATGTATTATACCTGCATAAACTGCTGCTCCTCAACAGATCCCGGCTCTGGTGCATAATCCTCATCATCCGTATCAGGGATAGACTCGATGTCTGAATGAATACCCTTCGACTCTAAGAGTCGAGGCAATCGATGAGGCTCGCCAACAATATCCAAAGACGTGCTGCACCCCCTCAGCAATTTCTTCCCAGCGCGACGAAATCCCTTCGTGACAGCCCATGCACATCCTCGCAACGCCTCCCGCAAAGTATGCTTGACCTGTTCAATTTTTGTTAGCTACTGAATTATTTGTTAGGCACAAAATTTTGCTTAATATAACTTACCAAATTCATGTGACCAGGCGTCTCGCGAAGGTACGACAGGTCGTGAGCCGGACCAGACGCTGCCCCTTCAGGAATCTGCACAAGATGCGCACCTCCATGTACCCTCAACCAGCGTCGGTAGTCGGTCCAAATATCCTCGCTCCACGGCCGCTCCTCTACCACCCTAGCCTCATTAGTGTTCGTCCACATGTTGACCTCAGACCGAAAGAGTTCTTGCCAATCAATGCCTCGATAGGTATTATGGTGATATCCCATCAATTGCTCCATTCTCGACCAAGCCTGTTTTATTCAAATGACAGTTAATCAACAAAATGTAATTGCGAGAATTAAATAATGAAATAGTATATGAAGAGTTAAATATACCTGAGGTGGCGGTGGGGGAACTGTCTGATAGAGCTCAAACTGATGCATAACACGATCTACGTGGTGCCACATCACAGCCCAATAATGAATGCATGGGATGCGTAGAAGGAACATCCTCTGCTCAACCTGGGCACAACGAGGCATGCGGGCCCTGATGTGATCATAAGGCCTCCACACGACGTGCTCAGGCTTCATTTTCATGCAGACATCTCTTGCATACTCTATCCCACCGCGAGTAGGGCCGGTCACCTTCTTCGATTTCTGTCTCGTCGTCCACTTCCTGCATTTCCATTTTGTTGTTTGTTAAAATCAAGTAAAACATATTTTTAAAATTTCAATTAAAATGAAATTAACATACCTCCCATAAGGCGGACACGAGTCAATATTGGGTAGACCCCAACCATCAAAATCCTGAATGATTTTCGGCCGACTAAGTAGCAGTCTTGCATACGACCACAATTGCAAGAGCACCCAAGGAGCAGCAACATGTATATTATTATTAATGAAGGCAGTGTCCAAGCCTCGGTATAGCATGGCAAGAGTGGCCCCACCCCAATTGTACTGCACCGAGTTACTAGAATGAAGATCCTGCAAATATTAATTTTTTTTTACGAATAAATGTGAGATATTTACGAATATCATAAGCGTGATTTTTTTTCATTATTTGTTGGCTAACCTGCAATAATTGCAGATAGAAACATGGAACCGAGTCACCCGTGCCGTCAGGAAATAACTCGCACCCAAAAATCTCCAGCACGCAAGCGCGTGTGTATCTATCGATTCTCGCTGCATCATTTGTGCCAGGTCCCCCAATCTGATCCCAAACCTTACGCAGCTTCGTGAATCTAACGGAATAAGATTTCCTGCATTACATTATAATGTAATTTGATTGTAAGAATTATATATATTTAAAATTAACATAAATTTTTTTTTAAAAAAACCTTCTTACGTCTGTTCTTTTTCCCTGAAGCACTTCTCAACTATCGCCGTGTCTGTATCCTCCGGCAACGCAAAATCCTGAAGTAACTGTATGGCGTCATAATCGGTCCGTCCAGTAACGGTTCTACCACTCGTAGGTAAACCGTACAAAAAGGCCACATCCTGCAAATAGTTCAAATTTTATACATATATATAGTTCCAAAAAAATAAAATTACAAATAGGTATTGATACGAACCTCTAGAGTGACCGTCATCTCGCCAACGTGCGGAAAAAAGAAAGTGTGGGTCTCTGGCCTCCAGAACATGGCCAGACCCTGCAAAAGCGAATGATCGAGCTGCATATGACCCAACTGAACGAAATGTATCAGTCCAAGTCTCATCAGACGCTCGTCCACCTCAGCAGTACGTGACATCTGAGCCTTATGTACTACTGCCCTCCAATTCTGTATATATTTATTTTTTCATTATTTTAAAAAATAATACCAACATAGAAATATATAAGTAAAAAAATAAAAGAACAATAATAACTTACACCAGTGCCACGAACTTTGAACCCATCTAAATGCAAAAGACGATCTGCATTAACAGGACCGGGAGGAACAACAGGACCGGCTGATGTAGAAGCCTCGGCATCGGTAGATGTAGAAGCGCCCACATCTCCACGAAGCCTCGTAGATCTACGAGGTGGTGCCTCTGATGTTTCTGGTACTCTTCTTCTCGGTGGCATTTTTATTACACTGCAATAAAAATTAAAAATGTAAAAAATCTAATAAAATTTCGGCAGCATCTCCCCTATACCTAGAGTGTTTCCGAAAAAAAAACACCCAAATCCCCCCTAATTACAAACCCAAATCTCATACAACAACATTTTCAATCCAATCTCATACAATAACATTTTCAATCTCATACAACAACATTTTGTATTTTCTCATACAACAACATTTCCTATTTTCTCAATAAAATAAATTAATTAAATGTATAAATATTAAAAAAAACTCACCTCGACTAGAAGCGCTGCTTGTCTCTTTTTAAAAAAATTTTCTACATTTAAAAAATTATTCTATCAATTTTTCAATATTTATTCTATTTTTTTATCTTAATTACCTAATTAAATTAAATAAATAAACTAATTAAATTATATAAAAAATTTTTAAATTACATATTATAATTATTTATATTTATTCTGATTTTTTAGTAATTTTTTAATTATTTTTTCAATATTAATTCTATTTTTTCTATTAATTACCTAATTAAACTAATTAAATTAAATAAATAAATTAAATATAAAAAATAAAAAAAAAACCATACCTGTGGAGAGAGGAGAGTGGTCTCGCGCGAGAGAAAGTGAGAGGGGTGGGAGGGGTCGCTGTCGCCTTATATAGGAGGGGGAGTCTTAGATCGGCAATTGGAATGCCGATCTAAGCTTAGATCGGCATTCCAATTGCCGATCTAAGCAATTTCCAACATCGGCATTCCGATTGCCGATCTAACAACGTTAGTTTTAAAATTTCGAATTTTTAAACGTTTTTTTCGATATTCGTGTGAACAGTAACGTTAGTTTTAATTTTTTCGGATAGCATGCACTATAGCTAGTACTACTGGTCGCTGCCTAATCTGACATGAAATAACGTGATCATATACAGATAAACTGACATACATTCAATATCCATAGCATGCCAAAAGGAAATAACTTTATATAGAAAAAGGAGACGTACTTTTTGTAAATATTTTATTTTAATATTATAATAAAATTTGTCGGTATGGTAATTTGCCACCCGACCCTCAAAAAGAAATGTTAATGTTACCTCAATTGTAAGTCTATAACAGACTAACAGTAAAAAAAGGGCAAGTCCCATAAAATGTTACTGTTATATATTCGTTCAATGAAAATAGAGATTATCAAGCAAAATACTCAAAAATTAACAAAAGCTGTTGTGTGTTTATACAAATATTAATAAAGTATTTGTTTTATTCTTTCAATATTGTTCACCATATATATTCTTAATCTCGCACAGTTCTGGTATACTAAATTACTAACTAATGTCGTATTATGGATTTTCCAAACATGTCTGTTATATAAAAAAGAGAATGATTATTTTTTGTCTCGTTCTCCTTCTAGTCATATTCACAACCTCCATCAAATCAATGTTTGAAACTTGTTTTGTTATTTTGCTTGATATGTGCGAGGTACAAATTTTGAAAGAAAATTTCACTAATTTTCCTTTTTATAATAATTGAAAAAATATTTCTATAGCTTTAGGCTGTTGCTTTACAACTAGATCTCGAAGGGGACAGGTGAATGGAGTAAAATAGAAAGTTTATATGCACGCGAGCTATCACCAGCTTCAAATCGGAGGTAAGAGGAGATTTTTTTTTTTTAAAAAAAAAAAAACACGAGTGAGAGACAAATACGAAAAGTTAATGGGAAATTTTATCATGAGAATTAATTTTTGAATCGGGTTTTAATCTCAACCGCACATTTAAAAAAAAATTAATTCATAAGCACTCATAAAAAATTGCGATTAAAGCACGATTCAAAATTAATTCTCATAGCAGAATAATTTTTCAATAATCAAATGCTATTACTTGATTTCGGAAAAATAGGAACTCGGGCACTCTTGTGTCCCCGTCCCTCCTAAATTTTTTACTATAAATGGCACGAGTGAGCTGAGTGTGTGGGGGGGGGGGGGGGGTCAAATTGGAGGCTGCTGCTCAAGCTTATAAAAATATCGAGGAAAATGATTCTCTACTCAGCAAATTAAGTGTTTCTTTACACCCATGTGATTGTCTGTACTTTTCTTTTCTGATCTCACTGTTAAAATAGTGTTTCTCCTAGTCCTAGGTAGGGTGTCAAATGTGTAGAAACGGAACGGAACATATCAGTTTCATTTTCGTTCCGTTTCGGTGAATGAAATAGAAATCATGTTTCGTTTATGTTCCGTTGAAACGGAACGAAATGGAATTAACGTTATTCCAAGCTTCCAAACATCCCATATTAAACGGAACATGTTAATCTATACCGTCTAATTTGTATCGTACGGTCAAAATCTGATTTCTATTTATTTAAAATAAAGATTATAGCACGGAAAAGGCGTTCAAGTGTTCATTGATAGTGACATGAAAGTATGAATGGATAAATCATAGATGTGGTAATTTAAAAAAAAAACGGATAGATGTGTACTTTATTTGGAAACAAATGGTTGGTCTGTTGTCATCCTAGTTGGCCTCAAAACAAATCTCACAATTTGCAATTTGGGTCCCCACAAATTTCGTATTTTTTCAACAAAATAGCGAAATCGTGTGGGGGTGACCAGTGAGTGAGCTAGTAGTGAAACAAGAGAGAAGCCCAATTGAAGCAATGGTACCATTGCTCTTGAATCACCATTTCTCTTCTCCAAATTCCTCCTCCAATCTCTTCTCCAACAGAACTGTCTTCAGTAGAGATAGCATATCTCTTGTGTCGCCTCTTAATAAACCCCAGTTCCATAGAAGGACTTCACGAGTGCGCCACATGGCAGCTTTACAGGACGGAGTTGCCACAGTGGCAGTCATGGCAGGGGCTTACACGCTTGTGTATACTTTCGATAAGCTCACCCAACGACAAATCATCAAACAGGTCAGGTCATCAGGTGCATTTCCTTCTCTGAAATTACATTACATGGTGTGATCAATTGGATTTGGAGGAATGCAGCCAAATTGGTTTGAAACATGATGCTTTGTCTACGCAAAAATTATTTTGAAAGATTGAACTTTGAATAGTGGCAATTATATAATTAGAGGCCCTTTCCAATCCAAAGCCTAATTTGTAATTATTTCAAATGGCAGTATATATAAATGTGATATTTCTTCTCTAATGTTACTATTATATTGATATGACAAATGCAGAAATTGAGCAGAAAAATTGTACATATTTTATCAGGAGTTCTTTTCATGTCTTCTTGGCCTTTATTCAGGTAAAGTATTGCAACTCACCTAGTTTAATTATGAATTTATGATAGCTGTGTGGGATATTGATTCAGTACCAAAAATATTTTTTTAGACTGAGCTAAGCCCATTAGACATGATGGTTACCTCCTGATTAGAACACAATAATCTTACCTGTTTGGCTAAATCATTTGTATGAGTATATAACACTTCAAAAAGAGCTGTGTATGTAATAGGTTTGGGCATTGAATCAATCGGTACATTCGGTGATAAAATTCTGTGATGAGCTTCTCAAACAATGTTGGTACACAATAATGTAGTTCTTCTGCCGAAGCACGCTACTATGCAGCTATTGTGCCACTCTTGAATTGTGCAAGGCTAGTTATTTATGGTACTCGCTTTTTAAAAGATGAGGCTCTTATCAAGTCTGTTACCCGTGAAGGCAATCCAGAGTAAGCTTTATTTCCTTCTACATCTTTAGGATAAGTTCCAATAAAAATATCTACTTAATAAACTCCAGATAAGAACCTGCTACCCACATTGCACAAGTGTACAGTTTATTGCTAACCCAGTAGGGCCCTTTGGCAATATTGAAAATTAATGAGAGGTTTCCATTCAGATTATGTAGGGCTCTCTATTACTTTTTTATTATTCTCCAAATTTTATAATATTTCACCTGTTTTTAGTTTAAATAGAGTGCAAGTGTGAAGTGTAGTAGTCTCTGAGGTCCCCAATTGTGCGGTGTTGTTGTTATAAGCATGTCTAGGGGCTACACAGACCCCTATTTCTTCCTTTCGTCCCTCCTTTGATTCAGGGGTGGAGCCACAGGAGGGGCTAGAGTGTTCTTTGCCCCCCCCCCCTGTCATTTGCATTCGGTAATTATTTTTAAGGTAATTTTAATGAAGATTTGTAAGGATGGTGCAATTTTCCCCTCTCAAAAAAATCATTGCAAATTAGCCCCCTCATGATTTAATTCTAGCTCCGCCCCTGCTTTGGTTTCTTTTTTTCATAACTCTTGTAGCTTACTCAGAGAGAGATAATTGTCTTTTCTTTTCATATTTTTAGGGAATTGTTGCGGGGACCGCTGTATTATGTAATAGTACTCTTTTTTTCTGTTTTGGTGTTCTGGCGGGATTCTCCTGTCGGGCTTGTTGCTTTAGCTATGATGAGTGGTGGCGATGGTATGTACCTCATACCTTTTTATGTTGACAGCTAGTAGATGTGAGTTCAATTCTGATTGGTACCATATCATAAATGTCATGCCATTATTTTAGCTGCTTGTGCAATTAAATTCCAAACATGCAAAGAAAAACACATCTCGAGTTGATTAAGCATTGCTTGCACCCAAACTACCAATACCTTAGTACAAGACTCGTCTGAACTCATGATAGCGCAGTATAACATTGTAATTGTTGGATTCTGTCTGCAACACTCAATTGGGTTTATCATATATCATATACAGAGATATAGTTCCATATTCAACTGGTAAGGATAACTTAATCAGTGCTGTCATGGAGCATTTACTTATTTTTCACTTCCTTATGAATTTTTGTGAGTTCTGTATTTTTCTCTTATATGGTTCCTTTTAATATGGGAAAGTTGTGAAAAATAATAATCTTTCTTGTTATTATATTTTTATCTACCTATTTTCTTTTTTGAACTTCCATCTTGGAGAGTAAAAGGCAAGTATTGAAAATGTTTTTAAAAGATAATTTTATAAGGTTTAAAGGAAAATTCACATGCATTAGAGATTATCTCATATGAAATTCATTTATTGTCGTTCTCTAGGATTTGCGGATATAATTGGAAGAATGTATGGTTCAACAAAGCTACCATACAATAGAAACAAGAGCTGGATTGGGAGCATTTCTATGTTTGTCTCTGGTTTTCTCTTTTCCATTGGGTATGACATTTTTCAACACACACCTCTGTTTTTGTTTTTATCATTTAGTTTACATTAGTAGACATAGTTAACTTTGCGATCATTTTTCTTAATATCACACGGTTCAACTGAACTCTGTCCATAACATGTTAAGTTGCTGAGATTTTGTATAGAGTTTTGGTACATATTTTTGTAGGATACATCGAAAGGAAATGTAAAGTTAGAACTGATCCTGAAGTTCATGCTTTGATTTAATTCTCTAGGATATTATACTATTTCTCAATCTTTGGTTACCTGCACTTCGCGTGGGATGAAGCAATTGTTAAAGTGGCTTTGGTATCATTCGTGGCTACATTGGTAGAATCTCTTCCAATAACAGAGGTGTTAGATGATAATATTTCTGTACCAATTGCAAGCATGTGTACCGCACTTCTTGTTTTCGGCTCTGGTTCTAGTTAGAATCCATGTATTCTCTTAACTTTATGAGATGATTTAGGAATAGTATTAGGCTTAATTTTATGTATCTTTCTGACAAAATGATTTGTTGACTTCTGTTTGCATTTTTTAATTCACTGGGGGCTTCTTAATGTTCATAATATCGGAACTGCCAGTGGTATTGTAAGTTGAGTTAAGCGAGTGCATATCCCATTCAGCATTGCACGGCTTCACAGTTAAGGCCACCTAAAACCCAACGTATTATGATCTTATGGAATCTCTCAAACATAACCCAATTCAATTACAATACCTTGTTATCTAATCCATTAACTACTGCCCTTCTCTAGGTAGAAAAAAGACAATGGCATTCTCTACGTTAAACAAGGAATTATAAGGAGATGCATGGTCGGAAGCAGAGAAGAAGGAAACCAATTCACTTAATATGATATTTTACCCTTCAAAATCATGCTGTGAAATTTTAATCAAAACAACTCGGCTACGATTCGCTATGCGGATGGCGATGAAATTCCTTTCCCATTTCCTTGCTTCTGTTTCTCATTAACTACAAAGGAGACGAAACAACAATAACTGCCTCGAGGCTCTATTTCCTTCCATCTTTCATTCAGTTTAATCCTTTTGTCCTACCATCTAAAAATCGTATTTCTAGAGTTGAGTGGAAAATTTTTTAATTCGATAGAACTTACGGGTTTTACTTTCTCATCAATAAAAAAGTTCCTACCGTCAAAATGACCTTTGTAAATCTCTTTTTCCAGTGAATCCGGCTGGACTCGTTTTGTTTTGTTTTTAATTTTTTTTTTTTAATATCATAGCCTTTTTGGACCCCTTATGGGCTGTGATTTTGCTCAAACGACACTGGGCTGGCTCCTATATGCAACTTCAGGCTTTCAAAGTTCAAAACACCAATTTAAACATGCTATTCAAAGATGACCATGTTATATTATCATAAAAATAAGATGCAAACGTAAGGCATGGTCAACACTTCAGGGAAAAACATAGAAACAGGGTCGGAAAATAAATGCATACACTAAACAAACCGCATGAAAATAGGGCCATCCTATTAGTAAAATGCCCTCTACTAGATTAGTCCAATAACAAAGTAACCATTACTAATGAATCTATGAAAGAAATATCCGAAACAGAATAAAGTTTGAACAATACACTACAAAGAAAAGATTTTCCAGAGAATGGAAAAGCCTTCAGGAGTTTTCCCTTAGAACCATGGGGAGTTTACTTTTTTCGCATGCTCCATTCAAGTCTTGGTATTCACATAGCTATACAAAATAGCACTCAATGACAGAAAGACAATTGTTTATTTCTTAAATAAATCCTTACAAGAGAGCTATTTTAACTTATGAATTATGAGAGAAAAATGGATTGTAAAATTCTAATTTTACAGAAGCCCCTGAAAATTGGACTATGGCACACCAAAGGACAATAAAATATGTCACATTTCAACCAATCTACATTACATATTTTCAGGGGCTATATGCAAATACCAAGCTTCCTGGGGCAAATAGTGGAACTCCACATGGTCATAGCACAACAAGGCATCAACAATTTCTTCCCTACAACTTAGATAGCACATATATATTGTTATAAAACCCTAAACCCAAGCTAGAAAGCTTAACCATCTAGGGCAGCGGCTTTACAAATTGGGCACAAGTTCTTGTGAGAAAGCCATTGTTTGATGCACGTTGTGTGAAAATCATGCCCACAGTCAAGTCGACCAATCTCAACTCCTTTCTCATACTCTTCCTGAGGGAAAAAAAAAATGTCTGTCATGATAGAATCTATATGATTGAAATATTGTTAAGAGCATCAACCCAATTAAGCATTCTGTTATTTGTGCAAAATCGCACTGGAGAAATCATCTCAAGTTCACTAGGAGAAAAGCAACATAACCAAACCCATTAAGTAGTAACCATAGAATTAAATAATTGGAATTTGACAATTTCCAAACTTACCTTTTCTGCCTCATGAACAGACAATAGGAGAAGAAAGGGTAGAACATTGAAATTGTGAAACTTAAGTGAAGAAATATATAAAGAACATTAGAAGTTAAAAAACCCTAGCTGCATCATGTAGTTGCTGAAGATCTTTTGATCTGTTTGAAGATGTTTAAAGATGCCAAACATACTTTTCTCATCTTTTTATTTTCTTCAGATTTTTTTTCCTAGAAATGAACTTGTACTGATTTTGTTTGAATTCCTTTCATACGAATTTAAGTTTTATGGTGGTTCTGCTGGAAGAGACTCTGGGCTTTCTTCTTTTGTTTTTCCTATTGAATTCATCTTTCACTTTTATTTTGAGAGGACAGACCAATGATATAATAAAATAGACACAAGATTTACTAAAAATTTTGAGCATTGTATGGGAAAGAACTCAAAGATTTACATTAGCAAAATTGAAATATAAATAATTTAAGTGGATTACATTATTTGATTTTTCTCCTAATATTTAAATGTTTCTGAAACAAAATATTTTAATTTCTTCATATCTTCACTTCAAATGTCTCGAAGCATCAAGTGAATATTGGTTTTAACCAAATAAACTGAAGTGAATTTTGGTTTTGAAGTTCAGTTAAAACTATATTTGGTTAGTTTGGTTCAGTTGAAGTTCAGTTAAAACTTTGTAAGGTTGTTTAGGTTGTAATTTGAATATAACAAAATGATTATATTTGGTTTGGTTCAGACTGATTCGACCATGTGCACACCCCTAAACATGCTAGTGAACTTTTGGTGTAGTATAATTTACCAAAATATGCTGCCCAGAATTGCAGTTTTTCCTACTAAAAGCCAATAAACACCAAGTAATGCAGGTATGACTTCGGTCATACAGTACTACAGCTACAAATATACCTGACAGATGCAGCACGGCTCAATCACAGAATCGGACAATTGAGAAGGAACAAAGATGTGTTGCTTCAGACAAGTCATCGCCTTTTCTTCACTTAGACCTGTGTTAACATTCCCTATCCTCTCCTCCAATGCCAACAATTCCTGAAATTACAATAAGATAAATAGAATCAAAACATTCTCTTTGGAAACATTTGGATGCATTCTAGTGCCCAAGTAACTTTACCAAGGAAAAATGATTTAACTGTAGGTTGAGAGAACTCTTAAATAGCCAGTGCGATGTACCCAAGCATGTGTGCAATTAATGTTTCAATCAAGAATTATTTCAATACTTGTCATTCTTTTCTATTATTATATTTTTATTTTCAATGGCTAATCAAGGCTAAAAATCCACATAATATTTCAGGTTTACTCAGACAATGGGGAGATATATTCTATGCTTTGGATTCCTCCTTTCTTTTAAAACTTTTGTCCACAGAAATTGGTAGTAGAATTGCAATCAACCTCTCACTAATCAACTGAAGAACTTCAGCAAAAGAATTAATACAAATTTTAATCTGTATTGCCAAGACTGCATGATAAATGTTACAGATAGCTTCTTGACTTATCTCCTATCCTGTGCCCCAAGGACCCCTCTTTGGAATTCAGGTAGCAAATTCTTTTTGTTAATGAAAGATAAGGCAGTACCTCATAAGACATGTTGTCCACATCGAGCCGCATCTCTCTGTGCCTATCAAACAGAGTTCCTCTAGCCATAGACATCACTCGGTGCACAAATAACAAATCCTGTTAGAAAGAGTAAAAGAGCCATAGAAGTGATGGAGAAGAACCGGCCCATTAGTTTAACCATGAAATTAAATTAGAATGTTATGGCAGAAAACATAGTTTAGAGCTTAGATGATGTAAAAAAAAAAAAGTTCAGAGCCTTTTATCCCAAACAAGTTGGGGTAGCTTAGATGATGTAACTGGTACTAAAATCTTTTTTTTTTTTTGTGCTACTAATGATGCCGCAAATGTTCAAGAGAAAGGATTTCTATGTTTTACCAACAACAAAACTATAGTTTGTATTGTCATTCAGTATAGTGCCAAACTAAATTTAGCAAATTTCTGTAAAGTTCAAGTTTTTATTTTGTTTGTTTTTACTAATCTGGATCTAACCAATTACTGGATAATACAGGTATTTTCACTGTAAGATAAGTACTTTCTTTGTGGTGGTTTTTTTTTTTTTTTTTGTGGGGGGAGGGGGTGTGCTAAATAGGAATTTGATTATAAAATTTCAATTTCTTTCTTTTTGAAGGTTTAACAGAAATAAAGCTGACCTCATTTCCGACATTCTCTGAATTCCTCAGTATATCTAACACATTTCTTAGCTGTTGCAAAAGAAGAAATGATGTAGTTAGAATAACAAAAGTTACTATATGGACTTCCAAGAAACCATATTAGCACCAACCAGCATAAAAAATAACCTCTATTCTGTAATCATAACCTATGCTTTCCTCGATGAAGTATAAACTTAGCCCAATTGGGTTCAATTACCAATAAGCCTCAACTTAATCCTAGTTAGCTTGAAATAGCCAAACAGAAAAGAACATGGAGTTCAGATCTATTATACCTGGAAACAAAAAGGAACATAAGAAAAGTTCAGATCTATTATACCTCAGATAGAACCCTTCCTCTCTCTTCACTCCTTTCTCTCACAGCCACAAGGGCCCGCATCAGTGATGAATAGTCTACGTCAGACCGTGACCTGATGTCCCTCTCCCTCTCCCTTCTACTTTCTAGTGTTAGAGTTTGCCTCACTGTTCTTTCGCCAGTCACTTCATTAATTTCCACTGGAGCCCCTGGAGGTTCAACCTGATGCGGTGAAGATGGACCGATCAGAGTTGGTGGGTCTGAAGAAGGCTGTTCAGAGTCAGACACGTCATCCTCAAGTTCAATTACAAAGTAATTGGGTCTACCACGGGTGTTCCTGACAAAATTTTCGGTTTCGGAAGTATCTGAATTACTAATGGGGGCTTGTGAACTATTGAGTGCAGCATCAGCTGTATTATTATTGCTATTATTGTTTGAAGATGATGCAGAAGAAGAGAAGTTATTCTTTCTCTTACGCCGATTTTCTAGGGGAGGGCCAAAGTGTTCATTGTTGGTAGAGCTAGATCCTCCACCTGAAATCATAATGCAACATTTCATTTTGGTGTCAACAAGCACTTATAGATACCATAATTTCATTATTCAATTACATATAAACCATTGCAAAAAAAATGTGTGTGTGTGTGTGGGTGGGGTGTGGGGGGGGGGGGGGGGTATAGCATCCTTTCCTTTCAGATGTGGTAACTAAAAAATTACGTAGTTTTTCCAATCTATATATAGGCCTTCTCAAAGATAGGAAATACAAAATCAATAGCTGCCAAAATTTTGATAAATAGAAGCTGAACCAAAAAATTCAATATTTAATTAATCAATTCACTTTTGCTCTGTGTAAATGCTTAATTCAGAGCATTGCAGAATAAACAAATACTTCAAAAGAATGCTAGAGTTCTGTATCATACTACACATTGGGGGTACAGGTGCATCACATTCCAATTTTCAAGGATAAAAGTACAAAAGTAAAAAATAACCAACCTGGTACACTCGCAGCCGAACGGCTTGAGGTGGACCTCAGGTTATAAGTCATTTCAGTGCCCCTTTGACCTTGCATTAAGAACAAATGGATTCCGACCTCTGAGAAACCTGACAAAGGACCTGAAAATAAAGAAAAAAAATATTAAACGACAATGAAATTAAGATGAAACTAAAATCCCACAAAGCAATTTAAGTCAATCTGCCTCTTCCCTAGTCCCTAGCTTCCAAACCGGAGCTGTCGAACTTTTCCTGAGAACCAAACTGGTATAAACTAAACTCGGTACATGTATTTACCAATTCTGTACTGTTACTATGCAAATGAAGGAGGTCTACTATTCTGTTGCAACCATTTATGTATCATGTCAGTACACAATAGTCTTGATTGTTGTGTGAAAAGTGGTGGGTCAAAACCCACTTTTTTAGAATAAAAAAAAAGAAAAAACAAGAGTCTTGAGTCCTGATTGTGTGTTTCAGTGCAGCCATACCCAGATCAAACAAAAACAACACAGAAAATCCGTTATAAATAGAAAATCTACAGATCACCGAAAATTTCGATAATAAATCTACCAAATGGGAGGTAAGGAACGTTGATTACTCCATCGATTCTCAAGAAAAATCACAAAAAATGAAAAGGAAATTCCTTACTTTTACTTTCTCCAAGAGGAGAAAGATCTTTAAAAAACCTTAAAATCAAACGAGAAGCAGATTTCTTCATTGTATTTTAAATTTTTGTTGAGACAGACTGGATAATTACCAGAGATCGGAGGTAGGGAGAGAAAGGAGAGTAGTGGTCTGGAGCTTAGGATCTGTCTGTCTTGTGAGGAGGCGAAGAGAAGAGAGGATTGGAGCTTTTATTGTGAATTATGAAATTCCTATAATGCCCTTCCTAGTGAGAAGAATGTGAAGGAATAGAGAGGGTAAGTAAGTAAGTAACAGGAATATCTTTTTCTATTTATTAGATGGGTTCGGTGACAGGTCTGAGAAAATGATTTCATAAATTTGTCTTGGTAAGAGGCTTAAGTTTATGTTTATTGCAAAATTAAATGCGCTCCCCAACAGACATACTGGAATCAATTTTGCTTTTTTTTTTTTTCTGTTGGAGATAAAATTATTTGAAGAAAAAATATGTAGTGCTTTTTAAATCATATAAAAATTAAAATCCTAAAACTAATACTCTATAAACAGTTTCCGCATAAAGAATGACGAAGTTTAAAGCAAAGTTTCACCTTTATAAAAAGGGCTTGAGTTTTGCAATGATTTAAATTTGTCGGCCTTTAATCGCGTGTCTAAAATTTGATACATAACAAATTTTAAAGGCTAAATGCTTATTATTTTCCCCCCATTTTTGTTTTTTTAAAGTATTTTGAAAATTTATTTTCAAGTTATAAAATTAACCTTTATTAAAGGATCCAACTTATACTATTTAAATAAAAGTGTCTTAAAATCGAGAACCAGTTCTTGATTTAATGACAAAGAACAATATATTTTCACTAAAGCACATATTTGAAATCTAACTGAATGTTCTTTGTAATATTTAATTTCGAAATAAAATGAAGGACTTAGACCCATCTTATCTTAAAAAAAAAAAAAAAATCTTAAAATCTACTGTCAATGTCAAAGAATTAACTAAACACTTTATAGGAATTTAAGAATACTGATACTTGATCATGTCTAAGTTTTAAAACTTAAACCCAGACTTGCTCTTGTCTAGGTCGGACAGTGCATACAACTATGATGATTTCAGACTTTCATCCTCACCTTATATTTTAAAAAATAATAAATAATAATACCATAAAAAATATTTTCAAATTATAAGTTCGACTCTCATAACACTAGAAAAAAGCTCATATTTTCTTCCCTTATTCTGGTTTCTTTGAAATTGATTTTAAAGTTTCCGTTATTCATCTATTTATGTGCTTTGTTTTTTTTCCTTATGATAATTTATGTGCTTTGTTATCTTTCTCTTAATTAATACAACAGAGAGACTCAGTACTTATTCCGCATATGCCTTAATCTTCCTTATAAGATGTAAGATAAAAACTACCTCCCTCCTTGGATCGAGATGCTAATTTATCTCCTCCCAGTTCGTTTTGTAGAAGGAAAGAATATGTGGATGGAGAATCATTAATCCAAAACAGATGAATGCAACACTGATAGGCAAATGAATTCGGAAACTCTTCTCGAGGGAACATCAGTCCATTTGGAAAGACACTGTTATAGCTAAGTACAAAGAAAACATTCGTGGTGATAGATTCTCATTTCTATGGAGATCTCTAGTAAAATTTCACCCAATGTTTAAGATAGGAATTCAAAGGATAGTTGGAGATGACACAACAATTAAGTTCTAAGAGAACACTGACTTGACAACCTCCCTTTGTGCAAGATATACCCTGATTTGTTTGAGAAATTAAATTGTCCACATGCTACCATTAGTCAGGTAGTTAACAAGGAAAAAACTAAGCTCTTTCTCACAAGAGGTATCTCTAACAAAGTTAGAGAACAAAAAGAATTTGGGACATCAGTAAAGTTTAAGTTCTTAGCATAATCTAGAACTTAAACCTTACTGACATCCCAAATTCTGTATTTTGGCAATTGGACAGTAAAGAAATTTATTCGGTAAGTTTCTTCTACTGCTTTCTTAATAATACTAGTTTCACCACTAATTTGAACACCACTATTTGGCATATCAAAGTGCCTCTAAAGGTCAAACTCCTTCTTTGATTAGTTATTAATAACAAAATTCTCACAATAGATAATCTGTAAAGAAAGGACTGACAAGGACCTAGCAAATGTGCTTTTTGCTACAACAATAAAACTATAGAACACTTAATTCTCAGTTGTCCTATCTCTACTGGGTTTTGGTCTGAGTTCAACTTATTTAACCAGAAAAACATAGTCTTAGGGTGCGTTTGGTAAGGGTTGGATTAGTGCTTCCCTTGGGTTAGCAAACTAACCTTGCTAATTTAGGATGCCAAATGAATCAAGGTTAGTTAGATTAGTTACTAAACTTTCACTACCCAACTAACCTAGCAAAATGGTGAGTTAGTTTCCCTTTGCATGAGAAATGATATAAAAGTTATTCTTTTCAATTATAAGTAATAATTAATAATAATAAGTAATTAATAATTAATAATAGTTAATATAATAATAATTAAAGTAATTAATAATTAATAATTCAAAATAAATAATAGTTATTGTAATATTAATTATTAATTAATAATTAATGAGGATTAATAATAATTAGTAACTAATAATTAATAATAATAAGTAATTAATAATTAATAATAGTTAATATAATAATAATATTAATTAATAATTATGATAATATTTATAATAATTAATAATAGTTATTGTAATATTAATTATTTACTAATAATTAATGAGGAATAATAATAATAAGTAATTAATAATTAATAATAGTTAATATAATAATAATTAAAGTAATTAATAATTAATAATTTAAAATAAATAATAATATTAATTAATAATTATGGTAATATTTATAATAATTAATAATAATAATTGTAATATTAATTATTTATTAATAATTAATGAGGAATAATAATAATTAGTAATAATTAGCAATTAATAATAGTTAACAAGTAATATAATAATAATTAAAGTAATTAATAATTCAAAATAAATAATATTATTTATTAAATAATAATAATTAATAATTTATAGTTAATAATTAATAATATTAATTATTTATTTTTTATAATTTATAGTTAATAATTAATAATAATAATTTTTATTAAAATTAATAGTTATTAATAACTACTAATTAATAATAGTTAATCATAATTACACCACTAATAGTTGCTAACCTTAAAATATTAACCTCAACATACCGCGTCAAACAACATTCACTAACGTTAGGTTAGCACTAACCCCATCAAATCACTCCCCTCACCATTCTACCCCTCTAACCCCAAAAAGTACTAACCTTACGCTACTAACCCTACTAAACTTAACAATGCCAAACGCACCCTTAAACTGTACCAATATCAAGGCCATGTGGGACAAACTCTAGGTGCGTTTGACAAAACATGGGTTAGTACGGTTAGTGGTGTAAGGTTAGTACTTTTTGGGGTTAGAAGGGTAGAATGGCGAGGGTAGTGATTTGATGGGGTTAGTGCTAACTTAAGGTTAGTGAATGTTGTTTGGCGCGGTATGTTGAGGTCAGTATTTTAAAGTTAGCAACTATTAATGGTTTAGTTATTATCAACTAGTACTTATTAATAACTATTAATTTTAATAAAAAATATTATTATTAATTATTAACTATAAATTATAAAAAATAAACCATTATTAATTATTATTATCATTATTATAATAACTATTATTGAATATCGTTATTATTATAATTTTACATTAAGGATTATTTAAATTTATACAATTATTATTAACTAGTTTTAAATTCGCGCGTTGCGCGATCTATCTGTGTCTATATAAATTGCGAAAAAACCTATAAACATCCTATGAGATTTTGCTGACGAATGCATGTTTATAGCTGTGAAATTGTTTCATCAATCCCGTGGAGGCGTGGACAAATGTCACATCAGCTATGTTATGTTTTGCTTAATTTAAATCTATCTTATATCTAATATCTAATCAATACATATGGGCAAATGCAATATCAGCATTCTTCAAGATCATGCAATCACATGAGCCATATCTAATCTCATAAAGCTATCTTGCAAATGGCAATATCAGGATTCACCAAAATCATGCAATCACATGAGCCTTATCTGATCTCATAAAGCTATCTTATATCTATTCAATGCATATGGGCAAATGCAATATCAGCATTCTCCAAAATCATGCAATCACATGAGCCATATCTCATCTCATAAAGCTATCTTGCAAATGGCAATATCAGCATTACCAAAACCATGCAATCACATGAGCTTTATATGATCTCATAAAGCAAGCATCAAACTATATTTCTTGTAATCATTGGTAGTGGCATACAGTCATGCATACCAGTTTAAAAGCCTCTTTATGGAGGCTATACATACCATAGTAATTGTGCATACAAACTAAGTAAAGTATCATACTGATTAGATATAACTACAATTAAGCACCCACAATTATCTGCAGAACTGCAACATGACTTACCAGTGGCATATCTAATGCCTTTCAACAGAACTTATCAAAATGTGACTGAGCAAATACTGTGGGGGCAGCAAAAGATGAATTTGTACAATGGTAGTGGGCTGTGTTCATGGTGATGATGGTGCAGCTTATTCTCCGGGTGGAGTTGTTGTGGCTGCCGCAAGGCTACAAACATGAAGAAAATGCCACTCATTTATAAATTGTTTGGTCTACACTTGGTGCATTGTTGTGTGTGTTTGTGTGTAGGTATTAGGGAGTTAATTTATGTGTGTAGTGTCTGCTGACCTTTCTATGTTGCCCGAAGGAATATCATCAAACTTCAGTTTTCTTTCACATTTTTCAGAACAACTCCTGCTGCGTCTTCTTCCTCTGTGAGAGGCCTGTTTATTAGGTCAACAAAAAAGGATTTAGATGTCAATATGAGGAAGATGCAAAAAATCTGATGCTGAAAATGGCTGAATATTTATGCGAAAAATGCAGAAAATATCAAAACTTATAAAAGATCAAAATGCCCTCAATAACATTATTTATTCGAATAAGAAAATATTATTAAAAAAAAGGAAAAAAGAAATAAAAGGAGAAAAAAACCTGAAATTTTTCACCATGGTAAATTGATGTTGAATTGTAATCTCATGAGAGTTGCAGTCGTGCAGCAACTATAGATAGGTGATTAACAAAAGAAACCCCGAAACCTAGCATCTCTTTGATTAGCAAAAGAAACCATTTCAGTCAAGAAAAGAAAAATGAAACCTAGCATCTCTTCGATTATGAACTTCATAGAGGGAGAGATTCTAAACTGTTACCTTTTTTGTTGTTCTTCGGATTGTTGTATCAGCCTACATACAGAAAGAAGGAAAAGTTAAATAATTAAATGTATTAATTAACAGAAAAATAAAATAAATCAATTCAGAAATAAACTTATTAGGTCTTTCCTTTGTGGAAAAGCACAGAAAAAAAATAGAAAGAAAAGGAACCAATGCCAATTGCTGCGAATTTGGAAGATAGCAACCTGCAAAGATATGGAAGATGTGGAAAACCAGAAGTTAGTTTATTCCTTCTTTTCAAACTGGGATTTTCAATTTAATCTTTTAAGGAGAAAAGTATGGCAGCAACCTAAGTGATAAGAGGCCACAAATGTCTAAAGTAGAGTACGTGTTTCATATGAAAAAAAGACCATCTAATTATCCTCAAGCTGAATCATCAACAATTCTTGCACGACACTCAATGCTTCATTTTTTTTCTTTTATTATTTTACAGAAACCATATTGTACATAACAATAACTATGTAAAATTTCTGAATTTGTAGTGCACTATAGTAAGGGACCAACTACTTATTCATATTAAGAAAAACACACATTGGGCATTAGACACCACACTAATTTTAAATAAAAAAATAGAAAGTATACACAATTCCGAGTTCTTTTGTAATTTTAGTATGAATAATAATTACTTCGCAATGACAATTCTAAAAAAAATAAGTTCACGGGCAAAAATAAGAAAAAATCACAGTCAAATAGTATAAGCAAGACATGAAATAACAGGATGATAGTTTAACATACAATATCCAGCAAACAATTTTATGTTTCAATTTTATATATTCAAAATAGATTTGTAGTCCAACAATATTCGATCTCTTCATGGAATGATCAAAAGTGCTCAGCCTAAAGCTAAATTTAGCATAAATTTTTCATAATCATATAATATAATATAGAAAATAGAAACCTTCAATTCATGCAAGGCCTCTTTTTCCCCCCTGCACTTGTCTGCTCCTCTACTGGCATGGTATCACCATTGTAGAAAGACGATAAAAATAAACAGAGAGTACCAAAGACAAAAATTAAAAGGAAAAAAGCAAGAAATTAGAACAGAAAAAATGCAGTAGAAGAAACTTGAGCTCTTCTCACTTAATCTCCTCGATACCATACATGAAAGGCAGTTAAAAAAGACCTCAAATTTTTTGCTAACACCCCTTCACAATCAATACTTGTTACTGATTTTCAATGACCGATTACTATGTATAGGCTGAAAAGAAACACATCCTATGGTGCATCAGAAAAGCACAGTCACTACCCTTGTGTAAGAACAAATTGTAAACACTAAACCACAAAAACAAATAATAAACAGGAAAAGCACAAACCAGTGGTGAGTGCATATTCAAAATAAGTACAGTGTCACAAACACCCTTTTTTGTGTAGCAATGAAAACATAGATCAAATTCACGCAAAAAAAAAAAAAATGCAAATGCAGCTCATACTAATAGACCAAACAATGTTAAGAAATTGTCGACAAAAGGCAAACATAAACAGAACTTTAAAAGGGAATAAATGAGAAATTATAGCATAAATTTCAACTTCTGTTTGTCTGAATCTAAACGCATTAAAAAAGTTCAACATGTTTATAACCAACAATAAATCAGGCTACATTATAGAGTGAGTTTTTTCATATAGCTGTGGTATCACTCCAAGAAGGCAAAAGGAGATATTTACTGTAACATATCAGGGAGGCTGATCGAAGAAAATCAATAAAGTCACCATATGCTGACTTTTAGCATGGTATCCCTTCTCTATTTCCACTGCCATTTCCTTATTCTAACTATTTTTGGGCACAATTATAATGTATTTTTTAATTAAAAACCTAATGAAGTGAAACTTGCAAAGTTCAGAATCAAATTGTTTCTATGCAAAAATAGGAAATCCTGACCCGTTGAAAGATGAAATTGAGCATGGAATCTAAACCCCCATAAAAGAAAGACAGTTTTTTCTTATGAGAAGCTCACCTGGCAAAGCAGTGACCCACAAACAGCAAATCTTCGTCCTCGATGCTCTGAGCAAGGCAGTGACCTCAATAGACATGGAAAAAAGAGAGAAATTAAGAATCAAGCTGTTTATGTTTATGTTTAAACATGAACAAAACTCTAAAGCACTGCAGCAATAAGGAAATCCCAAACAACAGATGCGATGAACTGATAAACAGAAACAATGAAGAAATGAATGAAAGCAAGTAAGAAAAGGAGGTTACCAGGAAAAGAAAGAAGCAGACGAAGAAAAAAAGAGAAGAACAATCAGTAAGCAGAGGTATATATCTCAATCCCCAACAGAGGAGGAGCAGGTGCGCACAAATTCCCAACAAAGAGGCTGTTGAATTGCCAAGCAGAGCAGGACCAGAAGACCGCTACAGAGGGAACGGAAGAAAAAGAACGTAGGAGCACAACACCACGACCAAGGACCCCATCGATCCGGACCAAACGTGGGCACGCACGTCGCGCTGATCCCGTGGAACCGCTGAGAGATCGACAACGCACAGACAACCGACAAGGCAGGTTGCGGAAAGAGGGACGAATAGTGCGACAGTGGCGATGAGCGACGAGAAAAAGAAAAAGAGAGAGGAGCGCCGAACTTTTCTGGGAGCTTGGCGAAAGGATGAGAACAAATGGACCAGATGGATAGATGAACAAAAATAAAATCCAACGGCTAAGATGACACTATTGTGCTAACCACAGTAGGTCACGTGCAACTCACGAAACCCCAAACTTATATATGTATAATTACTAATTATTATTACATAAACTATTATCAATTATTAATTAGTATAAATATTACCATAATAATTAATTAATTAATAATTATTATTATTGTAATAATTAATATTATTTATTTTGAATTATTAATTACTTTAATTATTATTGTATTAATTTTTAACTATAATTAATTATTAATTACTAATTATTATTAATTATTAGTTACTAATTATTATTAATCATAATTATTAATTATTATTATTATCATTTTTTTATATTAAGTAATATTTAAATTTACATAATTATTATAATTATTAATTATTACAATTAGTTATTAATTAATATTAATTATTATAGTCATTCTTAATTACTAATTTTTACTTGCTGTTAATTATTATCAATTACAAATAATTATTATTTTATTTTATTATTTCTTATTACTAATTGTTAATTATTATTATTATTAATTGTTAATTATTACAATTATTCCAATAATTATTAATTAATCATTAATTATTATTACAATTATTAATATTAATTTATTTTTAATTAATTAATATTAATAAATTATTATTAATTACTGTAATTATTAAAACTATTATTAATTATTAATTATTACAATTTGAAATTAACTTAAGAAAATAAAAATATTTGATTAATTAATTTATAGACGTTTGATTATGTACATTAATTCTCATTGTAAAAGGTGCCAAGTGAGCATTAAAAAAATAAAAAGTATAATTTTTGACACTTCTCTCTCCTCGTGAAAGCAACTAACCTTGCTAACTCACCATTTTACTAGAGTAGCATAGTAGTGAAAAGTTAGCAACTAACCTCGCTAATCTTCATTCATTTGGCATCCCAAATTAGCAAAATTAGTTTGCTACCCCAAGGGTAGCGCTAACCCAAGTCTTACCAAACGCACCACTCTCTTTAACTCTAACAAAAAAAGTTTTACTAAAACCCTTCTTGCAATCTAGTGTTGGGTCATATGGAATGAGAAAAACAATCATATTTTTAGTGATAAAATCTTAATCTCTCAAAATTCTGTATATTTTCCAAAACTCTTAAATTGTTTACTAATTGGACTGGTTTAAGTACAGATATGGAGAAAAGCTTCAGGAATTTGGCAGCTTTTCAAACAACAGCTAAGAAAAGCAAAAATGAAGATAGTCACATGACAGAAGACACATCATTTGCTCAGAGTTATCAGCTTCTTTGCTCTTTAGTTTTTGTTGTTGCTGGTAGAAGTACTGATGTAGTTTATTAATATTTGTTGCTACTTAGATACTTGTTGATGCTTTCCTTTTGACTTTTGGTTCAAAAAGCTGTTACTATGTAGTTTATTAGATTTTGGTTTCCGAGCTTTTGGATAAAAAGAAAACAACTCTTAATAACTGTAACTATATTTTTTAAGTAAGAAATAACTTTTAATGACTATAATTATATTATTTTTGAGTAAGAACAACTCTTAATAACTATATATAACTATACTGTTTTTTTCTTCATTATTTTCAAAAATTAAAATTTAGGACCAAAATAAAAATCGTCCTTACTTCTTCCTCATTCATGATTTATCCCGTATGGAGTTCATTTCTTTTCAATTATTTTAATCCATTTCGTTTTCTTCCTCGAGAACGCTTTCCTAGACACGAGAGATGATCCAGACGTGTCAACTAGCCTTTCATTTCTTTTTAATCTTCCAAGTACATGTGCTATGCAAAAAAAAAAAAAAAAAAAACGCTAAAATGCACCTATAAATTATTCCTCGTGAATGGAGACTGTTGGTTTAAACAATTAACTCTCGATTTGCCGATTTGCAAAACAACACCAAACCTATTAACTAACGCCTCAATTTAGTGGATTTTTAGCGTTTTAATCAAAGAATGGCTTGAAGCAGTAGAGCACAAGTTTGGGAGCATCAAGAGACTTCATTAGACTAGTTAAAGTCAGTAAGATTAGGTGTTTTTAATCCCTAAACTAATCTCAATCAGTTTGCTGTCTTTTTGCTGGTTTTCAGTACCAGTGCGTTGTATAACGCGTCAATTGCGTTAGAAAACGCACCAGTACTGTGCTGAACTTCAATTTCGCTTTGATTTCAGGAGACAGTGCGTTACACAACGCTCCTATACGTTGTGCAACGCACTGGAAAAGTTATACAACGTACCTCCTCCGTTGTGCAACGCAGTGCGTCACACAACGCTCTGTGCGTTGCACAACCCGCCTTTGATTATCCTCTGGAACTTTTCGACTCATTTTTGAGCCAAAATTCCATGTATTTAATGTCATTTAATGAGGCGTTGTATAACGGACCAAGGCGTCGTATAACGCGTTTTTGCTTCTTAATCCTTTGTGCAGATCTTTACGCGTCATGTAACGCGTTGCCACGTTACATGACACGTCTGACTTTTTTCTAGCCGTTGAGTTTGTTTTTGTTCATGCGTTGCATAACGGGTTCTTTGCGTTGTGTGACGCTCTGACAACTCAAACGGATACCTTATCCATTCTGTTGTATTATAACGGTCATCTGTGCGTTACAAAACGCTCTATTGCGTTGTGCAACGCACTGATAACGGGAAGTTCAGCTTTTTGGCCTGTTTATAACGGCTAGTTGTGCGTTGCACAACGCTCCTTTTACGTTGTGTAACGCACTGGATATTTCTGAGTTGATTTGGAGCTCTTGGCGCCCTCTATTTATATCAGCCCCCTTGGGACTGTTTATACACTTTTTGCAATCTTGCTAAATCACTCTTTCTGAGCTCCATTCAACCTGAATCAATAGCCTCTTGTCTTTGAGCATTTGAATAGCAAAACCATTTGAGATTAGAGTGTTTCTATACCAAACCCTAATCGTAATTGCGAGATTTTTGAGTGTTTTGGTTAGAGCCTCAATTCAATTGAGTGTTTGAGTTGTATTTTGGAGTTAGGCCGATCCACCTTGAGTGTCATTGTGACAAGGTGATTCGGTTCGAAGTTGTAGACACGTTCTTTGTGGAATTGAACGGAGCGCGCCCTTTCGTGGTTGCGAGACTCCCGGAGACGTACGACTAAGGCTAGCCTTTTCTAGCGGGTCGGAACTCCGTAATACATCGCGTGTCAACTCTTTATCTCTTCTTTTTACTTGCTTGTATTGTGTGATTAGACCAAACTTGAATTGAACCAAAAATTGACCATAGCGGTTTAGGAAATTGAAATTGTGCCTATTCACCCCCCTCTAGGCCTTTAGTTAGGGACATCAAAGTGGTATCAGAGCAGGGGTTATCTTTTTGACCTTTTTGTGAGTTAGATAACCTCGATTCATGGCCTCTAGGGTGATAGAAAAACCGGACAAGTTTGGTTCCACTTGCAAGAACTTCCGTTATTGGAAGAGGTGTATGGTTGTATACCTTAACTTGATTGACCTTTGGGATGTAGTGGATAAACCATATGCACCAAACCTAGATAGTGAAGGTAGGGAGATTCATGCCTCAAAATTGCTTAGGGCCAAAAATGACAATGCCGTAAATGTCCTTCTCAACTCGGTTCATGAGTCCATAGCGGCCATTTTTGGTAGTTCAACCAATGCACATGAAATGTGGGTTTCTCTCTTGAACCGTTATGAGGGAAATTCTCTAATCAAAAGCTCCCGTCAATTTGAGTTGGAGTCAAGATTAGATAATTTCCGCATAATGGATGGTGAATGCATCGAGGAAATGTATACTCGGTTTATACAATTGCTCGATGAATTCAACAACATTGGAGAAACCCTATCTAATAGCCGTGTGATAGGAAGATTGCTTAGGGCCTTGGTGGGAAGACCTCAATTCGACAATCTCATCTCGACTCTTGAGACACAACAAAGGTCTCACAACAACCTCACACCGGAAATCATCTACACTCACTACCGGTGTGTAGAAGAGAAGCTCAAGCAACTTGGGGAGTTGAGATATGAGCCTAAAACCGTGGCATTGTCGGCTAGTGACAACAAGGCGTCTCCCTCCAAGAACCGACACAATGACAACCAACAAGGAAGGCACCGTCACTCGAGTGACAAGACTAAGGGCATATTGGACCTTGATGAGGACAAACAAGGTGCCTTGCTCTCTAAAATGTTTCGGGCCGTCATGATCTTTGAGGGAAAGTTCAACAAAGAAAGGCTTGAGAATGATGAGAGGGCTCTTTGTTTTGTTTGCCAAAAGGAGGGCCACACAATGTACACTTGCTTCAAGCTCTTTCCACACTTAAAGAGAGATAAGGAAGATGGTGGTAAGAAGAGAAGTGATGGCCGGTACAAGTCCAAAAGGGGACATTACAAGGGCAAGAAAAAGGGTGAGAAAGCTATGCAAGCCACTTGGGACAATGATTCCGACTCAAGCTCATCCTCTCAATCCGATTCGGAGTCCGAGTGCGACTTTGACAACCTTGCTCTTGTGGCTCAAGTCAATGGTGTGATGATGCCGGTGGATGATAACCTAGATGATTTGGTGAAGGAAGCATTTAACGAGTTCAACCGAGGCAATATCTATGTGCATCCATTGAGCAAAGCTAGCATTGACGAGGCGTCAACCTCTACCTCAACCTCCACTCAAACTCCAATGGTGATCCAAGAGAAGGTACCTAAGGTTGCTCTTGAAGTGCCTAAGGTCACAAATGAGGTACCACTAAACTCAATCTTTTGTAGTGATAGTGATAGTGATAGTGAAAATGACTTGTGCTTGAATGATGATACAAACTCTCAAATTGATAGGTTGAATGATTATCTTGATGAGTCCCTTAAGACTATTGCTAGTCAAAAAGGGGAAATTAGCCTTTTGACGGCTAAGTTGCATGATCTTGAAACTTTGGTGAGTAAGTATAAGGGTATGATTGAGAGTTTTGAAAAATCCAAAGATTGTGAAAAGTGTCAAACTCATTTGAGTGAGACAAATGTTTTGAAAAACAATGAAAGGGCATCAAGTTCATCTAGTGTTTCTTGTAGCACCAAGATGGATCTTGACAAAATGTATGTGGGCCAAAAACCCAATGACAAATCGGGACTTGGGTTCAAGAAGGGGAATCAATCCACTTTTAGACCAAGAAACTCGATTAGCCCGACACAAAATGAGAGGTATTATAACAAGGGCACCAATGATAGGAACACACACGGGAAAGGGCAAAAGAATTTCTTTGGTTCTCAAAATGGTGCTCAAAAGAATTTTGGTAGGAATAGAAATGGTTCCAAGGGTTCTCAAAGGAATTTACAAAACAATCGGGCCCCAAACAATTTGTATTTCAAGGGTCCCGATGGGTGCTTTCATCTTTTCAAAAAGAATGGGGGAAATAGGAATAGCACACACACTAGACCTCAAAATAATGGGAAAAATAAGAATACCTCTCAACAAAACAAAACGAATTTCCAAAAACCCAATTTCAAAGGCTCTCAATCATACACCTTCTCTAAGGATCCAAAGATCAAGGCCATGGAGCTTAGGCGTCATTATGAGACCCATTTTGTTAGAGAAAGCTCACAAATGAACAAACCCACTAGTGCTTGTTGCAACTATTGTGGTAAGAATGGTCATCTCACATTAGAATGCAAGTTTAGGAAAGCAAACCATACATCCGGTTCAAAGAATATGGTTTGGCTTCCTAAAGTCGCTTCCACTTCCACCTCATCTAGTGGAAGCGGTTCTAATGTGGCTTGAAAAGCCATTCTATCTCCCCGGGCCTTATAGTCAAATTTTAAGGGGGAGAAAATACAAGAATTATGTTAGTTGTTTGTTTCTAACTAATATACATTCTTGTAGGTTTGTTTGTTATCATCATTCAAGAAAAGTGCTTGGATCATAGATAGTGGTTGTTCACATCACATGACCGGTGATGAAACGTGTTTCAAGGCACTCGAATCTTTTGATGGTGGTGAGGTTACTTTTGGAAATAATCTTAGAAAGAGTACTATTATTGGTATAGGCTCGGTTGGTAATCAAAACCTTACGGTATCCAATGTTTATCTAGTTGATGGTCTTAACTACAACCTTTTAAGTGTGAGCAAATTGTGTGATGCCGGGTATTATTTGAAGTTTGATTACTCTTCTTGTTATGTGCATCAAACTTCGGATAATTCTCTTGTTTATACCGGACAAAGAAAAAAGGATGTCTATTACTTGAACTTTGACCATTTTACCACCGGTGAACAATGCTTTAGTGCCATAGCTACCGGTTCATGGCTATGGCATAGAAGACTTGGTCACGTTTCAATAGACTCTCTTAAGAAACTAGTCAAATTCAATCTTGTCCGTGGCCTTCCATCACACAAACTTGACTTAAATGGATTGTGTGAAGCTTGCATGAAAGGCAAACAAACCAAATCTAATTTTAAGACCAAAGAAATTATCTCTACCTCTCAACCATTGCAATTACTCCATATGGACTTGTTTGGACCAATAAATGTTATGAGTTTGAGCAAAAAGAGGTATGTGTATGTGGTGGTAGATGACTATAGTCGCTTTACTTGGGTTTTCTTTCTTGCTCACAAGGAGGAAGCATTTGACTTTTTTGTCAAATTTAGCAACCGGGTTGAAAATGAAAAAGGGTTGAAAATCTCTAGAATTCGTAGTGACCATGGAAGGGAATTTGAGAATGCTAAATTTGATGAATTATGCATAGAAAAAGGATATAAACAAGAGTTTTCCGCTCCACGCACTCCCCAACAAAATGGTGTAGTGGAGAGGAAGAACCGAACCCTACAAGAGCTAGCACGCACAATGCTACATGAATTCGCCGTACCCAAATTCCTTTGGGCCGAAGCGGTAAATACGGCATGTCATGTAGTAAACCGTGCATGCATTCGATCCAAACTTAAGAAAACACCATTTGAATTGTGGGTTGGTCGAACTCCAAATATATCCTATTTTCGTGTATTTGGGTCCAAGTGTTTTGTGCTTGATGAGTCTCCTAAAGTAACCAAATTTGATGCTAAATCTTTGACCGGGATATTTGTTGGTTACTCAAACACAAGTAAAGCATATAGAGTGTATTTGCCTACCTCAAGGGTTGTAATTGAGTCCATAAATGTCAAATTTAATGAAAATGCTAATGAGAAAACCGAGGAAGGTAACTCTATTGTAGGTATTCAAGATGGGGCAACAACTCAAGAGATTGAGTTTCAACCGAAGGATGAGCTTCCACCGGTGATAATCGAGGAGCCTTTGAACCGGGTCGATGACAATTTGATAGGGGGAGAGAATCATGAGGAAAACACAATTAACACAACTCAAGATGAGACGCCTCATGATGAACCTCAACCTATGCCTCAACCGGTTCATGAGCCTCTCGAAGTGCTTAGAGAAGTGTCCTCTCATCCTCTTTCTAATGTTATAGGTGACCCTAGGGAAGGTGTTAGGACTAGGTCGGGTTTAAACCAAATGGTTGGTCATTGTGCCTTTGTATCTCAACTAGAACCAAAATCTTTCAAGGAGGCCAATGTTGATCCAAATTGGATTGTTGCCATGCAAGAGGAATTGAACCAATTTGAAAGAAATCAAGTTTGGGAACTTGTACCCTTACCAAGTGGTAAGCAAGTTATTGGTACCAAATGGGTTTATAGGAACAAACTAGATGAACTTGGTAATGTGGTTAGAAACAAGGCTCGTTTGGTTGCACAAGGTTTCAAGCAACAAGAAGGTATTGACTTTGAGGAAACCTTTGCACCCGTTGCTCGTCTTGAATCCATTAGAATGCTCTTGGCATATGCCTCTAACAAAGGTTTTACCTTATTCCAAATGGATGTCAAGAGTGCGTTTCTAAATGGATGGATAGATGAGGAAGTGTATGTCCAACAACCTCCCGGTTTTGTTGACCATTTTAACCCCGACCATGTGTTCAAGCTTCACAAAGCTTTGTATGGTTTGAAACAAGCTCCTAGAGCTTGGTATGGTAGACTTTGTACCTTCCTTCTTGACAATGGTTTTATTAGGGGTAAAATGGACACGACTCTTTTCACCAAGAAAAGGGATGACCATTTGTTACTTGTGCAAATCTATGTGGATGATATTATTTTTGGCTCTACTAACGCAACTCTTGCACAAGAGTTTTCCTCTTTGATGAGTAGTGAATTTGAGATGAGCATGATGGGAGAACTCAACTTCTTTTTGGGACTACAAATCAAACAACTCCAAGATGGAATTTTTATTAGCCAAACCAAATATGCTAAGGAGTTAATCAAGAAATTTGGTGTTGAAGATAGCAAGAGTTTAGACACTCCAATGGGCAAGAGTGCCAATATTGATGCGGATGAAAAGGGCAAACCGATGGACATAACTCTCTATCGAGGCATCATTGGAAGCTTGCTCTATCTCACGGCGAGTAGGCCGGATATTATGTATGCCGTATGTCTATGTGCTAGGTACCAAGCCAATCCTAAGGAGTCTCACCATAAAGCGGTAAAAAGGATTTTGAGATATGTTAAGGGTACTCAAAACCTTGGTCTTTGGTATGGTAAACAAACCGAACTAGACTTGGTAGGGTATACCGATGCCGACTTTGCCGGTGACCGTATGGACCGAAAGAGTACTAGTGGGACCTGTCAATTTCTTGGTGGTTCATTAGTTTCTTGGTCAAGCCGCAAACAAACCTCGGTTGCCCTTTCAACCGCGGAAGCCGAGTATGTGGCGGCCGGTAGTTGTTGTACACAACTACTTTGGATGATGCAAACTCTTAGGGATTATGAGTTAGAATTCCAAAAAGTACCAATCTTGTGTGACAATACTAGTGCCATCCTTATATCCAAAAACCCGGTATTGCACTCTAGAACCAAGCACATAGAGATACGACATCATTTTATCCGTGATCATGTTGAGAAAGGTGACGTGGAGTTGGTTTACATTGACACAAAAGAGCAAATTGCCGATATCTTCACAAAACCCCTTCCTACGCAACAACATCTTGAACTTAGGTTCAAGCTCGGTATGCTCGAACTCAAAGATTAATCTCAATTGCATAACTTAGTTGTCTGTGTCATTTGGAGCTTGATTGATTGATTTTTTATTCGAAAAAATGGTTTTATTTGGATTTCTCTCAGTTTTCTGGGCAAAATCAGTTTTTCTGCCCAGTGCGTTGTATAACGCTCATGTAACGTTGTGCAACGCACTGTCTGTTAAAATCAATTCTGTTTTCGTTTTTTTTTAATTTTTTTTTTTTTTTCTGGCACACGTTATATAACGCAATATAACGTTTTGTAACGTTCCTTAAACGTTACACAACGTGTTGTAGCGTTATAAAACGTTTCCTTCTGGATTTAAAATTGCGTTGTACAACGCCTTGTTGCGTTGCTTGACCCTTTTACACGTTGTACAACGCATCTTACACGTTTCTCAACGCTTTGATCAGTAACAGTTTTTGAATTTGATTTTTGATTCTGTTTAGTAGTGCGTTCTGTAACGCTAATAGTGCGTCATATAACGCACTGTGACTATGGAGTTTTGCTGAGCTAATCTTCTGTGCGTTATGTAACGCACCAGTTGCGTTGCTTAACGCTCTGTCGCCAAGAGGCGCCTTTTAATTCGAATTTCTGTCTCTTTCTCTTCCTTCTTCTCCAAACCGACAGAACTTTCTCTCTCCTCTCCAAAACTCCTCTCACTACTCTAACCAAATACTCCCTCTACTCTACACCTCTCCGGTAACCGAGACCACCTTTCTTCTCTCCTCTCTCTCCTCTACAACCTCATACTATTCACTTCCACTCTCTCTCTCTCTTTCACTCTCGTTGCCGAAACCCTAGCCTCAACCATCATCTCCAATTCCGACGATCCAACCGTCGGTTCTTCAATCGGCTTGGCACACGGCTTCAACAAGGGTCTCTCCTTCATCTCCAACCCTTCAATCAAGGTTATACTCGGTTCACTCTCTCTTTTCAATTCAATGGCACCACCCAAATCGGCAATTACCAAAAGGGCAAGGAAAAATCCCAAAGGTTCCTCCTCCTCTAACCCGGACCAAACCGAACAAACCGCGACCATACCTATGGAAGTAACCCCGTCCAACTTGGTTGAAAATTGGACTATTGCTAGCAACAACGAGTTTCTCTTTACCCGGGATGCCTATTTTCGCTACTTTAATAGTAGCATTCTTGGAAATAACCGCGGGTTAACCGATTGCTTTTACCTCAAACAACACCCGGAGGAAACCCCTATTTCCTTTGCCAACTATGAATGGGACCGCCTCCAACCTTACTTGGATTTTTGGTCCGTTACCGGTCTCTTAGGTTGCACCGAAGCATACCGTCCCGATCTTGTCAAACTCTTCTATGCAAACCTCTCCGTGGTGTTTAATGATGACAAACCCATTGCTCGCTCCTATGTGTGTGGCAAGTCTATCCACATCACAATGGAGCGCCTTTGTGAGGTGTTTGGGTTGAAAAATGAAGGGGCACACATTTACGTGCATCAAGATTGGCCATCCAACTACCATGCCGATATAGAACCGTTTGAGAAGTACCATGAGTGGTTCTATTGTTGGCAAGCCTATGATTTGGCTCACTTCTCGGCCACCGAACTCCCGGCATATCACCGATTCCTCTTCCTCATTATCAACAATGTCATAGCCCCAAAGAAAACCATTAAGACAAATGTTGAGAAGAGAGAGGTATTTCTCTTGCGCTCGGTACTCGAGCGAACACCGAAGGTGAACCTCCCCTATCTCATTCTTAGCCATATGCATAAAGTTCGCACCTCTACAACAATGTTTCTACCATATGGCCACCTCATTTCTCATCTCCTCTACCAAGATGGGATCAATCCAAACTTGCACATGTGGGGTCAACCTCCGACTCCGAATGATTTTGTGCGACCCAAGAATCTCATTGATGTATTCAAGAGCACGGGATGGGTCATTACCGGCGACAACCATCTCATAGCCAATCCAAATGACAAGAAGAATTCTTGGATTGTGGCACCCGGGGCAAAACCGAATCAATACGCTCCACCCGGCCAAGAGCCAACCCTTACACCCGGCTCACGGGGTACCTCTTCCTCAAGCATGCCCTTCGACCTCAAGGAATATTTGGATGGTCAATTCAATGCCTTCAATGCAAATGTCAATGAGCAATTCGGCCAATTCACCAACACTTTGGACAATTATGGCGTCCGTTTGGACACTCTTGAACAAGGTATGAGTGTTTGGAAAGAAGAGGAGGAAGCACACCGCCAAAGCACCACCACCGCAATCACCAATCTTCAAAATGACTTTCAAAAATTCTGGGGTGATACGGAGAGGGATCTCAAGAAGGTCTTGAAGTGGAGCAAGAAAGCGGCCTCATCGAGTGGTGGCGGAGACGTAGATTCCGAGGAAGATTGAGTTGTTTCCGTGCCAAGACCTTAGCCCAAGACTTTCTTTTGATTTTCTTTTTCGCTTTTCGTAGTTTCTTTTAGTTCCATTTCGTGGTATTTTGGATTTTATGTGCTAAATGGTTTGATGATTTCTTTTGTTATGGATTTGAGATTAATATGCTATGAACTTAATGGTTATTGTGTGTTTTTCTTAGCTACTACATGTTTTTATTTGCTTGTATAATTATGTGGTTTTAGGTTTTGTTAAAGCTTCCCCTACATTCTATTTAATTGCTAAATTCTTTTTGAAAGGGGGAGCAAATACTTGTTGAGTCTATAACTCTAGTGGTTTAGGTTTGCACCGATAACCCTTTTCCCATAATTGCAAAAAGGGGGAGAAAATAGAGTTTAGAGTAAATTGTTGTTCTAAAATTGCCATATTTATCTATCAATTTACTTAGGTGTTGTTTTGCAATTCGGCAAAAGGGGGAGATTGTTGGTTTAAACAATTAACTCTCGATTTGCCGATTTGCAAAACAACACCAAACCTATTAACTAACGCCTCAATTTAGTGGATTTTTAGCGTTTTAATCAAAGAATGGCTTGAAGCAGTAGAGCACAAGTTTGGGAGCATCAAGAGACTTCATTAGACTAGTTAAAGTCAGTAAGATTAGGTGTTTTTAATCCCTAAACTAATCTCAATCAGTTTGCTGTCTTTTTGCTGGTTTTCAGTACCAGTGCGTTGTATAACGCGTCAATTGCGTTAGAAAACGCACCAGTACTGTGCTGAACTTCAATTTCGCTTTGATTTCAGGAGACAGTGCGTTACACAACGCTCCTATACGTTGTGCAACGCACTGGAAAAGTTATACAACGTACCTCCTCCGTTGTGCAACGCAGTGCGTCACACAACGCTCTGTGCGTTGCACAACCCGCCTTTGATTATCCTCTGGAACTTTTCGACTCATTTTTGAGCCAAAATTCCATGTATTTAATGTCATTTAATGAGGCGTTGTATAACGGACCAAGGCGTCGTATAACGCGTTTTTGCTTCTTAATCCTTTGTGCAGATCTTTACGCGTCATGTAACGCGTTGCCACGTTACATGACACGTCTGACTTTTTTCTAGCCGTTGAGTTTGTTTTTGTTCATGCGTTGCATAACGGGTTCTTTGCGTTGTGTGACGCTCTGACAACTCAAACGGATACCTTATCCATTCTGTTGTATTATAACGGTCATCTGTGCGTTACAAAACGCTCTATTGCGTTGTGCAACGCACTGATAACGGGAAGTTCAGCTTTTTGGCCTGTTTATAACGGCTAGTTGTGCGTTGCACAACGCTCCTTTTACGTTGTGTAACGCACTGGATATTTCTGAGTTGATTTGGAGCTCTTGGCGCCCTCTATTTATATCAGCCCCCTTGGGACTGTTTATACACTTTTTGCAATCTTGCTAAATCACTCTTTCTGAGCTCCATTCAACCTGAATCAATAGCCTCTTGTCTTTGAGCATTTGAATAGCAAAACCATTTGAGATTAGAGTGTTTCTATACCAAACCCTAATCGTAATTGCGAGATTTTTGAGTGTTTTGGTTAGAGCCTCAATTCAATTGAGTGTTTGAGTTGTATTTTGGAGTTAGGCCGATCCACCTTGAGTGTCATTGTGACAAGGTGATTCGGTTCGAAGTTGTAGACACGTTCTTTGTGGAATTGAACGGAGCGCGCCCTTTCGTGGTTGCGAGACTCCCGGAGACGTACGACTAAGGCTAGCCTTTTCTAGCGGGTCGGAACTCCGTAATACATCGCGTGTCAACTCTTTATCTCTTCTTTTTACTTGCTTGTATTGTGTGATTAGACCAAACTTGAATTGAACCAAAAATTGACCATAGCGGTTTAGGAAATTGAAATTGTGCCTATTCACCCCCCTCTAGGCCTTTAGTTAGGGACATCAGAGACTGTGACTCTGTGAGTATAATTAAAAATCAATTTTCTCTAATCGTCCGACTTAATGAGTTATCCAGGTTGATCATCTAAATAAGTTAATCAACTTCCACTTAATTCCAATCCTTTTCTCTTCTCCAGCTCAAATTACTGGTTTTGGTTGAACCAAAATTGAACCAACACACTCCAAATTTCTCCAACATCCACACTTGGCTTTAAGTTGCAAAATTATGCATGCATCCAACTCAATTCTCTTCTCAATCGATTACCACATTGACCAACTACTAATTATTTCAACAACTAATCCTGCCATGGCACATATTATTAGTAAAAGTATTTTTTGAAAATCAAATCAGACTAGCTGGTTCTAGTTCGATCGAAACTGGTCGCCGCTACGAAAACCATCATTTCTCTCACCCGCTCATTTTTTTTACAACATATAAAGAAATTTTTTTTTCAAAAATCTGAAAACCTATCGGGTCCATAAGTTTGATATTGCATTTTTGTCACAAGTCTTAACTAGTTGAAACTTGAACCATCAAACTGGTAGTTTCATCGGTTTGATATCTCATTCGGGTTAACAAAATAGTGATCCTTAGAACTTGAAAGAAATATTTCATAAAATGTTGTTTCGGCCAGAGCAATCATTGTTAAGTACAAAACAAACCATTCCACGTCAGACAGAACCAATAGCCAATGACAACAAATTGAATTTTGTCCTCAAACACAACCGGTCATTATTACATTTACCATGAGAAATGAATTCCAGACGTACTATTTCGCTAGATTTCTTCCCAAATTAATTTGCAACTACTTAACTTACGAACTTACGAAGTTACGATTTTAACTAGAGTCCATTTAACTTTCTCACCACCAAGGCCCAATCAAGCCCCTAATTTAATCTCGAGTGAGATAATTTCATCCGAAACAATTAAAACTAACGTTACTGTTCACACGAATTACGATAATAACTGTTAAAAATTCGAAATTTTAAAAGTAACGTTGTTGGATTAGCATTCGGATTGCGGATCTAAAAATCTGTTTGGATCGGCAATTGGAATGCCGATCCAACCTTGGATAGGCAATTGGAATGCCTATCCAAGCTTGGATCGGCATTCCAATTGCCGATCCAATTAAATCCACCATAAAGCTATTCAGGCACTCAATGCCGTATCTAACTTTTGCACTTTTTTTTTTATTTGTAATTTTTTTTTAGCCCTCAACTTTTTTATTATTACAAAATATATAATTAGTGATTAGTAATTAAACATAATTGAAACTTCTATAATAAAATATAAGTATATAATTAAATTATTTATGTTAAATACATAATATTGTATATGTGTATAATACTAATTTATACATATATATATTATGTATCATATATTTTATATATTAAATACATATTATTGTATATAATTAAAATATATGATACATATTATTATATGTACATAAAATGTACATATATTTCTATGTATATTTATTTATACATTAAAAAAAATTATATATTAATATCTACATTTAATGTATAACAAAAATTTTTTATTGGACTGTTAATCTGAATAGCATTTAATGTATTACTATTTCGTTTCAGATTTAACAATCAAATTCTAAATAGCAGTTAAAAATTATATCATTCATTCCGGCTTGTGTCATTTAAAAAATGAGTTAGCACTGTTAATCTGTTATTGTTACTTCGACTCTTTATCTAAAGTCGGTTTGAAAAAAAAAATAAAGTTTGCGTGCGAAGAGGTTTACATAAATTTGTTAGGATTTTTTTTATTTCAAAATAAAAAAACAGACATTCAATTTATATTAATTAAAGTATCAAACAACAAAACAATTAAGTGGTATCGATCGTCAATTAAATATTTTTTTACTTTTTAACTATCAATATTTATGAATTCCCAATTCTTAGTTGATAAAGCATCAGTTATATGCTAATAGAGGACCAACCAAACTTGTGCAAAATGTCAGATTGTTAAATTTGAGATTAGAAAAGTAGATAGAACTTTTTTGCCTGTCCAACCTAAAAAGAAGGTCATGGAAAAGGTAGAAGATTGCATTATGGAATTTTTCTGTCCCGATATATGCATCATTTTAATTAAATAATTAAAATGACTATTATCATAAAAAATAAACATTTTTCCTAGCCATGCAGCACCTGATACCAACTAATGAACCTAATGAAATATAATTATAAATATACATAAATATACATACAAATATATATAATTATAAATATACATTAAATATACATACAAATATATATAATTATAAATATAATATACATGTATAAAATTAAATATAATTAAATAAAAATTTGTATGTACAACAAAAAAAATTTATATATTTTTATTTACATTTAATGTACAACAAAAAATTTTATTGGACTATATTGTAAAAATAATAATTTTAGGGTCATCGGCGAAAAAATTGAATATATTTTTGTTGAATTTATTCGCCGATGACCCTAATGTTATTATTTTTACAAAATAGTCCAATAAAATTTTCTGTTGTACATTAAATGCAAATAAAAATATATAAATTTTTTTTAATGTATAAATAAATATACATAGAAATATATGTACATTTTATGTACATATAATAATATGTATCATATATTTTAATTATATACAATAATATGTATTTAATATATAAAATATATGATACATAATATATATATATGTATAAATTAGTATTATACACATATACAATATTATGTATTTAACATAAATAATTTAATTATATACTTATATTTCATTATAGAAGTTTCAATTATGTTTAATTACTAATCACTAATTATATGTTTTGTAATAATAAAAAAGTTGAGGGCTAAAAAACAAAATTACAAATAAAAAAAAAGTGCAAAAGTTAGATACGGCATTGAGTGCCTGAATAGCTTTATGGTGGATTTAATTGGATCGGCAATTGGAATGCCGATCCAAGCTTGGATAGACATTCCAATTGCCTATCCAAGGTTGGATCGGCATTCCAATTGCCGATCCAAGCAGATTTTTAGATCGGCAATCCGAATGCCGATCCAACAATATTACTTTTAAAATTTTGAATTTTTAACAGTTATTATCGTAATTCGTGTGAACAGTAACGTTAGTTTTAATTTTTTCGGTCATTTCATTATATCGAGCCTTCTTGTTATATAAATGGGCTGCTGTTTATAGTTGGGTGGTAAATTTTGGCATGAACGATGATATATGATTCGCACCTCCATCCTATTAAAATTTGATACTTGAATTTAAAAAAAGGAAAAAAGAAAAGAAAAAGGGCATCCCGCATCCCCATGCATGAAGGTTGCTCTTATGTTCTATCACAAAAATCCAAGATAATTTAAATATTTCAAAGACGATTTTTCAATATTAAATAAATAAATGGCATGACAAAAATCTGTTTTGTCTTCAACCTTTTCTGAGAACAAGATATACCAAATTCCAGATTATATGTATTGTTAAGAAATATCTGTCATCTGGGGTCAGTTTGTTACTGAAAGCATAGATAAATTTAGAATTCTTGTTTTCACTTTGTTCAATAAAATGTCATGTGCTGGCATTACCTTAGATGTCAATCAAGTAACGATGAGGTCAAACTTAAAACCATCATCAGACTATAAAAAAAGGCGGCATTCAAAATTCATTCATCATATCTAGTATCTCACTATATTAACAATGATCTCAATTCAAACTTAAAGATAACTTAATTGACCAGCCTCTAGCACCAAAAGGATAGATTCAGTTTTTGAAATGGTGATTGCTATCATCTACCACTCAATATGCTGGAGAAAGACGTCGTAGTAGTTAAGTATGGCATTACATAAGAATCTAATCCATTTTGGAGCATACCAAGCATGTTAAAGCTCATGCAAGTTGTTGATAGCTCCGGCAGTGGTGCATCGCCATCCAAATATTGCATGACTTGTCTCATGCTTGGTCGAGCGGTAGGTACTGGATGCGAACAAAGCAAACCCAGTTTTAACACCATTTCTAGCTCCTCTAATTCATAACATTCTCCTAATCTTGGATCTGCGATATCAGGAAGCAGTCCACTTTGCCAATGTTGTAACACCAAATCAACCAAAATTATTTGATCTCCTTGCGCGCCTGATTCAATTGGTCTCCTGGCGCAAACCACCTCTAATATGAAGGCACCGAAAGCAAACACATCAGTTAGAGGGGTTGCTTTGCCTGATCTTACAAGCTCAGGTGAAAGATAACCCATTGTACCGACCACATGGGATGTTTGAGGGTCGGTACCATGATCATACAATCTGGCAAGACCGAAATCGCCTAATCTGCCATTTAATTCAGAGTCTAATAACACATTACTTGCCTTTACATCTCGGTGGATAACAACTTGCTCGGAATCCTCATGGAGATATAGAAGACTGGATGCAACTCCTTTTATGATATTTAACCGTTGGGTCCAATTTAGAGCCGGCTTTTCTTGGCTGTACAAGTACTTGTCGAGACTCCCGTTTGGCATGTAATCATATACCAAAAGGAGCTCTTTTTTGCGCCGGCAATAACCCAATAACTGAACAAGATTTCTATGTCGAAGCTGGCCAATACTCACAACCTCGGCAATGAATTGCTTAGTACCGTCCCTGGATTCATGGGATACTTTCTTGACCGCAACCTCCAATTTTGACACCGGTAAAACCCCTCTGTAGACCCTTCCAAAGCCACCAGTTCCGAGCAACTCTTTTTCCTTGAACCCGTTAGTTGCTTGGTACAAATCTTTATATGTAAATCGATGTGGGCCAAACTCAACCTCCCAATCTTCACGCAGTTCTGCATACTTGAACCGACTCTTCATGTAAAGAGAAATAAGAACAACTAACATAAGAACAAAAATGGCTGAAGCTATAGGTAGTACTATCTGTGGGATTTTTGAGCGACCTTTTACAATCGTATTGGGAACCTTTGGTAATTTTGAAAGGTCGATGGACGGGGCCACACCATTCAGCTTAAAGCTCCATCCAAGAATGTAGTGGGAGGTGCGAACTGTGCCAGTGGAAGAAGAGAAACCGACATACATGGAATTGTTGATCAGAACAGTAGAGAGATTGAATTCATAAGAAAGTAAAGGCTTGCTCGGCTTAGACATGCCGATGGGAGATAAGGTGACATCGATTCGTGTCTCTTGGCTGTCATACTCAACCCAGGCTTGCATCTTCTTGCGGCTCATAAGGGTCAAATTTTGAAAAGAACCCGATTTATCATTGTAATAACCAGCAGTATGTGATTGGCTTGATTTGAGACCATTTATATCGATACCGACATGGTTGTCATTAATGTCTTGGAATTCCGAGCTATATTGTGTCAAGCTCAACTGCAAAAATATGGTTTGTGCTATTACCGTTGTTTTGGATATTGAAAAGGCCCATATATTGACTTGGTAAGGCCGAGGATAGATTAGTTGTCGGTGAGATGAGGAAGGCAATTCCATGGCCACTAAGGTCGGCATATGCCGAAACAATGGCGAATACAAAAGTGGTTGAGAAGGAAGAGATGATATTGCCAAAATGAACCGGCGTGGGGAGAAAGGCATGGCCTTTTGTTTGAGGTGTGTATGTTAATTGCAAGAGGCCGTTTGATTCGATGTAAGCGGAACCATCTAGGGTTAGATTGGCTTGGTTGAATCCGTTGAATGTGAACTCATCAGTTTGGTTTGTAGAAAAAGTAAATTCTAAGAGGAGGAAAATAGATAATGAAAAGATTTTCATGAACATGATAAAGGAAACTAAGCTTACAAGAGGAAGAGGTGAAGTTTATTTGGGTGTGTGATCTTGTGAAAGTGGGTTTGAAAATGCATTGCTAGCTGATTACAAACGGAAATGATAAATGGGAGATGAAGGCATCAAACAGCAGCTAGAAATTGACACATTGACCATGAAACATGGTTGCGTAACACTAGGAAGTCAAAAGTAGTTTACAAAGTTTATCTTATCTTTTCATGGCGCTCCCTGATGTTTTCAATTTCTTATGATTTTGATCCTGGTAATGTTATTACTTATGCGTATCAATTAGTGCTACAATAACAACTTTTAAAAGGAATTTGTGAGTCCTCACCACCACTCAAAAAGTTCACAAGTGTCAACTAATTTTTCTTTCATTTATTTTAGCATATTGTGTACATATTATAACTACAGAGGTAACGATGCAAATTTTGACAAGTTAATTACACCAATAGCACAGACTAATAGAATCGAATTCGATGCTACTGATTTCCACCAAACCAAAAAAATAATGCTACTGAAACTCCTTTTTTTACATTAAAAACTTTAAAATTTAGTGACTAAAAAATTATAAATAATTTAAATATGCAATTTACTTTGAACATAAATCATCAAGCAACATATATAGGGCTAGCTAATAAATTAGAGGAGAAGTTTCTGTGTGCCACTTGTTTTTTTTTTTTTTTTGCCTTTTGATAATTGGTACTCTGCGTAAAGGTTGATAGAGTAGCAGCAAAAACTCATTATTTATTGATGAAAAGTGAAAAAAAAAATTTGACCGATTAAGTAAAGTTAGAAGAGGTTATGAATGAAAGATAGAAGTCATCATATAGTAAAAAAAAAATGTCATGATTGTGATAATAATATAAGTTACATATACCAGTCAAGTCCTTGTCGACGTACAGGTCGGGACAAGCAATATAGGCCCTTGCTTTGAGAGTAGTCCCTATCATGTCATTTTTTTTTAACTTTGACCAAATGAGGAATCATAGAGAAAATTTTGAACGAGTCCATTTCAGGAGCTTCCGGTCCGCATTGAAACCAAGTAAACGACCCAATTGACCCGGACTAGCCGGGCAATGTACGCCATTTCTCCGTGCAATTTAAACCCGTTTATCTAATAATCCATATATATTTTGGTTGGTACATGACTACATGTTATTTATATTAAAAATGATGGTCTATATTGTTAATTATAATGACCTATAAAGTATTAACATTTTCTATAAAATATACAAGTTATGTTTCAAATTCTTAAAATAATTATTCTTTTTACTATTAATTAAGTATTGATAAAACTATATTATTATTAATTTTATTTATTGCTCAATATTTTGTATGACTAGCCGGTCTTCAAATTGAGGCAAATGCAATACATGATCTATCTAAATTATAGAAAAATATAGTAATTTTTTAAGTTGATAATTATTTAAATTAATTGTTGCGATTATTAACTAAAAGCTTTATTGTCAATATAACATATTTAAGAATATTTCTGCTCACTGGAAGCTCTTAGTTATATAGCATTTGAACTTGATTTGAAAATTGCCGTTATTTTATTTGACTGGATATGGAGCTGAAAATGTAATCGAACTTGAAAGTTGGAACTCAAAATCTGCCGAATTTATAACGAGATATATAAATATGGGCCATATTAGGCCTGTAAATCTAGCTAAACAAGGCCCAATGAAGATTGATTGAGCTTAAAGAAGGGCTACCCGCTACCCAGTACCGGAACCCGCCGAGTCACTCACACTGCCAATCTGCCACACACACACACACTCCTCTCTCTCTCTCTCATGCTTATTGTAGAGTTCTCTGATTTGTTCAAAAAATTTGAACAGAACTAATCAATCAACTACAAGTTCTTCAAATTGGACGAGACTGTTTTTCTCAACAGCCAACACGATGAGCTTGTAATTAATTGATTTGTTCTGTTCAAATTTTCTGTTATTTTGAGGTTCTAACTAGATGTTTCATTTATTTCTTGGTGTAGTGGGTTATGGGTAACTAGCTCGACTGTACATATCAGAAGCAAAACCTCACAATTTTTACTAATATACAGCATGTGTTTTAAATAGCTATGTAAGATATTTAACTAAGAGGAATCAGTAGTCTCACCAGATATTTAATTAATCAAGAGCAATCACTATTGTGAAATGCAGTGCTTTTCTGATTTAGTTGCAACACTTGGTAGTTAGTACCAAGGTACTGCCTACCAGCACATGTGTTTATTTTTACTTTTGTTTTCATCCATTATTTCTTTTTTGGCAGTTCTAACTGGTGCGTGCTGTCTTACTCAATTTAGCTACATTTCTACTGGTCAAAACCCTAGCCAAATTACCAATATTGCTGCCATGGAGGCAAAAAAAAGCTCTACAAAGAGATTGGTCTTCTCTTCCCGAAGAAGTGCTTAATCTCATTGCCAAAAAACTCAGTGAAATCTCTGATTTTGTTCGCTTTCGTGCTGTTTGCACAGCATGGCACTTCTCTACCCCAATCATCGACCTTCCCCCACAGTTTTCTTGGATTCTTATGAAACATCAAAAAAAAAAAAAAAAAAAAAAAACAGACCTGAGCTTTTACTCTATACCTTCTAACAAAATCTACTGCGTCCATGCTTCAAAATCTTTGGGCAAGTGGCTTTATGCACCTTTAGAAGGGTATATGCTTGCTGACCTCTACTACCAATCCCTTTGGGAGTTTGGTGATCCTTTTGCCCTTACCCTTCAACATTCTCTTTTCAATCCGCTCAACAGTGATGAGATTCCCCTCCCTGCATACGATTTTGAAGGCCTTCCTTACCGGTTTTCTTGCATGGGGGAATGTGTTTTCTTATGGATATCTGCAGATCACCAAAAACCCAAATTGGTTTTCTGACATCTTGGCCAGGATAACTGGTGTGAATTGAACTTAAGCTCATATTATGTTACATGCAACCACATTTGTCTGAAGGGTATGATTTTTAATGTAGAGAGGGACACGGAGTTAACAAAGTTCGGCGGTGGGTTCCGAGTGTGGATGCTTAGTGTATGATGCTTGGTTTGATGTACATCTACTTGAGACAGACGAAAATGGTTCAGCGTGTTGGGTCAAGGTTGACAACGTTGGCAACCAAGCAGTGTTCGTAGACAGTTATAATTGCTTGTACATAGAGCCCATGATTTTAAATAATCAAATTGTAAAATAGTTAGTTAATAATTATGTTTAAGATTATAGATATACTTACTAATTTTTAATTGATTTCATACTAAAAAATAAACACCACATTATATAAGACTAAGCATTGCAGACTGCACTCATAAATCATATAATAGCAACAACGCACATTAACGCATTTCATTCTTATCCAAAAATATCAGCATCTTATAAAGATAAAAAAAAAAAAGACAAATTTGAAATATAAATAGTTAAACACAGACATGTTATTGCTAACAAGAGATAGCTACCCAGAGTAATAAAAATTGTCTTAGAATAGGCAATCCCGACAAATTTTGGTGTAACAAGAATGACAAAATTGAGCAGAAATACATTATCAGTTGTATCCTATTTAGTATCTCCATTTATAGCTTTTTCTATATCCATCTCAGCTTCCTTTACAATATCTAGTTCTTCCATAAGAGCAGTCAATTTCTTCGCATCTTCTTCCTGCACACTTGGTGGTGCCTTCTCCATGTACCCAGCAGCTTCCATTTTCTTTTTTAGATTCATATGTTGCCTGGCACAACAAATAAAATTCATACAAGATAATTGAAAGAAGAATCAGGAAAAACATAACTATGTATTTAGATCTAGATGTCCTTGTGAATTTCTCAATGTAGATTTCCATTTTCATATTAAACCAAAAAATTCACAGAACTTTTCACTTGAGGACTTCAAATAACTAAAGAATAAATATCTCAAAAAAGGGAACAATATGATAATAAAACGATGGAAACTAACTTTTGGAGCTCGAGTTTCTTTTTCCTGAGCTTCTCTCTTTCTGCCTGGGCATTCAGTGCACCTTGCAGCTCAAGATACACTGAAAGGTGCTCGTTCACCACACCTATTGCACATCCAGTTGGTGCTGCATCATTTTCACCAAAAATCTGCAAATAAAATTCACTATTTAGTCCATATCTTAAAAAGAATATAATATGATATTAACACCCGGATACATTGATGCAGTGAAACAAAGAAAATAAAGGGGTACCTTGATAGATGACAAGGAGGCCAGAGTAGTGATTAGAAATTCATAGTTCTCTATGAGGTCCCTAGCTTTTATGGCCCTGCAAAGCGTAAAGACAGCTCGCTTTTCGTTTTTATCTGTTGCAGGGCGAAGTGATCGTATTTTTGTTACTGCTTCTAGTACTATCTTCATATCATTTTCTATTTGATCATTTGTCCATTCCTGAAAATAATAAATATAAAAATAATAAAATTAACAGAAAAACCTCCCCATTTCTGCAAATCAGATCTCATACAATAGAATTGGAAAAGGAGATCGCTCTCAAATACATTGCTACATACCTCTACCACAGAGGGATAATCAGAAATCATAATAGATTCCTTCCTGCATGAACCTTCAGCTTGAGGCAGCCTCTGCCACAGTTCCTCAGTGACAAATGGCATAAATGGGTGCAACAGCCTCAGGCCAGTGTCCAAGCAAATCCACAATGCATCCCTCGACGCAGCTCTTTGATTCTCAAACTCCTTTGAATCATTAAAAAAATATGGCTTGATTGCCTCAATAAACACATCACATAATTGTGACAGCCACCAGAAATAGACTGCTGATGTCGCATCAGAGAACTTGTATGACTCCATGGCAGATACAGTTTTAAGTACAACCTTGTTTAGCACAGAGAGAATCCACTTGCAAACAGGAGGCATGGTTTGCAGCGAGATTGATGCCGGAGGAGTATAATTGTCGCCTAATTTTGCCATCGCAAATCGAATGGCATTCCATAGCTTATTGCACCACTGGCGGTATCCAACCACTCGTTGTATGTCAAGGTTTATCTTGTCGGACTGTAAATAAAGATGTGCTTTAGAAAAGGTAAACCAGTAATTAAGGCAAACCATATCAATTGGTGAAATACTGGTTGTATCAGACTCTACCAGTTTGATCCATTTTCTACAAGTGGGTAGTAAGCTTATGTAGTTCAATCTAAGGAATACTGTCCTTAAACAGTACAAAAATGATCTATTATTATTTTCCTAAGCAAGCAATAGTTCCTAGGCTTATTCTTAGTTCAACATAGGCTGTGTACAGGTACCAACTCATTTGTAACTCAGTATAAAAATTAAGCAAAATTAGTATAAAAACAAATAATTAACTAATATACTGATGGTGCAAACCTGAGCAGTGTATGCAATGAGAGCGAAACGAAGAGCGTCCGCACCACACTCGGCGATTCCATCAGGGAAGTCCTTCTTCTGACCTTCTTTTGCAACTGCTAATTCACTCAGATCTAAATTACCCTCCTCCAGCCTCTTATGTAGATTTTCTAGTGAAATCCCATTGATTACCTCTAGTGGGTCTATTACATTTCCTAGTGACTTTGACATTTTCCGTCCATGTGCATCACGAATCATTGGATGCAGATAGACCTGGATTTAGTTTGGAACACAAATTACTTAATTATTCAATTAACACTATTTCACTCAGAGCCTCAATTTCTTATTCAAGAAGTGACCACAAATGGATTGACTTAATTACGTGGTCTTAAGTGTAATCCAGGTAAAAGCTGGTGAACTTCTTTCTCAAGACTGTTCATTTTTCTTTTTGTTTTTTTTTTTAAAAAAAGCTGTAAATGACAAATTCAACTTAATATTGTTTGACTAAAAATAAAAGAAAATTAACAAATATATACCTTTCTAAAAGGCACATCACCACCAAGTTTCATCCCTAGCATAACCATGCGGGCCACCCAAAAGAACAAAATATCATGACCCGTTTCCAAAACAGAGGTGGGATAGAAAGCCCTAAAATCAGCCGTGTCCTCTGGCCAACCAAGTGTTGTCAACGGAAACAGTCCAGAAGAGAACCAGGTATCCAACACATCAGGGTCTTGGGCTATCTTAAATTCTTTCCCATTGAATTTTGATTTTGCCTCTGAAATTGCATCCATCTCATTGCGGGCCACCACCCAGTGGTCATTATAAGAGCCTATGTCTTTTATTGGGTCATCTTCCAGGGTTACATACCAGGCGGGTATCCTATGGCCCCACCATAGCTGCCTTGATACACACCAATCACGGATGTTATTTAGCCACCTATTAAGATAATACAAAGGTTATTGATTGATAGAAATGATAAGTTATTATCTCATTCATACCTTAAAAATGGATATATCACACACTCATCTAGTTTTCTTAAAACTTAGCCAAAATAACTCTTCTTTCTCTTATATTGGAGAAGCATAGAAGAAAAATGCATTTTCATTTTAAAGGAAATGGATACCGAGGAAAATTGTTTGGGTATATCCATTTTACGTAGGGTGTATATCTTTCAATTTACTTAGTTTAAAGAGGGCATTAAGGATAGTCAATATCTCTGGACGCTATCTGTGATTGTTTTGAAGGGGACCGGATAAACTACAAAATCATTGTTTAGATTTAACAAGTTGTGTGATGTTCATCATATGCTGAATAGCACAAATAGCTAGAGCTGGTAGCAGTCCAATTGTATATGCCATTTGAACAGTACTTAAACCTCATTTCCAAAGGCCACATGATAGCACAAGGTTTTGTAAGGCTGCAGATGAAATATTTCGAAAATCAACAAACATCTTCAAAACAATCAAATTAAAATACAACCACCAGAAAAGAACACCATCAATGGTGAAGCCTTTTTCCTTTTCCACATCTATCTACTAAATTTTGAAAGGAAAATATATGAACAAGAACCAGCTATTGTAGTTACCTGAACCAATCATCTTGGTATTGCTGAGGAATGATCTCAATTTTATTTGACTTCACAGCTTCCAAGGCTAATCTTGCCATTTCATCACAGCTAACAAACCATTGTGGCTTTATCATGGGCTCAACCACTTCATTACTTCGTGAACAGATTCCCAGATTCATTTCATTCTTCTGACAGTCTCTGTATAGCCCCTGGTTATCATAATGTTTTTCGATTAGCCCAAATTGCACCTCCCAGTTGGAAGATTTTTCTTTCAGTTCAGCTTGGGTGAGGTATACCAATACAAGTATCCCGCATACCACTTATACCAAAACAATACTGTTACCAGGGGCGGAGGCAGTAGGGGACAAAGGGGGCTCCCCCCCCCCCCTAAGATTTTAAATTGGTATGAAGAGTTTTTCAATTATATACTAAATTTTGTTAGTATATAAATATTGCACCCCTAATAAAAAAGTTCAAATACAATAAATATAGCTAAAATACAATCTAGTTAAGTTTATTATTTGTTCAAACTAGTTTAATTATAATTTTTTTTCTTTTAGAGCAAATTTAGAAGACAAAAAATCACAAATAAAATATTGCTCAAATATGAAAATCTTTGCTTATTATTTTTGAAGAAAAAACTACTACTTCATTGTATTTGATACAATTCATGTTCAGAAAATTACTACTACAAAATAATGCAATATTATTTTTGGTTGTTAATTTTTTTAGATTTTTAAACTTTCAAACTTTAGTCTGTCTAAGTCGAACTCAAGCCCCCCCTAAGTCGAAATCCTGGCTCCGCCCCTGACGTTACAAAAAACAAGAGCCTAATGAAACTACTATATTTTTTGTTGTTAACAAGAAGGCCCAATAAATTGTCAAGTCATTCTGCATTATACAGCATAGCTCCAAAATGGCTGAGTCAGAAACTATTAATATTAATAAATATAAAATGAGGCCAACCATCAGGATCTCATCCTATGCAGTAATATTATGCAGGGATTTCTTAATTTGAAGAAACACTATAACTAGCAAGTTATAAGTTTGCAGCAGAGGAGATGGCAAACCAAAAAAAATCAAGGCAATGAATGCTCAAAAGAGATATACCTTGGCCTTAAGTGCCTCGATAACTGCAACTCGGGCCTCAAAACGGGGCTTTCCCTCAAACTGTGGGCCACCATTTCTATTGATTCTGCCATCATCAGTGAAAATATTGATGAACTCTAGCTTATGCCGCTTTCCTACCTCAAAATCATTTGGATCATGTGCTGGAGTAATCTAAAAGCAAAATGATAACAAACAAAAAGAATAAGTACATTAGAAGTCTATAAATGTTAGATATATTAGCCTGCCCTGGTACAAACAAGCCCAAGTAGAGTACATTTGGTCTTATTAGATTGCAGAAAGGATGGACTGACATTCTGACCTAGTTTATCTGGATGGATTATGTATGTGCTCAATTTCTTTTCTTTTGATTTGTGGCTGTGTAACTTATATTTTATTTCAAATGCAATAGTTGGTTGGCTTTGCGCCATCTAACCTCCAGTAAAATCCATTAGCTTACAACATAACAAGTATCAGGCTATTTATATTTTAGTAGTCCATTATTTCAGGACCTTTTTGAAGATATAAAGCTACAGAGCCAAAATCGTAATGCATGCCAGTACAATTTAATCAAAAAGTCATTCTTATTCTAATGCACACAAAAAGACACCTTAAAACGTCTACTACAAATAGGCCTCTTGAAATATGTTGTTTGCTACTAAGAAATATTACCTTGACAGCACCAGTGCCAAAACTAGGGTCCACCAAATCATTATCACATATAATGGGTAGCCTCCGCCCATTGAAGGGATGAACCGCGTATTTTCCATGAAGGTGCTTGTACCTCTCATCTTCTGAATGGATTGCAATGGCCACATCACCAAGCATGGTCTCGATCCTAGTTGTTGCCACAACAATCTCACCAAGACCTCCCTCCAAAGGATATGCAAATGAAATTATAACCCCAAATTGTACCGGCATGGAGTAGCCAGGAACCTTTAGAAAAGTCTCTTCCTTTAATTCCTTGTGCTCAACCTGCCAAGAGAGCATTTTTGTTAAGCATCACCAAGATTCACTATTTTGAGGATTCTTTGGTTCTCAATGATATAAAGGGATCTATTTATATATCATGCTATAACTGCTTTTCTAGTATACACTGCAATATCTTTTAGTGCATTCTTTAGAAGTCTTTTATCTCTTCGGTTTTTACTTTTCTGCTTACTTTCTATGCACGCATCTGTGTTGTGCATCAATGCAAGACCTCTAAAATAACATAAGATGCACAGACAGAATTAAAACTAAACCAAAATCAGCTCATCTATTAATAGTATTGTTCGAGAATGTACCAAGATACAAAAAATCCAACAATGTTGGAAAATTAGCTTAATATGAAATTATATATTGCTTTATTAAACTTGATATTGCATCTGGTACCTCAATATCTGATATCGCTGTGCGCAAGGTGCAATCCCAATTCACCAGGCGGTTATCCCTGCATAGATGAAAATTGGTTACTTGATACATAATGTTACCAAAAGCATAAAACAAAAATATTCTGATCAAGATAGAAAAGGAAGTAAAGAAAAGAAAATTGGGGCATAAGGTATAGATTAATAAACATTTAAGAAAATCTGACCTATATATTAACCCTTCTTTGTGCAGTCTCACAAAGGCCTCAGTCACAGCAACAGACCTCTTTTCATCCATTGTGAAGCACTGAAATATATATATATTACAGTTTATGTAAATTCTAAGAAAACAATTAGAAAAAACATGATTCCACAAATTGGCCAAAAAATTATTACCTCTCGAGACCAGTCAAGTGAAGCTCCAAGGCGACGCTCCTGTGTCAGAATAGTACCTCCATACTGATCTTTCCATTTCCATACCTGTAAAAGCAAAGTTCCAAAAGAGATTAACATAAAATCCATGACAAAAAAAAAAAAAAAAAAAAAAAAACAAATGTGACTACCTGCTGTTGCAAGACAGTCAAGACATAATACTTTTGATTATTTTCCTTTATAATTTTTTTTTGAAACGTCATCACTTACTTCTGCCACAAACTCCTCCCTGCCAATGTCATGTCTGCTAAGTTTTCTTTCACGCATTAACTTCTTTTCCACAACCACCTATGATCATGAACATTTTAACTTTAAGAAGAAGTTGGTATGCAGAAAATTAATGAAGGAAATCATTCGAAAAAAAAAATGCCAATTAAATATGAAAAGAAGTATCTACCTGAGTAGCAATACCAGCATGATCCATCCCTGGGACCCACAATGCATTATAACCAGACATTCTCCTCCAACGAATAATTGCATCCTAGATTGTAGACAATGTCATTGACATGATTTGGAAATCAACAGTTACATACGTGCATCAGGAAATTAGAAGTCATTGCCTTATAAATCTTTTGGAATGGGAAAATTGTACTCTTCAGGGCACCAAATTAAAAATATGAACAAGTGGTTTTCAAAAATTAAAAGGGACATAAAGTTGTAAAGATACAACTAGATTTATTCAAAACCAAGTTAACTGAGATAGTACTCATGTTGCAGTACTTTACAAGGTAATTTGAGCCCAAGGGACAAAAATCTTTGTTTTGGTTGTTGTTGTTGTATAAAAAAGGAGATTCTTGACTACTTGATGACAATACTAATCATATGAAGTAATTAAGAAAAAAAATCAGTTGTTAACCTGAATGGCTGCAGTAAGAGCATGACCAATGTGAAGTGCTCCTGTCACATTTGGGGGTGGCAGAACCTGTACAAACAAAGAAACAAAAAGATTTCCTCTATTGTTTAGACCTATATTTCTCTCCTTTTACAATATGTATTTTTACATTTGTCACTCACTGGAAAATCCACATAACTGACAAGCACTTACTATGACAAAAGGCGGTTTAGAACTGTTTTCATCAGCTACAAAGAATTTTGATTTTTCCCACCATGCATACCACCTGAAATAATTGAAAACAGCAACAAAGATGTTAAGGAGTCTGCCGTAAAAGTATTGAATCATATATGTAAATGTAACATATAGTGCTGCATGTACCACTAAATTGTATTAATGTCTTGAATCTTTCTTTCTTTGGAGTTCATTTTTCATATAATTTTGTAAATGAGGGCTTCATTGAGGCTTAATCTAGGACTCAGTTGGTCTTTGTGTTCAACCTCCAGTTAATTTTGCCTTTCATTATAGGACTTAATGTACCATTTCATTTCATATAAAACCGTTATATCAAATGGAGGTTATTTGGCCCTTCATGCATAGGGCTCAATGCAGTATCTTAAAACAAAACCAATAGATCAAACAGAGGAATTTATTTAAATCCCACAAAGTAGCACCTATGTAGCTACTCTATACCAAAAACCCAAACTTGGTAGCTTCTGCAAAGATTATTGGAAAACAAAAATACCAAAACCCATTCAAATTATATTTTTATATTTATCTCTGGTACAATAGACAATAATCACCAGTGAGAAAAGTAACAAAACAAAGTAAAATCTCATACGATTTTTCCACTATACTAGGATTGTATTGCTTGGCCATCTGAGAAGAGAGCTGCTTCTTCTCTCCATCAGGTGTCACAGGATCAATAAAATCCTCTGGATTCTCATCCTCTGTGATCCTCTTTTTAACCTTTTTTTCTTTTTTCGACCCATCCGATGCAGCAGCTTGTGCCTACATATCATAATAGATCAAGCATGAGATTGGCCTTAAAACAACTACAATAAGATTCTTTCATGCAATATATACCCACTGAACCTACTTCACCCATTTACAACTTCAAAAACTGCCAATAATACAACTAACACCGACGCCCAAAAGGGGGAAAAAAATTGACACAAGCTATCTGTATGTAGCCTGAAATGTGAACCCCTTTAGTCAAACCTGTGCAAAAATCTCAACTTCCCGTAGCAAAATAGCAACAGCACAATCAAAACACTGAAAATTAACACAAAAAAAAAAAAAAAAACTAGCAACTTATGATACTGCTTAAGTTACCTGCAATTTTTTGGCCTTTTCTAGAGCCTTGAGCTTTTTCTCTTCTTTCTCCCTAGCCTATCAAGAGAGAATTAAACAAAAATCGGTAAAGAAAATGCTGATAATAAGCACGTCAGAAAATTACTAATTATCAATTATCAGAAACTGTTTGATAGCAAGCAGATCAACCAAAACTTTGAGAAGAAAAATGCATTAAGAACATTACCTTTTCTTTCTTCTTTAACTCCCTTTCTAGATCTTTCGCATCAGGCTGCATTTGCAAAAAAGATAAAACTTTAGTCAAACAAACAAACCAATTTCATGAAAACATATTCAATTCTTACGAGTACTTAGACCTCTTATAAGTATGGACTGATCCTGTACCAGTTTAACAATTTTGCTTCACTTGTGCACAATTACTAGTGTGATGTTTTTTTTTAGAAAGGACTTACTTGATAGTGGCTATCAAGAGAATTACTAGTGTGATGTTGTACATAGAATTCAACTAAGGATCTAATCTGTACGGCACCATATCATGTAACAAAAAAACACCACTAGCTGATGCAATTATTGCATCAAATTTACCAGCTAGAACAAATTCTACATCGACAATAGATAAATAATCCAAGTTCATACCGTATCAGCCATTTTTTTTCAGAGAAGAGCAGCTGGCGTGGGATCTCTTTAGCCGATCTTTCTCCCTCCAACTCCAAATCCAGTGTGAAGCAATCAGTTTCTACTCTGATTCTGATCCCTGATTAACGGCGGAGAGAGAGAGAGAGAGAGACTGGATAAAGGAAAGGAGGCTGGATTAGCAAAACGTCGTTAGGGATGCGCTGCTTTTCGCACGCTACAATTTAACAAAACACACTAAATCTTTACTAAATGACGGAAATACCCTCGCTCGTTTCTTACTCTCCAACGAGAGCGCTTTTTTCCTTATATATAGGAATATAGGAGGCTGAACTCCTGTTATTGAGCCAAAATTACGAAGCTATGTTGCACGGTGCAGGTATCGTGTCGGATACGGTGCGGGTGTAGGGATACGATATTTTTTTAAAAATTCGGATACGTCTGTATATATAAAAAAATTAAAATAATAAAAAATATATTTATTTTTTTTATTTAAAAAAATAAATTTATATATTTTGTAATTTGGTGTATATGAAATTTTTTTGATAGATTGAACTATAGCACTAATTTTTCAATAGTTGGAAATTGAGCAAATAGCTCGTTCAACAATTTGCTTTTAAATTTATAATGCTTTAACCAATTATCTAAATTAAAAAAGCATTATAATTTAAAGGGTCATTTATGAAATTAAACAAATTTGTTGTATTATAATGCTTTAATCAATTGATAGTTTGTCGCTTGCTTTTATATAAATCACAATTCACATATCTATATAGCCATCGATCTATTAAAGGCCTTAGGCCCAGCGAGTTTGTCCGATTTTAAAAGTGGGTGTTAGTCCCACATGGGGCATGCAAGTTATTAATGACAAGTATATATAGAATGAGTTACAAGAGGCAGTCAAATATTTTAATGTCCTTCCATGCTAGCAAAGCTTGGGTGCGTGAGTGCGTCAGCGGCACAAGTTTCAATCACGTGTGCTGAACCTTTATGACATATTGACATCCAATAACTTGAACTCGATACGCGCGTCTGTGCCGTATCGTGACCGTATCTATCAATCAAAATTAATTAAAATAATCCAGCGCGCCACCTAGCGCATTCGGTGCGAATCGCACACGTATCCGCGTCAGATATGTATCCAATACGGGATATGATGGTCAAATAAAGTATCCTAGTAACTTAGCTACAAAGCTTCTGAATAGAGAGGCCGCCCGGTATTGAGGTTAAATCACACGGTAGATTTTAACACTACTTTAACTTAACAAATTGGCGAGATTGAGCCAGTGCGAGAGAGAGATTGAGACCAAATGATTGGCTAGGACTGGATCTATAGTCTACAGCCAAAAGAGGGAGAAGTGTATAGAGGGTCAAATCGCAAGGAAGATAAAAGAGGGACGCACGCTTCCGGGCATGTTTGGTAAGGAGGAATAAGCTTCTTTAAGAAGGAATAGTTCAACAAACAAAAGAGGAATAAGCTTCTTTAAGGAGGAAGAATTTATATCACCAAAATTGGTGGAATAGCTTCTTCCACGATGGGTCCCGTCGGGATTAGTCTCGATTTTTTAATAATCATAATTAATTTTGATTATTAATGATAATTAATATATTATTGTAATATTATAATATTTTCTAGTTGCTATAATATACAAATAAAATATATTAATTGAATATAATAAAATATTATTAATTTATTATTGTAATTATAATTATCATTAATATTATAATTACTACAATAAATAATTAATAATATCTTAATGATGATATTATTATTATTATTATTATTATTATTATTATTATTATGTACTTTATCATATAATTTTCATTATCATTAATTAAATTATTGGTATTAATAATATAATAATTATTAAAATTATTATTATTATTATTATTACAATATTAATTATTATCATTAGTGAGAAGAACTTGGCATAAAGAATAACATTTATAATAATAATTATGATTATTATATTAATTATGATTATTGTAATTATAATTATCATTGATATATTGTGAATTAAAATAATTCATATAATAATAATTATAATATTCATATTTGTAAACTAATAATAGTAATTATTAATTAATATTGTAATAATTACTACATATCTAATTTTATATTTTTATATTCTTATTCCTTTTACTTTACATAACCAAACAATCATGACATAACTTGACATAAGTTTTTTCTCCTTTACTTCTTCCTCTAAAGTTATTCTTTTACCAAACTCCACCTCAAAGTGTAAGAAATTAGGGCATTTCCGTCATTTGCAAAAATTTTGGCGTGCTTTGCTCAATGAATGCGTGGAAAGCAGCGCCACAGTCGTTAGAGGGGTTTAGGGTTTGAGTCGTCTCTGAACATGGGACCCACAAGCAGGTGAACTGGATCGGTTCGCAAATCGCAATAGCAAAATTAGGCCTAACTTAACGGCGCTGACTTAATGCAGGCCTAAGCCCGCTGCAGCCTGCAATGAACATTTCTGCCTTCTGGGCTACTAAGCTAATAGAACATAATTATATTTTTATTTTACCCCCTTTTAGTGAATATAATTTCTCCGGCGAAATATAATTTAATTAATGAATATATAATAATAGAAAATATTGTTGTGGACTAAATTTTGTGACCGACCTTAAATCCAAGTGCGCGTTTAAAATTATAAATAAAGATAAATAATCAAAATTCTAACTGGATTTACAATTTATATCTACCTTAAAATTATCCATAATAAATTAATAATTATTTCTGATAAAAATTTCATTATGAAGACCGTGTGTTTGCATATATATAATTAATTAAACTGTGTGTTCTGTTTGATATAAATCTCTCCTTCACTATTTTGCTTGATGAAGAAGGGCCTTAGAGACCATGTTTTTGCATATAAAACACAAACAACACTATTTAAATAAAAAAACAAATGCTAATATATATTATATAAAAGAAAAGCTTATGTACTAAGTAAAAGATGATTACCTGATTCAAGTGGTCTTGTTGTCAAGTAATTGTTCCTTTGTCAGTGTCTCAGAAAATTATATGGCTGTGTAGTGTAGGTGATATTCTCATGAATATTTAAGTTACATCAAACTTGGCGCTCGGTTTTACTTCTTCTTTTTCATGAATATTTAATTATAGCACTTAGCGAGATAAACTTGGCGCTCAAGTTTATTGTTAATTGCTGATTAGCATTCAAATATGTAATCCCACCTGTTGGGATGTGGAGTGAATAAGGAACAATTACTTGACATCCAAAAATTCATGAGAAAGATGAACAATTACTTAGCAAGATAAACTTCGCATCCATTCACATATTTGGCGCTCAAGTTTATTGTCAATTGTTTGGATGTAGAGTGAATAAGAAATTTGAATAAGGACTTATTCATATCTATGCTATGTTTGGCAAGGAGCCGAACTAACTAGTTCGCGAACTAGATTAGTTCGGCGTTATCAAACATGACCTAAACTATAACAAGATCTAGTTCGTCTCATTGTTTTAGTTCTATCAAAACTATAGAATTAGAACTAGAACTAAAACAAGTCTTGTTCTAGTTCACACCATTTGCCAAACATACCTAGAAGAGAGCTTTTTGTTAGAATATAAATAAGCACTCGAATAAGTCCAAAATTCTTATTCGTGCTGTTTGATTTCGCATGAATAAGGAATTTGGTGCTTATTCCTTATTCAAGGACAAACCAAACACGTGTAATTATAGGTTATGGCCTGCAAAACTTGTACTAATAAAAGTATCGTTGTGCCTTTAGTACCTATTATTGTAATTAAAATCTAATAATCGTCAATTCGTTTCTGTAATTGCTAGCCAAAGAAAAAAATGAATTTTGTGGATAAGATGAAAGAATCAAAGAACTGAAGAAGGCACCTTATTTTCTCGCGTTTGGATGTGGAGAAAATAAGGAAGGGCTTATTCAAATTCCTTATTTATATTTCAGGATTTTGCTAGAATATGAATAAGCACCCGAATAAGTCCAAATTCCTTATTCATCATGTGTTGTTTGGTTTCACGCGAATAAGGAATTTGAAACTTATTCATAGTGCATCCAAACACATGACATGAAATTACATGTACCTGACAAGGTAATACTGGTACATGCACCTTTTCGAAGTTCACTTTTGTTTTTTCAGACGATATCACATCTCAATAACACACGTTAACAAAAACAATTAAGACAAAACAAAATTAAAGCGCCAACTATGCATCTACTAATGTACTAAGAGGTAGACTAAAATCAGTCACGACTCACGGATGGAGACATCAACCGCGATTATATCTCAATTTTTGAGATTCTAATGACTAATCCGAACCGTTCAATGTGTTCTCCATATTGAAATCTCTTTGGAGACCAAATTTTATATTTTTCTGAATTTGTTCACTATTTTTTTGAGATTTTTAAAAATCGTTGTTATTGAAGGGTCCATAATTGTTTAGATTAAGAATTTTGTTAAATATAAAAAAAATACTAAACAATTTCAGAAAAATGTAAAATTTGGTCTCCAACGAGATTTCAATATGGAGAACACATTGAATGGTTCGGATCGACTGTTAGAATTTTAAAAATTGAAATTTAATCGTAGCTGACTGACTCATTCATTAGTCGCGACTGATTTTAGTCTACCTCATGTACTAAATAGATTAGAATTTTCGAACGAATGCATCCATTCTAACATATGTTCGATGTCGTATATGGGAATTAAAAAGAGTATATTTTATGATTATACAAATTTATATGAAGCTTCTTTGGAATTATATAAATTTAAGAAGGCTTAAAAAAAAAAGAGAGAATATGTTAACTTTTTAATTGGAATTCTAACATCTGGTTTCCCTTTTTGTTTTTTTGTTTTAATTTGTTACTTTGTATATCTAAAATAATTTTGGTGCACCTGTTCAGTTATTGCTTTTCGTACACTCAGTTGTAGAAAAATAAAATATCATTTTTATAATTTCCATGTGCAAATAACTGAGGTATAATGGTTGTAGAGAGTGTATAGCAAAATTCAGTCGTGCGTAAATTATCCTTTCTTCCTCGAGCGATGAAGCGGAGATCTCTGTCTCTTCCCATCGCCATTTTTGTCGCCTTCTCTCTTCTCATTCTACTCTTCTTCTCCTCTAACCCGCTCTCTTCTCTCCCTCTCTTGTCCCCAAACCCTAACCCTAGATTCTCGCATCCTCCTCTCAAGGTCTACGTCGCCGACCTGCCTCGCTCCTTCAACTATGGCCTCCTCGACCACTTCTGGTCTCTCTCCACGCCTGACTCCCGCATTCCAAACCCTAGCTCCGACTCGAATCCGAAACCAAGGAAATGGGATTCTAGATACCCTCCATACCCCGATAACCCGTTAATCCAACAGTACTCAGCGGAGTATTGGTTGCTCGGTGATCTCGAGACGCCTCAGGATTTGCGAGCGAGGGATTCGGCTTCTGTTAGGGTTTATAATTTGGAGGAATCGGATGTGGTTTTTGTGCCATTTTTTGCGACTTTGAGTGCGGAGATGCAGCTCGGATGGGGCAAAAAGGGGGAGTTTTTGAAGAAAGATGAGAGCTCCAATTTGGATTATAAGAGGCAAAAGGAGGTTGTGGAGAGAATTAAGCGGTCGGAAGCTTGGAAGCGGTCAGGTGGTAGAGATCATGTTTTTGTATTAACTGGTGAGTATAGGATCTCTGATTTGTTAGAATGAAGTATGATTTTAAATTGCATAAATGATGATCTTTGTTCTGGAATAGGTCGATGTTTTACTTGAGAAGTTCTTTGGTAGAATTTTGTCTATAAAGCAACCGACTCTCTCACTAATTAGCAGCTCTGATTTTCTCAACTTATTAAGTTTAATTGCTGGTATCTACTGGTATGGAATAAAAATAAAAGAAGGTTTCGCCAATATTCTCCAGTACTGGGACTCAAATGCAGCCAACTATACTGGAATAAGTTTAAAACATTATAATGAGAATCTGGCCATACTTCTTTCATAAAAATGTCAATGTTGATTAAATCAGGAATTGCATTATTACTTTTTGGTAGTAGTACCAAGATCCTTTGACTTGTTGAAAGCAGCCTTATCTTAACTACTAAAGAACAATAAAAACAACAGAAGAAACAATCAAATAACTAAACAATGCTGTAAACCAGATTGGTGTGCTTTACAAGTGTGAAGCCTGTGAGCTAAATAGTCAATCCTACATTCTCTACTTGTATAATTAAGGCCACTATTATTATTATTTTTATTATTTTTACTAAATATTGCATTGGACATTGTTGACAGGACAGACCCAGTGGCCATGTGGCATGTGAAGGCCGATATAGCACCAGCCATTCTTTTAGTTGTTGATTTTGGTGGCTGGTACAAGCTTGACTCTAAATCCATGGAAAATGGTACTGTTCCAGAAAGGATTCAGCACACGCAAGTATCTTTGATCAAGGATGTTATAGTACCTTACACGCATTTATTACCCACCCTACCTTTTTCAGAAGATACAGCGACTCGCCATATATTGTTATACTTTAAAGGAGCAAAGCATCGTCATCGGGTTTGTCTTCCTTCATTAAACTTATATTAGTCATTCTGCGTCAAAACTCAAGTAAATTGTGTAAGATAGCTTTTATTTGAGAGCTGGTTTTTTTGGTTTGCCCTCGCCTAGGTAGGTTACAACAATCTGAGATTAGTAAAAGGGATCGCACAGCACGCACATACTCACGGAGACAAACCAAAAAGGCCAAAATTTGACATTTTTCATTGATAATACTGCAGGTATTAGTATGGTACAACTAGGAGATCAATTGTTGGATTGTGAAAGCATCCATTCCATTAATCTTTGTGCAATGCAGAAACAATCTCAGTATTATTTTGATCAGGGCAATAGAAGCGAGACTATCTTTCATCTAAAATTGATCAATCACATGAACACACCCTCCCCGCCTCCCCCAAAAAGAATTGTAACTTAGTTTCATGTGGCTTCTGTACCAGTGTGTCTGTAAAAGTAAATTAACATGCCTGTAAGTCAGGTTTGGATTACTTAAGATCAGATCTAGGTGGTTATTGACTAACTGTGGAATCTAGAGGCCGTTGGGCTTTATATGCAAATATGGTGTAAAATTGGGTACAGTTCTCATACAAGTTCTGTCAACTTACAGGGAGGCTTGGTCCGGGAAAAACTGTGGGACATATTACAAAATGAACCTGATGTGATTATGGAAGAAGGCTTCCCTAATTCAACAGGTCGCTCACAATCAATCATAGGTATGCAGTCATCGCAATTCTGCCTCCACCCAGCTGGTGACACCCCCAGCTCTTGCCGCCTTTTTGATGCAGTTGCAAGCCTCTGCATCCCTGTCATAGTCTCTGACAACATCCCCCTTCCATTTGAGGGAATTATAGATTATTCCAAATTCGCAGTTTTTGTGTCGGAAGGCCAAGCATTACAGAAGAACTATCTGGTAACTTATCTTAGGGGCATTTCTGCAAAGAGAAAGGAGTGGTTAAGGGCTAATATGGCCAGGGTGCAGAGTGTGTTCGAGTTTGACAATGGGTTTCCTGGTGGGGTGGGTCCCGTGCCGAGAGATGGTGTGGTGAATCTTATATGGGAGATGGTGTATCAGAAGGTCCCTATGGTAAAGCAGGCAGTTATGAGAGAGAGGCGGCGGCCAGAGGGAGTGGTCGTCCCTCTTAGGTGCCATTGTACATGATTTTTTTTTTTTTTTTAGCACGTTCTAACGAGCTAATCTCTTGTTATTATTATTTGAAAATTTGTTTCCTCCTTTTGTTATTATTATTCTTTTCTTATGATGAGCTAATCTATGTTACTTGTAGCTAATGTGGAGCATGGATTTGTTTAGTATAACTAAGTACAATGGACGATACTTGTGAATGAGATTAAAATTCGGATCAAATAATTTGCTAGACACAATTATGACTTTCGAATCAGCTGAAGGCATGTCCCAAAATCTTGCAACTTCATAGATATGATGATATAAATGTCATAAAATTTTACCTCTTGAATTTGGAACACGTCGATTCCCATATATTGGGCCAAAATTAAATATATCAACTACACGTATATAGAAAGTATAGAAAATAATTTATATATTAATCCGATCAGTGTCCAAAGTAAATTAAAGTAGCAGAAGCGCGCGAACGAATCATATAATAAACATCATGATGTGTCAAATTTTAAATATGGTGCTGCAAACTGCATCGAGCTATTTAGGTGCCATTTTGTGTACACGTTTCGGAAATTAACAACAAGTGTTCTTACTTTGTTACATTCATCGACTCGATGTCTCGATGGCTTTTATTTATTTAATTATTTATTTATGTAGAACAATGTTTTTATAGCATGACAGAGCACTTCATATTTTGATATGCTTCAGGTTTTAAATTGATTTATATATTCACGAATGAATTTAACCATGAATATGATGGAAATATTATAAGGTAGTTTCAAGGGCTTGCGTTGTTTTGTTTCAGCTTGATCTCTTATTTAATTATGTTATGTACGAAATCACGTACAATAGTTCATTATTAAAAAAAGATACATTAATTTTTTTAATTCTAAATGATATAAACTGACGCGCAAGAAAAAAGTTATTTTGTTGTCAAAAAATTTTTGTGATGCCTAGAATTATATATAGAACGTGTGCAGGACTGCAGGGAAAATATAGTTGTATTTCGTTTTTAAGTTTTGTTGTGTAATTTGAAACAGCGTTTAAACAATGTGAGAAAGAAATGAATTAATTATTGAATTCTGAAAGAATATTTTGAAAGAAACCAAATATTTTCCCTCGTTCAATCTTGTGTGCAGTTTATGGTTAGAATATTAACGTACGTCATTACATTAATGCACTTCCAAGTTCCAAAAGATAGACGGCCAGGCTCGTCATGTAGGGCTGTCAATGAAACCCGTTTACCCGTTTATCCTACCCGTACCATATTCGATAAGGTGGGTATGGGTAAGGTTTTCTTTTCGTTAGACTAACGGGTATGGGTACGGGTAAAGAAAAATTTTCGTTAACTTATCGGGTATGGGTATGGGTTATTTCGTACCCATTATCTAACGGGTAATATTTTATAAACATATATATATATATATATATATAATCAAGTTTTTAGCATATTTCTTAAGATATGTTATTCATTTCAATCTTCATTCAAATCATCCAAATTTATTTATGATGATGAAAAAATTAACTTACACTCTATATTATATTATAATTTATAATTAGTTATATAGATTTTTCGAATTCAATTGATATGAGAATAAATTTCATGATTTTTGTTATATCTAAAATATTATCTAAATGTTTTACTTTATCTATATATTTATTTGATACTATTTATTTAGCACATTATACATTTTTTTATTAAATTAATAATATTATTATTACCCATTATGTACCGTTACCCTACCCGTACCGTTAATTCTTAACGAGTACGGGTAGGGTACGGGTAAAGTCCTTTTTAACGGGTACGGGTATGGATACGGGTAAAGAAAAATTTAACGGATGCGGATATAAAAATATCTTCTACCGTACCGTACCGTACCCATTGACAGCCTATCGTCATGCGAAGAGTTTTGGCAACAATTGCAACTCTTCGCTTATACATATTTAATTTCCATTTCATCATCCCCTTCTATATAAATGGGTGCGCACCTGTAACTGTACCTGCATTTCTTTACTTCTTCAAAGTTCACAATTCAGTAAAATAAATTGTAGGCCATGGCTAGCGAGCTCAAACTTAAGCTTTTCATTGAGAATAAAATCCAGAAAGTGCTATTCGCTGAAGCTAGCAACGATGTGGTTGATTTTCTCTTCAGTCTCTTGTCCCTGCCAATCGGAACTGTTACCGAACTCTTAACCAAAGAATCCATGGTGGGTTGTCTTGGTGCAACATACGACAGCTTAGAGCGACTGCCCGACATTTACTTTCTCTCATCCCGAACCAAATCACGGCTTCTTAACCCCGCTAGCTCCAAAGCTGTCTCAACCAATTCCTTGCATCTCTCTGCAGGTAGTGCTCCAGTTGTGACAGCCCAGAAATACTACCATTGTGTTGGGTCCCTTCTCATTTCAACCCATCAGACTTGGACCTGTTTTGGATTATGTTAGAAAATTGAAGATAGTCTTTGTTAGGAGGGATAATTTTAAAAGAGAACATACTGCTAGCATTCTTATGGGGTGCTGCCACGTATCCTTAGCATGCCACTACATGGCTTTTCTAATAGCACATACAGTACTTCCTTTTTATTATTTTTTAGTGCGGTTTTGTGATACAGAGAGGAAGTAAGTAACAATAGGAGAAGAAGGGAGAATAGTTTACTGCAGTTTGTTTAGTCTTTGTCATTAGATGAGACAAGGTGATTGTGTTTCAACTATTTTATTGAAGCTCCCTTTTGTTTACTGGTTTTGTTTATCTTCTCTTGTATTCTCTTAAAAATTAGTGACATTTTGAGAGGTGCTTTGGTTTATAAGTAAACACTGTTATTTGGATGATTAATGAGTATTTGTGTTGAAGAAGTTGGCTATTTTTTTTGCTAAATACTTTGTTCCTTTCTGTCTAAATTCTATCTTGGTTTATGCTTGTACCAGCACTGGTACAGTGCTCAATTTGGTATTGCCAAAAAAATTCTGGTTTGCTGGTCATAACTGCTGGGTAGTTGATTGCTCACCAAGTGTTTGATATATTGCTTGAGTGAGTTTTGTTTGCTGGTTCTTGGTTCTCAACACATAGCTGGGGAACTCGAGACTGCAAACCCTGTTGCCGACCTGATTCGAAGTCTATCTATGTTACTGATGTATGTGGATCTGCTTGTCCATTGTGCAAAGGGTGTATGTATATGGAAGTATCGTACACGGAGGAAAAGAAGGGGTTTGTGAAAGATGCCGTGACGTATACTGTAATGGATGATCTGTCTGTGTCGCCAATGTCGACGACATCGACCATTACTTTCCTTGGCCAATTCAGTGCAAGGGATGTAAGTTGCCTTGAAGAAAAAACTGTCAAGCTCGGTCGCAAAGAGGTAGATATCATTGTTTGTCGATGTTAAAATTCTCTATCATTGGACTAAGAGTTTGTGTGTTTGGTTCGCATCTTCTTTTAAAACAAGATATTGGCATAATGTATGTACATAAACGGGAGTTCTTAATTATTGAAATTTTTAAAATTTGAAATGACAACTTAATCACTTGGTAAGAGCATTAGACTAGAACAGTGATAAGAGCACTAGACTGGCCTCCAAGAGGTCAAGGGTTCTAACTCTACATGCGTCTTTAATTTAAAAAAAAAAAAAAAAGTTGAATAACAAAGACCTCTCTGGCTCTCTCTTTCTTAAAAAAAAAAAAAATGCTTCTATACTTCTCCTCCTTTTTTTTGTGGTCTAACTAGGCTTTAAGGCTGCTGAAAGCTTCCCTGCAATCGAAGACTGTGCTGACTGATGTGTTCTTGAGAAATTGATTAACACAGGAGGCCTTGCATGAAACAATCAACAGCATATTTTGGATGATAAATTAATCTAGATTTTTTTTTTTTCCCGAAGCAGGGTAATGTTTTCTTTTGGTAGCAAAACTTTTGTGCTTGGTAATGTTTTGAGGACATCTTTTAAAACTTTTGTGCTTGGTAATGTTGAATGGAACTAGAAATGCCTACTCTTTGGGACAATTAATAGAATGCGAATTTAAAATTGCTCAACTGATTTTATTTCTTTAAAAGTACGTAGTGCCTGAACAATTAATTAATGTGGCCAATGATTGTCAACCATGAATCTTATAAACCTTTTATCCTAATTGAAAGAAAGAAATTAACTCTTGCATTGCTTCGCAATTCTATGGCTACTTCAATTATGCCGAACACAATAGAATATGCACATAATTTCGATCGGCTAGGGTGAATGCGTGATTGTGCTTCAATTCTTTGATGTACTTGGAATTTAATAGGATTTGGACGTTTCCCGTAGAGAAGCTATGGCGGACTGATTGTGTTTTCATTCTTCCCTTTTGCAAAGCATAAGATGCTTGATATTTCTCTTTTACGCAAGTGCTACCGCCTGCCATTATAAAAATAAAATTAACTTTGTTCTCTCCATTTGTACGGATCACGGATTTCGTCGGAAAATCTGAGATAAATTTGTAAGGATACATCTATAGATTTATTAACATGTACTTACGACATGAGATTATATCGGTGAATCAGAGATTCAGAGTAGATGATAATTTGCCAGACACAATTATGTCTTTCGGAGGAGGGACTGGAGGTGAGGGGGGAGATGGCGGAGGACGGGAGGAGGCGACAGCGGTAAATTTCTAAAAGAGGTGAGGAGGGGGAGAGGCAAATTTCAGTGAAAAAAAGAACGGCTCGGATTGCCATGTCGAAACTAAAAAAAATAGGATCAAACACCCACGGGATTTAATTAATATATATAGATATATAAGATACCGTACTTGAATTGAATTACATGTACAGATTTGGAAGTGAATTCGATGCCGATTATGGATTTAGAATCAAAGAAAAAGATGTTGTGAATGAATGGATAGTGGATTTATAAGATTACTAAATTTGAAAGTACTTAAAAATTTAAATATGTTAATACTGTTGTAATAAAGTATTCGACATTCTTGTGGTAAGGTTATGCATGTATCCATATGCTGTAACAATTTCTGTTCTCATATTTTGAATTTGGTACATCATGATTTTTATATGTTCGAGAGCTTCTACTAGTTTAATATATTCTGGACTTTGATCGAATTAATATAAAAATTAATTTTTTATACATGTGCAGTTGATATATTTAATTTCGGCCCAATCTATGGAAATTGGCGTGTTCCACGTTCCAGATAAACCTTTTTTTTTTTCTAGAAGAGTTTAATTTTATTTTTCAATATCAGAAAGGGCCGTGGACTAAAATTTTTTTTAAAAGGGCCTCATGAATAATATTCTTGAAGGTTTAAAGTGCAATATAATCAATTAATCAAAACTTCAAAAGTGATCAGATACGTACCGTGCATTGGGAAGGCTTAAGAGAGCTTTAGAATAAGTACACTACTACAACAAATTAAATATATATTCCTACTTGCCTAGAATCTGAACTGTGAACAATAATATACAGAAGGAAAATATTCAATAGGACAAAAAATCCGAAAAGAAAAGAATAAATAAAATTTCAAGTGTAGATTATGTACAAAGGCAGGTAACAGGTTTTAGCTCCCTGTCATCAAGCTTACGCCGATCGGCAACAAGACCTTGTCTAATCATCGGCAATTTCTGGTATACCATCTCCCATATCTGACTTACAGCATCTCCACCTTCATATTCAAAATAAGATTGTACACCAGCCAAATTCACGCGAAATCTCTCCTTCTTCTTCTCAGAGAAATCCCTCAGATGCTCTATGAGCCAGTTTGGCGTCAGTGCATTTTTCACAGAAACAAAAACTGCAAACTTAGTGTAGTCAAGCACTCCTTCAAATGGAAGCTCAATTTGGTCGCTCACAATAACAGGGATGCACAAACTTGCTATTGCATCAAACAAGCGGCACGATGTGGGTGTGTCACCTGCTGGGTGCAGACAGAATTCGGCATCCTGCATTCCCCTTTTTGCCTCTTCAAGACCTGTGGCATTGAGAGATCCTTGTTCCATTTTTACTCCTGGCTCCTTTTCAAGCAGCTTCCATAGTTTCTCACGGATTGAACCACCCTGTGGTTTTAAGTGTAAGAATTGAAATGAGTATATGTGCACAAATATTTTGAATACCAATATTTTTGCAGCTGTAATTCCTCATTTCTAGTGTCCGAGTTGGGTACAATTTGAAAGCATCTTCAATTTTTTAGTTGATCACCAATATTTGAAAGAATAATTAGGAGTTTTAACTGCGCATCTTCAAAACAATTTGAATTTTTTTTTTTTTTTTTGAAGATAAGATGGGGGTCAAGGCCTCTAACTTATTTCGAAATTAAATGTCACAAAAGACCCTCCATTCGAGTTTCGAACCTGCGACCTTCAGTGAAAGTGCGTTGTTCTTTTCCATTAGACCCAAGAGCTGGTTCTCAAAACAATTTGAAAATTGTTTCTGTTTGAGATTCTTTTTTTTTTTTTGAACAAAAAACAGGGATCTAGTCCCTATCTTTTCATTAAAAAAGGGTTAAGTACAGGAATCAGCCAGTGGCTGACTGAAAAAACCAGTAAAAGTAAAACTGTTTGAGATTCTTTAAACTGAAAAATGAAGCTAAGCACTAAAAGGGATTTGAAATGAATTCTAACATTAAGGCGTATATATATACCCTATGTCTATGCTTGGCTCCTTTGAAGTAGAGGAGAGTGTGTCTTGGTTGATTTTGAGAAATGTGAAGCCTAGGAATCAGGTGGTTGTATGGTACTATGACATCCTTGAGCAGTGATGCCTCCGTATGCTGTATAATGTAGGTTGAGTTGCATGCATCTCCATTTGCAGTGGCTCTCATGTCAGTCTGGTACCAACCACCGAAATCTTCAACAAGGAGAATTGCTGGTGCAATCTCAATTCGCACGTGCCACATTGCTACAGGATCTAAAAATTAGCAAGGAGCATGTCATCCTAAGGGCCTCATCTTCTAAACATTTAGATGCCGTTGTTAATATATACTTGATACTTGACTAGTTGCTACTTGCTAGATTAATGTACGAAGTTTTTATATACTTTCCTTTTCAAGTTACAAACAACTACAAAAATTCCTCATAGAATACTGATTTTCAAATTAAAGAAAAGTAAACATATGTTTGGTTCAAAAGAAACAAATTTCCTTACATTTCCTGAACTTCTAATTGCATGTAGTCAAAACTGAGTGACCATTGCAAAAAAAAAATTTCTGCATGTTTTTTTTAATTGCAAATCAGTAAAACAATGAAGAAAATTTTCTGTCATTAGTGTGCATTTTTTCCCTGATTTCAATGGAAGCCAAAGGGGTAACTGTCTCAACAAATATGAATTTAAGGTGTTCTACATCTTAAACTAATTCCTTGAAAAAAACAATCGAGTCGCAAATGTGCACATATATGATATATCCCTGAAGTAAATGCTTCTCTTGAATCTCGGACTGCATACAAATGCTAATGTTCACAAATAAAAACTACAAATAAAAAATTATGATCAACTTGATCTTCTATGAGCTTCGCTGTCCATGGATTGGATTTTAATCCAATGTCAGTATATATATGGCCCTGATCAAAATGTTTTTTTTGCAGGATTTCATTTCATTTAATTTCAATTCAATTGATTTCACAGGATTTCGTTAGATCTAATTACATAGAAATTTTAATCAAATGACACCAAATCCTTTTAAGCAAACTAGTAATTCCGTCTGATGTTAGTAGAAGAAAAAGAAATTGTGTGAATCGTATTAGAAAGTATCATCATATATATATATCATTTGGACAAATAATGAAAGTTTCCTTTTTGTAACTCCTATGCAATATTAATGCTTAATCATGACATTAAGTTCTTTTATAAATTTATTTAATATTAATTATTAATGACAATAAGATAGACCATTATTTAAAAAAAAAAACTTCGAACTACATGTCTGCTGAGAGACTAGCTCGTTGATTAAGGAAGTTAAACTTAATGTTATTTTAATTAAAAAACTGCAAATCCTTTTTCCTTTCTGCCAAAAATTGTTTTGTAGGAATTTAACATAAAAAATCAATCGAAATACTGCCCATTTTGGCAAATATTGTGCATTTTACTATTATTTGGAAGAATTTTGGGCTTCGAAATTCCATGGAAAATAAAATGATATAAAGGGCAAATCTTTATTCCCTCTATTACAGATATGCGCACCGTGTTTAATTATGTTATATCTTCCAATTATTCATTTTAGATGAGGTTGTGAAGAAAGAACGGTAAAGTTGACTAGCTAGATGTAAATTTACTGGATATCTTTTCGAATCATAAAAAAAAAATATTAATAAAATGTGGGCAATTGATAAATAGTTGTCAGATATGACCAAATAATAAACAACTAGTTAAGTAATACATAACTAAACTTCAACTTCAATCTCACGTTACTCGTACTATTAATTAATACGTAGGCAACCAAGAAACGGTGTTTATTATGGAAATTAATGCATTTCAGGGTAAGTACGAGAATCTAGAGGTTTGGGTCTTCGATTTCTGAAATATGCACTTTCAACGAAATGACTTGACTTTATTTGAACTTTAACATATAAACTACTGTTAGAAAATACCTGCGCGCATCTCCATGCATTATCTGCTTTTGTATATTCGCTTCGTTTAGTATCTTGAAACGCTGTGTTTGGATGTTGGAATAAGACATGCACTCTTCCGAATTAAGATACTATTCCGGATTAAGACACTATATTCTGAATTAAGAAGCGATCTAAACACATCCAGAAGAAAGGAAAGAAGATCAGTTATTCTTTCCAAATAACTCTTCTAATATTAAATTTGTTGAAATAAGATTTAAAAATTAAGAGCACTCTCACCAAAACCAAACAATATTTCCTTACTGTTCTCAATACTTTATTTAAAATGATTGTTCTCCTCATGAGAACAGCACTTTTCTTAATCATTTAGCAATCGCATTTTTGCTAACCACTAATTCATAAATAACTGATCATAATCTGCAGAACTCATCCTTTATGAAGCTAAATTAAGAACCTTAACAAACTAGATACTAACCTATAAAAAAAAGCTACAGAAATGTTGCTTTAGCTTTTAGCAATTTTCAAACACATTCTATTGGTTTTTTAGCAGATAATTTTATGTTATGATCTTATATGTACGACTATATTCAATTTGTCCTCATAATTAGGCAGTTCTGCAAACAGTACCGATTACACGTGTACAAATAGCTTATCATCATTGATATTTCACAGGTCTGTATTTAATATTGTACCTATTAAAATCAAAGCATAATTATATATGATGATCATACTTTTTGCAGACAGTATTTACACATGTATTAGGCAGTTTGCAAACAGTATCGATTACAGTACACATCCCTTGTCTTTGATAATACATATTATAATTAGTATTGTATTTCATAAGTCCGTATTCAATATATCGATAAATAGATTAAGTCCTTTTTATCTTTATCCCCATAGTTCATATATATATTTGCTAAAAGATCATATCTGTAGTATTTTTTTTTTTAATTTGTCTTTTATAGTAGCTTTTAGTAAGAATATGTAGTGCAAAACACATTTCACTCAATAGATAATTATAACATGTATCACCATTTATACATTCATACCTGACATGACAAAGACATGATCGCGTCCACCGGACCTTCGCCATGCCGCCGAAGCCTTTATTCGATCCACCACTTCCCTCTGCCGTCTATAATCACCATTTTTCTCACCATTCTTCTTTCTGAATTTCCCTTTTGATCCCCATCCAAGTTCCATTTCTGCACTGAGGCTAGCAAAAAATGGCACCAAAACCACATCTGCGTCATCCAAGTTTCGCACCCTGACAACTGTTGCTCCTCCCGGGTTTTTATTCATTTCAAGATGCTTTAGTAGCCAGTACTCGGCAGCATGTGGCTTTATGAGGGGGTTCTCAGGATAAGGAGGAACTGATAAGTAAGTCTTGAAGAGACGATAAAAGAAAGATGAGAAATGGTCTGCATCAGGATTGGTGCCAAGACGGTTATCATGGCCGGAGAGGGAGTATAAGTCGGAAAGAAGGCCGTAGTTAAATGAGCGGGGTAGGTCGGCAACATAGACCTTGAGAGCAGGATGCAGGAACCTAGAATTAGGGTTTTGTAGGGATGGGTATGGTCTTGGTTTTGGTTTAGAGATTAGATTAATGAGCACAGAGAAGGAGGAGAAGGCAAGGAGGATGAGGAGGAGGTGAAGAAGGAAGTGAGATCTCTTCATGTTTCTCTGTTTTTGTTATTACTGTTGTTTGAACAACAACATTATTAGTTAACATAGCAGCCTCGTTAAGGGAATTGATTTGGACACCCCGCTACATAGTCCCGACACCCCCTATATTTTGTAAATGACAAAAATAACCTCATCTCTACGTTCTGGTCTGAACTAAACATCATTTCTTCCTCTCTCTCTCTCTAGATTCACTTCGCTGAAGCATACAAATTGAAAACAAACTCTTCTCCTCGAGCCCTCTTTTTGGATGATGTTATACTGTTGTCTCATCGCTTGTTGTTGTAAGCACTCTATAATTCTATATATAGTTCCGTACTAGTATCTTGCTCAATTTACTTGACTTGAGAGTCACCAAGTAATTCCTACCCTCATGACTTCCTCAATTCCGGTGTTTAAATTGAATTTCTTGTCAATTTCTTGCAATTCAGTGGTTCACTATTCTACTTCTCCACCATTCTTCCACTTAATTCAAGGTGATTATGCAATTCCTCCCCTCATGATATGCATAGAAGTATTAGCAGCTATTTTTCCGTGTTAAAATTTAGTTCCCTACCGAAAAAGAAAAATATATTGTTATCACTAAATTATGCCTAATGTCTCAAATTGTATTAAAAGAATATCTAAATTGAGAACAGGATGGCAACCATGAGAGGCCTCTTTTGCAACTTCTTCTCTCATGAAATTATGGTAGAATTTCTAAGTACGTCAAAATATTAAACATAAAAGGGTAAATTTGTCTTAAAAGATATTTTAGGGTGACCGGACTAAATTAAGGGTTGTCCGAATCAATTCCCCTCGTTAATATCATACCGTTGACCAAAAGCAACGTATTTTATAGTGGATGTGACAACAGATCCACGATATTTGAGCGTATTATTTAAAAGTATTTCCTTTTAATTTGCAGTAATTAATTGATTAGATCCTTAAATGCCGAGTCGCATTAATCGCCTCTGTCACCCGACTCAAAGATTAGCTCTTTCGTGCTTCTGATCAAAAAAGATTTTGGCACCTTAAATGTTTTATCATTATTTTTCTTGAATACCCTGAATGGTTGATTTTCTTTAATCCGAGAGTAGCTTTTGTTAGAATCTATTTGTTTTATACATTAAATGAAAAGTTGTGTTGAAATGGAGTAAGTATTACAAGTTTGAAGTTTCCAATGTTAGTGTCTGGGATATGCAGGAAAAAATAATGCAAACAGCTACGAACAATATGACATTAGACATATAAATGTACTTTGGCCTTCCCCCTTAAAACTTACGAGTTCTTTAATTTTACGGTTATTCTTTTTTTTTTCCTCCCTTGTGAACCATGTTCCAGTGCGCGGAACCGGTTTTATGAGACGAATTGGAAAAAATCATATGTATTTCCAACAAGATGATTATGAGTGTCAAAAATCATATGTACTTCCAACAAGTTGATTAAGTGTCAACTGGAACCTCATAAACTATGTGGCAATCTCTATACAGAATGAATATATATATGTTGTTAATTTTTTTTACTAGAATATGGAAATATCATGTGCTGGACGGCATCTCTAAGATGTCCACTTGTGCAGACAAATAATATTTCTGTTGGTCATGCACAATTAATTATGTTTTACATGTTGACCTGTTAAGTTACGCCTATAGTTGCAGTTGACTCCCTTGCATTTCTCTTAAAATCAGGTTTGTGATATTTTGAATTTTGATGCAATTGATAAACTCAGTAAGTAGTTTTGTAAGGGAAATGGAAAGTACATCATGCGCTCAGAGAAACTGAAACGATTTAGAGAAACAGAGCCCTGACCTAGCTGTTTAAACTCACTCAGCCTATAATTCCTTTGAAATATGTACTCGTAATTAATTAAATTAAATGGATTCGGAGTCTCTCAAACAAATGGAGAAGGTATGGCTGATTGATTGTGCTTTCATTCTTCCCTTTTGCAAAGCGTAAGATGCATAATATTTCTCATTTACAAAGGACAGAAGTTAATTTTCAAGTTTTGAAGGTGCTCTAGCAAAAGTGCCATGTTACCCCTTGGAAATAAGTGTGCGGAAAGATTGGAGTTCTAAATTCAATTTCTACTCCAATTAGGAGAAAAAATATATAGAAATGATAAATGGCATCGCTTCATTTGTCATTGCGCGTCATCGCTGACTAGCAGGCACGCACGCGTGAGCCTCGCGCGACTAGTAGGTGTCCATTATATATGTTCAGTTTAATAACCAATGTGTCCATCGCGTGCCATCGCTGACTAACAGGCGCGCGCGTGAGCCTCGCGTGACTAGCAAGTATCTGTTATATATGTTCAGTTTAATAACAAAATGTGTTCAGTTAAATGTGTCAACTGATAATTTTATTACATACTAATTGTAAAGTGAAAACAAGTATTTCACATTGAGATAATAACTGAACAAACTGAACCCATAATATAACAAAATTAAAATATTCTACAAATAACATGAACACTTATTGTAACAAAAGTGAACACTTATAATAACAGAAACAACGTACACAATAAACAACAAAATGAATACTTGTAACAATAAAAATGAACACTTATACCAACAAAATGAACACTTATATAAAAAAATAACAGACATAAAATATTAATTGAATAAGAAATAAAAAAATAAAATAAACAAATTGAACACATGTAGTAAATTTCTGATAACAAAAAGTGAACGTTTATAACTAATAAAGGGAACACTTATAGCAACAGAGTGAACAAAAAACAACAAGCTGGGTGAGGGGACCACTCGAGCACTAGATGAGAAAGCGCCTCAGCGATGGCGTGCGATGACATTTTTAGCGATGGTCGTTGATCAATTTCCAAAAATATATATAATTTTGCGAATTTCAACTAATAACATTGAATGACACCGTTTAAAAAAAAAAAACATTAACTAACACATACTAGAAAGCCTGCCATATCATTGATCATTGATCCAAGTTTTTTCTTTTTTCTTTTTTTTTTTGATGAAAGCCCGTAGGCACAAGTTTTTTTCTTTAGAAACGAATAGTAGCCTCCAATTTTGGGGACAAAATCTTTTTATTTGAGGTTTGAAAAGGGTGAAGTATTTCTATTTCATTCTATTATACAATTTAATAGATCAAATAATTAAGGGGCATTTGGGTCAGCTAAGAATAAAATAAAAATTAGTTATTCTGAGTAAAAAACATTATTCCTAAACGAACAAGAATAAATAATTTGGAGATATCAGACAATACTATATTCCTGGCCAATTAGATCCGGATCCGTTACTGTATTTAGCACTGTTGGCAAACAGTGTGGCTGACAGGTGGGGCCCACTCAGCACAAAAAAATTTTAAATTCAGCATGGATAGTTTGTCCAGATTTTCTATGGTGGTCTGAACAAAATTCGAACACAGCTAAAGAGTACTTGCCACAGAAAATCGGGTCTGCAAATCCAGCCATGTGGGCGGGTCCACGTGCTTTGGTGATGGTGGGTTACCAAGATTTTCTATGGCGGTCAAAGTAAAACTCAATTGCAACTAAAAATAGTTTTCACAGAAAATCCCACGTCCGAATCACATATTTTATTTTTTTTATGCCGGCCCATACACATTTATGGCGGCCACATTGTTTTGCTCTCCATTTATTTTAAATGGTCGTCTCCATTTCAAGTATTTGAGAAGAATATATATTTTTTTTTCAATTATTTGAAGCCCTTAGAATTTTGTTTTCTCCATCAAACTTTGTATGCATGCTCAAATAATATATATAATGAATAGATGTAATGATATTCCATTATATACTTTTAAAATAATTAAAATAAATTTTCAAATCTCATCATATTTTATTTCTGTGGTTTGATCTTTACTTTTTTTTATTATTTTGGACATTCCAAAATATATTTCTGCATGGAATTTTACCTACATAATCACAAAATTAGAACAAATATACGGTACAAATTTTTTTCCCGACTTTCAGAATATTTTATGTTATTTTATAAAAACGGTAGATCGCGCAACGCCCGCTAGTAGAGGATTATTTCTAAGTAATCCAACATCAAGAATGAATTTTTATTTCTAAGATGTTTGAATCATCTTTTTAATCCGGATTAAAGAGTGGTCCCAATATATTTTTAATCCTCATTAAGAAGATGATCAAAACACACTAGGAATAAAAATTTATTTCGGATGTTGGACCACTTAAAGATAACCTTTAGATTTTCAAAAACCTTATTCTTCGTCATTTAAGAATAATATTTTTACTCTGAATAAATAATCTTAATTTTATTCTTAAACAATCCAAACACACCCTAACAAAGTTTCTTTTCCTCTCCATTCCATTCCCTTATTCTTTTGTGTTCTGGTGTAACAACTTTTTCAGACAATTTGTAATTGAGAAAGGTTATCACCAAAACGATGAACTAGGATTCCTCGAATTAAAGTAAAAACTGATTGCAAACTACTCTGCCAAGCATAACACTTGATTTTTCATTAATCAAAGATAACAATTACATGAAATACGGCTATTGAGCCAGCTGGAAATTGAAGATACAAAAGGAAACTAACTCAATACTGAAAGGAAAAAGATAAGAAATAAGATATAGATTGAGTTTAGATCTGAATTGACGGCTAACCCTAACGCTCCATTGTCAGATCTATATAATGGACTACAATTTTTAACCTTGGATAAAAGAAAAACAACACAGAAATTACATGATTTAATTCACTCTTTATCTTCGGTAAGAAAAATGGTCCCCAGCCTACGGGTTTTTTTATCAAAAAAAAACAAAAGAAAAATGGTCCCAACGCTTCTACACACTCCAGCTCAGACTTCTCAATTTTAACTTATTCATTCATTCACGGCGTCTCTCTTCTGTTATTTTAATAACTGGGTCCATGCTTCCAGCAACTGATTGTGATTGTAAATCGACCCCATCGTTAACTTTAACTCCGTTACTGTCTTGGCCCCACTGGTCAGGATTAAAACTGCTGCTGTTTCTTCTGTCCGTTTTCCCCACACTTGTCAGGTCAACCTCAATACTGTTCAGACCTCATCTGGAGAAGACCCTCAAGGGCCACCACTCATACATAGAGTTTTAATCTAAGTAAATCCTACAGATAAGGTTGTACAACGGATGGGTCAAAGACTTTTAATCAAAATTTTAACCCAACCCAATTAATATCGGGTTGAAAAAATTTTAAACTAACCCACCCGTAATCCAACCCAACCCGGATGACTTTTTACATACGGGTTATGCGGGTCAAACGGGTTATGATTTCAAATTTGTTCAATTATTTTATTGATACACAAACAAGATCGACTATTACAAAATCATCATTTTGAATTTTATCAATTATTTTGTTGAAGCATTCTTTAAATTTAGCATTCGATTTTAGTTTATTTTAGCAAGCAATTACAGATTGACTATATTTTATTTTTTTTGGGAAATAAGAAATTTGAGTAAGATTTAAAGTTTGAAGTTTCTGCATGTCATTACGTAATTATAAATATTTTTGAAATAAAAATTGTTATCTAAATGTCAACAATCACGTAAGATTTAAAGTTTGAAGTTTCTGCATTTCATTACATAATTATAGATATTATTGAAACAAAAATTGTTATCTAAATGTCAGCAATCACATAAGAATTTGCGCACCTAAAAAAAATTAAATAAATAGTATTTTGGGATATCTCTTTTACAATATAAAACTAATGTGGATTAGTATATTCACAATTATAATGTCACATGATGTAATATACTTCGCTATATCTTTATTCTCATAAAGTTGATATTCAAACAAAATATTAATATCTATTAGAAAATAAAATTTTGATACAATCGGTTCTAAATTTAACAGATATGCACAATAATAATTTTATCATAGAATTACAAGGGATACGTGGACAATGAAGTGAAGGGAATGGAGATTGTTAGACCTAAACTATTTTACAATGAAGATTTGAAATGAATTTGCGGTAAAATTATGCGGGTCGGGTTCAAACCAGGTTATAAAGAATAAAAAAATAACCCAACCCAATATAACCGGATTAATAAAATTAAAACCCTACCCTACCCGAATAATGTTTGAACTCGGTAAAATACGGATCGGGTTGGACGAATTCAATGGAGCGGACGGGTTTCTATTTTTCTTCTACAGCCCTAACTACAGAGGTTTTATAATGTACCACGTTTCTCGCAATGACGTTTCCAATTTGAACCCAGTTTTTTTTTTTTTTTTTAACAAAAAATAGGAGTCTAGCTCCTACTTTATATTAATAAACTTAAAACCGGATACTCCACGTAGTGTATCGAATATTTTAATTTTAATCTGGTCAAACCGGATCACTTCCACGTGTGGAGTACTACATGAAAGTTGTGATGTTTCGACCACAGAAAATCAAACACTCGCATACAATTCTTACTTTGTGCTATACGCCCACCCAATCCCATGCATTTTACAGGGTTAGAGACCTCGCTATATATAAAGCTCTTAGAAAATTATTCAAAACTATTGTGGGACTAAGGAAGCAGAGCATAACCGGACAACAATCCGTCCACCCCTAGTTTTTCTCTTCATTCCTCATTCTATGGATATGTCCATTTCATTAATTTCAGAAAAATACATATTACGTTTTTTATTGTTTGAAGGCTTTTAAATAATCATTTGGCTATGAAAATTTATATACTAGCTCACAGATATATGACAAATTCAGTGATATAAATTTTTCTGATTATCGACTTATAGAATTTTTTAGAAATTTTTTGAATCCCATAAATTTTAATCTATATAATAGTTTAGTTCTTTTAATTGTTTGAAGACTTTGAAATTCATTTGGCTATGAAAATTTATGCACTTAATCACAGATATGTGAAAATTTTAGTGATATAAAATTTTATAATCAAACACTCATAAAAAATTTATTACATAGGTAAAATCATATTTAAAAATTTAAAATATATAATATATATCGCCATACCCGTACTAGATATTTTTGAAAATTTTCCTACCGCCGTACCCGTACCGTACAGGGTACGGTACTCGAACCCGTACCCATGCCACATAGGTCAAAAGTAACATTACAAGGACGGCATTTACCTGGTTAGTAGATTGCCAAGAAAAAGTAGTAGCAAAGTAAAAGGGAAAAAGAAAGATTTAAGTAAACCTAACTAAAAAATAAATTCTAAAATCCAGAAAATAAGTCTTGGAGTGACCAGCAGAGAAAAGGCGAGTAGAGAATTTCAATTTGACCCCAATTATAGTGGAAGAATTTTTTTATTGCAAACCAGAATTTAAAAAAAAAAACCATTAAATGGTTTAAAGAGAAAATGAGCCGCATGAGCTTTTAATCTCTCTTTATGAAAGCGTTCCCAATATAAAAATAACATTTAAGTACAATCGTATATATTTCCATAATATGTTCCAAACAGTTCCAACAAAGAACTCTATTCTCGCTTTAGTTCCTTAAATTGTACAGATTACGGGTTCCTTTGGAGAATCAGTGGTAAACTGTCGATATAAAGTTGGCGAATCCCAGATGAATTCGCTATATAAAATTGAGCAATTCATATCGAAGGCTTGATGTTTCACACGCAGACCAGACAAGGAGTGACTAAAATTTCTGCAAATTGAACATATTGGATGACATCTCTCAACATATAGTTCCTAACAGATCTCTTAAATGCTACAACTACTTTGGATAATTTTAGATATGTTACCAAAAGATAATTGACTCAATTTACTGTTTTCATTTGTTTCATTGAAGTCTATATTCATTGCTTCTATTCAAACTAAGAGAGTGTGACCTTGGTCCTCTCTTATTTTCTTCAAACGTGCCTTCAAGCAGGAATCTCAATGCAATTTATAATAGTTGGTTTTATTCCTGGAACATTCTGTCAGTGGTTGGGGGGGGGGGGGGGGGGGGACGATGTCAAGCTAAATTCAATATCAAATTACCATGGTTCGATATATAACATATCCACTACAGTACTTGGTCATAATCGTGTCAAAACCATACCGATCAGGTACAGTAGGACTACTATGGTTTGTCCTGTAGCAGTTCTTCTTGGCCTCTTTACATGCTTATTGAGGTTTAATCAGACCATTGGATATTAATGACAGAAAATGCTGATGCTGTACTGGTCCATCGAGCTTTGGCAAAAAAACCTAAGATGTATAAATTAGTACACTGGGTGCTTACAAAGCAAAGGAGCTTGATAACACACTTATGAGAAGAGTTCATTTAATTGAGCCTATCATCACTTGAAAAGCTGGTAATTAATCCCTCAGATACCATCCTAAGCTTGTTTGGAGGGAAATCAATGTACATAGACATGGAAGAAAATCATCTTTATGTATAATTATTTTTCAAAAAGCTGTCCATGCAACTAGGTTATCAGTGATGTGTACAAAATTGAGGAACCATGGTCTTTTTTCCCCCTTAATTTAAAAAGGGTAAAACTGTTGTTTCTGTTTGCTACAAGGCCTGTCTATTAGAATTCTTCAATTGCAGTTTTATAACTCATGAAATTGTCTTCTTAATTAGTTTAAAGATGAGGGTTAACATTTGTAATTAGCAAAGAAATTGGGAGTTTAAATATTCGATGAGGAAGAGGCTACGACAGTGCAAATTTTAAAAATAGTAGAGAAAATTACCTGAGTATCTCTAGGCATATGAGTGGGGCACATAAATGGTACCATTGTATACTGATGTGCACAACAGCTATGAGACAATTCCACAAGAAAATAAAAATATTACAATACCAGCAATTTACCATACAATTATGGCATGTTACAAATATACCCTTGGCAACTACTTAGTAAATTCATATCATGGAAATACTAAGCAAGGAAGGAAAATAAGTGTGAAATTATGGCAGTTTATAAGGGCTTAAACAGGATATACCTCTGAGAGGCATCTTTCGAGAGGGAGTATTTTAGACAAGATGCCTCAAAGTGCTCCCCGTTATGTGCCGAAGTAGCTTCAGGGTCAAATTGACCCAAAAAAATAATCTTGGACAACCTAAAGGGACAAAGAAGAAATCTCACTTAAAGAAAACAAGCATTTCTTTTATTTGTCTCCCTTCCTTTCTATTTCTACATAGAATTATAAGAATAAACTGATACACCAATGTGCATTAGGGATCAAATTGAGCTAAAATGAATTCTTATACATTCAAATGCACAGCAGGAACTTCCGTTTAACTTATTTGGGGATCATATTACTGTTGAATATGGTAATAAAGTCCATGAACAACTCTTTCAGAAAAAAAAATAAAAATCTGAAAATTGTAAATTGAAGATACTATGGTGTGAACCTACTATGTAGTCCTCTATAGAACTTGGTGCAGTGTCCTTTGGAAACATAGCTCGTCACAATTATCCCTAATGTTGCATATTACATAACAAATAAATTATCAGAGAATCTCAATTAGGAAATAACTCTTAAAAGTAGGAAATCTCTCAATTTTTATTAGTCAACCACCAGTGACAAATACTCTTTGAGCCTACTTTTTTAGCCAAAATTTGGCTAAAGACTACACTCAGGCAGGAACTTTTGGTACTTTATGCATGACATTTGGTAGCTATATATTGGGATCCTGTGCAAATTGAGTCATTAGTTATACGGACAAAACACAACAAATTTTTACTGTAGAACTGCTACTGATGTATAATTAACTTGACAACTGCACAACTATTGACCACAAAAAAGGCATAGTCAATACAAACATATTATACACCAAATGAAACAATGCTTATTCTGTTATCTAATAAGAAAATTATCTAATTGCTTGAAAGGCTGAATTCTGTCAAGCAAATTCAATGTCTATCTAACAGGATGAAAGGCTGTATTCTCCCAAATGTTCAACCTATAAACCATAAATGACAAAGAAGAACAGTTAAAGGAAGTAAAAGAGAAGTAGTTATGGTTCTCACATCAAACATGATAATACAAATTCTGTGTCTAAATACCTGGTTCATACATGATCTGAACTGCAAAACCAGGTAAATTTTTCCTCAGGCAAGCAAAATCATAAGAACACTCAGACCTGAACTGCACATTTGCTCCTCTGGTTAGCTGCCAAAGAAGCATTGAACTGGAGAAGCAAATTATTGGAACTAATTTACTGATACCAAAATTTAGAACACAAGGAGCCCCAACTACAAGCAATTACCACAGATATAAAATCCAAAATTGGAACTAGTAATTTTCCTTATAAATATATACACCAAACAATGCTTTTTGGTAATAAGAGCTGGAAATTTTGGGTAGGAGTTGAAAATGACTATCCAAAGAACTAGTGTTTATCAGATTTGCTGCCAGTCTCTTTAACAAATGATTTATTGAAAAAGATAGGAGAATAAATCCCAAAAAAAAAAAAATGAAGAAACCTGATTGTCATCTTTTATCAACAAAATAGATAAGAGATACTCAAACTAGAAATAGAAAAAAAAATAATAATAATAATAGACAGAACTAGAAAGGGATAGGGAGAAATAATGGATAACAATTCTCATCCATGCATGCTTTTAGATCAAAATAAGAACAAGGAATGCATAAAAAAAGAAACATATAATATTCATTTTCTTTTGTATTAAAACCAAATGAAATACTGAAAGGTCTAAAACATCAGTACTCTTCCAGTATAAGTATCTCACTTCCTGTTTATCACATATAGTGTCAAAAAAACAAAAGAGCAAAAAGAATCTGTGACAGCATTAAATGCTGTCAGAACCCAGCATGGTTTGTCTGGCACAAAAAAGACTGAAAAAAATAAATCAGCAGAAATCATCCGATATGAAGAATCAAAACTCTTCTGCATATTAACATATATTACATCAAGAAATGAGAAAAGGAACCAGAAAAAGAAGGCCTTTCAAGCAATGCACCTGCACAAGATATGGAAAAAAGTATTTACAAATGAGATAAACAAATGTGTCTAAATATATATAGAAGAAATAACAAGAATCATTCTACCATTTTAAACAGAAGCAATATGTTTGATGCCAGTAATCTCAATTGTACCTTTATTTTTAGCATGAATTGCATAATTCACATCAAACATTAGACTACTGTCCAAATTTGAATAACATAATTCAATGCATGTACCTCGGGTGAGTCCCTCCTTGAGATTAAAATTTGTTTACTGGTTGTCCATATTTTAGAAAGATTGGCGCAGTTGCGGTGCTCTTCTTCGAAGTAAAGGCTCAAGCCGAAAAGATGGTAAGCCTCGAAGCCACCTTTCCGCATCATATACCTCATTCCAAGCTTGAATTATCTCGTCAATTTTGAAAGTAGAACCTAAATTGAATTTTAGGGAAGAAATAAAAGGTCTCAGATTTTTATATAATTGTCAGCAGTTATTTTGGCTATAATTTGAGCGGAACTCTCATAATTTTTTTTTTTTTTTTGTTTAACTTGAATGAATTCAGGACCAATTCGACCAGATATAATGAGCATGGTGACATAAGCAAAACTGATTAGGCCATGCACAGTGCTGGCTAATATGTACTAATATCTAATTGACAAAAAGTATACATAACAAACCAAAACCTGTGCGAAAGCAGTTCTTTGATGGACCCAAAATCTTACAATGCATAACTCGAAAACAAAACATAATGCCCCATTTAAAACAAACAAAAGAACCTTGACTACAACAAGTATCAGCTGTTCAAGTAACGGCACTTACCTTCCTGAGTTGTCTCATTTGCACAATGATTTTTTATAATAACTGCAATATCAGTCTGGGACACACCATTAGCCTGAAATTTCTCAACAGCTGCCATGAGGCACTCCTCCCAATTTTCCAATCCTAACTTGAACTCGACAATTGACCTCTCGTAAAGCATTGCACCCCACAAAACATTTATCTGACAACTCATGTCAGGATTTACTAGATTGCCCTTATTAACCTTTGGCATTTCCTTTGTCTGTCTTCTCTCCATCTCCTCCCATACAGCAGTCCCCTTTTCAATGCTATCTTCAGCTTTGTTAAACATCTCCAAAACCTCGATGCAAGATTTCTCCAAGTCAATTTTTGAGTTAATCGCATAATTCCAGCAAAGCTTTGCATGCTCAAATTTTTCTAATGCAATTGCAAAATACCCCTCATAAAAGTCAGGTTTCACATTCAAGGACTCAGTGTACCTTTTCCCGGCTTTGATGTACTCTTCCCGGGCCCACTCATAAGCCTCCCTGACACGGATTTGTGCCATTTCATCTTCCTCTGCCAAGCGAAGACGCTTTCTAGCCTGAGACATGTGGATGTTGCCCCAGTTGAAAAATGCCAAAGCAGCCATTTCCTGAAACTTTCCTTGTGCAACTTTAAAAATTTTTTGCGCCTCTTCACAAGTAACTGTATCTTCAACCGCCTCAAAGTACAGTTTCATTCCCATTTCATGAAAATCCACACAAGAATCTGAGCTAACACCAACATGGTTTTTGAATAATTTCGCAAATTCCATAATCCACTCATCGACAACTAATTTATAATTTTCAATTTCAGAGTATGTTTCTTTTGGGGACGCACGTTCTTCATTGATCGTCTCATTGTCATCAATAAAATTACCTTCTAAAATGTAGAGACGAACTGAGCCTTGGGGGTCAGCTGATTCTTCAGCCAATTTCAATTCCTCGGCTGTGGTGATAGTTACCAAATCACCCTCGTTATCACGGTACTTTATCAGAAAGCTGGTCAAGCCAGGATACTTGCTACTAACAATCTCCCTTACCTTGCTCAGAGTGGCACCTGCAGGTATGTGTCCCCACCTTATATCCTCACCAAAAACAAGCTTATAGGCCTTTGGAGGTTTTTCTGTTACTGCCACATCTTTTACTGCACCTTTGCATTTCTCTTCATTGTTATTTTCATTTTTACACTTATTGCCCTCTTTATCAATATTGTTGCACATTTCCTTTTCTCTATCTAGACAGACCTCTTTGATCTTCTGGGTCTCTTTCTTCTTTGGTTTCTCCTTCACAACATCACCATTTTTTTGAGACACAACTACCAACTTATCATTCAATTCAACCTCTTTCTCCAAGTGTGGTTTAATCCGCTCTGAAATTTCTAGAGCCGTCAAATTATTCGGCTCCAAATTCAAAACCCTATCCACATCCCGATTGGAAAAATCCAACCGGCCTAAAAATTCATAACACCTGGCACGTTTCAAAAGGGCTTTTGTGTACTTAGGTGAAACCTCAAGGGCTAAATCACACTCATGTACAGCACGCCTATACTCCGACGGACCCATTTGCATATAACAAGCCGCCATGTTGCTATGCAAATAGGCCACATCAGGGTGTGTTTTTGGTAGAATATTAATGGCCCTTTCATATTGGATTAGAGCTCTTTGATAATCTCTCCTTTGAAACAGCTTGTTACCTTCTTCTTTTCTCTTCTGTGCTTCATCTATGAAAACTGAGGTATCAGCATCGCATTTGGGGCTCTGATCACTCAATTGGCTATTCCTTGAATTGCTCTTGGCCAATTTATCCCCTGATGCTTTCATCTTCGTAGTATGTTTACCCATTTCAGGATAAGGATATATTGAAAATTGGAACAACAAATAAGCCTGTTTCAAATTCTCTTGTACCTCACAAAATGCCACAAGTTGGTTCTAAAAGGAAAATCTACAGATCACCCAAAATTCCGATCAGAAATCGACCAAATGGGTGGAGAACCCGGATTATTCCATGGATTCTCGAGAAAATCACAAAATAAGATGAAATTTTGTCGGATTACTTTCACGGAGCGGAAAGAGATCTTTAAGAAAAAACTTTACAATCAAATGGGTAATAAATTTTCTTCTTTTTGTATAGGTACAATGTATATACAGGATCAAATTGGATCGGAAAGGAGCAATGCAGAGAACAAATTAAGGGAAATGGTGCGAATAAACCATGGAAGGGGTTGAGAGAGACAGAAATAGAAGGTTCGTAAATGAAGACGAGACGAGATGCACGCGTCTACGGGGCAAGCTGTCAAAGTTTTTTGATTCGGGCGAAGGTGCTAAGATTCAAGTACTCTCCAGTAAATCGAAATGGAGACGTATTTGGTCTGAGTTGTTCCACCTCACCTCACAACTGTTTTGCTGCTTATGCAGATTTACAATAAATGAAGAAAATATAAACATAAAAAAATAAATGCGAATTCAAATCCATCACCAAATTGTACTATATTCATCGTATAAGATAATATTTTATCTATATTCATATTTATTCAATGTCTCTTCGTATCGATATCTAAAAATTAACAATGAATATAAAATAAGACTCATATATTATTCATTATATATTTATATCATTATAAAATATTAGTTTTCGCATCACTTCATATACTAGTTTTAACATAGTGATACTAGTTTTAAGGGGAAATTGGATCTATGCCACCCCAAAAGAGCAAAATTAGAAAAATGTCACTCCAAAGTCTACTCTTGGTTAAATGCCACCCCAAAACAAGTTTATTCATATTTTTGCCACAATTGTTGTATAAATCTATTCCAAACACAATATTTTTTTGTTATGACTGAAATGCCCTTATCTCCCACTTCAATCCCACCAACCAGACGTCCAGACCTCACCTCCATTGTTCCCACTCTAATCCCACCAATCAGCACCACCTTCTCGATCGTCTCATTGCCTCTCGTCTAAACTTAGCAACGAGACTCATCTCTTCCTTCGATCTTACTTTTGACTTGTTGCCACAGTACAATCGTCCCAAATCCCAATCACTGACAGAGAGAAAGGTCCTCCCTCCCAATTCGAATATGTTTGTCGTCGTTCCGAAATTTCTATATGCAAGTCTCCCTCGATTATATCCCTTTTAATGCTAATTACTTCTATTTTTCTGTTCGATGGGTACTAGTCTGATTTTGTTTTTCATTTGCACTTTATAATGATATATGCTGGTCTAATGTACTATAAATTATGGCTTAATTTGTTCTTAATTTATCTTAATTGTTTTTAGATTTGACATCAAGCAAGCTGATGTAGAAAGACCAATATCAAAATCCAATCGGATGTAAAGTACCACAGCAAGCTATACCAATACAAGATTTATGCTTAAATATGTCCATACATTTTAGACGAGACTCAAAGCAGAAAAACCAATACAAGATGCGAACAAGTAAACACATGAAGAGTATGCTTGTGAGTTGTGAGAGATGCTTTGACTTGCACCGACTGCTAGTATAAAATTATTCTTTTACCCCACTACTGTAATAGAAGAATTCAATTCGGAGTGGGAACTGGGAATGATGGAGAAAGTATATATGGTGTAGATTATGGGATTGAAGTGTGGGAGATAAGGACATTTCAGTCAATATGAAAAAAAATTGTATTTGGAAGAGATTTATACAACAATTGTGGCAAAAAAACTGAATAAATTAGTTTTTGGGTGGCATTTAACTACGAGTAAACTTTGGAGTGGCATTTTTCTAACTTTGCTCTTTTGGGGTGGCATAGACCCAATTTTCCCTAGTTTTAACATCGCTTCACTCGATAATTGATCAATATTTATATCATTATTTTTTTCTTGTATCTAATGCGTGTTGTGCTAGAATTTTCATACAAATAATCCTACTTTTTTATTGGTTTGCATTTGATTCCTCTATATCCTATCAAGCATATACATTTGATATATCTTTTATTTTTATTGAACAAACTATCAATCCGAAGGTTGACTTCACAGTATGTCACCGTTGATCTCGGTAAAAATAATAGCACCTCGCCAAATTATGCCAAAAAAGCTTCAAACTTTTAACAATAAGAATCTTATTTCCTCTCGTAACAAAATTTGTCTCGTTTATAATTTTTTCAATTCATACGTAAATTTATTTTTTAATTCTACTTGTGTCAAGATATTGGATTCTTGTATGATACTATTAATTACATATATCAATTTCATTCGGTAGATCTCTTTTTGAATTTAACAAAAAAATGATGGTTTCTTCCCATATCATAGAGAGCATAATTTAGTTTTCTTTTTCGAACTAATTTGCATCGGTGCTAAATTTCTAAACAAATACATATCACGTATATCTTACTCAATCTCTCGTTAAAATTGAGAAAAATGCAAAAAGCATGGATATGTCATGTTTTTGGAGTGTGGTGTTTAGTTTCCAAATCCTTTGATTGTTTATCCTTTTATATAAAACTAGCTTAAGATGCCCTCATATGTGGGCAAATAAAGAAATAAAATAATATTAGATAATAAAAATATATTGCTTAATCTAGCATCGATACAAATAGATTTGTTATTTAATTTGTTTCTTTATTAGATGGAAAATCAAAATATATTGTTATTTCATATGGCGATTAATATCCGACCGCAGATCAAATCGATCGAACGGCAGAAATATCTATTTATATGCTAGACCTAGTATGTAATACCTCTACGGTCCGTGCGTTTATAAGTAAGTAGAGATAAATGTGTTTTCTTATGTCATTATTTCCAACAATTATTTTGTGTTTCCAAATCCTTTGATTGTTTATCCTTTTATATAAAATAAATGTGTTTTCTTATGTCATTATTTCCAACAATTATTAGAATTTTATAATAGTCGCTAATTTTATTAAATAATTTTTATTTTCTAAAAGTGGCAGGAGCTTAACTTATAGGCTAAGTTAAGGAGTAAGTAATTAAGTCATCTTACTTTTTCAAAATCTAAGTCATGTATGGTACTGAATTTATCTCTATCTCTGCTACTTATAAAAGCACGTATGCAAAGGCTAAAACAATTAGACTAAGGATGTAACAATTATTTACTCTATGCAATCTTGACCATCAATCATTTAAACCAATGGCTAGACGATGTTAGCGATGGATATAAGTTTACAAGCTCATCACTTTTAATAGAAAGAAATAATTTTTGCTAGATTGCTTGTACACTCATCAACATAGAGAAAAATTAATTGTTGGATTGCTTGCATTGTGCTTGAAAAGAAAACACAATGCATGTGGAAAACTTCATTAAACTAATAATTATTTTTTGAGAAAGTTTAATATGCACCATGATGCATCACTCTATGCATCACGGCCTTTTTCGTCAAAATTTTAGCAAATTGACAAATCTAATTTAACCAACCTAATCTACATATAGAAATCTTCTAACAAACCAAATTTTACAATTTTTGAAATTTTATTACTATTTTTTCGAATTGCTTAAAACCTACCATTTTTGGAATATTCTAAATAGTAGTTTGCTTCCAAAAATGGCAGTTTTTAAAAAATTCGAAAAAAATAGTAATAAAACTTCAAAAATAGTATAAAGAGTTTAAATGTAGATTATTCTGATGAAATAACTTAGAATGAATCCACAAACGATTGAAATGCTCAAATGATCTGAGAATTGCATTATTTGAACTTTATATACGCTATTACAATGTATAATCCAATCTTTTTGAATAAACAAAACATGAATAATAGTCTAGACAGTATAACAAGTTTAAATATAGATTATATTGATGAAATAACTTAGAATGAATCCAGAAACGATTGAAATGCTCAAATGATAATCAAAATTGCATTATTGGCACTTTATATGCATAATTACCATGTATAATCCAATCTTTGTGAATAAATAAATTATGAATCATATTTTAGACAGTATAAAGAGTTTAAATGTAGATTATTGTGAAGAAATGACTTAGAATGAATCCAGAAACGAATGAAATGATCAAATGATACTCAGAATTGGCACTTTATATGCACAATTACCGTGTATAATCTAATTTTTTTGAATAAATAAGATATGAATCATATTCTAGACAGTATAAAGAGTTTAAATGTAGATTATTATGATGAAATGACTTAGAATGAATCCAGAAACGATTGAAATGCTCAAATGATACTCAAAATTGCATTATTTGCACTATATATGCATAATTGCCATGTATAATCCAATATTTTTCAATAAACTAGATATGTATGTTAGTTTGGACATATAAAGAGGTTAAATTCAGATTATTGTGATGAAATAATTTAGAATGAATCCAGAAACAATTGAAATGCTCAAATGATACTCAGAATTGCATTATTTGTACTTTATATGCGTAATTACCTTGTATAATCCGATCTTTTCGAATAAAAAAAATATGAATCTTAGTCTGGACAGTATAAAGAGTTTAAATGTAGATTATTGTGATGAAATGACATAAAAAGAATCCCAAAATGATTGAAATGCTCAAATGATACTCAGTATTGCATTATTTACAATTAATATGCGTAATTACCAGGTATAATTCAATTTTTTTTAATAAACAAGATATTAATCATATTCTGGATAGTATAAAGGGTTTAAATATTGATTATTGTGATGAAATGACTTAGAATGAATCCAAAAACGAATGAAATGTTGAAATAATACTCAGAATTGCATTATTTGCTCTTTATAAGCGTAATTACCATGTATAATCCAATCTTTTTGAATAAACAAGATATAAATCTTAGTCTTGACAGAATAAAGAGTTTAAATGTAAATTATTATCATGAAATGACTTAGAATAAATGCAGAAACGATTGAAATGTTGAACTGATACTCAGAATTGCATTATTTGCACTTTATATGCTTAATTACCATGTATAATCTAATATTTTGGAATAAACAAGATATGAATCTTAGTCTGGACATAATAAAGAGGTTAAATGTAGATTATTGTGTTGAAATGACTTGGAAAGAATCCAGAAACGATTGAAATGCTCAAATGATACTCAGAATTGCATTATTTGCACTTTATATGCGTAATTACCATGTATAATCCAATTATTTTCAATAAACAAGATATTAATCATATTCTGGACAGTATAAAGAGTTTAAATATTGATTATTGTGATGAAATGACTTAGAATGGATCCAGAAACGATTGAAATGCACATATGATACTAAGAATTGCATTATTTGCACTTTACATGCATAATTAGCATGTATAATCCAATCTTTTCGAATAAACAAGCTATGAATCTTAGTCTGGACAGAATAAAGAGTTTAAATGTAGATTATTGTGATAAAATGAGTTAGAATGAATCCAGAAAAATTTTAAATTCTCAAATGATACACAGAATTGCATTATTGGCACTTTATATGCGTAATTACCGTGTATAATCCAATCTTTTGGAATAAATAAATTATGAATCATATTCCAGATAGTATAAAGAGTTTAAATGTAGATTATTGTGATGAAATTACTTAGAATAAATCCAGAAATGCATGAAGTGCTCAAATGATACTCACAATTGCGTGATTTGCACTTTATATGCATAATTAACATGTATAATCCAATATTTTTGAATTAACAACATATGTATCTTAGTTTGGACATATAAAGATGTTAAATTTAGATTATTGTGATGAAATGACTTAGAATGAATCTAGAAACAAATAAATTGCTCAAATGATACTCAGAATTGCATTATTTGCTCTTTATATGCGGAATTACCATGTATAATCCAATATTTATGAATAAATAAGATATGAATCATATTATAGATAGTATAGAAAGTTTAAATGTGGATTATTATGATGAAATGACATAGAATGAATCCACAAACGATTGAAATGCTCAAATGATACTCAGAATTGCATTATTTGGATTTTTGAAGCGTAATTACCATGTATAATCCAATCTTTTTAAATAAATAAGATATGAATCATATTCTAGACAGTATAAATAATTTAACTGTAGATCATTGTGATGAAATGACTTAGAATGAATCCAGAAAAGATTGAAGTGCTCAAATGATACTCACAATTCATTATTTGCACTATATATGCATAATTACCATGTATAATCCAATATTTTTTAATAAACAAGATATGTATCTAATTTTGGACATATAAAGATGTTAAATTTTGATTATTGTGATGAAATGATTTAAAATGAATTCAGAAACGATTGAAATGCTCAAATGATACTCACAATTGCATTATTTGCGCTACATATGCATAATTCCCATGTATAATACAATATTTTTTAATAAACAAGATATGTGTCTTAGTTTGGACATATAAAGAGGTTAAATGTAGATTTTAGTGATGAAATTACTTAGAATGAATCCAGGAATAATTGAAATGCTCAAATGATACTCAGAATTGCATTATTTGCACTTTACGTGCGTAATTACCTTGATAATCCAATCTTTTTGAATAAACAAAACATGAATGTTTGTCTGGAAAGTATAACGAGTTTAAATGGATATAGTTGCGATTAAATGAGTTAGAATGAATCCAGAAACGATTGAAATGCTCAAATGATACTCAGAATTGCATTATTTGCATTTTACGTGCGTAATTACCATGTATAATCCAATCTTTTAAATAAACAAGATACTAATCTTAGTCTGGACAGAGCAAAGAGTTAAAATGTAGATTATTGTTACGAAATGACTTAGAATGAACCTAGAAATGATTGAAATGCTCAAAAGATACTCAGAATTGCATTATTTGCATTTTATGTTCGTAATTACCTTGTATAATCCAATCTTTTTTAATAAACAAAACATGAATATTCGTCTGGACAGTATAACGAGTTTAAATGTAGATTATTGTGATGAAATGACTTAGAATGAATCTAGAAACGAATGAAATGCTCCAATGATACTCAAAATTGCATTATTTGCACTTTACGTGCGTAATTACCTTGTTTAATCCAATCTTTTTGAATAAACAAAATATCAATCTTAGTCTGGACAGTATAACGAGTTTAAATGTATATTATTGCGATGAAATGACTTAGAATGAATCTAGAAACAAATGAAATGCTCAAATGATACTCAGACTTGCATTATTTGCACTTCTCGTGCGTAATTATAATATATAATCCAATCTTTTTAATTAAACAATTTATTAATCTTAGTCTGGACATAATAAAGAGTTTAAATGAAGATTTTTGTGACGAAATAACTTAGAATGGATCCAGAAATGATTGAAATGCTCAAATGATACTCAGAATTTATTATTTCCATTTTATGTGCATAATTACCTTGTATATTCCAATCTTTTTGAATAAACAAAACATGAATGTTAGTTGGAACAGCAAAATGAGTTTAAATATAGATTATTGTGAAAAAATGACTTAGAATGAATCCAGAAACGAATAAAATACTCAAATAATACTCTGAATTGCATTATTTGGAATTTTTATGCGTAATTACCATGTATAATCCAATCTTTTTGAATAAACAAAATATGAATCATATTTTAGACCATATAATGAGTTTAAATGTAGATTATTGTCAAGAAATGACTTAAAATGAATACAGAAACGAATGAAATGCTCAAATGACACTCGGAATTACATTATTTGCACTGTATATGCGTAATTACCATGTATAATCCAATCTTTTTGAATAAACAAGATATGAATATTATTTTAGACCGTATAAAAATTTTAAATGTAGATTATTATGATGAAATGACTTATTGTGAATCCAGAAACAATTGAAATGCTCTAATGATATTCAGAATTGCATTATCTGCCCTTTCTATGAGTAATTTACATGTATAATCCAATATTTTTGAATAAATAACATATGAATCATATTCTAGACAGTATAAAGAGATTAAATATAGATTATTGTGATAAAATGACTCATAATGAATCCAGAAACGATTGAAATGCTCAAATGATACTCAGAATTGCATTGTTTGCAAGTTCTATGCGTAATATACATCATACATGTCTAATACAATCTTTTCGAAAAAATAACATATGAATCATATTCTAAACAGTATAAAATGATTAAATATAGATTATTGTGATGAAATGACTTATAGTGAATCCAGAAACGATTGAAATGCTCAAATTATACTCAGAATTGCCTAATTTACACTTTCTATGCGTAATTTACATGTATAATCCAATCTTTTTGAATAAATAACATATGAATCATATTCTACACAGTATAAAGAGATTAAATATAAATTATTGAAATGAAATGACTTAGAATGAATATAGAAATGAATGAAATGCACAAAAGATACTCAGAATTGCATTATTTGGATTTTTAAGCGTAATTACCATGTATAATGTAATCTTTATAAAAAAATAAGATAAAAATCATATTTTAGATAGTATAAATAGTTCAACTATAGATTATAGTGATGAAATGACTTAGAATGAATCCAGAAACGATTGAAATGCTAAAATGATACTCACAATTTATGATTTGCACTATATATGCATAATTACCATGTATAATCCAATATTTTTGAATAAACAAGATATGTATCTTAGTTTGGAAATATAAAGAGGTTAAATTTATGTTATTGTGACGAAATGATTTAAAATGAATCCAGAAACGATTGAAATGCTCAAATGATACTAACAATTGCATTATTACATATGCATAATTCTCATGTATAATCCAATATTTTTTAATAAACAAGATCTGTGTCTTAGTTTGGACATATAAAGAGGCTAAATATAGATTTTAGTGACGAAATGACTTAGAATGAATCAAGAAATAATTGAAATGCTCAAATGATACTCAGAATTGCACTACTTGCACTTTATGTGCGTAATTAGCTTGATAATCCAATCTTTTTGAATAAACAAGATATGAATCTTAGTCTGGAAAGTATAAAGAGGTTAAATGTAGATTATTGTGTTGAAATGACTTGGAAAGAATCCAGAAACGATTGAAATGCTCAAATGATACTCAGAATTGCATTATTTGCATTTTACGTGCGTAATTACCATGTATAATCCAATCTTTTTAAATAAACAAGTTACTAATCTTAGTCTGGAAAGAACAAAGAGTTAAAATGTAGATTATTGTTACGAAATGACTTTGAATGAATTTAGAGATGATTGAAATGCTCAAAAGATACTCAGAATTGCATTATTTGCATTTTATGTTCGTAATTACCTTGTATAATCCAATCTTTTTTAATAAACAAAACATGAATGTTCGTCTGGACAGTATAACGAGTTTAAATGTAGATTATTGTGATGAAATGACTTAGAATGAATCTAGAAACGAATGAAATGCTCCAATGATACTCAAAATTGCATTATTTACACTTTACGTGCGTAATTACCTTGTTTAATCCAATCTTTTTGAATAAACAAAATATCAATCTTAGTCTGGACAGTATAACGAGTTTAAATGTATATTATTGCGATGAAATGACTTAGAATGAATCTAGAAACGAATGAAATGCTCAAATGATACTCAAACTTGCATTATTTGCACTTTACGTGCGTAATTATAATGTATAATCCAATCTTTTTAATTAAACAATATATTAATCTTAGTATGGACATAATAAAGAGTTTAAATGTAGATTATTGTGACGAAATGACTTAGAATGAATCCAGAAATGATTGAAATGCTCAGATGATACTCAGAATTGCATTATTTGCATTTTAAGTGCATAATTACCTTGTATATTCCAATCTTTTTGAATAAACAAAACATGATTGTTAGTTGGTACAGCATAACGAGTTTAAATGTAGATTATTGTGAAGAAACGACTTAGAATGAATCTAGACACGATTGAAATGCTCAAATGATACTCAGAATTGCATTATTTGCACTTTATATGCGTAATTACCTTGTATAATCCAATCTTTTTGAATAAATAAGATGTGAATCATATTTTATACAGTACAAATTGTTTAAATGCAGATTATTGTGATGAAATGAATTTGAATGGATCCAGAAGCAATTGAAATGCTCAAATGATACTCAGAATTACAGTATTTGCACTTTATATGCGTAATTACGATGTATAATCTAATCTTTTTGAATAAATAAGATAGGAATCATATTCTAGACAGTATAAGGAGTTTAAATGTAAATTATTATGACGAAATTACTTAGAATGAACTTAGAAACGATTAAAATGCTCAAATGATACTCAGAATTGCATTATTTGCAATTTATGTGCGTAATTACAATGTGTAATTCAATCTTTTTGAATAAGTAATATATTAATCATATTCTGGACAGTATAAAGAGTTTAAATATAGATTATTGTGATGAAATGACTTAGAATGAATCCAGAAACGATTGAAATGCTCAAATGATACTTAGAATTGCATTATTTGCACTTTATATGCGTAATTACCATGTATGATCCAATCTTTTTTATTAAACAAGATATGAATTATATTATGGATATTGTAAAGAGTTTAAATATAGATTATTGTGATGAAATTACTTATAATGAATCAAGAAATGATTGAAATCTTCAAATGATACTCAGAATCGCATTATTTGCACTTTATTTGCGTAATTACCATGAATAATCCAATATTTTTGAATAAACAAGACATGAATCTTAGTTTGGAAAGTATAAAGAGTTTAAATTTAGATTATTGTAATGAAATGACTTAGCATGAATCCAGAAACGAATGAAATGCTCAAATGATACTCTGAATTGCATTATTTGGAATTTTTATGCATAATTACCATGTATAACCCAATCTTTTTGAATAAACAAGATATGAATCATATTTTAGACCGTATAATGAGTTTAAATGTAGATTATTGTGATGAAATAACTTAAAATGATTACAGAAACGAATGAAATGCTCAAATGACACACAGAATTACATTATTTGCACTGTATATGCGTAATTACCATGTATAATCCAATCTTATTGAATAAACCAGATATGAATATTATTTTAGACTGTATAAAAAGTTTAAAGGTAGATTATTGTGATGAAATGACTTATAGTGAATCCAGAAACAATTGAAATGCTCTAATGATACTCAGAATTGCATTATCTGCCCTTTCTATGCGTAATTTACATGTATAATCCAATCTTTTTGAATAACTAACACATGAATCATATTCTAGACAGTATAAAAAGATTAAACATAGATTATTCTGATGAAATGACTTACAATGAATCCATAAACGATTGAAATGCTCAAACAATACTCAGAATTGCATTGTTTGCACTTTCTATGCGTAATATACATGTATAATACAATGTTTTTGAAAAAATAACATATGAATCATATTCTAGACAGTATAAAAAATTAAATATATATTATTGTGATGAAATGATTTATAGTGAATCCAGAAACGATTGAAATGCTCAAATGAAACTCAGAATTGCCATATTTGCACTTTCTATGCGTAATTTACATGTATAATCCAATCTTTTTGAATAAATAACATGTGAAATATATTCTAGACAGTTTATAGAGATTAAATAAAGATTATTGTGATGAATTGACTTAAAATGAATCTGGAAACGAATGAAATACTCAAAAGATACTCAGAATTGCATTATTTGGATTTTTTATGCGTAATTACCATGTATAATCCAATCTTTTTAAATAAATAAGATATGAATCATATTCTAGACAGTATAAATAGTTTAACAGTAGATTATTGTGATGAAATGACTTAGAATGAATCTAGAAACGATTGAAGTGCTCAAATGATACTCACAAGTCATTATTTGCACTATATATGGATAATTACAATGTATAATCCAATATTTTTGAATAAACAAGATATTTATCTTAGTTTGGACATATAAGAGGTTAAATTTAGATTATTGTGACGAAATGATTTAAAATGAATCCAGAAACGATTGAAATGCTCAAATGATACTAACAATTGCATTATTACATATGCATAATTCTCATGTATAATCCAATATTTTTTAATAAACAAGATATGTGTCTTAGTTTGGACATATAAAGAGGCTAAATATAGATTTTAGTGACGAAATGACTTAGAATGAATCAAGAAATAATTGAAATGCTCAAATGATACTCAGAATTGCATTATTTGCACTTTACGTGCGTAATTACCTTGATAATCCAATCTTTTTGAAGAAACAAAACATGAACGTTAGTCTGGAAAGTATAACGAGTTTAAAAAAATATTATTGCAATGAAATGAGTTAGAATGAATCCAATAACAATTGAAATGCTCAAATGATACTCGGAATTGCATTATTTGCATTTTACGTGCGTAATTACCATATATAATCCAATCTTTTTAAATAAACAAGATATTAATCTTAGTCTGGAAAGAACAAAGAGTTAAAATATAGATTATTGTTATGAAATGACTTTGAATGAATCTAGAAAAGATTGAAATGCTCAAAAGATACTCAGAATTGCATTATTTGCATTTTATGTTCGTAATTACCTTGTATAATCCAATCTTTTTAATAAACAAAACATGAATGTTCGTCTGGACAGTATAACGAGTTTCAATGTAGATTATTGTGATGAAATGACTTAGAATGAATCTAGAAACGAACGAAATTCTCCAATGATACACAAAACTGCATTATTTGCAATTTACGTGCATAATTACCTTGTTTAATCCAATCTTTTTGAATAAACGAAATATCAATCTTAGTCTGGACAGTATAACGAGTTTAAATGTATATTATTGTAATGAAATGACTTAGAATGAATCTAGAAATGAATGAAATGCTCAAATGATACTCAGACTTGAATTATTTGCACTTTATGTGCGTAATTACCATGTATAATCCAATCTTTTTAAATAAACAAGATACTAATCTTAATCTGGACATAATAAAGAGTTAAAATGAAGATTATTGTTACGAAATGACATAGAATGAATCTAGAAACGATTGATGTGCTCAAATGATACTCAAAATATCATTATTTGCACTTTCTTTGCGTAATTTACATGTCTAATTCAATCTTCTTGAATAAATAACATTTGAATCATATTCCAGACTGTATAAAGAGATTAAATATAGATTATTGTGATGAAATGACTTATAATGAATCCAGAAACAATTGAAATGCTCAAATGATACTCAGAATTGCATTATTTGTACTTTAGATGCGTAATTACCTTGTATAATCCAATCTTTCGAATAAAAAAAAATATATGAATCTTAGTCTGGACAGTATAAAGAGTTTAAATGTAGATTATTGTGATGAAATGACATAAAAAAAATCCTGAAACGATTGAAATGCTCAAATGATACTCAGAATTACATTTTTCGCACTTTATATGGGTAATTACCTTTTTATAATCCAATCTTTTCGAACTAACATGATATTATTCATATTATGGACAGTATAAAGAGCTTAAATATAGATTATTGTGATGAAATGACTTAGAATGAATCAAGAAACAATTGAAATGCTCAAATAATAATACTCAGAATTGCATTATTTGCAATTTATATGGGTAATTACCATGTATAATCCAATTTTTTTGAATAAATAAGATATGAATCATATTCTAGACAGTACAAAAAGTTTAAAGGTAGATAATTTTGATAAAATGACCTAGAATAAATCCAGAAACGATTGAAATGCTCAAATGATACTCAGAATTACATTTTTTGCACTTTATATGCTTAATTACCTTTTTATAATCCAATCTTTTTGAACTAACAAGATATTATTCATATTATGTACAGTATAAAGAGCTTAAATATAGATTATTGTGATTAAATGACTTAGAATGAATCCAGAAACGATTGAAATGCTCAAATGATACCCAGAATTGCATTATTTGCAATTTATATGCGTAATTACCTTTTATAATCCAATCTTTTTGAATAAACAATAATTGAATCATATTATAGACAGTATAAAGAGTTTAAATGTAGATTATTTTGATGAAAAAATTTAGAATGAATCCAGAAACGATTGAAATACTCTAATGATACTCAGAATTACAATTTTTGCATTTTATATGCGTAATTACCTTTTTATAATCCAATATTTTTGAACTAACAAGATATTATTCATATTATGGACAATATAAAGAGCTTAAATATAGATTATTGTGATGAAATGACTTAGAACGAATCCAGAAACGATTGAAATGCTCAAATGATACTAAGAATTGCATTATTTGCACTTTATAATCGTAATTACCACGTATAATCCAATATTTTTCAATAAACAAGATATGAATAATATTTTATATAGTATAAGGAGTTTAAATGTAATTTATTGTGACGAAATTACTTAGAATGAACTCAAAAACGATTAAAATGCTCAAATGATACTCAGAATTGCATTATTTGTAATTTATATGCGTAATTACATTGTGTAATCCAATCTTTTTGAATAAGTAATATATTAATCATATTTTGGATAGTATAAAGAGTATAAATATAGATTATGATGAAATAACTTATAATGAATTCAGAAACGATTGAAATGCTCAAATGATACTTAGAATTGCATTATTTGCACTTTATAAATGTAATTACAATTTATGATCTAATCTTTTTGAATAAACAAGATATGAATCAAATTTTGGACAGTGTAAAGAGTTTAAATAAAGATTATTGTGATGAAATTACTTATAAAGAATCAAGAAACGATTGAAATCTTCAAATAGTACTCAGAATTGCATTATATGCACTTTATTTGCGTAATTACCATGAATAATCCAATATTTTTAAATAAACAAGATATGAATCATAGTTTGGAAAGTATAAAGAGTTTAAATATAGATTATTGTGATGAAATGACTTAGAGTGAATCCATAAACGAGTGAAATTGTCAAATGATACTCTAAATTGCATTATTTGTAATTTTTATGCGTAATTACCATGTATAATCCAAATTTTTTTAATAAACAAGATATGAATCATATTTTAGACAGTATAATGAGTTTAAATGTAGATTATTGTGATGAAATGACTTGACACTCAGAATTGCATTATTTGCACAGTATATGCGTAATTACCATGTATAATCCAATCTTTTTGAATAAACCAGATATGAATATTATTTTAGACCTTATAAAAAGTTTAAATGTAGATTACTGTGATGAAATGACTTATAGTGAATCCAGAAACAATTGAAAATGCTCAAATAATACTCAGAATTGCATTATTAGCACTTTCTATGCGTAATTTACATATATAATCCAATCTTTTTGAATAACTAACACATGAATCATATTCTAGACAGTATAAAGAGATTAAACATAGATTATTGTGATGAAATGACTTATAATGAATCCTGAAATGATTGAAATGCTCAAATGATACTCAGAATTGTATTATTTGTAATTTCTATGCGTAATATACATGTATGATACAATCCTTTTGAACAAAATAACGTATGAATCATATTCTAGACAGTATAAAGAGATTAAATATAGATTATTGTGATGAAATGACTTATAGTGAATCCAGAAACGAGTTGCATTATTTGCACTTTCTATGCGTAATTTACATGTATAATCCAATATTTTTTAATAAATAACATATGAATCATATTATATAAAGTATAAAGAGATTAAATATAGATTGTTGTGATGAAATGAATTAGAATGAATCTAGAAACGATTGAATTGCTCAAAAGATACTCAGAATTGCATTATTTGGATTTTTTATGCGTAATTACCAAGTATAATCCTATCTTTTTAAATAAATAAGATATGAATAATATTCTAGACAGTATAAAGAGTTTAAGTGTAGATTATTGTGATTAAATGACTTAGAATGAATCCAGAAACAATTGAAATGCTCAATTGATACTCAGAATTGCAATATTTACATTTTACATGCGTAATTACCATGTACAATCCAATATTTTTGAATAAACAAGATATAAATCTTAGTATGGACAGTATAAAGAGTTTAAATGTAAATTATTATGATGAAATAATTTAGAATGATTACTGAAATGATTGAAATGCATAAATGATACTCAGAATTGAATATTTGCACTTTATATGTGTAATTACCATGTATAATACAATCGTTTTGAATAAACAAGAATTGAATCATATTTTAGACAGTATAAAGAGTTAAAATGTAGATTATTGTGATGAAAAGACTTAGAATGAATCCAGAAACAATTGAAATACTGAAATGTTACTCAGAATTGCATTATTTGCACTTTATATACGTAATTACCATGTATAATCCAATCTTTTTGAATAAACAATATATGAATCATATTTCAGATCGTATAATGAGTTAAAATGTAGATTATTATGATGAAATGACTTAAAATAAATTCAGAAACGAATGAAATGCTCAAATGACACTCAGAATTGCATTATTTGCACTTTAAATGTGTAATTACCATGTATAATCCAATCTTTTTGAATAAACCAGATATGAATCATATTTCAGACTGTATAATGAGTTGAAATGTCGATTATTGTGATGAAACAACTTAAAATGAATTCAGCGACGAATGAAATGCTCAAATGACACTGAGAATTGCATTATTTGCACTTTATATGTGTAATTACCATGTATAATCCAATATTTTTTAATAAACAAGATATGAATCATATTCTGGACAGTATAAAGAGTTTAAATAAAGATTATTTAGAATAAATGACTTAGAATGAATCCAGACATGATTGAAATGCTTATATGATACTCAGAATTGCATTATTTGCACTTCATATGCGTAATTACTTTGTATAACCCAATCTTTTTGAATAAATAAGATATGAATCATATTTTATACAGTACAAATTGTTTAAATGCAGATTATTGTGATGAAATGAATTTGAATGAATCCAGAAACAATTGAAATGCTTAAATGAAACTCAGAATTGCAGTATTTGCACTTTATATGCGTAATTACAACTATAATCTAATATTTTTTAATAAATAAGATAGGAATCATATTGTAGACAGTATAAGGAGTTTAAATGTAAATTATTGTGATGAAATGACTTAAAATGAACTCAGAAACTATTAAAATGCTCAAATGATACTCTGAATTATATTATTTACAATTTATATGCGTAATTATATTGTGTAATCTAATATTTTTGAATAAGTAATATATTAATCAAATTGTGGGCAGTATAAACATTTTAAATATGGATTATTGTGATGAAATGACTTAGAATGAATCCCGAAACGATTGAAATTCTCAAATGATACTTAGAATTGCATTATTTACAATTTATATGCGTAATTACCATGTATGATCCAATCTTTTTGAATAAACAAAATATGAATCATATTCTGGACAGTGTAAAGAGTTTAAATAAAGATTATTGTGATGAAATTACTTATAATGAATCAAGAAACGATTGAAATCCTCAAATGATACTCAGAATTGCATTATTTGCACTTTATTTCTGTAATTACCATGAATAATCCAATATTTTTGAATAAACAAGACATGAATCATAGTTTGGAAAGTTTAAAGAGTTTAAATGTAGATTATTGTAATGAAATTACTTAGAATGAATCCAGAAACTAATGAAATGCTCAAATGAAACTCTGAATTGCATTATTTGGAATTTTTATGCGTAATTACCATGTATAATCCAATCTTTTTGAATAAACAAGATATGAATCATATTTTAGACCGTATAATGAGTTTAAATGTAGATTACTGTGATGAAATGACTTAAAATGAATCCAGAAACGAATAAAATGCTCAAATGACACTTAGAATTGCATTATTTGCACTGTATATGGGTAATTACCATGTATAATCCAATCTTTTTGAATAAACCAGATATGCATATTATTTTAGTCAGTATAAAAAGTTTAAAAGTAGATTATTTTGATGAAATGACTTTTAGTGAATCCAGAAACAATTAAAATGCTCAAATGATACTCAGAATTGCATTATTTGCACTTTTTATGCTTAATTTACATGTATAATTTCATTTTTTTGAATAAATAACATATGAATCATATTCTAGACAGTATAAAGAGATTAAATATAGATTATTGTGATGAAATGACTTATAATGAATCCAGAAACGATTGAAATGTTCAAATAATATTCAGAATTGCATTATTTGCACTTTCTATGCGTAATATACTTGTTTAATACAATCTTTTTGAAAAAATAACATATGAATCATATTCTAGACAGTATAAATATAGATTATTGTGATGAAATGACTTATAGTCAATACAGAAATGATTGAAATGCTCAAATTATATTCAGAATTTGAACTTTCTATGTGTAATTTTCTTGTATACTCCAATCTTTTTGAATAAATAACATATGAATCATATTCTAGATAGTATAAATAGATTAAATATAAATTATTGTGATGAAATGACTTAGAATGAATCGAGAAACTATTGAAATGCTCAAAAGATACTCAGAATTGCATTATTTGGATTTTTTAAGCGTAATTACCATGTACAATCCAATCTTTTTAAATAAATAAGATGTGAATCATATTCTAGACAGTATAAAGAGTTTAACTGTAGATTATTGTGATGAAATGACTTAGAATGAATCCAAAAACAATTGAAATGCTCAAATGATACTCAGAAGTGCAATATTTGCATTTTATATGCGTAATTACCATGTACAATCCAACATTTTTTAATAAAAAAGATATGAATCTTAGTATGCACAGTGTAAAGAGTTTAAATGTAGACTATTATTGATGAAATAACTTAGAATGAATACAGAAATGATTGAAATGCTTAAATGATATTCAAAATTGCATTATTTGCAATTTGTATACATAATTACCATGTATAATCCAATCTTTCTGAATAAAGAAATATTGAATCATATTTTAGATAGTATAAAGAGTCCGAATGTAGACTATTGTGATGAAAAGACTTAGAATGAAACCGGAAACGATTGAAATGCTGAAATGATACTCAGAATTGCATTACTTGCACTTTATATACGTAATGACCATGTATAATCCAATCTTTTTAGATAAACAATATATTAATCATATTTCAGACCGTATAATGAGTTGAAATGTAGATTATTGTGATGAAATGACTTAAGATGAATTCAGAAAAAGATGAAATGCTCAATGACACTCAGAATTGCATTATTTACACTTTATATGCGTAATTACCATGTATAATCCAATCTTTTTGAATAAACCAGATATGTATCATATTTTAGACCCTATAAAAATTTAAATGTTGATAATTGTGGGGAAATGACTTATAGTGAATCCAGAAACGATTGAAATGATCAAATGATACTCAAAATATCATTATTTGCACTTTCTTGGCGTAATTTACATGTCTAATCCAATTTTTTGAATAAATAATATGTGAATCATATTCTAGACTGTATAACGAGATTAAATATAGATTATTGTGATGAAATAATTTATAATGAATCCAGAAACGATTAAAATGCTCAAAAGATACTCAGAATTACATTATTTGCAATTTATATGGGTAATTACCATGTATAATCCAATCTTTTTGAACAAACAAGATTTCAATTTTACTTTTGACAAAATAAAGAGTTTAAATGTAAATTATTGTGACGAAATGATTTAGAATGAATCAAAAAACGATTGAAATGCTCAAATGATACTCAGAATTGCATTATTTGCACTTTATATGCGTAATTATCTTGTATAATCCAATCTTTTTTAATAAACAATATATTAATCATATTCTGGACAGTATAAAAGGTTGAAATATAGATTATTGTAAGGAAATGACTTAGAATCAATCCAGAAACGATTGAAATGCTTAAATGATACTCAGAATTGCATTATTTACACTTTATATGCGTAATTACTATGTATAATTCAATATTTTTGAATAAAGCAGATATGAATCATATTTTAGAACGTATAAAAAGTTTAAATGTAGATTATTGTGATGAAATGACTTATAGTGAATCTAGAAACAATTGAAATGCTCAAATGATACTTAGAGTTGCATTATTTGAACTTTATATGCGTAATTACCATGTATAATCCAATCTTTTTGAATAAGCAATATATGAATCTTAGTCTGGACAATATAAAGAGATTAAATATAGATTATTGTAATGAAATGACTTATAATTAATACAAAAATGATTGAAATGCTCAAATTATACTCATAATTGCATTATTTGCACTGTATATACGTAATTATCATTTATAATCCAATCTTTTTCAATAAACAAGATATGAATCTTAGTTTGGACAGTATAAAGAGTTTGAATGTAGATTATTGTTATGAAATAACTTAGAATGAATCTAGAAACGATTGAAATGCTCAAATGATACTCGGAATTGGATTATTTGCTCTTTTATATGTGTAATTACCATGTATAATCCAATCTTTTTGAATAAACAAGATATTTATCTTAGTCTGGTCAGTATAATGAGTTTACATGTATATTATCGTAACGAAATGACTTCGACTGAATCCTGAACGATTGAAATGCTCAAATGATATTCAGAATTGCATTATTTGCACTTTATATGCGTAATTACCTTGTATAATCCAATCTTTTTGAATAACAAGATATGAATCTTAGTTTGGACTGCATAAAGAATTTAAATGTAGATTATTGTGATGAAATCACTTGGAATGAATCCAGAAATGATTGAAATACTCAAATGATACTCAGAATTGAATTATTTGCACTTGATATGCGTAATTACCATATATAATGCAATATTTTTGAATAAACAAGACATGAATCTTAGTCTAGACAATATAAAGAGTTTAAATATAGATTATTGTAATTAAATTACTTAGAATGAATCAAAAAAAGATTGAAATGATCAAATGATTCTCAGAATTGCATTATTTGCTCTTTATATGCGTAATTACCATGTATAATTTAATCTTTTTCAATAAACAAGATTTAAATCTTAGTCTGGACAGTATAAAGAGTTTAAATATTGATTATTGTGTTGAAATGACTTAGAATGAGTGCAGAAACGATTGAAATGTTAAAATGATGCACAAAATATGCATTATTTGCACTTTATAAGCGTAATTGCTCACTATAATCCTATTTTTTTTGAATATGTAAGATCTAAATCATATTCTAGATCATATAGAGAGTTTAAATGTTGATTATTATGATCAAATGACTTAGAATAAATGCAGAAACGATTGAAATGCTCAAATGATACTCAGAATATGCATTATTTGCATTTTATATGCGTAATTGCTTGGTATAGTCCAATATTTTTTAATTTGTAAGATCTAAATCATATTCTAGACTATATAGAGAGTTTAAATGTTGATTATTATGATGAAATAACTTAGAATAAGCGATTGAAATGCTCAAATGATGCTTAGAATATGCATTATTTTGCACTTTATATGTATTATTGCTTTGTATAGTCCAATCTTTTTTAATATGTAAGATCTAAACCATATTCTAGACCATATAAAGAGTTTAAATGTTGATTATTGTGATGAAATGACTTAGAATGAATACAAAAATGCTTGAAATGCTGAAATGATACTCAGAGTATGCATTATTTGCACTTTATATGAGTAATTGCTTGGTATTATCCAATTTTTTTAATATATATATATATATATATATATATATATATGCTATGGTGCATTGCGATGTATTTAGGCTTTTGTACATCACGATCATTATTCGTTAATCGTTTTACAAATTGACAAATCTAATTAAACGAATCCAATCTATATATTGAAATCTCATAACAAACCAAATTTTATATTTTTTGAAATTTTTTTACTTTTTTTTTTCGAATTTTCTAAAACTTTCCATTTTTTGGATGCCGACTAATAATAAGAAAATTCTAAAAATGACAAGTTTTAGAAAATTAGAAAAAAATAGTAAAAAAATTTCAAAAAAATATAAAATTTGGTTTCTTATGAGATTTAAAAATATAGATTTGATTAGTTTAATTAGATTTGTCAATTTGTAAAGCTATCGACCAATATGACCGCGATCTACAAAAGGCTCAATACATCGCAATGCACCATAGGGTCTGTGAGTCACAACTCTCCTTAGGATTTGTGAGTTGCGTCCAAAACTCTCTGGTTCAAAATGACCGATCCAAACCGTCGAATCCAATCTACCTATTGAAATCTCCATGCAGACTAAATTTTACATTTTTTCAAAATTTTTTAGTATTTTTTTATTTTAGAAAATCGTTAATCTAATTAGTTCTGAACCGTTCAAAAACAGTAGTTTTAAAAATCTGAAAAAAAATACTTAAAATAATTTTTTTTATATCTTAAATTATGCACGTTGAATAGTTTTATACATATATATTATGTATCATATATTTTAATTATATACAATAATATGTATAACTATTCAACATGCATAATTTAATTATATACAATAATATATATTTAATTTATAAAATATATGATACATAATATATATGTATAAAATAAGTATTATACACATATACAATATTATGTATTTAACATGCATAATTTAATTATATACTTATATTTTTATAATAGATGTTTAAATTATGTTTAATTTCTAATTACTAATTATATATTTTGTAATAACAAAAAAATTTGAGGGTTAAAAAGTAAAATTACAAATAAAAAAATGTAACAAAGTGCAAAAGCTTTGGTTTTGTCGTTTGCACTTTGGCTTTTGTCGTAAATTAATGCAAAATTGTTAGATCGGATTCCTAGAATCTGATCTAAGCTTAGAACGGATTCTGGAAATCCGATCCAAGCGATTTCAAGAATCTGATCCTACGCTATTATTTTATAATTTGGATTTTGTTCATTTATTTTCGAAATTCGAGTGAACAGTAACATCACTTTTAATTTTTTCAGTTTAATATTTGATATTCCACATTTTATAAGATCGCCACTTTCCACTTTGGAGATCTTGCTACATTACGGGTATGTTTGGCAAATGGGCGAACTAGAACAAGAACTAGAACAATGCTTGTTCTAGTTCTAGTTCTAATTTCATGATTTTGGTAGAACTAGAACAAGGAGGCGAACTAGACCTTGTTCTAGTTCGGCCCATGTTTGATTGCGCGCGAACTAGGCTAGTTCGTGGGTTTGCCAAACATAGCCTACAATTACAAAACACGGGCGCCACCAATAAAAACCCTCGCCTACAATCTCATCAAAATAACCTTAGAATGCCCCCTATTAAAAGCCAGAGTCCCCTTCTATTGAAATCTGAAGTGCGCCTCTAATTCTTTGTAGAAAGGAACAAACTTCAAACACTAGTCTTTAGGTAAGGTCTTATTGGAATATTCCACTCGATAGTCTGTAAATATTTGGTTTTACGGGGTCCTTACTGCATAATTCCTTGAATAAGTCCTGAACTGTTGCTAGATTTCGCGAGCGATGGAAGTACTGTGCCGAGGTGACATGGAGAGTGAAACTAGGGTTAGGGTTTCTACTAACCTCATGGCGGAGAGGCTCTTGGCTGCTCAAAGATCTCTTCTCTTGATGCTTGTCATGGTAGGTATTGTTCGTTTGGGATTATTTTAGTTGATCTGTTTTTTGTTCTTTTTTTTTTTTTGTTGCCACATTAGGAGATGAAAATGTGAGAAAATTAGTGAAATAGAGTATATTAAAAATGCAAAATAAAGTTCCAATTTTGCGCCTTTATAATTTTTAATTATATTTAAGTGATTATTAAGCTCCAATTAAGCTAGAAACCATATTACTACATGTTGTTGGGGGTGTGGTGGGGTTGTCCAATTGGAGGAATTATAAATCTGTACTTATATTGAATTTTAATTTTTCTTTGCTCATTCTTTGATCAAATGAGATTTCAGGTGGCATCACTTCAAGTAAATGTTGGCATATCTTTTGAAGAACCAGAGCCTATTCATAGGTACAATCCTATTTTTTTTGTGCAATTTGAAATATAAATTGAGGTCATTTTCTGTATTGATTTACTTGTGATTGCAAAACAAAATAATATAGGTGTTTCAAAGATAAGACTTGTAATGTCTGGTTGGATTGTTTTGGTTCTTCCTATTACTGGTTTATGTAATTATGAAGGATCAGCATTCAATTTAGTATTTTATTTGGGGTCAGCACAGATCTCCATTTATCTTACGTCCTGGGTTTGCTTTCCCTTTGCAGTTGACATGTTAGTATTTGAATCTCATCGATGCCTGAACCGATATTTAACACCATTACTATTTATCTGGAACTGTAATGCTTATGGGAAGTCTTTGTGGGATGACAGCGAACACTTTTCTTTGCTTTTTCCTTTTTCTTTGAACAGGAAGCTCAACAAGACAAACTCTGAGACTGTTCCAGAAAACAAGGACAATGATGATGACGATGATGACGACGATGATGACGAAGATGGGGATGAGGATAATGAAGGCGGTAGTGATGATGACGATGATGATGAAGAATTTGAGGAAGGAGATGACTCTGATGATGACCCAAATATCAATGAAGAGGATGATGGCGACGACGACGACGATGATACGGATGAAGATGACGATGAGGATGATGACGACGACGACGAAGACGATGATGACGAGGATGATGACGAGGATGAGGACCAACATCCGCCTAAAAAGAAGAAATGAAGTGGAATAGGTAGATGATTAGGTTTTTTATGAGGTTGGCTTTATGTATGGTTAGGACTTAGGGAGTTCATTTTGGTAGATTTGTTTGTTTGAGTTTCGGTATCTCATTCATTATCGTGTTGATGAGGCAGGGTGGTCTGGGTGGATGTGAATTCTATTTTTGTATTGGATTAATAAGTTTTTAGAGTTTCTTGCTTTCGCATCCAGTAATTATTTTGTTGGGGTCTTGGGGAGCTTTTTGCTGTAATTTAATTCGTTTAAGATAATTGTCTGGGTTTGTCTTCTCTTTTTTGTTTAATTATCCCCTGTACTAGAGTATCAGAACTGGTATGTCCATGTGGTGATGCCTTGATTGGCTTTTAAGTTTTAAATAATCAAGGAGTCAAACTTTGCCTTATTAATTTTGTAGCTCCCAAGTACTTGGTAAGTTTAGCTATGGAATAGTTTGATGGCCATCTCGAGGTATGCATTAAAGATATAATGATAATGGACAATTGAAATTTTTTTAGCACATACTGTTACGTAAAATTAGGGAGTTAAGTTGATAAATAATCACTTATCACGCATGTGATTCGGATTACCTCACTGAACTAAACAATCAGAATATAATATGAGTGGGCGGTAAAAGATTCTCCAAACAAATTTTATGAGATGTAACAGATAAGACCTGGTTTTAGAATTTGTTCTAATATAAGAGCTGCACTTAATGTAATACTAATGGTGCCAAAGATTTCAAAGCCAGTAAGAGCAGTTGTAAAGTTCATAAAAAGGTAATAGGAGAAGCATCAGAATTTTCTTTCTTTCTTTTGTTCTTTTCTTATTGTATGTTTGCAATATTAACTGTGCATTGAAATAAACTTAAAAAATACCCAAAAAGGAAAAAAAATATGGATGCAATCCGTACATGAATCAACAACGTTTCGAGGTTTGACTGTTGTGTAAACAACAATATGTGATAGTACCAGTCAAAGAGTAGAAGAAAACGTAAGCAATGACAACTGTCCAGACTGCCCAAGAGGAAATTACTTACAGACTATGATAAAAAATGAAAATATTGCAAAGCGACCTATTATCCTATATAAAAAAAAAGGTGAACCCTCGAGAAATGACTAAACTATATTCGTTTCTCCTTCCACATCTTTCATATGAGGGAGAAAGTAAGGATCATTAAATTGCATTATTTCAAGGCTAAGAACGCAGGAGAAGGAAGAACTGACCCCAGTCGGAGCCGGAAAAAAAATAATAGGATGTGGCATTCTGTTACAATTATATAAAATTATGTATAATTTATTAATTTTGTTAAGTTTTCCTCAAAAAAATAAAAATTAAATGTGTTCTATATACGGTTGTATCATATTTGGTGTAATTTGAAAATTAATTAATTATTCATCGAATGTGTTTGAAAATAATTAACCGTGGAATTATATGGACTCTTGATTGGTGCCTTGGAGGTCAATGATTTTCAATTTTGCACCGAATCTAATACAATAAGTATCTGAATTTTTATGGAGAAGGTTTATAAAATTTTATCCATTCTAAATTATATTACGGTTTTGTTGGTTGTCTTAATTGGTGTAAAATCTGGCTGTCAAAATACATCTACTCCCTTCTGTCAGGTCAAGAATGTTATACATCATTACCCAGTAAGACACGTCTTAACTTTCTGTCTTTCTGATGTGTTTGGATCACCCTTTAAAAGAGCAACGGGGCACAAGAATAAATTGTATTTACGAATACGATTAAAGAAATTGTCCTAATTTTTCCATTGATACACAGAAAGACTATTCAATTTGGGGAAAAAATAATTACTATAGTAATCCTCCTCTTCAAGTGGTGGAGAAGCAGCATGAAAGGGATATTTTTTTGGCTAAGACTGTCAATACATCAAACTAGAGCGATCTCCTGGGTCAAGTCGCTTTGGTTTGATGTGTATGAAGATGCTCGCAATTTTTTTTTTTGACGAAAAATAGGAGTCCAAAATATTCATTGATATGGAAAAAAAAATTATTGCAGGTCACGTTTTCAAGATTTTACTTGGTACTTCTGTTTAGAATTTTTATGAATTATAATAATACAGAAAATTCTTCCATAAAAATCAATTTCTGAATCATATTTTAATCTCAAGAGCAAATTTTTAAGAAAGATTAATTCATTAGCATACATGAATGGTTGCGATTATAGTCCGATTCAAAATTGATTTTCACAGCAGAATTATAATAATACAATTGAGGCATAAACCGGTGAGGATTAATCTTATTTATTTTTCAATTGCAACTTGATCTCGTTCATTGAAGCTTTGAAAGTGTTTAGATACCTCCGGTTGCATTGAAATGGAGACATATAACGAAACTGAGTTCAAGAACCAGTTACATCTCTCCATCTCTTGTATGGTACAATGGTCGGATAGTTACTGTAATTTACTAAGTTACAGCTAAGAAAAACCCAAAACCCCAGCAGTCTTCTCCGGCTTGAATAAACTCTCTATTAGAAAATACTGCTTGGTACTACCTAGCTTTTCTATTAAAAAAAAAAAACTCTCTATTAGAAAGTAGAAACGAATTTAAAGCAATGGGATATATTTTCAATAAAACCTCAAACTCAGAATACCTTATATTGTCTTCGCCGTTGTAGTTCAAAAATATAGGGAAAAAAGAAAAAAAAAATCAAAACTGCTCTCTCTTCTTATTGGGCTAATTATTCTTGAGTTCTTCGGCCCAAATTCTATGTTAAAAATAATGAATAAAACTTGAGGAGGGGATAAAACGGCAATAAATTCGACTCGCAGAGACGTACAAAAAGCAAGATTTTTGCCAGAATTGCAAAAGCACCCTTCTATATTTTGGATATCTAACACAAAAAATCTCGCATCTTATTCTCGCATAAGGTTGTCGCTGGCCGCTGGGCCAGTATCTGCTACATCTTAGTCCGAATAACACAATCCTCCTACAAAGATCTGACCGTCCGATTTTATCAAACGGACCTAATCTTATCCGTCGATTTAGATCTCGAGATTGTTTGTGCGATTATAAAAGAGCAGCAGATCCAGATCAGTTTGTTGGACACGACCTCCCCGACTGTGGGACCCACGTGCCAGTGATCGAAATAAAACACAAAATACTAGCCTCCAACAAAACCCTAGAAAGTAGAAAACCCTTCAAAAACCAAAACCCTAGACTCCACCTATTAAAAGCCAATCGGTGTCTCTCGAGTCTCGAAAGCGCACACCTCTATCTCTTTCTAGAGCGGTGCAAACTGCTGAGGCCTCAGTCTTTCAAGGTATGGGTTCGACACAGATTTTCTGTAAAATTTCGCTTTTGTGGGGTCTTTCGTGTATAATTGCTTGATTTTTTGTACTTTTGTTTGTTAGTTTTCGAGAGAGATGGAAGTACAGTGCCGAAGCGAGATGCAATCGGAAACTAGGGTTAGGGTTTTGACTAACCTCATGGCCTTGGCCGCTCAGAGTTCTCTGCTACTGGCGCTTTTCATGGTAAATTTTTTTTTCTTTACTCGGATTTTACTGTATAAGAGTCCTCTCTTTTGTTTTGGTTTTTTTGCATTATATATGAATATATGAATTGTTACCATATATGAGTTGTTAGGGTTTGTGAAACAGGGCCTAAAATTTGAGGAGAAAAGGTGAAATTTCCCAAATTTGTGAAATTGGGGATTTTTGAGTTTACAATTTTTACTATTTTAGAGTGGGGGGCGCAGATCTGTATTTCTCCAGCAGAGCAAAAGTTATAAATTGTGTATTTTGATTTGTTTCAACAGAGAGTGAGTTCTTATTTAAATACTCTTCGCAGATGGCATCACTGCAAGTCAATCTAGGTATTCCGCTGGAAGAGCCAGAATCAATCCATAGGTACAAATCCAAATGCTTTTATTGTACTCTGACAGAAGAGGTTTTTTCTTGAGTAATTTTGAATCTGCTTGACCAAATCATTAGTTGTGTCAGGAGAGAGCACTTGTAGTTTGCTTATTCAGTACAGTATTTATTATTTGTGGTATGTCTTGTAATATTCAAAGATTTTCACTTTAGTTGGAGGAATCACATCACCCCAATTCCCATGAAAGTCTTTCTAATGATAAGCCCTTTTTTTTTCCAAGCCTGCTTCAACTTGCAATCCAGCTAATATGCCTTTGTTTATTACAATTTACCCATATATAATCATCTGGTGTTGCATACTTGGGTCAGAATGAGTGTGTAAAACAAAAATCAGAACTAAATCTTTTTGCTTTGCTTAAGATTTAATAAGCAATTTATTTTCTTGCAGGAAGCTAAAAGAGACCAAGTCTGAGACAGTCGAAGAAAACAAGGACAATGATGATGATGACGACGACGACGACGACGATGATGAGGATCAGGAAGGTGGCAATGACAATGACGATGACGATGATGATCCTGAGGAGGGGAATGAGGAGGATGATTCTGATGAAGACCCAGAAGCCAATGGAGAGGATAATGGAGAGGATGATGATGACGACGATGACGATGATGATGGTGAGGATGATGACGAGGACGAGGAGGATGAAGAGGAAGAGGAGGAAGAAGAAGAGGACCAACCTCCCAAGAAAAAGAAGAAGTAAATCAGTGTAGTTTCTCATTTAGGGATTATATAGGGTCGGATTTGTGTTTGGTTAGGGTTTCCTTTTGGACGGGCTTGTATCAGTGTTTGTATGCTGTCTGTTATTCTCTTGTAGTAGGTAGAGATAATTGCAATTTGTATGGATATCAACTCTTTAGAGTGTTTCTATTCTGTTGTATCCCGAAGAATTTGTTGGATTTTACTGTAATTTAATTTTTTAGGATGTTAACCTTTTTCAGTTTATTTTCTTCATAGTTTTGAGTCTTTGCTTAATATTTTCGTGGTGATTGCATCACTTTTTAACTTGTATATGTGAATGCGATGGCCAAGCTTTTGTATTGAATAATAATTTGATTAGTTCTCAGTTACATAGTCAAAGAATTTACATGTAAACCTGAATGTAGCGTATACATATACATATATATAACATGATTTTATACATAATAATACAAGATGAAGATGATTTTATACATAATAATACAAGATGAAGCTAGCCAATAGAACAGTAATCACGTTCTTTAATATTTCTACCTACCTTTTTACCTTGCTAAAACCTCAATGGCTGCCACAGATTTTTAAACTACTAATCCGGGCAAACAAACTGCAAAAAACGATAAAAACAACAAAAAAAAGCACCTAGTTTTCTACATATGCAGTGTGCATCGGGCATAATCAATCGGTAAAAGTTTGAGGTTCGCTGCTTGCAAATAAAAGCCATATAACAGTGCCAGTCAAATAAAAAAAGATAGAAGGCGCAAACAATGACAGCTGCACAATAAGAAGGAACCACTGATTAGATATTCATAGACCTGAGAACCTGGCCAATACACATTATATTATAATATCTTAGGAGGGTGACATCTGATTCAATTTCCTCATAAAAAAAGACCAAATTAACCCTTTTGCCTTCAATCCCACTCCTCTTGGAGAGGCAAGGCAAGGGCATTTTGTATGACCTGAGGTCAAAGACAAAGAAAAGCATTTCTATATTTTGATATGGCACAATTATTATTAGAGACAGAGAGAGATTTGAGGGGGTGGGGGCATACACTCCATGAATGTGTAGAGTCAAGAAGGTAGCCTGTCAAGGCAACACCGAGTATTCCAGGAATAGCCCCTACTGTATTTGTTATACCCTGTTAACAAAGAGTTAAATTTTCAATGGCCAGGAAAGGTAGAGGTGCAATTCCTCCAAGATATATAAATTTCAGAGACAATACCAGAAGAATGCTTGCATATTCTCGCGATATATCTTGATGTGTGCAATACAATCCTGAAAGTACAACGAACCACATGTTATTGCATTATGTACAAGGCAACAAATCATGAGACAATACATCCTTGATAAGTTGTACACCTAATTATTATAAATTCACAACCACCCCCTATTTAGTAATTCAATCTCACAGCAAACATTATCAAGATTGGGTACATCTTTCTTCAGATAATACCAAGAAATGATATCATTTCAATCTACCAAAATTTAAGATATATGTGTGAAGAGAAAAAATGGCACATTACCAAAATTTTAGTAAGAGCTTTATATAATATATATGTCCATTAGACATTATGTTGCATCAACAAGAAGATCATACCTGACAAAGCAAAGCTAGATAGAGCCAATCCACTGGTAAGGAAAGCTACTATCTCCCATGGAGGTAAACCTAGGTCAAGTGAGGAGAGAGCCATAAAAAATGCTGGAGACAGAAATGCAATCGTTTGACATATTTTTCGGACCTATTTGTTGAAAAAAGAAGAGTATATAGTGATATGTAAATCAAATTATAAAATGTCATTTGAACTTACAAATGAACCAATAGTGTGAAAAATAAAGTTCCTATTTGAAACATTATATACCTTGGTGGTTTCAACCCCATTTGAAATTAAGTTGTCAGCAAAAGGTGCCGCAATAGAAGTAATAATAATTGAGCCTAAAGAAGGTAAGATTGATACCTACATAATAAAATTTTATAATATACACCTAAGCCAGTAATGATATAAAATCTTCAAGGAACTTTTGAAGTCAATAGAGCCAAAAACATGAAATAGAACTTGTTGTAAGGAACTAACCCATGCAGCTTCTGTTAGGTTCAGGTTCAATTCCTCACTGCATCAAGTACAGTAAAACATGGTGAGTGAAACTTACAAAAGAATAAAGGAATCATTGAGAAGCTTAACCAGAAAATGGTTAACCGCCTTTTGTACTGTTACTGTCAGATCAAGTATAGCATGAACCTATTACAGGATAGAACTGAGCGCATACCAGAAGTGTACAGCATGTCACCAGAGGCACTATCTTCTTCGTTGGTAAAATAACCTCTAATTACTGACAAACTAAGTACAATACATGTACATACACCAAATGAGAAAAGAAAAGACATACCTAAAAAAGGTAGGCAGCCAAGATAAACATGTGTAGTGGCCCCAGCTTCCACAAAAGTGAGCATAAATCATTGCCCACACCGCCTTACTTTTGAAAAATGCTTTCCATGGTACCTCCTATTTAATTAAATTACTTTTAGTTAAACTTAAAATTTAATTCATAAGGAGGTTGATTTACAGAAATGTAATTTAAGATGTACCTTTAGCGAACTTCCTATTTCTTTTAGAGATGTATCTAGAGATTCTTTTGAGGACATATTACCATTGATATCTGTTCGAAAAGTGAAAAAAAAGGAATAGAAGTAAATTATATAAAATAACTTGATTTTACACTGTTACTAGAAAATACTATCAAGATGGTAACTTACTAAATAGCTCTTCTATATTAACTAGGGATTGACCTTCCTTTACAAGCTCAAATATCAAGCACCTATATTTATATTCACAAAGAAAATAACATATCCATTTTGATGAAACAAATGACGAGTAATCCTCACTTTTACCTTAAACCCGGGAAGGGGAATAGTGGTGCAGGGTAGTAGGAAAGGAATAGATAGATTCAACATCATTTTTTTGTAAGTTCAGGAAAGCAAAAAAAAATTATCTCTATCGAATTTTCAATAAAAAATCTTGCTATTGTAAAATTTGGAAGTTAATTCCTTTACGTACCAGATAATACCTACAAGCCCGAACACATAGAAGACTGATTCCCAACCATAATTCTGAATAATTGTGGGGGCCAACAATAGTCTGCAATTATTCAGATATTTACAAAATTAATATTAATATTGCATTCTGGTATTTGAAGAAATATAAATTTAGCTAAAATCTATTTAATTGTCAAAAATAATAACTAAGAAAAACCTTACCCCAAAACACTTCCAACACTGAGTCCACCAAACACTATTGCAACAGCCCGGGATCGCTCTTCCATTGGAATAGATCTAGATATAAATCAAAATCAGAAATTTATGGTCAATTGAACATATCCAAGGAGTATACATGATAAATGCAATATGCTGATTGATCTAACAAAAATATTGAAAAAAAAGAAAGTGTCGAGGAGGCCGTCAGGGTCTGACCTCGCAATCAGATCAGTTGCAGCTGATGGCGATACACCTTCTCCTATACCTACCTGGATGACAAGAAATAAAGCAAGCAGATCAAAGAAAAGGAAAGAAAGAAAAACCCAAAGCTAACAGAAGTTTGCTTTGCTTATATAAGCTGAAAGAGTGCATACTGTTTAATGTAGAATTAATGTAATATTTAATACCAATTTGAGCAATTGTTGATCTCAGTAATTATTCCATCAATGTTTCATTGTTTGGTATGTCTGGTGGATACACGCAATGACAGGTGAAATGCTTACCAGAACTCTTGACAAAACAAGTCCAGGCATGAACCCTGCTGCCATTGGCACAACAGCAGTAGCCAAAGACCATGTTAGCACACCTACTTCCAGCACTTTTCTGGAAAATGTAAAAAAAACTATGAAGCTTCAGTTAAACAAAATAAGCTAAAATAGAAATAGTATTTACAGACTTAAATTGAAATGGTCAAAACATATAAAAATAAAGAGAATTTCATACTTGATCCTGTTTGACAATATAAATATGACCATTCTGATCCTCCCTAACATTCTTCTTCTTTTTATAAACACCCTTAAGCACCCACACCCATATGGACAAAAATCCCCATCATATTGGCTCACATTGAACTCTAGACATGATATTGATAAAAAAAAATTCAAGAAAAATATCTCCATACCAAATTTGTAATTTTGTAGTTTGTTTGTACACAATCAAAAGATTACAAAATTAAAGATGAGAAATTGTTTTGGTGCTTTATTTTTCCAACAATGTAGCTTTTCACAAAATAAGAATACAACTTTTGAGATTTCAACCTTACATTATGAAATCTTTAATATTACATATTTGAACATAAATGCAGGATTATTGAAGTATACCAAGCTCAATTGTTACTGTTATTCTTGGAAACCAACCCAATGGATTTTGAGGTTAAGTTTCCGCTTTACTCAGAATATAGAGAGCAATTCGGGGGTAGTTTAGCCATTTAGGCATTTGTCAGAAGAGGATGAACCAGTTATGAGAAATGTATAGCTTCTGTCAAATTGGAAACTGGTAGCTGTATAGGCTACTTACGAATTGTTTAGGTATAACTTTAGAAAGGTGACCTTGCAATTTCAACCCTAGACAAGATAAAGTAAAGACAGATTAAGCAAGTTTAAGAGATGTCATTCTTTCATTAACATAAAACTCTCTTAACTCACCTATTGTAAACATAGTTAAATACTGAAACGAAGAAAACAGACCTTCCACCGAATATCTTGGCAAGCCAGCCACCTGGTAATTGGCTTAAAGCATAGCCCCAGAAGAAAGAGGATTGCACCAATCCTGCCGTGGATGAATTCCACCCAAATTGGTGTGACATGGGAATTATCGCAACACTCAAATTCACCTAAAATTATCAATGACTGAAACTTTCATCTCACAAATCACAGATTGTATGGACTGATTGCACATAATGGAGGTAAAAGATTGTACATGTCTGGTACTATGCTAACAGCTGCCACATGGGAATAACTCAAAACACAAATGAAACAGAACATCTGTTAATTAAAACACAATCATCCTATACTGCGCCCATACAAGCCTGATCTTAATTGAACATTTGATGCATAATTGAGGTCCAAAATCTGTACAACAGGAATACAGGATCATAAGTAACTTATTATGTTCACACCAGCATGAGCTATTGAGCTAGCGTTGTAATTGTACCAGAAAAATTATACCAGTGTTGATTTTGGTCTAATACAGGGTTTCAAACATTCAATTTAAATAACCTATTTGGATCAACCATTCTCTCTCTCTCTCTAGTCTCTACCTTGTCCATGTTGCATATAACAAATGCCAGAGAAGTGGCGCCAATAAGCTTATACCGCTGGGGCAGCCCCTTCAACCACCACCTCTCTCCCTCCTCCTCCTCCTCCTCCTCATCCTTCTCCAGTTCATCAATAGCCGGGAGGCCTCCAGTGGCACCTCTCTCGACCAAAACCTCGCTTGATTCCCATTTCTCACCTCCCGAGCACGAAACCCTGAATCTATGCTTCAGGTAAGGAAGTGTACCACCACACGGTACCAGCGCAGGCCGGTACCGAGTGTGCTGTACTTGTCGAAAACAACAAAGTTTCAAAGGACGAGGCGCCATGGCCGTCGCCATTTCTTTTAATTTAAATTATTTTATTTGGAAGGGGCAGAGAAACAGAGGTTATTTTTCATTGTAGCCAGGAATTATTTTGCATAAGCAATTTGAGTTCAAGAAGAAATAAACACTTGTGACTGAGTAGTGACTTGTGAGAGAACAATTATATATGAATCGTGACTTGCAAATTGCAAGGTGCTGCATTTTCCTTGTTGGAATTATATGAGCCGTCGGATTGTGATCTAATGTATCGTATTCCTGAAGAGAAGGTTGACTGAAGTTCGATTCGTACAGAGAGAGAAGGAGAGCGCGCCACGTGTACTAACAGGAAGCACGAGTTGCTTCGCCTGTTCAAATGTTATTTTTATTTTTATTTTTTTTGTGCAAAAGCGTAACCTGTTCTGCAGCAAGGATGATAATGGATCTGTTAAGGACTTAAGGGTAGGATTAGTTTTGTGTTTGAGATTTAATTTGTTTTAAATTTATATTCGGTTATTTCGGGTTTTATTGGTTCTGAAAATTACAGCTCAGTTCGTTCGTTTGTACTTTTTTATTACACATAATTCTATCTAGTTCAGCTAGATCTAACCTGTCTATCAGATTAGATATTATTATATATTTTATTAGCTTTATGTTGATCAAATACTTTGAATGGACATGAATTTTACTTGTCGAGTATGCCCGATAAGATACAATGATTACTTGTGCAATTAAAATTTTTTTCTTTTACTATGAAATCATGAAAAAAAAATATCAAATATATCATATGAAATCCTTTGAGTCCTTTGAGTTCTTGAGTCCGATTTTTTGAAAGACCAAGGACTTAAAAGGACCGAGCTACCTATTTAGAAAAAAACTCGTTTAGTCCGGTCTTTCTTAGGTCCTTTCTTGAACCCGGTTCGATCCGACCCTTATGTCAAACCCGTTAAGTTCGATTCAGTCCTTTTGTCTTTCACTATTCACAGGCACCGGCTGACTGAGAGAGAGGGGTCTGGTGGAGGCCAGGCCTCATTTAATAAATTGCATAAATGATAACTGTCATCTGTAGTTTTGCCATCTCTTGTCATCGCTAAACACAAAATGAACACATAAAACAAACAACATAAACATATAGATGATCAAAGTGAACACTTACAAACAAATAAGTGTTGTTATCTCTTGTTCAGATTTTTATATGCACATTCAATTTATTTTTATTGAACTTATTTGTTTGTATGTGTTCACTTTGATCACTATATATATTCACCTTAGCGATGGCAAGGGATGACAAAACTGCAGATGACAGTAATCAATTTCCAATAAATTGGTTTTCCCATTTAATACTGAATTTTAATAGTTAAACCTATTAGCATTGTCTCTTGGGCCCCGTCTAGTCCAAAATTATTTTATCAAGTTTGTTCTATCTATCACGTTTTAAACTGTCTTTATTTTTTTTTTCCGTCACCTATACACTTTTGAGTTTTGAAGAAGAAACAATTGGTCTGATAAAATGGCTCGTGCAAATTCATCAAAAGCCATAAAAATTTGCTAAGATTTCTTTGGCGACAGGCCCTCCTCCCTCCAAATTGCACTTTAGTCATTGACAACAAAAAAAAAAAATTGCACTTTAGTAATTTCATTTTACGAGAAAGCTCTCCTCTCTCTAATCATATTGCATTTTAATAATTTGATTTACCCGAAATCATTTAACTTTGAAGTGCAAAGAATTTAATTACTTAACTCAACTAAGACCTAAACATTATTTGTTATATTTAGACATTTTTTAAGTGTTGAGATTTTGGACCTTGACAGCTCGACCTCCTCCATTTCCAATCTTGACTCCGCCACCGTTCATAGGATTAAAATTTTCTCGTTGATCCTTACTGGAAGGAAATTTCAGCACCTCCTTCGTCGGTGCGGATTTGGAAAAAAATATTTTCCATTTATATTTGTCGCGTTAAATTTTCTGATTCCGACCGATGCTTAAAAATGTTACACATGAACCAACATTTTTACTAAAAATATTCCCTTCTAAATGTCTCCAAAATGTTTGGCAAGGTTGACGAACAGCTAGTTCGCGCGAACCAAACAACGGAACGAACAAGGGGAACAAACTGTCTGCACCCTTGTTCTTGTTCCTGGGTTTTTGGTGGAACAAGGGAAGAACAAGAACTGCTAGTTCTTGTTCGTGAACTGCTTGTTCCCCTCCTCTTCCAAACATAGCTAGCTGCAACAAGACCCCCAGGTGTTTCAAGCCTAAGCAATGACATCTCGCCTATGTTTATTAATGTTATTGTAGACCTATGTATCCAAGAAATAGTTCAGTGATTTCCAAAGAAACTTATCCAAATGCAAATATAGCATAGTTAGCTTGTTGACTTGAGATTTTAACCATATTATTTCAATAACAAATACGCTTAATTAGAAAATTTAAATTGTGTGCGCGTGTTGAGAAATCTGTTAAATGAATAGATATCTGTCCTGTCTTCCGTTACTTGCATGATGAAATCAACACGCGCACACTTTATTATCCACCGTGATTCCGTGAATATATATTATCCAGATAAAAAAAACTTCTCGTCGCACAAAAACGATGCATTTGAAACTATAAATAAAAATTAAATATTATTAAGTGATAATTAACAGTAATAATTAAATATTATTGTGTAAAAAAACCAGTACAAAACCCTGATTCAAAAAATTGTGTAAAAATATGAAACACAACTAAGAATAATTCACGCTAGGTGTCAAATTATTGCCGTTTTTAATTTTGAAAGAGTAATTCTATTTCTCTTCTTCAATGAATTGACAAATAGTTTTGCTAGGTGTAAATATGTACTATTAATTTGTTATCTGAAAAGTTTTCTAACGCATAGCATACACGTGATTTTGGGAATTGTCTTTTACAATACATGAACATGGATTATATTTCGTTTTAAGTTTTGGATTTGGAAAAAGGGGTAGCGAAACAGAGGTTATTTTTCATGGTAGCCAGGAATTATTTTGCAGAAGCAATTTGAGTTCAAGAAGAAATAAACACTTGTGAGTTGTGAGAATAAAATTCTTGTTTGCAAATTGCAAGGTGCTGCATTTTCCTTGTTGGAAATATATTGCTTTGTTGGAATTATATGAGCCGTCAGATCGTGATCTAACGTATTGTATCGGAAGAATGTATTGCTCAAGGTACTGAAGAGAAGGTTGACCGAAGGGCCACGTGTACCAACAAGAAGCACCAGTTGCTCGCTCCGCTTGTTGAAATGTATTTTTTTTCATTGTGCCAAAGCGTTGCCTGTTCTGTAGAAAGGATGACAATGGATCTGTTAAGGACTTTAGGGTAGGATTTGCTTTATGTTTGACATTTAGTTTGCTTTAAATTTTAAATTTTAAAGTCGGTTTTTTCGGGTTTTATTGGTTCTGAAAATTACAACTCAGTTTGTTGGTTTGTAATTTTTTGTTGCACATAATTATATCTGGTTCAACTCTTTCTTGTTTGTCAGATTTATTATAGTAGATTTAAAAATCACATATGACAAATATAATACGGTTTATAATGATAAGATATGTATTGAAATTTTATGAAATTCAGAATTTATATTTTTTTATAGATATTTTTTCAGATCTTAGAATATGTTTATATTTTACCATCTTTCAAAAAATATTTCTATCTAATAAAAAATAGATAAATTTAAAACTCTGAAAATAGTAGTATAAAAACTCCAAAGTATAAAATTTGGTTTCCTATCAAATGTTGACATATTGATCGAGTTGGAATATTGGATTGGCCAGAGAAGTAAACTATTAAAATATGGGAATTGTTACCTACAAATTCTTAGAAGTTTTATCTTGTAAAATATGTGTTCGATACAATCCCCTCTAATAGAAGCAGAGTTTACTTTATTAATTCTGTTAGAAAATCAAGTATTTAAACGAATAATTAAGCACGCATCGAAAGCGCCCATTGCATCATTGTCGATAACAAAAAATAAACTAATGTAGATAGCTGATAGACGGATTTCACATTAAAATATTCAACTCTTTTAGACCTTAATTTCAATTAAATGTTTGTATTTTAGTTAGATTTTGATATATTTAGGTTAGTTTTAATTAAGTTTGAGTCAGAGAAGGAGTTACTACAATAATTTCTATTTTTATGCAGATTTTAGACAAAAACATGATATATATGAATCCATGAAGACGTAGAGCTTCTCACGAGCTTTCCAACTATTTTTGAATCACCTCAAACGGAGTCCGGATGAAGAAGATATGGGCAAAATACGAACAAGGCGCAGTGCTAAAATTTCCAAATGACCTGTTCTCGGCCAGATTTCAGACGGATCCGTCCGGATTCAAGCGGGTCCGCCCGAAACCTGCCAGAATTAGCAGAAAGTGCCCGTTTTAGAGGTTTATCTTGGGAAGGCGGTTATTTACTATTCCCATCACGTCCAGAAGTATTTTTCTACTATTATGAGCGTCTCCCACCAATGCTAAAGCCTATATAAACATGGTTTGAGGAGATTTCAAGGGGGATCGAAATTTTGAGAAAAGATCGAGTTTAGAGAGAGAATTGAGAGTTTCTACACGATGCGACAATCTAAGGTTCCAGACGGGTCCGCCCGAAAGGAGACGGAGCCGTTCGAAGGCAGGCGGAGGAGGAGGAAGAGAGGAATCGAAGTTATTTGTTGTATTCTATCTCTTCTTTTTTATCTTTTGTTTGTTTATTCGAAGAAATCTTGGTTTTGTAATGATTCTATGTCATGTCTAGTTTAGAATTGTTGTAGGGGCAATTGTAGGGAACCTTTTACTTGGTAGTTAATGAAGTTTGATTAGGTTTATATCTTTTTTATTTGCTTTGCCTTTTCTTGAGTTAATTGTTGAATTTGTGTTTTTGAATTGCTTGACTTGAAAGTTTATACCCGTTAGATTAAGGCCTTGTCTAATAGTTAAGTAACAAGAATATTAAATTCAAGTTAGTTCATAATTGCAAACCATAGGATAGGGAGTAGACCGAGAGGAGAAACCAGGACTTAGCTGAAAAATATGTCATTATCTATGATCGAGAGATATATGATATCCTACCGAATAGAAAGGTAAAACTTAAAAACCCTAAGCCAAGGAACGAGAGTTGAAACTTAGGATTTTTAGGAGATTTTGAAGGTTAAAACTTAGTTATCCAAATAGAGAACGAGGGTTAATATTTGACCCTGAGATTTGACTAACAACCTGCACTTAGAGAAGGTATAACCTAATTAAACCGAGTTAACGATCTATTCTGGAGACCCCGCCAGGAAGCTGGCGGATCCGCCTGAATAGGGCTAGGTAAGGTAACCCGAGCAATTGACCCTAATTTGTGTTATTGTGTTAGAACTCACATTCTCAATCGAACTTAGATCAATCTTAGAATTAGATTCACCCTTAATTCTATTAATAAAATCCAAAAAATATTTTAACTCTCGTCTAGCTAATTAAATAAGGTACAAGACCGATATTCTAATACCGTCCCTGTGGATTCGACCCTTAAGCTATCACTGCAAACGATTAGATCGGTGATCCTAAGGACTTGTTTTGATTAGGTTTTGTACCCTGTGATAAAAAATGGTGCCGTTGCCGGGGACGGTTTGCTAGAATATTGGTATTTTGCTTTAGTTAATTAGTATAGACACCCTTGTATCCTTATATCTTACTTATTTTATCTTATCTTTAAAAATTCAAAAATATTTTTCTATCACCATGTTTCGTTCTTTTCAGGTATTCGAACAAGAATTGGAAGGTGGTGATGCAAAGAAGATCGTCGCATCCGATAAAACATACGAAGAGTTCAACCAAATCGACTTGAGCACACTTAAACAATGCTTGGAGAAATTTGATGTGATGGAAGACAACAAATCTCAAGTCAAATATCACATCAAAATCGAGCCAAGGAAGATGACATCCAAAGAAGAATACACCAAGCATGTTTTAAGGTGTTCGCTCAAGCACTTTTGGAAGAAATGATGCGTTGAGAGGGAGAAAAGTGAAGATAAGATGAGAAAATACAAGGGGGTCGAGCTAATGATCTAAAACAAGCGCTTTTTAGGAAGCAACCCAAGACCAAAATTTTCATTACTCTAGTACAAATGTCGAACTTTATATTTTTCTGAATTTTTTTACTATTTTTAAAAATCGTTATTTTAAATAGTTAATAAATTTTTAGATTGATGATTTCTAAAAATTTGAAAAATAGTAATATATATATATATATATATATATAGTTTTGCTATGGTGAGTCGCGCTCAAAAACTCCTAAATCTAGTTCAAAATGACCTAAATCTAGTTCAAAATGACAGATCCAAACCGTCCAATACGATCTCCCTATTGAAATCTCCATGCATGCCAAATTTTATATTTTTTTTTAATTTGTAAGTATTTTTTTCGGATTTTTAAAAACTGCTGTTTTTGAACGGTTCAGAACTAATTAGATTAACGATTTTCTAAAATTTCAAAAAAGTACTTAAAAATTTCGAAAAAATATAAAATTTGGTCTGCATGGAGATTTCAATAGGGAGATCGTATTAGACGGTTTGGATCGATCATTTTGAACTAGATCTAGGAGTTTTGAGCTGACTCACAGACCTCTGATGAGTCGCGACTCACCATAACAAAACTCTATATATATATATATATATGTGAAGATCACAACGGCTTGAATCGATAGTTTGAGGTTTAATATTCGAAAACGAGTGTATTAGACAGGACCCCTCCGTCCAATACATTGGACATTAACCTTACTCAAATAAAATTTTAGGAGGACTATATTTTATAAATTTCATGTAATTCCGGTGAAAAATTGCTTTATAAGTGTCAACCCCCTTTATCAATTTGTGCAAATGTTTACCCTTGAAAGAAGAATCCTGAACTAGATTTGTACTTGTATTTGTAAAGCATAACATTGCGTGCAAAAAAAATTTCAAGCGTGGATTACGTGGGAACTACAAAATTGGTACGATCAAGTGGGCGAGTTTGATATTTGAAAAATTATATAAGACTCAATTTTGCGCAAGGTTAACGTACAAGACCGATTTTGAAACTTTCATTTTTATTCTTCTTTTGCTAACTTTTTTTAAGCAAAAGAAAACGACAAGTTTCAGCTGTTCTGGTGGTAATCATGACACTCATCGTCATTAGTATTCTGTTATACACTAGCAAACGAGCTCACCCACTGTGTGAAAATAAGAAAGAAAATTTGAGGCGATTTTGTTAGATGACAATTTTGATATGGTGAGAGAGGGTTGATTTGTTTTTTTTTATTTTCTTTTCTGTGTGCACAAATTAAGAAATAAAACAACCATCCGAGCATATTTGTTTTTTTTCTTTCCTTAACATCTGTCGGTCTAAACGAAAGATTTAAATCTTTTTATCTCATTATTAAATCTACACCACTGATCTAATCAAATTATAAAAATAGATGTCCATATTGCATTGGGTAAATATTTGTTTGTTCCTTTCGGTTCAAATTTTGGATAGACCTTTCTCTACGTGCTTTTATAAGTAGTATAGATAAGCACACCACTTTTTTACTAAAAAAGTTATATACATATAAACCCACAATTTTCACTTAATATGTTCCCTTCTAACTTCACGTCTCCATCACTATTGTTTAATGCTATGATCATTAATTGTCTTCACTCTGTAACACGCGTCAAAGCGTCATATGCAAATCTAACCCCAGGTGTTTCAATCCTAAGCAATTATCATCTCACCTATGTTTATTAATGTCATTGTAGGCCTATTTATTCTGAAATAGTACAGTGTTTTCCAAAGAATCTTATGCAAATCCAAATATGGCATGGTTAATTTGTTGTCTTGAGATTTTAACAATTTTATTCCAATAACAAATACGTTTTATTAGACATAGATTTTATTTAGAGAGGTATGATATAATGTTTTTTATACTAAATTATTCTTTTCACAACCTACAATTCTTGAATTTATTTCTGTAAAAAAAAAAAACGGTAGGATCACTCAATGCGTCATTATTGTGGACATTTTGCTCGGTTGTTAATTGGAAAGCTAATTAAGAGATATATATATTTTTTTTGGAAACAAATGAAGAGAATTATTTTACAAGCAGATAATTGTTCGCCTAATTATTGCACTTGTTTAATTACAAATGAAGGAAACGGAAATCTCCATTTTATTTAAACTGGAGAGATTCTACTTCTTTCTTTCTTTAGAAAAAACATCTCCAGTTTCCTTGTGCTCGCTTGCTTTACTCTCCACTCTCCCCGGTGAGTGAACCCTCACCAAACTACCCGACCCCACAAAGCATCCAGATTCTTCTCTCATTCTCTCACATCGATAGTTGGTCGATCGATACTCGACAGTTCAGTGAAGATTTTAGATCGTAAGTTCTTTTGAAGTTTCTTTACTGATTTCCGATTCCTTTAGTCGTGTTTTTCATCATAAATTCTCTATCTTTTTCTCTACACTGGTACTAAACTCGGATCAGCATATTAAAATGTGCTGTTTGTTCAAGAATCACACAAATAAGAAAAAAACAACACTCGTTAAACACTGGGAATTTCTCAAATAAGACTGTATTTGTGGCAAGATCCTTGAAATTTTTAAAATTTGTGCTACATGTCTCAAACATTGTGGGTTTTCTAATCCTTTAGAAATTCTAGTGCCGAACATAATAAAAAAAAGGATCATGTTAGGTACCTAATTTATAGGGTTCATCGCAGAAAATATTTCTTTCCCATGCCTGTTTGTTGACCAATTATGCGACTAATTATCAAGATTTTTCCATTTATTGTCTGTTATTTCTTTATACATCCGTTTTAAAATTCTAATTGTTTTTCCTACTTGATGCATTATTGAGTATATATCATGGTATTAGGGCTTCTGAGGGTTTTATCTTGTTTAGTATTGAACTACTGATATCTTTCGGTCTAAGTATCTAAACCAGCCCAATTTTGATGCATCAGCCTGTTATATAGTTATTTTGCAACTATTTCTTTGTACCATGTCAGGTAGTTTGGCGGTAATATGGCTGGTTGCTCTCCAACAAATCAGTCCCGTGCCGACACTATATGCCGAATGGAGGCTGCAAGTGGATCCCACACTGTGAAAATTGTAGCCTCTTCGCTCTCCAAGGGCCTTGGGATTGGTAATTCGATAGAATGTGCTAAATTCTCCTTGTATGGCCATCAGTGGGCTCTCCTTTATTACCCTGATGGGATCTACACAAGACAATTCAACTACTGCATATCATTCTATCTCAAGCTTCTCACTGAAATACGGGAAGGTGAAAATCTCCCACCCCTTTTCGTCATGGAAACTGAAAAACTTTTGTGCAAATTACACCCACAATTTGGTAATACTACCATTGGACACCTGGTTCATGTTTGTTGATGCGGTATTAGGTTTTTGAGCAAAACAATTTAAATCCTCAGATGATTTTTCAAAAGAAGATAAAAGGTCATTTTTGCACATATTTCCCCTTTGTTTGTTATGAATTTAATAAAATTATACAGACTCGATAGATGTAATAACTACAATTCTGTCTGAATCAAAGTGTGGTACTCTCTGGCTTTTTTTTATGCTTAGTACAACCAGATGTTTTATTCCAACAAACTTGGGGCTCAGGCATGAGGCATTGGCAAAGAAACAGTGGAATTTGCTTTCAGTGTTTCTTATAATGAATGATTCACTCTCCATTCTCTTTCGCTATGCCTAAATACGGAAACACAATGTTTGACTTTGACATAAGAAATAATGTCTCAAATTTATTTATTTGAAATAGGGGAAGGTGAAATGAAGGTCGTTCTTGAGTTTAGGCTACTTGATGATAAAGGCAAAACAGCAACTGATGCATCAAAGAGTGCGCGAGTGACTTTTTTGAAAAAAGGAGATATAAAAGGGTTCGATGAGTTTTTGAACCGGTACTTTGACGAACATTAAGTTTCTTAAGTTTTATGTTTTAGATAGAGGTAGATTTAGTAATGTGACTTTATCTAAATGGCCTTCCTATAGATTACTAATGGAATATTGCAGCCAGCCCATTTACTTTTTGGGTTGAGACCACCACTTTTAGAGGCAATTGACTTTGTTGAAATGAAAAGATCGAAGTTTTTTCTTGAGTGTTTCTTATGACTTATATGTATATAAAGGCAAATTCAAATACAAATACGTATTGAAACAAATTAATTTTGATATGTATTTGGTTTATTTTGATCCAACCATATAATTTCTGAATAAAGATGCTGATGCAACATATCCATCCTATCGTAGATGCATAGATGTAAATAATATACTTATATATATTTTGCTAACAGTTCATATTTGGAGGCGTCAAACTTCATTAAGGATGACTGCTTTACAGTGAGGTGTACAGTGCGGGTCATAAAACCATGGTATGAGCAGGTAGTCAAGAGGCCGAGAGTGCTGGTACCTGCGCCTGATTTACATGAACACTTTGGTCATCTCCTGGATAGTGAAGAAGGGTCGGATGTGACATTTAGGTATTTAAGTTCTGCCAGTATTTAGATATCCCCCAGTAATTTGGGGGACACCTGCAATTTGCTGTGTTTTTATTTGGATTTTTGTGGCTGAGCGAAAATACCTTTTTAGGCCTTGATAAAAATTCGATGAAATTTTGGTAAAGGTATGGAAGCAATTTGTTACAAGAAAACTCTTGTGAAAGGAATTTTTTTGGTTCGTCCTTTTTGAAATCATCATTATCTTGTTAGCTCAAGTACCAAAAGGACAAGTCCTTGAAGTATTGGTTATTTATGTTCTGAATAAAAGATGGTGCATAAACTGCATTCTTTAAGAGCCAAAAAGGTTAACTGTGAAATGGGTAAATAATGTAGGGAATGTTTACAAATAATGATATATGGAGTATTTTTTAGAACTTTATTCTCATTTTGCATTCTTCTTTTTTTTTTTTTTTTTTGGTTATGAACTTTAGGCTTAACGATGGAGCAACATTTAATGCACATAGGCTCATTCTGGCAGCTCGTTCTCCAGTTTTCCGGGCTGAATTATTTGGCCCAATGATGGAAAGCAAAACCAACTGCATAAACATCCAAGATATGGAGGCTTCAGTTTTCAGGGCCTTGCTTCACTTCATATATACTGATTCAGTTCCAGAACAATATATGGAGTCACATGCAATGGCACAGCATCTGCTTGTAGCTGCTGATCGGTATGGGATGGAAAGGCTAAAAGTGGCTTGTGAGGAGAAATTGTCTGGCTGCATTGATGTGGATAATGTTGGGACTACCTTGGCTTTGGCCGAGCAGCATAACTGTGTGCAGCTAAAATCGATTTGTCTTGATTTCATTAGTAGGTACCAGTGGGTCTAATTTCATGCTGACAAGTTGTCCACTTATACGATGGGTGTTGTGGACTTGTGCTAATATGATTGTAGGAGATAATATAAAAGTTTGTGTAGGCACTTGCATGAACCCCTTTGTTAGATGTGCTTCCTTGAATAGTTAGATATGACAGTTTGTAGTTGTCTTTAATGTGATGATATTAAAGTCTGAATTGCATTTGGCGGTTACATTTTCATAATTAGCGACAGATTACTTATGCTTTCCCTCCTTTTATCACTTTAACTTGGAACGTGCACTTCAATTATTCAAGCTGAAATGCTGTTATTGTGCATCAGCCAGATCTTGATGCAAGATTTCTTTGTTTCATGTGATCAATGGTTTGACCTGTTTCCGTACGATTCAATAATTGATATTTGATTAAGAAATATAGAGGGGTGAAAAAAACGTTCATCTACATCTATTTTACGTGATCAAATTTTTAGCTTTTATAATATGACATTTTGTTATCTTCTGATTCGATCCATGTTTGTTTAAGGTATAAATTCATCATATGGATTAATGTCAGAAACAGTTCCATGGTGTGCTGTGCCGCTCAAACTGCTTGTGCGATAAACATTAAACAATGAAACGAAAGGAAGAGAAATGACGGAGAAGATATTTTCAATTGATATATTAAATATAATGGTAATTTTTTCACTCTCCGATCATTTCTTAAACTCCCTCACTTTCAGAACTTGACCGAAGTTATAACTGCCAAAAATGTTTGGGATAGCCCAAAAGAAATTGGGAGAAAAAAAAAAAACGACAATACAGTATCCAACTCAAGATACTTTCAGAACTTGACCGAAGTTATAACTGCCAAAAATGTTTGGGATAGCCCAAAAGAAATTGGGAGAAAAAAAAAACGACAATACAGTATCCAACTCAAGATGTAGTAGTCTGCAATTCTTCAACAGAAAGAGTACTTGCAGGTCGCCAACTGGTTCCATCTGGGTTGTCCATCAATGAAATGCCCCGTGCCTCCAATTCCTTCCTAATCTCGTCAGATCTCTCATACTGCTTCTGTTTTCTTGCTGAAGTCCTCTCTTCTATTTTTTCTAGTACTTGCGCCTCTGTCAGACCAGCTCGCACTAATGCTTTCTGTCTTAATTGTTGCAAAATCTGCAAACAACATTGAGTTTGGACAGAGGAGCATTAATTAAATAAAGAGAATTTACATTAACATATGCTCTCTCAAAAGATAAAACCTAAAGAACATTCGCTAAAAATCCAATGTGGCAACAAGGTAAGGTAAAGGTATACATACCTTGCTGAATCTATAGTGAAAAAAATAATAAAAATATACCATGATTTTTAAGCAGATCAAAGAGGCAGATTTGTTTTAAATAACCATAAGACCAAAACTTGTGAATTGTAGACTGTCTTTAAAAAAAAAAAAAGATTTAGTATAACTAAATGAATTATGGTAATGTCAACCTCAGCATAACTAGCGGGAATTAGACCCAGAATATCAAGCACAACTCTGAGCTGTCTTTCCAAAGCACATAACGACTCCATTCTCCTTTCTTCCCGTTTGCCCTGTAAAGGTAATGCCTTCATAAATCACCACGTGCTGACTAGTAAGATCAAATGAAATAAAAGCAAATATAATCATAAGCCCTTAAGATACCATTCCATTTTCCAGTTAAATTTTTTGACTCAAGTTAGAAGTTCATGAATTATTGGCGGGAACTTCAAATGCTACAAATAACATCCTTAAAACCTTAAGGTTATAGAATTCTTGAATTTTATTTTTTTTGGGGTTGGGGTTGAGGGGGGGGGGGGGGGGTGACTGATTGTACAGAGGGAAAAAAAAAAGGAATACTCGTACCTTACGGGTATGTAGGAGATCATTTATGTGCTTCAATGGATCAGAAAGGGCTGACAATACCATGGGTGTGTGGAGGTCATCAGACATACAGACCCTCAATTCTCGGTTCAATTTTTGTACACACTCAGATGTTTTAGGAGGTGAGTCCTCTGCAGCAATAGGTTTTTCTTCTGCCGAAAGAAGAACTTCACACTCATGTAAGCTCTAAAATAATAAAAAGCAAGTTTCTCATCAGATGTTGCCACACACAGACACACAGACACACACACACATTTTTATACAGTTTATTTATTGTGTTGAAAGACATTAAGCTTAGAAAAGAATCTCACTTTAAAGCCATTATAATTTGATAAAATGAAGCTTGGAGCTTTGGTGATACAGAAAGTCAATTGAAGATTTAGAAGCTTCTATAATTTAGAAACACTGTGAACGCACCAATGCATCAATTGATGGTGTTGTGTTCAATTTTGTCATATTCAGAGAATTCAATTCCCAACCTGATAAATATAAAACAGACGATCTGACGCAGTATCAAGTTGCTCTTTTGAGTAGTTGATAGTTGTACGGTAGTGTGTACCAAGCAAGAAAAACCTCAAAGCCAGGGCATGGTACAACTCCATTACCTGGGAGTATACATTTTCAACAAATGAAAAACAAAATATAATAAAAAACAAACCAAGGTAAGAGTCTACTGAATAAGGATTTTTAATTTTAGAGGGAAAAAAGGTAAAAAGGAGCAAACCACCTTGATAGATTTTTTTGGAGTACAATGAAAAGACTAACGCCAACTTTTTTGGAACCAAGTTCAGCAAATCTGATGAGTTCCTAAACATGAAGTAATGTACATATGTATGTCCACAAAGGATATAGAGACGGGATTTGAGTATAGTTTTCAGTTTTTGTAGAGGCAAAAGTGGAACCAATGTTTTACTATACTCCATGTGCTTCTCAATATTATATCACATTTTACATTACCAAACAGTATAGGTGAAAACCATGATTGTTATTTTAACATTACTTGGCGTATGGTGGTGAAGTTTTTCAATGATTTCGACATCTTCTCCTTGTCTACGTTAACAAAACCATTGTGCACCCAAAAACGCACAGAACTCTCCTTACAAGCTGCACAGCTCTGAGCAATCTCATTTTCATGATGCGGAAATATGAGGTCTTGGCCGCCACCATGTATGTCAATTGTGTGACCAAGGTATACATAGCTCATAGCACTGCACTCAATGTGCCAGCCTGGCCGCCCTTGGCCCCATGGGCTCTCCCAGCTTGGTTCTCCCTCTTTAGCTGCCTTCAAATAGTGAAAAGAAGAAAAAACAGTTGAATTACCAAACCATGAGAAGAATTGAGTGGCTGTGGTCCTGTTACTTTGGATTTCCATCTAGCCTAGAAAATAAATGCAGGCTGGAATGCACAAATTAAGAAACAGAACTACAATAACAGAGGGAAGAAGACCACCTTCTGTACCCAAATGTGAAATTAAGGTTACATGCCCCAAAACCACTAACACCCAAACCCCATTCTCATCCCCCTTCCCCAGAGAATAAATAAATAGCAAACCAAAGGATATAAAAAAAATAAGATTAAAATATAAGTATTACATGCTGCACTTGCATCTGACTATTATGTGATTCCTGACATGACCACATAAGCACATAAAGACAGCTCATACATTTAAGAAAGACGAAAAGGAGCTGTTTTGGACAATATACCAGAAGGTTCAGACCCAACGAACTGTTCTTACCTTCCACAGAGCAAAATCAGCTGGATTTCTCTTTCTTTGATCAACTGCAACTCTCTCTCCTGCTCTGTTGTCTTCTAAGCTTCGGCCAGACAGCCGACCATAAGCTGGGAACTTATCGACTGAGTAATATACATCTCCATCTACTACATAAGCACAATCATTTTCTATAATCTGTACAAAGGAAAAGAAAGAGATGGCAAAAGAAACACATTTAAGGCACAAGTTACTCAATTTGAGCAATTGAGTGCCAACTAAACCCAACTTAACTTTCAATTTTGGACCTATTACAGCAAAATAGTCTCAATTTATCATAAGGTGTTAAATTAAACAAACATTGGGATGCCCAAAAAAGGCCTGAAGCAACAAAAGGAAATAATTGGACACTTATAAACACCTGAGCAAAAAATTACAGGCTATTAGACTCGTTATGCCTGCACTTTTTTTTTTCAACTGATACAAACCAAATCATAGATCACAAACCTTGTAGATACCAAAACTTCAGGTGCATGCACACAAAGGAAAATCGAAAATAAATAAAAGCATTTCAAGATAAGTCATTTTACCTTCTTGATCATGTCTATAATCTGATCGATATGATCTGACACACGAGGCTCATAGGTAGGAGGCAAGCATTGGAGAGCAGACATGTCAAAATGGAACTCATCACAGAAACGTGCACTAATACTCAGTGGGTCTTCATTTGACTCTTTTGCCCTTGCAATTATCTACAATATTTTTTTTAGCGATTCTTGTTAATTCAAGACAAGGCACAGTTTGTTCTCTTTCCTTTTACAGTCCATGCTTTGTCAAAAACAATGTGATACTAAAACTTCTGCAAGATGATAATTTTAAGATAACAAGCATTTGAGCATTACCAAATCATAAAGTAACAGACATAACCTTATAAAAAATTGGGGCACTTCTATGAGTAAAAAAATTGTTTTATAAATCCCTAAACCCAAAGAACTTATACTCAGGAAATTGGTACAGAATTAAGTAATGAGATTTTGAAACATAAGTTAAATGGACAAATCTTACAGATTTTGAGTGATCCTTAAAACCCAAAATTTCATAATCCCTAAATATAAAGAGATATTGTAAGACATAGTGTCATCTGAGAAAATACAGTAATGAGATTTTGAACAGAGGTGATAATGTACCTTATCATCAATGTCAGTAAAATTGCGAACATAACACACATCATATCCCAGATATTTCAGATACCTATGAATTAAAAAAGGATAATTGCAATTAGCTAAACTTAGCAACACTTGTAATAGGAATTGCATCAGACTATCAGAGGCACAACCAGAAACAGAACCACAGTCAAAGAAGGAATCAAACAAGATATGATTCCAATCAAAACAGAAGCAGATTCGCAAGCCACAACTCAGATTCTCCAATCAACCAACCATACCTGAACAACACATCAAAGGTCACATACGCGCGCGCATGGCCAATGTGGCTGAAATCGTAAGGCGTAACACCACACACATACATTCCCACTTTACTAGGATCCCTGGGCTCGAACTGCTCCTTCCTCCTGGTCATGGTGTTGTACAAGTAGAGCTCCTTGGAAGGGCCACTGGTTCTAGGACTAGCGAATGGAGAGGCGCTGCATAAAGGTCGAAATGGAGAGGAGAAGTAGCGCAAGGTGAGGAGAGTGGGGTCTCTCTTCCTAACTAAAGAAATTAAGGTTTGAGGCGCGTGGGATTGGGAAGGAGAGAAGGTGAAGAGAGAGAGGCGCCTGAGAGACGCCGTGGCCAAAGCCATTGGTGGCTTGCTTTGTTCGTCGAGTGCGAGAGAATAGTTTTGGGAAATGGATTGGATTAGAATGTTCTCCAGTTCAGAATGTAGACTGGTGTCCAATTGTATTGTATATGGAAAATTGGAAATGAAAGTAGAGGCTGCTTGGGGGAAAAAAAATATTGACAAAATTATTCTTTTTCGGGTTTGGATCATTTAAAAATAAAGTTAGGACTAGTTATTCGAAGTAACTAATCTTGACCGTTTACGAATAATATATTTTTTATTCTGAATAACTAATTCTAATTTTATTCTTAGGCGATCCAAACGCCTCTAGATTTCTAATAAGCTTATTCTTGGTCGTTTGAAAATAATTTTTTACTCCGAATAACTAATTCTAATTTTATTCATAGACGAGCCAAACATACATAGTGAAAGTCAAAAGGACCGGGCCGGATTTCAAAGGACCGGATTTAACGGGTTTGACATAAGGGCCGGACCGGACCGGGTTCAAAGAAGGGTCTACGAAGGACCGGGTTTGATGGGTTTATTTCATGAATAGGTAGTCCGGACCTTTGAAAACCCGGCCCTTCTAAGCCCTTGGTCTTTCAAATGGCCGGGCTTAAGAATCCAAAGGACTCAAAGGATTCCATATTATATATTTTGATATTTTCCTCGTGATTTCATAATAAATTTCTTTATATTGCATAAATAATCATGGTAAGTAAACAGACATATTTGACGAGTAAATTTTATGTTCACTAAAATTATGTGGTCAACACAAAAGATATAGCAATTTTTTATATCGAATGCTAATGTTTACAAGAACTCATATACCAATTGGTATGTCAATGTTTCATAATTATGCTAGTTTTCAACTTAATAATTGTCAAATAAATTGGATCGAATTAGGCTAGTAATTAAAATAATATGAGACCTGAAATTTATACACCTTTTTATTCTATTAACTTATATTAAACTGGCCCTTCTAAATAAACCGGGTCGGATTGGGCCGGACCTAGTCCTTTGATACCCGTCCCATCCAAATCCGTCTTCGTCAAAAATTAAATCTAGCCTTTTTAAAATCCGGCCCTTCTAGACCCTAGCCCTTTATAAATCTTTCGAAGGGCCGGTCCGGTACGGGTTTAAAGACAGTCTTCCGAAGGATGGGCTAAGGGCCAAGGACTTTTGGCATATCACTAAACATACATCATCCGCATTAATTTGCACAACCAGTGTGAAAGTATGCAGAAATCAATATAAATAATTTTTTTAATCAATCTTTCTTTCTAGTTTTCATATAAGTTATTTTCATATGGCTTCAAAATTGCTACAGAAATTACAATGATCTATATATTCTGAAATCATATAAAACAAGAGCTCACAATTTCATCAGAAAATTATGGCCACTTGTTCTGACCCTGTCAGCTGACGCATTAGAGACCGCATTTTGATCTTTCTTGTACAATCGGTTTTAGTGCGGAGTTGTAGCTGTTAACAGTAATGAGGGCCGCAGTTGCAAATATGACCATCCTGTCCAGTGGCGGAGCCAGGATTGGAGGACCGGGGGGGCAATTTAAGTGGTTAGGAAGGCTTGAGACTAAGGTGCAGAGGCGCAAAGCTGGTTCCGACCGACAATTTTCGAGCTTAAATGCTAAGTTCAAGTTTGGTTCCCATTTAATTCGAGATAGCTCGAATCAGCTCGTCAATGGCTTGCATTGAAGAGAGGAGAAAAAATATCAGTGGATGAGATAGAAAGCAAAATTAGCCATGGTATAGACGCGAGCGCAAGAGAAAAAGAAAGAGATAAAGCTGAAGAACTATTGTTTATCACTTTATTACATGGAGTTAGTAGTTTAGTACAACTTTTGGAACTTTAAAAAGGAAGTACATACCATACCGGCCGATCCTCTTTATGGTCAACCAGGCCAATTAATTTGATGTACTTTTTTTTTTTGAAATGAAATTAATTTGATGTACTTATTCATGTGAATTTGGATAAAGGTTATTACATTTTATTTTTCTATCTCTACTTGTAGTGGGTCATTTAATATAATTATTTTATGAGTCTCGTAACTTGCTACATGTAAAATGTGAAAGTAAGAAAGTCCTTCTATTTCTATGCATGGTCAGTCTCCTATGCACACCTTATTATTTTATTCTTCTTGAAAGATTTCCTATGCACTATATACGAATTGTACAAGCACAACTGCACAAAGGCTCCAAATTAATAGTGGGACTTTACATTTAGAATTTGTAGACATTTTGAATGAGGGGGCTGAATATCAAATTGGTAGGGGGTGCTGGATATTAAATTAGTAGAGTTAGTCACAATATTCTAATGGAAATCTACTATAAATTTCAAATCATGGGGGGACAATTGCCCGTGTCCGCACCCCCATTCCCTCCGCCACTGATCCTGTCTGCTATTATTATCTAGTTTCTACGTCTTAAACTCCGTACCTCTATGCACCTTATATAGAAAACATAAACTCACATTTCTTTTCAGTCATATCACTCAAAGCACATATCGTTCAAGGCCTACACTTCTCAAAAGCAAGGTGAGCCCAAGTTACTTGCACTTTCCTCGACGGCTCATGCTTCTATAATCCAATCTTATGCACCGCGTGCTTCGAGGTTTGTGTAATTGTTAGTCCTAGACAGAACATAATTTAAAATAAAATATTTTTGTTAAGTTAATTAACATTAACATTTCTACAATCAATGAACTAGCTATATAAAAAAGAATATGGTTCTAGCGACAGGTCTTAATTATTAGACCTAATGATAGAAGTTAACTCAGCGAGAATATATTATGCACATACTACAACAGAAATAGTTTTTAACAACACCATATTAACAACGGTAATTATCTCCAACGATTAGTACATATTTTATTTAAATTAACTTTCTATAATAAGTTTTCTTAAACAGAAGAAACAAATTGCAAATTTGCAATTACCGATTGCGAGATATTCAGATATATATGATTGATGGCATTAGTCAACTTTGGTGAATGATGAATATATAGAAAAATTGAACAATCTTTGTCACCCACAATTCCACAAAGAACTAGTCTAAAAAATCAAGAGCGGGAAAAATTTAACACTTTTAATTTGATGTTCTATTTTATATCAGATGGTAAAACTTTTTAAAAAAAAGTATATATGTAGCATTTTACATTTATACTATCAGATAGTAAAACCACAAAAGGAACAATTGCTCAATACATATGTCCGTATATAATTTGATATTTGATTTTAAAGGCAATGATTAAAATAATACGAGGAATAGAGGTTTATTATTAAAAATTAGGATCCGAATTCAACAAACCGGACCAAATTAAAGTTCATAGCTCAAAATTCTTCAAGATCATTAGACCGAGTAATAGTTAATCTTTTTGCCCGAAGTTAATCAATTAGGTGTAATAAGACTTGTTGAAAACTTACAATAAAAAATACTGAATAAATTATTATATAATCAATTTTTAAAGAATTACCTCGGCAAGGAAGTCAGAATCATGTCCAGCGATTACATCTTTATTTGACACTCATGCTTGTCTGGTTGATTTCGCATCTTCAAACCCACAATTTTAGTTTCCTCCAACCTCTCATGTTAAGGATTTTAATACCCACATTTTCCATATTTAACCATATCTTCAGTTTTTTTAATTATATATAAATCCTCAATTTTTAATAAATAAAAACACTACTTATCATCATATATGGTCAATATTTTTTTCCCCTTATGCGCATCAAGAATTTCATATCATTCTAGTTAGTTGCATCCCAATATTCTGCAAGAGCATCTGTTATTGAGGATTTAAAGGTTGGAGGTAATTTATATTTTGCGCCTTTCTCTTACCAACTAATGTATGAACGAAAATATATAAAGGAAACAATATCGATGAATTAGGTACCATGATATGATATAATTAAGAAAAATACTTTTAAACCTGCTAGCTCACAAAAAATTTGCTTGACTCTCTTACATATTTAGAAAACTATCATCTAGTTGATATGCTAATTTGGTTGAACCACACGCGCAACATGTATTCACCCACAAACTAAAAGGAAACACAACATGAATGACCACAGCTGAAGAACCATTGAAAAAAAAAAACCAGACATATTTTTGCAAGTTTTTATATGATAAGTTAAATCGTAGAGATATCCCTGATTAAAAGAATTAGAAATAGTATGAAAAACAAAATTTCCTCTTAAACTTGGATAAGTTACCAGTTGGTGTTTAAAGGATCATAACCATTAAATTAAATCAGGTTGGCAAAATAAAAATTTGACTTATGAATCAATATGATCAAAGCTGTTTTGAGAGAACCAACCCCAGGGATCATGGATGTTTTGGCAAAATAAAATCTACCATTTTCTTGTGTAAATTGTACGTTATTATGCATGGTCAAAATAAGTAAATTGGAATAAATACTCATTCTACATGATAAAAGAAAACTAAAGGTTTTGAGAGAACATATATATTCGAAGGATAATCATGGATGTTTTCCCATAATATTTCCTAGACTCCACTCTGTTAGAAAATATTAATTTGTGCAATTCTAGATAAATAGGACCTAAAGCTACTACGCATCTTTGCACAAATATAGTTTTTTCATTTACACGTCAGAGCAAGGTAGTGACATACTGTCATACTGATGTTGGCTGATGGCAAATACTGGACAAGGGATATTTTGTTAAATCTAAACATAAAGACAATTAAAATCAAAATCTAAACATAAAGACAATTAGAATCAAAATCTAAACAAAATTTTAAATATTAAGCAGAACTCTAGTATTACTAAGATTCAAAAACTTATGAATGATGGAGAATTTACTATCCATAAAATATCCTTAAAATCTGGTTCTTTTATTTTATGTCTTAGTAATTTTATTATGGAACGTTATAATTTGTCAATTTTCTGACACATTTCATTAGCCATGGTCATATCTCTAAATTATATCTCCACTTATTTCATGTCTTGACTTCTTTCAACAAGTCTAGCTATTCAATCATTCGTGGCAGTCCGTTTTAAGTCGTGGAAATGACAACAAACCAACGGCACAAGGACAACTTGAGCAGATAGAAAATATGCATATATAGCAATCTAAAATTCGAAAGCATCGTCTAAAATGTCCAAAGGTGCACTTTGTGGTACTTACTACTTAACAAGGACGAATGTCTTAAGTTGAAAATTTTCTTTGCATTGGTTTGCTCAAATTTTAATTCTATGATAGACTTCGCTGCAAATTTTAATTTGGCATTTAAGTTAAACTAAATTGGAAATTTTGGATTTATACCACTCTAAAATTTGAAAATTAGAAAAATGCCACCCCCAAAGTTATATATTTGAAAAATGCCAATCCAAATGGATTAATTTAGAAATTTATCACTTATACATCCATCTCCATACAAAATTTCTTGTATTGACTCAAATACCTTCTCAAATTTAAAAAAAATTGAAATTTCAGAATTCGGTAAATAAATTTCGTATTGACTCAAATACAATTCTCTTTTTTCCTGATAATTTTTTTAAAAGAAATTTCTTAATTACTTTTTAGTTCCAACACTAAACAATAGCATACATCACTCATATTAATTTGCACAAATAAAGCAACCAGAGTGAAACAATCTTTCTTTTCAGTTTTCTTGTAACTTATTTCATATGCAACTACTAGTACAAATTGCAACATAAGTTACAATAAACCAAAGCTCACAATTTCACCAGAAAATTGTGACCACTTGGTATCACCCTTTTTTTTTTTTTTTTTGGATACACTAGACAGAGGCTGTTTAGACAAAAACAAAATATAATTCGTCTGTAGATCAAATACAATCCGTTCTGGTTTTGAATAATTTTATTTTTGGATACACTAGACAGAAGCTGTCTAGACAAAAACAAAATATAATTCGTCTGTAGATCAAATACAATCTGTTCTGGTTTTGAATAATTTTATTTTTGGATACACTAGACAGAGGCTGTCTAGACAAAAACAAAATATAATTCGTCTGTAGATTAAATACAATCCGTTCTGGTTTTGAATAATTTTTGAATAATTCTGTATCACCCTTTTCTTTATATATGTAGCGAGTCAGCTGAGAAATCCGAAGCCGCAGTTTTCAATTTTGTCTTCTCCCGAACGATTCGTTTTGGACTTTTGGTCCATAATTGTAGTTGCTACAACAATCAAGGCCAAGTTGCAATTTGCAAATATGACCATCCTGTCTACTAGAATTATCTAGTTTCTACGTTTCTAGCTCCGGACCTTTGTGCACCTTATATAGAAAACATAAACTCGCATTTCGCGGCAGCCCCACCACCTATATACCGTGTTGTTTAAGGTCTATACTTCTCAAGAGCAAGGTGAGCATAAGTTACCTACACTTTTCTACACGGCTCATGCTTATATAAGTCAATCTTATGCATCGCGTGCTATGAGGGTTGTGTCATTGTTGATCCTAATGAAAGGAAAAATTAGTTTGTTAAGTTAATGTTGACATTCTAGAATCAATGAATTTTAGCTATATAAAAGTGAATATAGTTCTAACGACTAGTCTTATTTCACCTAATGATAGAAATTAACTCAAAGAGACTATAGTATATGCGCATGACATCAACAAATTAACCAATTAATCTAACAAAGTGTACATTATATTTAAATTAATTTTCTATAATAAGTTCTACTTTAGAAAATCAGAAGTAAAACAAATTACATTTACCGATTGAGAAATATTCAGAAAGGATTGATGACATGACATGATAGATATACATAAAAAATAATTAATTTGTTTTTTGGACAGACTAGATAATGATTATCTAGTGAAAAATAAACAATATTTGTCACCCACCATGAACTACTTTAAATCTGGAGCAGGACAAATTTAACACTTTTGAGTTTTATTTTATGAAATGGGAAAAAAAAAAGTATCTATAACATTATACAGTAAAACCACAAAAGGGGACAATTATTCAATACATATATCTGCATATTGGAGAGATCTAATTGTAAAGGCAAGTATTAAAACAATACGAGGAATATATATAGGTTGTCTTCAAGTATTTTTATCAGGTTTATTATTAGAAATTAGAATCCAAAAACACGGACCAAAGTTCAGAGCTTGAAATTCTTCAAACCGGTTCTAAGAAAGTCATTCAGACAATTGGTTATCTCGATTGGAAGTTGAATGGTTGATGATAAGACCGAGTAAAACTAATCTTATTTCCTGAAGTTAATCATCAATTGGGTGTAACAAGACTAGTTGCAAACTTGCAATAACGAAATATTAAACAAATTATCACAAAATCAATCTTTAAGAAATTACCTCAACAAGAAAGTCATAATCATGTCCGGCAATTAGATTTTTATCCAAAGCTCACGCGTTTATGGCTGAATTCTGGTCTTCTAGTAATTCGTGGAAGCTCTTCCAAACTTCAGTTTGTTAGTTTCCTCCAACTTCTCATCTTAAGGATTTCAATACCCACATTTTTCATATTTTACCATGTCTTCACTTTTTAAATCCTCAATTTCTAATGAATAAAAACACTACTAATAATAAAACTAGCATATATAATTTATATTTTATTTCTATGTGGATACAAATTCTATATCATTCTAGTAGTCGTATCTTGATAAGATATATATGCGGACAATTTCTAAGCATTCAATATCCTATTTCAAATATTATATTAATCAAAATGAAACCAAAATGCAGTAGTATTAATGTTGCATATGCATGTAGAGGACTTAATCTGGATTTATAATATATAGTATTAATGTGTTAGTTTAGTATCATAATTTTTGTTATTGAGGATTTAAAAGTTGGAGGCAATTTGTATTTTGCTTCTTTTTCTTTACCAGCTAATGTGCGGGCGAAGATAAAGAAACAATATCGATGAATAAGGTACCATGATACGATATATGATTATAATACTTTTAAACCCGCTAACTCACAATAGGTTTGCCTAGCTCTCTTAAATATTAACAGAACTATCATATAATTGCTATGATAATTTAGTTTACCCACAAGGGTAACATGAAATATTTACCCAAAAAATAAAAAAAAACACAAAATAAATGACCACCAACTAAAAACCAGATTGAAAGAAAAAAAGAAAATAAATCAGGCTCATGCTTATGTAAGTTTTTACATAATTGGTTAGATCATGGAGATATAACTGATAAAACAAATTTCCCTCTCAAAATTAGAGAACTTATCAGTTTGTATTTAAAGGACGATAAGATAACCACTAAAAATGTCATTAAATGCCGTTAGCAAAATAAAAATTGACCTATGAATCAATGGTCAAATTAGCTATTTGTTAGACACATACTCCGCCATTTTCTCATGTAAATTGTACGTTATTACTTATTATGCATGCAGCATGGTCAAAGAAGTACCAATTCCGCATGATAAAAGGAAACTAGGCTGTGCTCCAGTTCTTCAACAATGAGGTGATGTTAGGGGCGGGGAAATAAGAAAAGTACCGACTGTGCCTGCCCGGCTACTTTTACTTGCTCCAGAATAGAGGGAAACAGAGGGGAGACGAGATGATGTGAGATGAAGACAGACTAAAATTTGAACAGACTTAGCCCCGCATCCACTAACCCAACCTACCTACATCTTATCTTACTAAGCGATTTCCGTTATGGAGCACACCCTTGAAAGTTTTGAGAAAACCTAGGATCATGGATGTTTTGCTATAATTGATAGATGGTTTCACATTGAAATATTCAATCCTTTTAGGTCTTAATTTCAATTAAATGTTTGTGTTTTAGTTAGATTTTGATATATTAGGTTAGTTTTAGTTAAGTTTGAGTCAAAAGAAGAAGTTACTACAATAATCTCTATTTTTATGCAGATTTTGGACAAAAACATGATATATATGAATCCATAAAGACGTAGAGTTTCTCACAAGCTTTCCAACGGTTTTTGAATCACCTCAAACGGAGTCCGGATGAAGAAGATATGGGCAAAATACGAACAAGACGCAGTGCTGAAATTTCCAAACGACCTGTTCTCGGCCAGATTTCAGACGGGTCCGCTCGGATTCAAACGGGTCCGCCCGAAACCTGTCAGAATTAGCAGAAAGTGTTCGTTTTAGAGGTTTATCATGGAAAAGTGATTATTTACTATTCCCATCACGTTCAGAAATATCTTTCTGCTATTATAAGCGTCTTCCATCAATGCTAAAGTCTATATAAACATGGTTTGAGGAGATTTCAAGAGAAAAGTCAGATTTTAAAGCGATAATTGAAGGGAGATTGTAGAAACTGTTGACCCCGCCAGGATTAAAGCTGAGAGAGAATTGCTTTACTTCTTGTTGTAATCTTTCTTATTTTCTTTGTTTTGATGTTTGATTTGATAAAACTTAATGTTTGTATGTTGAATATGACAAGTAGTGAGTAGTTTAGTTTAGGGGCAATTGTAGGAAACTTTTTTACTTGGTAGTTAATAAAAGCTTAATTAGGATTATATCTTCTTTTATTTACTTTGCCTTTCTTGCTTATTATTGCTGAAGTTTTGTGATTTTGAATTACTTGACTTGAAATTTTACCCATTAGATTAAGGCCTTGTCTAATAGTTTGGTAACAAAAATTCTAATTTCGAGATAGTTCAAAGTTGCACAACATAGGGTATGGAGTAGACCGAGAGGTAAAACTAGAACTTAGCTGAAAAGTATGTCTTTACTTATGATCGAGAGATATAGGATATCCTACCGAATATAAAGGTAAACTCAGAAACCCTAAGCTAAGGAACGAGAGTTGAAACTTAGGATTTTTAAGATGTTTGAAGGTTAAAACTTAGTCATCCAAATAAAGAACAAGAGTTAATATTTAACCCTGAGATTTGACCAACAACCTGTACTTAGAGAAGGTATAAACCAATCAAACTGAGTTAACGACCTATTTTGGCGACCCCGCCAGGAAGCTGGTGGATCCGCCTGGATAGAGCTAGGTAGAGGAATCCGATCAATTGACTCTAGTTTAAGCCATAAATTCGAGTTATTTAATTTCCTTTGATTCTTAGGTTAATTTAGAGAGTATTTCAATAATTTAAATTTAATTTACTTAGTTAAATTCTTAGTTTTAAATAAAACAAACTTGAATTGATTGATTTTGACCATTATATCCCTAGGTTAAATAGAATTGAATTGTTAAAAACTAAAAGTTTAGAAAATCCGTCCCTATGATTCGACCCTCAAGCTATACTGCATAAGATTAGATTTGAGGTTTTAATTTGATTTAGATTTTACCTCCGATCAATAATTTTTTTCTAGGCTCCTCTCCATTAGGAAATAATTATTTGTGACAACTCTAAATAAATAGGAATTGAGACCAGCTATCTCTACTAAAATGTGAATTTTTTTTCTTCTCATTTACACGTCAGGGCAAGGGAGTGATTTGCTGATATTTGCCGATATAAAATACTGGAGAGGGAAATCACCTTTGTTTTAATATAAATGCAAACATAATCAGAATTCAAAATCTAAACAAAATGTTGCCAAATTTTTATATTTCACCCGGGAACTAATCTTTTGTGAAGCGGGGGTGAAATATCTGTCTATTTCTTCTAATTCTACCTCATGCATCCCATCATGACGTGCATCACTTTTAATGGTTTTTTGTTCGCCATCATGAATATACTTGACGCATTGATGTAATGTGGATGGCACCAGATAGTTCTCATGCAATCATAGTCGCCCCAATAAGGTCCTATAAAAAGTATCAGCATCGATTACATAGAACTTGACAAGAGTTTCAACCTATCCAAATCTCATAGGGAGAGTAATTGCTCCCAATGCTCGTTCTGAGTTCTGATTAAATTCATGGATGAAGATATTTTTATCTAACAAGAGCTTTCCACTCAAAGCTAGTTATGAATGCCGTTACCAACCAGAGCTCTTTCGACATCATCAGTGCCTCAAAGACACTTATGAATGCCGTTATCCCACGGTTTCTTCATATATATACTTTGTGTCATTATTGGTCCTATACAGAACATAAAAGAAAAAATAATTTTGTTAAGTTAACATTAACATTTCTACAATCAATGAACTAGATATATGGAAGAATTTGGTTAGGACAACTAGTCTTATTACACTTTAATTAACAGAAATGAGCTCAATGAGAATATATTATGCACATGACATCAACAAATTAATTATCAGCCTAACAAAGTAAACATTCTATTCGAATTAATTTTCTCTAATAAAGCATTCTTTTAGAAAAACGGAAGTAAACAAATTCACAATTTACAAATTGCGTAGCAAAGAATTTATCGTACTAGTTGGTTACCAATTAATTGGAAGTAGAATGGTTTTGTCACAAGACCGAGTAATAATTGATCTTACTGCCTGAAGTTAGTGAATTAGGTTCAATAATAAGACTAACTGCGATAACAAAAAAGTAGACAAATGATCAGAAAACCATATCTTAAGGAATTACCTCAAGAAGAAAGTCATGGTCTTCTCCAGTGATCTCATTTTTATCTGAGACGCACGTTATTTTTCTGGATTTCTAATCTATTCATAACGCATGGAAGCTCTTGCAAACTTTAATTTTTTAGTTTCTCCAACTTCTCTCATGCTAAGGATTTTAATATCCACACTTTCCGTATTTTACCATGTCTCACTTTTTAAATCCTCAATTTCCAATAAATATAAATTCACTACTTAATAAAATACCAGCATATAATTCTATATCATTCTAGCTAGTTGTATCTCGATATATCATGTCAATGGGAACAATTTCTAAGCATTCGATTTCATACTTTATATAATCAAAATGAAACTAAAATGCAGTAATGTTATATATGGATGGCTTTAATATGGATTTAATAGTCTTCAGTGTTGTAATTTGAATGTTATAATTTTTATATTGAGGATTTAAATGTTGGGGGTAATTTGTATTTTGCTCCTTTTCTTGACCAGCTAATATGAGGGCGAAGATAAATGAAGCAATACTGATAAATTAGGCACCTTAATACGATATCATAAAAATGCTTTTAAACTCGACAACTCACAAAAATTTTGCATGACTCTCTTAAATATTAAGAAAATTATCATAAAGTTGCTATGATAATTTAGTTTACCCACACGAGTAACATGAGTAATTCAACCAAAACTAAAAGAATAAAAAATAAATGACAACAACTACTGATCGACCATTGTGAATAAATAAAAAGTAAATTACCAGACATACTTTCTATAAGTTTTTATTTAATTGGTTAAATCATGGATATATACCTGACAAAAAATAGAAATAGTATGGATAAACAAATCTTCCTCTAAAAATTTAGAGAACTCATCAGTTGGAGTTTAAAGGATTATAACCAGTTATAAAATGAGGTTGGAAAAATAAAATTTGTCCTATGAATCAATAATCAAAACTGCTTGTTACAAATAAAATCCTCCTGTTTCTTGTGTGAATTAATTGTTCGTACGTTATTATGCATGGTCAGAGTAAGTAAATTGGAATTCGTAACAATTCTACATAATAAAAGGAAAAAATAAATACGTTTCGGGAAAAATTTGTAAGTTAATACTTTAATCATCTTTAATCATCAATTAAGCGGAAATACAATCAATTCATGAAGCAAACTTTTCAGCCTTTAAGAATTCCATAAAATCACCAAAATCCTTAATGAAATCAAATCTTTGATAGAGGAATACCTTTATCCATAGCGGCAGAAAATTATCTCGCACCGTTCTTCTCCCTAACACCTCTCTCCTTGCGGTAGAATCAAGAGAAGACGAATTTTCTGCACCGGAATGTTTCTCTCTCTGCCTTTCTTACTCTAGGATAGTGGATATCCTTTCTCTTAAGAGCAAAACCTTCTTTTCTTTTATTAATTTTCTGGTTTTGTGAAAATAGAGTGGTTGAAGAGAGAGGACAACCCAGGAGATGGCCCTTTTATACTAATTCACTGTAGTTAATCAAAGGGCTTCCATCAAAAAGGCATCATCCAATGGCTATTATTGATTGGTCCCTTCATCTTTAAATCTGGACCACTCATCTTTAATTCATTGGACTGAACCATATTTAATTAATTAATAATTAATTCTTACATTCTCCCACTTGGTTCAGTACTAACATCTTTAATTGTACACTTTAATTGCTAACTGTACCAAGTTATCTTTAATATTTATAATTACATCTAAATGTCATGAGTCATAGCGGGCCTGAGTAATTTTACACTCTACTCAATTCCTTCTATGTACCACAATGCCATATTGATATAACTATAAATCTTTTACAGGCATACTTTTCATCCACTTTAATGTTTTCATTTCAAAAACATATTCCTTTGTTTAATGAACAATAATATATATACAGTAATTTAAACTTAAGGAACAACAGAAACAAACACAATAAACTTCTATTATTGATCAATATTATTCAATAAGTATACATATAATATCATACAACATACATATCATCACGACTTACAACACCCATTTTGTTTACTAGTTCACCAAATTGCTTGGGTGGTAATCCTTTCGTCAACGGATCCGCTATCATGTGATTTGTTCTAATGTGTTGTATTGAAATTGTTTGTTTCTTCACTTCATCTTTAACCGACAGATACTTAATTTCCATGTGTTTTGCACCTTTCGAGTATTTGTCATTCTTGCTGTAAAACACAGCTGCAGAATTATCACAATATATCGTTAATGGTCTTGAAATACTATTAACGATCTTTAATTCAGTGATGAATTTGCGAATCCATAAACCTTGAATCATAGCCTCAAAACAAGCTACAAATTCAGCCTCCATAGTCGAAGTTGCTATGATCGACTGTTTGGCGCTTTTCCATGATATTGCTCCACCGGCTAATAAATAAAGAAATCCACCAGTGGACTTTCTCGTATCTTTACATCCGGCAAAATCTGAATCTGAATAACCAATGACTTCTAATTCATTGGATCTTCTGTATGTCAACATATGGTCTTTTGTCTTTTGAAGGTAACGCATCACTTTCTTTGCTGCTTTCCAATGCTGCATTCCAGGATTACTTTGGTATCTCCCGAGCATTCCTACAGCAAAACTTATATCTGGTCTCGTACATGTCTGTGCGTACATGAGACTGCCAACAATTGATGCATATGGAATATTTTTCATCATTTCCTTCTCTAATTCAGTTTTGGGACATTGATCAAGCTCATTAAAGCTATCACCCTTCTGAATAGGAACAATTCCAGCTGAGCAATTTTCCATTCGAAATCTTTTAAGAATTTTATTGATATAGGCCTTTTGTGACAAACCTAATATTCTATGTGAACGATTCCGGAATATTTCTATTCCAATCACATAGTTTGCCTCACCCATATCTTTCATTTTAAAATGTCTTGAAAGAAATTTCTTTGTATCACTTAGAAGTCCTAAATCATTAGTTGCCAATAAAATATCATCAACATATAGAACTAAAAATATTACTTTACTCCCACTAACCTTCATGTATATACAATGATCAACAACATTTTCTTTAAAACCAAAAGAGGTTATAACATCATTGAACTTGAGATACCATTGCCGGGAAGCTTGTTTTAGTCCATATATTGACCTTTTCAATTTACATACTAATTTTTCACCATTACTCCCACTAATTGAAAAGCCTTGAGGCTGATCCATGTATACCTCTTCATCAAGTTCTCCATACAAGAACGCTGTTTTGACATCCATTTGATGTAGCTCCAAATCAAAATGAGCCACCAATGCTAGAATAATACGCAGTGAATCTTTTCTAGAAACTGGTGAAAAAGTTTCTTTATAATCAATGCCTTCCTTTTGAGTAAATCCTTTGGCAACAAGTCGAGCCTTGTATCTTTCGATATTACCATTTTGATCATACTTAACTTTATAGATCCATTTACATCCAACAATTTTGGATCCTTTCGGTAATTCAATCAAGTCCCAAACATCATTTTGTGCCATAGAATGTAACTCATCTTTCATAGCATCTATCCACTGTTGCGATTCTGTAGATTCTATCGCCATCTTATAAGTCGGTGGATCTTCAATTCTAGAGTCAATTTCAGACTCTTGTAAATAAACCAAGTAATCATCAGGAATAGCCGATCTATGCGCACGCATGGATCTTCTTAATGGCTCATTGACTAAATTTGGTTGATCCTCTTGAGATTCTTCATTTATTGGAACACTTTCCGGAACATTAACATGTCGCATAACAACATTCGGAACTAGTACCATCGGTTCAATGGGCAAGGGATCTGTAATTTGCTCATTTATTTCATTAATGTCAGCATTTATCTGAACTGAAGAACTCCCACTAAATTCATCATTTTCAATGAATTTAGCATTACCAGACTCTACTATACGCGTACTATGGTTAGGACGGTAGAATATATACCCCTTTGATTTCTCAGGATAACCAATAAAGAACCCACTAACGGTCTTAAAATCCAATTTCTTTTCATTTGGATTATACAACCGAACTTCAGCGGGACAGCCCCATACATGTATATGCCTTAAACTCGGCTTCCTTCCTGTCCACAATTCAAATGGAGTTTTCTCCACCGCTTTACTTGGAACTCGATTCAATATATACATAGTTGTTTTTAATGCATACATCCATAAAGACTTGGGTATATTAGCATGACTTAACATGCTCCGAACCATGTTCATTAATGTACGATTACGGCGTTCGGCCACACCATTCTGTTGCGGTGTACCGGGCATTGTATATTGTGCCACTATACCACGTTCTTTTAAAAACTTAGCAAATGGACCAGGATTTTGTCCAGCTTCAGTATACTTTCCATAAAATTCACCACCACGATCAGAACGGATGATTTTTACACTTTTATCTAACTGTCTCTCAACCTCTGTTATAAACTCTTTAAGAGCTTCTAATGATTGAGATTTATCATTAAGTAGATAAATGTATCCATAACGTGAATAATCATCTGTAAAGGTGATAAAATATTTTTCTCTGTTAAAAGTGGGAACATCAAACGGACCGCAAATATCAGTATGTATAATCTCTAATAAACTACTGCTACGTGTGGCACCTTTCTTTACGTGTTTTGTTTGTTTTCCTTTAATACAATCAATACACACATTTAAATCAGTAAAATTAAGACTCGGCAATACATCACATTTAACGAGTCGTTGAATACGCTCTTTTGATATGTGACCTAAGCGTTTGTGCCACAAATAAGCAGACTTTTCATCAATGAAAGCTCTTTTCATTCCAACATTGTAATTCTCATTAATGGATTTCATAAACTGATCATTCAAATCTAATTTGTATAAACCATCAATCAAACTGCCATTACCAATTAAGCAATTATTTTTATACAAACTAAGCAATCCAGATCCAAACTTAAATGCATACATACAATTATCCAATTTCGAGATAGATAACAAGTTCCTCGAAAATGATGGAATATACATACAATCAAACAAATCTAAATAATGACCAGTTTTCAATACAAGTCGGTATGTACCAACTCCTTCCACTAATACTTTAGACTTGTTTCCCATTATCACGAACCGTTCACTTGCTTGGTTTGTGATTTGGATCGAAAGAAATCCCTGTAAATTGTTAGAAATATGAGTAGTAGAACCAGAATCAACCCACCAAGTATTCTTTGGAACATCAATTAAATGTGATTCATAAGTAACAAAAGTACTATTCATACCTTTCTTTTCGAACCACTTTTTGCGTTTGGGACAATCTTTCTTAAAGTGTCCCGCCTTATGGCAGAAATGACACTTGCCCTGTTCTTTCACGATAAAATTCTTTCCTTTCTTCTTGCCCTTTCCACTTGATGGTTTGGAACTACCAGCTTCATGACTATTGGTAAAGTTAACAGTATGAGGCTTATACGGACCAAGACGCCTCGACTCCTCAATTAGTTGGTTAGTCAATTCATTTAATGTCCACACATCCTTGTTCAAATTATAAGTCATGTGGAAAGGACCATAAACATCTTTCGGTAATGAGTTTATGATGAATTGAATAACAAACGAGTCATCAACTGTCATACCCATAGACTTGAGTTTTGCAACTAATGATGTCATTTCCAAAATGTGATCATGCATAGTACTCTTACCATCAAATTTCATAGTGGTAAGTTGAGCCATAAGCGTACTAGCCAATGATTTGTCAGCAGTTTTGGATCTCTTCTTAAGCTCTTCCATAAATTCTTTAGCTGTCTCAATTTCGGGAAGCGAAACTTTAATGTTTCCCGCAACTGTCATTCGCATAAACATAAGGCACAATCTGTTAGAACGAGTCCAGTTATTCATGAGATTCTTTGCTGCATTTGTACTGGTACTCGTTAGTGCTGGTGGCTTGTCTTCCAGTAATGCTAGATCTAGGTCTAGCGCACCAAGATGAAAACTCACTTGCTCAGACCATTCAGCAAAGTTGAGTCCATTGTAAACAACCACAGAATTAGCATGCGATTGCATTGAAACAGGAAATGGAGCTTTATCCATATAAAAGACAAAATAAAACTTTAATTAGAACATAACGTTGATATATAAAATAGAAAACTTTAATGTGAACCTTTGATGTTTTGAGTTCTATTTTATATCTTAAATTCAGATTCGAAAGAAGCAACTACTTTAAATAATATTATAATTACCCTTTGGGGCTTACTATAATATTATATCCTTAGAGAATAAATAACATAACTAAAATATATCTATTCTAATCTTTAATTGGTATTTAATTGTCGCTAGTTCAAATTGTCATCTTTGGATGATCAATTACTAACTTAATAATTAAAACCACTTAATTTTGAATGCACATAATTTATGACACTCTTTGGAGTTATCTAATAAAATTATGTGTATTCGAAATAATCTAGTATACTCTAATTCATTAATACATACATAACTAGATTAACTATAATTTTCGATTTACTATAATAAACTTATCTTCATAATTCAATTGCTTTGGCAATTAAAATTATAAATATAAGTTTCTTCAAAATCGAGAGAAAACATATACTAAATATAATTTTTCAGGACTTGAATTGCTTAAACAAACCCTAAAAATACTATTTATGCTCTGAATTTCGTGTAAAAATATCTAAAAGACACCATGTGTCAAAACAGCCACGTTTCAGAAAGCTGGCAGACTCGCATCCTTTTGGTAAAACTGTTCGTTCTCACTCATCCGTGATCTGATCTTTACGTTTTCGGACAATCTGGAAAGAATACTTTGAGATATTTCCAACGCCACAAAACCCACTCAAATCGGAGTTACGGAACTTGAGTAATCCCTTTCGCAAGACTGCTGCCAGAAAATCGTTTCAGAAAATCGCAGAATCGCAGAATCGCACACTTTTATTAATATGGCGACTGTTCATTCATCCGTAATCAAATCATTAAGTTCTTTACCATTCTGGAAAGTAGACTTCAGGATCTTTCTAACAAAACAAGAATCATTTCAATTGGACTTACGGATTTTCTGCTATTCCATTCGCAATACAGGCAGTTTCTATCGCGTCCAGAAAATTTTCTGCCTACGCACCCTTTCGTAAAAAGACTTTAACTTTCTCTACAGAGATCCGATCTTCGCGTTCTTGGACATTCTGGAAAGTAGATTCGATGATCTTTCCAACGTAACAAGAATCACTTAAATCAGATATACGGATCTCAAGTTATGCCTCTCGCAATATAGGCTGCCAGAAAACTAATTTTCTGGACTGAAATTCGAATTTGAATGGTTTATTCATAAAAAAAAACTCACGAAATTCAAACACACAAATGGAATTTTATGAAATTCTTGTAACCATGCTCTGATACCACATGTAAGTTAATACTTTAATCATCTTTAATCATCAATTAAGCGGAAATACAATCAATTCATGAAGCAAATTTTTCAGCCTTTAAGAATTCCATAAAATCACCAAAATCCTTAATGAAATCAAATCTTTGATAGAGGAATACCTTTATCCATAGCGGCAGAAAATTATCTCGCACCGTTCTTCTCCCTAACGCCTCTCTCCTTGCGGTAGAATCAAGAGAAGACGAGTTTTCTGCACCGGAATGTTTCTCTCTCTGCCTTTCTTACTCTAGGATAGTGGATATCCTTTCTCTTAAGAGCAAAACCTTCTTTTCTTTTATTAATTTTCTGGTTTTGTGAAAATAGAGTGGTTGAAGAGAGAGGACAACCCAGGAGATGGTCCTTTTATACTAATCCACTGTAGTTAATCAAAGGGCTTCCATCAAAAAGGCATCATCCAATGGCTATTATTGATTGGTCCCTTCATCTTTAAATCTGGACCACTCATCTTTAATTCATTGGACTGAACCATATTTAATTAATTAATAATTAATTCTTACAAAATTCTTCCCGATCGAGGGATCATGGATGTTTTTAAATAATTATTTTCTATACTGTCCGTTAGAAAATATTTATTCCTGCTATTTTAAACATTTATTTGTGCAATTTATTATTATTATTTTTTTATATTAGGCCGTAGCCTCACACACCCACGCAGACGCTCAACCAGCTTGAAGCTAGGATCGAACCCATACCCTCCTATTGGAGATGCACATGCCACAACCTACTACTCTACTCAAATATAATTTTTATTTTCCATTTACACGTCAGAGCAAGGTAGTGATATACAAATATTTGCCGATGGAAAATACCGGAAAGGGAACGGGGGAGGCTTTTTAAGATCTAAACGCCACGAAAATCAGATATCAAAATATAAACAAATTTTTTCTAAATTTTAATATTTAAATTGAACGCTAGTATTACTGGAATTCAAAACTTATGGTTCACGAAGATTTTAATATCCATAAAATATCCTCAGAATCGGTGTTTACTTATTTCTTAATTCTTAGTCGTTTTTATGGAACGTAAATTGTCAATTTTCTGACACATTTCATTAGCCATCACCATATCTCTGAAATCTCACCACTAGTTTTTTTTTTTTTTTTTTTTTAAATAAGTGGGCTTTTACCCCCACCACTTTTTCATTACCTGAAAAAGTAACCGTACACTCAAAGTTAAATCTCTCCAGTATTTGCCTTATGATCCAGTGATCTGAAGTTCTGAACTAACCCGAGAAGTTGAATTATTTCATTTTTTTTCTCTTTTGGTTGTATCGTGTTGTCTTCCTTCAACAAGTCTAGCTATTCGATCGTTTGTGACTAAGTCCAACGGGTTCAATGACAACTTGAGCAGACAGATAATATGTGAATACCGAAAAAAATTAAAACTAAATTTATAATAATAACGAAATTCGAAAATAAATAGAAAAAAATCTAAATTTTATAAATACTATTGTAATATCGGATTATGGGAATTCGATACTAAAATCCGTTAGTGAGAATCCGATACAGAAATGATAACTGTCATCTGTAGTTTTGACATCTCTTGTCATCGCTAAATACAAAGTGAACACATGAAACAGACAATATAAATATATATAGAGGATCAAAGTGAACACTTACAAACAAATAAGTGTTGTCATCTCTTGTTCAGATTTTTATATGCATATTCAACTTATTTTTATTTAACTTATTTGTTTGTATGTGTTCATTTTGATTAATATATATGTTCACCTTGTCTATTTTGTATGTTCACTTTCTGTTTAGTGATGACAATGGAATCCCTTTCTTTTTGTACGGAAGATGATCCTCTCTCGAAATCCAAAAGACCGGGTCATCAAAACCAGGACCGACTCTTGGTTAGCAAACCTTAACCCCCTCTTTTTTAAATAATATTAAAATATTATAAAATATTAATAATAATATCGAAATAATCTAAATTATTTAAATAATAACGCAATTACGGAATTCGGGATTCCGTAATTAACTTGTTACGGAAATTAGAATTTCGTAATTACTATTTCTCTCCCTTTTCCTTTTTTTCTTTTTTTTTGGCCGACAGCGGCTTTTGTTTTTTTATTGTTAATTTTTTTTAAATTTGATATGTCTTTTATATTTTGTTTCATGCAGAATTTTGTTTTTTTTTATGAATTTATTTTTCTTTTATTTTTTTATTTTTTTGTTGTTAATTTTTTAAATTTCATATGTATTCTATTTTTTGTTTTCTATAGAATTTCATTTTTTGTCTTTTTTATGAATTTTGTTTTTTTTGTTGTTAATTTTTTATATTTCTTTTGTTTTTTGTTTTTTTAAATTTCCTATGTATTCTATTTTTTTTAACAGAATTTTGTTTTTTGTTTTTATATTTTTGTAGTTTAAACTTTTGTATTCTAAAAATATTTCATATAATTTTTTATTATAAATTATATTTTGATTAAATTTTCTATTAAATTTTAATTATATTTTAATTATATTTATGTAATATATTAGAAGACCTAAAACTTGATAAGTCGCAAAGTAAAATAAAAAATATATTTAAATATTATATTAATAAACCATAAGCCATAATACAATTAACAAATCAACAGTTTGCCTGATCAATTACATAACTGCTAACCATAAACATTAAAAATAGTGCATTCCACACGTATTACACTTAATGTCTTTGACCTCTTGAAAATATTCTTGCCCCTAGGCGAAAAATTCCATCACGTATTCCGGTCTGTACTCTGCTACTCGATGCCCCCTGACTTGTGGAATATCGGGCTGAAGCTGACCGTGGATCTACGCTAATAGAATTTCGACGTGGTTCAATTCCTTCTCTTGCAGGATCAATACGATTCTGAGTCCGAGGATTGATACTAATGAAATTACGGCTTGGATCAACTTGGTCTCTGCGACTGGAAGTTTCACCTTGGTTTCCCGTAGGAGGAGGAGGTATGTTCCTTGCACTTCTCGTCCTCCGTGTGTTGGTACGACGACCAGATTGAAGTTCCTCCATGGACATAGGTTGTCGTGGGTTATTATTTGCTCTGGTTCGCCTTTTTTTATTTTTATTCTTTCGCATCGCATCCATCCACATCCAATTACGATCCTTCTTTCGCCTGCCACGATTAATCATATTCCTATCAGGAAACACTACGGGTCCATCGTACTGAGGTCAGTTCTCTTCGTCTCCATAGCAGTGGAAGTCACTTGAAGACCATATCTTTAACATATTCTCCGTACTGTACCGTTCGTCTACAAAGTCATCTACCTCCCACATATATCTACCGCAAACGGCAACAACATGAGCACATGGTATTCCGGTCAGTTGAGGTTTTTTACATTCGCACGTAACGCGCCTACTCGGTAGTTGAGGATCTTCCGGTTGGTAATCGCGCTTGATGAGAACTTTGTACTTCCACGTTTTTCCCGAAAAATCTTTCTCGTAGGGCACATGTACTTCGAATTCTCCACATTCAACGTCAATGGTTACAACTGTCATCGGGGCTGTAAATATGAATTTATATCATTATACATGAAATTAAAAATTAAAGGTAAATATAATGCAACTTGAAAATAAATTTGTACCTGCTTTAATAGTATGCTTCATCATTTTTAATTGCACCTCTTTTGGCCACCGTTGTCCATTTGCCTGTCTCTGCAGTGCTATTTGTTTCCTCTTGTTAAACCACTGCACAACCTTGTACCAAGTGCCTTCCACGAGTCCAACAACGGGTAGTTTTCTTTCAACCTTGTACCGGCTGTTGAGACTTTCAGATCCAATACTCGCCATAAGACCCCAACGAGCACCAGTGTCAAAAGTCTGTGCCCACCTTTCAGGTCTCCAAGGCTCATTGTCATCTGTCTCGTTTTCTTTACCACACTTCTTAAGGTAATTAATAACTTCAGGATTTGTCAATCGGAGTTCATCTTACATTTTTTTGAATGCCCTTCTTTTTTTCTTGTTAGCCAACTTTTCTCTAAATTTATGTGGTATATCTTGGTCTTTACCTGACACTGTAAACACATTTTCACATACATGTTGCATGCAATATCGATGCACAGCCAATGAAGGCTCCGCACTCTCTTGCCATCCGTATTGGGGTTGTTTGAACGTGTACCTTATTCCCCAATGGCGATCGGAAACAACACAGAATTTTTTTCCTTCCCCAATAACTTGTCTCTTTAGAAAATTCATAAACCAACCCTAACATTCTTCGTTCTCAGTTCGCACTATTGCAAATGCTAGTGGAAGCAACCACTGCTCTGGATCATAACCGCAAGCCGCTAACAATTTACCCTTATAACGACCTGACAAGAAAGATGCATCAATGCTAATCACGGGTCTTATATACGGAACTGCCGCGATACATGACCCAAATGCCCATGCTGCTGCCTCGAACATAGCTCTGTTCGGATCACCTACGCTTTTAAACAACCATTTGATTTGTGTCCCGGGTGTCGTCCTCTGTATAGCCAATAAAAGGCTCGGGAGTTTGTTGTGCGAATCTTCCCACGACCCGAAAAGATGTTCGATTGCTTTCTCTCGCCTACGTCAAATCTTGTTATAAGTTGGTTGTACATTCGGGTATTCTTTCTCTAATAGTGATTTTACGTCCTCTAAGGAAATACCAACATCTCTCTTTATTGCATTTCTGATGCAGTTGGCAATAATCTCAGCCGTAAGATTGTCATGCGTGAATTCTCCGGCCCTTCTCACACATGTATACTTTTCTTTATTCGTTATTATCTTTCAAAATGTACCTTCCATTTCTGTACGGGCATACAAACGCCACTTACAACCATATTCCTTACAGACCACTATATACTTCTTCGGCGTACTGACAGTGGCTGTGTGTTGTACATTTAAGTGTATTGAGTAATCGTTACAAGCTTGTATTAATTGTATTTTTTAGAGAAAAATTGTCCCTTCCGCCAATGGCCCAGACCCATGCGGTTGAGACGGTTGTGGGATGAAATTTCTATACTCAGAAATATCTAGGAATTGCCCAACGGGATGGTAAGTTTCTGTCCTTCCCGTAAGGTAATACTGGTTATTAGGGTTTACATTTCTGTTTCTCTGTGCCTCCATACCCTCACCATCGAGACCCTCTGACTCAAATAAGTCGGCCTCTTCATCACTCAAGTCCTCACCAGTTGCATAGTCTGATTGAAAACTGGGGCCCCTGTCGTATAAATCATCAAATCGACTTGTATCCTCTTCATCTTGTCCGTCTTCTTGTTCCGCCTCTTTTTCTTGTTGTTGCCGTCCTCGCGTAGTACTACCACCATGTTCCCTACTACTACCACCTTGTTCCCAACCCCCTTCGCCAAGTGTACTAGCACGAGAATCTGTAATAGCACGAGGATCTGTACTAGTAGGGTCCCAAGGATCCCAATCTAATGTAATGGATTGAACTTCTGAATTGATTGCATTTGATTGTTCTTGTTCCTCATAATTTTGTTGTTCGTTATAATTATAATTATAATAACCACCTAATTAATTAAAAAAATTGTTATAATTACAATTTAAATTAATCTATATAGTCATATATAAAAAAATTGATTAATTACATTTATGCTATCTTAAACCTAATTAATCGTACAAAAATTGTAGTAATTTACCTTGTGCCGGAAGTAAATCTACATGCAGTTCTAGACCTTCTAGTCTCCCTGTTTGGAAACACTCGTATTGAACATATTGCCATTCATTCTGAGAGTTCACCTGCAAAATCATTTGTTGGAACCTTCCTTCAATAATGACGTTAAAACGAGAAACGATTCTCAAATTGAACTGGCCTTGATAATATCCTAATGTGGACAGAATAATTTCTTTAATGGATTCATAATCAGTTTGTGGAGAGGCATCAAAGCGGAAATTGTTTGGTGGATTATACGGAGATTGATTGACGAAAACCATAATTAAATACATTTTTATATGGCTAAGAGATGATTAGAGTGTTTCGAAAGGATTGATGAATTTCAGATTACAATAACAACTAGTATTTATAGAGCTAATTACGGAGTTTCAGATTCCGATATCAGCAAACAAAATGAATAGTGAATGTCAAATCTATATCACATCAAATAATTCAGCGAATTATCGATGGTAATATACGACAAATGCACTTTTCGGCGGGTGAATGTGCATGAAAATAATATCAAATTCTGTAACTACCTAATTACGGAATCCCAAATTCCGTAACAAGCTAGTTACGGAATCTCGAATTCCGTAACAAGCTAGTTACGGAATTTGGGATTCCGTAATTAGCAGATTCCCACTCAAATCAACAATTTTTAAATGTGCTGGGCGGTTTGGGCTGTTCCGGTGGTTTTGTTGTTTGATTTTGTTGTTTAATAATATATTTAAATAAATAATAATTAATAACAATAAATAATTGAATAAATATAATTAGTAAATATTAATAATATAAAATAAATAATAATATTAATTAAAAGTAATGGTAATATTTATAATAACTAATAATAGTTATTGTAATATTAACTATTTATTAATAGTTATTGAGGATTAATAATAATTAGTAATTACTAATTAATAATAGTTAATATAATAATAATTAAATTAATCAATAATGTAGAAAACTAAAAAATAAAATACATATGAAATTTAAAAAAAATTAACAATAAAAAAACAAAAAATAAAAAAACAAAAATGAAAATGAAAAAAAATAAAAAAAAGAAGCGGTCGGCAGAAAAAAAAACAAGAAAAAAGGAGAAGGAGATGAATAGTGTAATTACGGAATTCTAATTTCCATAACAAGTTAATTACGGAATTCTAATTTCCATAACAAGTTAATTACGGAATCCCGAATTCCGTAATTAGTTTGTTACGGAATCTCAGATTCCGTAATTACCGTCGGAATCCCAGATTCCGTAATTGCGTTATTATTTAAATAATTTAGATTATTTCGATATTATTATTAATATTTTATAATATTTTAATATTATTTAGAAAAGAGGGGGAAACCTTAAACTAGGCTGCGGGGGACAGGCCTGCTTTTGATGACCCGGTCTTTTGGATTTTGGAGGCCCATTTTCCTTTTACAACTAGTACCTATACGAGCCGGTCCTTCGTATTTCTCTGCCTTATATACACGAACCCTATATAAGCCGGTCTTTCGTATTTCTAATTACAGTAAAGCTACCATTTTAACGCCCAAAAGAAGTTACTATTTTTGTTTTACTTTTTTAACTTTTAATGTTGTCTTATTCAATTGCTAGCCACTCTCAATTATCAGTAGTTTATGATAATTTGATTTATACTTTATTTTAGCCTCACTAACAAAACGCCGCATTTGTAACAGGTTTATTAAATTTATATAGGTACGAGTTTACGGCCACATTAAACTGAATAAATTTAGGAAGCAAAACTAATTTTGTTTCAAGCATAAATCTGATTAATACTTTTTTAAATCAAAACTTCCTTTCATGTAATCCTTTAATATATTAACGGCTGCGCTTTGACTTTGGTCTGACCGCACTATAGGTGAACAGTTGTTCAGACAGTAACAGATCCTGGCCGCTTATTTGTCTTAGCTGTGGTTCGATGGCTGTGATGCATTCTGCCTCATCAATTCGGTCTTGCGCTTTGTGGCAGACAAAAATTGTGCGCTGGCTTCGTTCCCATCCCTTCCATCTGTTTTCTGTTCTTTTTGTCCGATTTCATTCTGTGAGTGTATTCCGAAAAAAAAATTTTCCTCCTCATGCTGCTGCTCTTTTTTTCTTCGTACCCTTTTCTCCTCTCTTTTCGGAGGTATGGCCTCCAATCGATCCCCATGTGCCGTCTGTACGAAGGTCTGCCGGTGGTTGCGCCTGGTCTGTGCGCCCTTCCCTCTCGCTTCCTTGCGGTCTATTCCGGGTGTATCGTACAGTGTGGGCGTATGCTTTTCCTTAGGTATGCTTCTGGAATTGTTTCTTTCTGTTCCTGCTTTGTCAGATTTATTGTTTTTGTTGGTCTTTTGTGCTCTGAGTTCATTATTCTAATTGCAGGACTGCTCGCCTCCTGTTCGCCTGTCGAATTCGGTACTGTACTTCGGTGTTGTCGTCTGTGCTTCCTAATTGTTCTTATTCTCTGCCTGCTCGCTTTGTCCTGCCTTTTTCCTTTTTCGCACCAGGTTGCTTTCTCTGTTCTTTCTGCTTTTTTTCTATATAATTTCTTCTCGCTTTTCCATCTCATGCTGATTTTCTGCACCTATTGTTGCTTATTATTCTCATCTTTTTCATTCTGCCAGTTTGTTGTGCTCCTACTGCTGCTCCTTCTGTGCAAAGGTACCAATTTTTTATCTGCAGCAGTTCCTGCCAGTTTTTTCCTTTGTGTTTTTTCTCTCCCTGCCTTTTTTTTTTATCTTCCTTATGGTCATGTCAGGCTGTACTGCTCCGTGTATTTTTTTTCACTGTAGGTTTGAGCAGCAATTTGTATCATATCTCCTCTGCCTTTCTTTTGCTTTGTTTGTGCGCAATCTGATTCCAGCTGGGCTGTCTTGCTTCTGCTACTCTCATTCTGTAAGTTATCTATTTTGTTTTTTTTTTTAGGATCTTTGGTTAGCTTTTTTTATGCAACTGTATTGTGTGCATCTTTCTTTCTGTTTATTATTTTATTCTATGGTTCTACCTGCTTATCTATTCATTCATTAGGGCTCTGATTTTGTTACGCGATATTATCAGTCACAAGTTACGTTTAGGATTTTTTTACATGTGCAACAATCGACTATAGTAAGTGCTCAGACGTTTTTGCTGCATGACACTTGCTGATCAGGCTGGTAGCGATAATATATTTGATGGTTGTATTGTGATTATGGTAGTTTCTGCTTTTGCTGCTTCAGCATATTAACAGCAATTCCTCTATTATCTTGGTTGTAGATTTCAATTTTCGTTCTCCATCGTTTGCGATCCTCATAGTTTTTTGTATTTTTTTTGGTCGCTTTTTACCTGACAGCTGCATCCTCATGCAACTTTTTTATCAGTTTTCGTCATGCGCCGTGGTACAAGAATCGCAGTTGGTCTCCATCATGAACCATATGATGGATCCAGTTCAGTAGATGATATCGGTACATTCTCGGCTGTCTGATATTTATTCCTTCTTAGTTTTATAGTATTTTTCGCTGGATTCTCTCTCTTCCTCTCTGGCAGACACAGTCTAAGGACTGGGTAGATGAGGTTCTCATGTGATATCTTACGGTATCTGCTGTTTATTTGTGGAAATTGTGGTTCCTCTTCACTCATCTCTGTCTGTCTCTCTCTACCTCGATTCATCTCCTCTCGCCCTCTCTCTTTCCACTGCTTGCGCATCACTGAGGCTGGGACTGAGATCGGGAACTACGAGTAATGCTAAGCATGCGATCTATTTTAAAAATTCGAAATGCAAAAGCATGCGATCTATTTAACAATTGGGAGGAATTTTCGATTTTGGTTCCTTATTAAGCTGATCGGGTGTTTTTTCCTTCTTTTGCAGGTTGCTGCGTTAGGATTTGGAAGATGCAAATTGTTGCCATGCTCAAGGTTAGTACAAAACACTTGAAAACTTCATTAAAACTCGAGGAGAGGTTAGGAAAGCTTACTATTTTCTTGCTTTATTTACATTTTACAACATTCTGTAGGATTGAATTCCCATCCCCTAAACCCTAGCTTTGGTCTGAACTCTTTATACCCAATTTCGATAAGAATTGATTGGAGATCGGTATTAAAAAATACTCTTTCTAATTCTTTTAGTTGTACAATTGTGGGTTTTAGCTGAAAATATTATGGTTTTAAGTTTCGTTAGTGAGTTGGCAAGTTACGGCATGGAGGAGCAAGGTAAAAAAAGAAACAGGAAGGGGTAGGCTCTAGAATATGAGAAATGCTTACTAAGGAAAAAGAAAATATAACAACGGTGGTAAAAGGAGGAGTGAAAATATATGCTTTAATTTTAATTTTGGTGTTATTGCTCTTGCTCCTTCATGGGTTTGATTCTTGCTCTTCCCTACTTTCATTGCCCTATTTCTTATGCTTCTTTTGGTTTTCTTATGTGCTTTTGTTCTCAGTTATTTGTGCGTTGTTGCATGTGCTTTGATGGATGATTCTTTCAAATTTATCGAGAAATCTGGGGGCGTAACTACTGAGTTTGACTATCCATACAGGGCCGCCAATGGAACATGCAATGCCATGAAGGTTAGTGATTTCTAAAATAGTTGCTAACAAAATTGAATTAATTGGCATGCGATATATTCAATAAGCCTTGATGCAACATATAATATGCCATTGTTGTCCCTGCACTGGTATTATGCAGCTAGAAAATTAAAAACTCAACTCAATCAAAATATCTAAATTTTTCATCCTAGAAATATGTATAATATACCTGTGGAGAAATCAGTGTAGGTTTGCGAATCATGGTATCTCAAAGAAAAATGCTGGTCGAAAATCCAAACAGGTAACCATTGGTCTCTCTTTTTTTTATTTTGAAATGTGATAAATTGGTGCCATAGTAATGCTTAATAGTGGTTTTATTTTTGTTTTGCTTTACTTGGTTCTTGCTGGTATGTGCTGTTCAACAAATCAGCCAAGCTCAGCAAATGAAAATTTGATAAACAAAAAATGTTGCCTAAAAAAGCTAAACAGGTAATGGTCTCTTTTTTTGTCTTTTACTTTTTTGATGTCCAGACTTTTGTGCTGCTGATCTAATGTTAGGTGTCTGTTGTAGATGGGAACGTGCTCTCTATCAAATTAATATGAAAATAAATATTTAATTGTCAAATTAAAATATACATACTGATAAAACTACCATACTGCCAGCTCTGTATATAAAACCATTATTACATAGAAATTTAAAAAACATATACATGTTTTTTTTTCCCTTATGATATCCTAATACTAAGGGCATTTCTAGAAGATTTATGCATTATAACTAAATATTGTCCCAATAAACTTGACATATTCATTCTATTAGCCAATGTAGTCAGTTATAATTATTGGAAATTTTTATTGTCACATATGTTGATTATTTGATCTTTTTTTTTCAGGTAGTATTGTAGTTCATTCATCAATTTATCTAGATGTCATGATAAAAGCAGTCTTGAAGGTAAATGTTCTAAACTTTTAAGTTGTTATAACCATCTTTCAGTTATGTAGGTCATATTATTATTTTAGTTTAGCATTTTTAACCACAAATGATTTCCACTATGTGCTGAGTTATTCGTCTTATCTTAAGTTTCCTCGGACTTTTTATATTATAGCATGTGTATGGTCTTTGCATAAAGGACTATATAATTAAAAAAGTAGGAAATTAGCATGTCGATAGAAAATTTCAAATTTAATTCCATGATTTAGTGGATTGTTGCTCAACTACTTATCCATTAGTCTAAAATCTATGAGCTTATTATAAACACAATTGAACATGCATCTGAATTTAGTTCATGATGATGTCAAAAAGGGTTTAATAGGAAATAAAATTAGAATGCAATGAGTTATAACTGACCAACAGTTAGAATGCAATGAGTTATAACTGACCTCAAGAATGGATTTTTTTTACGGGGATTTCATGGTATTTGTTTCTTCCAGTTTAATGGTTAGCGGTTCTCACTTGGTGCCTTTTTACTACTCAATCAACAGCTGGTCGAGTTTGTTTGCTATTTTCACTATTTTTCCCCTTATTTACATGCTTCTCTTTCTCTTTTCTGTTGCAGGTATTTAACCAGGCTTAGGGTGCTATGAAAAATGGTTTCCAACCTTTTCTTCATGGAACATCGTATATCCATTTCGTCTCTGGCCAATCTGTGCATTTTCTTCAGGTTAGGTTCTAGCGTCTTTTGCTACTTAGCAATGAAGCCAGTGGGGGGAGGTGCTCTTAAAGAAAAAAAAAAAAAGCCATTAATCTAGGTAATCATGCACCAAAATATTGCGTTTTGCTTTTTCTATAGTCTTTTAAAAAAAATTGACGGATCTGTGTTCTTTATTATGGTCAGGAAGATTGCATTTTGTTTTGCCTGCAAATGTTGACAAAGAAAACGAGACATTGTTGTCCTGATTTTGGTGAGGAACATTGCTATCTTAGTAATGACTCTTTTATCCATGTCTTTTTTGTTATCAATGTACTGATTGTGCGGTCTATTTACTCCTTTCTTTGTTACAGGTCTAGCTGTTCAAGATTGGGAATTGATGCCCTTTGATTCTAGCTGTATTTTTCAATTGATGGGGAGCTTGATGCTGTTACTTATAAGCTTCAAAATTTGGAGTACCTCTGAACAAAAATACAAGATTATTAACTTATAAGCTTCAATATCTTTAGCTTTTCTTCGTTATAAGGCAGTCAATATTTTTTTCCCGTCTTCTAATGGCTTGGTTGCCTGACCAGCATGGAACAATATCCTGTTTAGGTTTCCCCAATTTAGTTAAAATCCAATCGACCCTCAATTGAACTCAGTTATTTTAGCTCAAATTAACTAGGCATTTTGCTTTTGACCTTACTAACTTCTGATGACACAAGTTAGTTCCGAATTAAAGAGGTTGATTTGAAAGGGAATATTGGTAAATTACTTTTGCAGAACAAAGAAAACAGCTGAGCAATATAAACGAATATTGGTTTGAAAGGGAATATTGGTAAAAAGAAAACAACGAATATTGGTTTAGAAACCAGTGCATCAAACATATACTGATTCCTTGACTTCAGTTTCTTTTCAAAAGTTTATCTCAGATACATACAAGGAGTATGTTACAATATAGTACCTTGCTATTTTAATTGGTGCCAATTTTATGCTAGATGTGTATATATTTTTTATCATGTGGTATTATCATTCAATTTTTGAAAGTTAATTGACTTTATTGGATGTATGTAGGATAAGTTAGATGCAGATATTCTTCATTTGGGTGCTATCAGCAGCTTCTTCTATTCATTAATAAGAGATATAATATCATTAGAATAAGATGCCTATTTGTATGTAATTGTGTAGCTCTTAGAATTTCGTATCATATATTGGATTAATTTTTAGGTTAGAATGATAACAACAACTGACATTTGTCAGTGAATTTTAAGGGAAAAAATTCTCAGACTATCAATATGGTTATACATGTATTTCTATAAGTTCTTTCGAGTGAAGTTCATCAATTCTGGCTCAACCATTTTATCATCATAACTTACTCAGATTTTGTCTTGAGTAAAACGTTGAATATCTAATAATTAGTGAATTGTTTAGGATGGTTACTGGTGCCTTTTTCATCATAACTGACTCAGCTTTTGGACACTGCCTTTTTCAAGAGGGGCTGATAGATTATGCGGGCTATTAGAGGGATCACAATCAGAAGATGGTTACAGGTGGTTTTTGTCCCTTTTATTTTGTATTTTGGTTAGTAGTTTCTACTTAGTTCTTAAGGGTATTTTGGGTATTCGGTTGGTACTCAGAGGACAAGCTGTCTCTCTGTTCTATTGGGTTTCACTGAATTAAAGAAGAAAATCCTCTTAAGTGCATAAGGTTCAGACATGGCAGTACTTTTGGACCCCTGCCCTTCATATAGGTAGATCGATTATGGTAATTCTATCAGGGGTGAAAATTGAGAAATAATTTTTATGCATGTAAAATTGTAGAAGCAAATGTCTTCACATCTACACATGTTGAAGATTTAGTAGGTATCAGTAAAATTATTCCAATGAGAAGTAACACAAGATAATGAAAATTAAAAACTGAGTGATGTGGTCAGATAATGCCAATGGCAAGGTACAAGGGGAATTTAATCTCTCTCAGCTATACCCGAAGGCTGGATATTTGGTGCGAGAGAAAATAAGTGTAGCATGGATTAGAGAAATAGTCAATACCTCTTTTAACATTGTTTTGTATTTTGCTGCCATCTCAAACAATCATCCATGTGTTTTCATCAATGCCAAGGTACAGATCTGGAATATTTCTCTTCCCCTCTTTTTCTGCTTTCTGAAATAATCATATTGCCGTTTTTTTCTTAGCTCTCTCTATGTAAAATTCTTGCCTTCTAATTTGATTTTTTTCTTCTATATTATTAAATATTCTAGACCTATGATCAAAAAGAGTTCTTAGAAGATCACACAGCAGAACAGAAACCTATGCTTCACGCTTCAGGTTTTTATTTTTATTTTCTATCTTTGATTTTTATATTAGTACTAATTTATGTTACAAATACTTTTGATAGAATTGTAATTCTAATTTATAAGCTATTTTATAAGCTACAAAGACATTAAATGTTCTCACTGTTATTCATTGGTGTTTCTATTTTCTTTATCTTCAATATTTTTACGAATTTTCCTTTTGTTTATTCTTAATTTTGAATGGGGTTTCCAATTTGATTTCAATTTGAGGCTGATCAGCTTTGTTTCCCTCTCAATTGCAGGTCCACTGGTTGGAGGGTAAACATTGCTATTGGTTTTCCAATGCAGTTGAAAATAGACATAAATTATCAACAATAATTGTACGAGCCCACATCAGATGAGATTTTCTTCGTGTACTATCAACTTTCAAGTTTGCACATGCTACATACAGTTGGACCTGTTGCAGTATCGGTGTTCAACCAATTTTCTGGACATCAGGTATGCATTTTTAAGGATTTTTCGATTTATGTTTTGTAATCTGTTTAGACTTTAGAGTAACAAAAAAAAAATACTACCTCAGCCATGATTCTTATTTATTTTGGTTCTTACTCCTATAAGAAATTTGAAATTAAGAAATTTTATTCCTATGTTTTTCCTATATTCTGTGCATTATGTTAATCGCTTCCTTTTCAATAGTCCACATGCAAGACCAACAGATCTGGATTCTTACTGAGGAAACAATCTGATTGATGTATATTTTATTTTTATTCTATTATTTTCATTAGATAGTGATTTTTTACCATTTGCGTTATCTGCCTTATTTCAGCTATTGGATTGCTTTGAGAAATGAATTTCAGGTCCTTCAATTTTACAGTAGTTCTGCTCTGACGAGTCTCAACAGGTACATGATCAGTTTTTCCGAATCTTCCATCGTGCCTTTAACTAAACCTTTTGTCTGCATTTATTCACTCATCGAGAGAGGCCGACATAGTCATGATTCTGACACTAAGCGATCTTGCTCACGGCAACATAGATTGGAAAGTAAGTTCCAATTTATATGTAGCACAATGCAAATTCTACAGTTCAACTTCAATTATGGTGTTTGTATGGTGCAAAAAATTTTGACATGTTAAAAATATGGCACTATTTTTAGACTTTCTTCATAATATACTATTTGCACTGTGATTGATTGATAGGTGTGATAAATTCAACTACAAATAGTATCTACTAATTTTATCTTTTAATTTTAGTTTCTTCAATATAATATTAAAAATTCAATATATATAATTCCTGTAGGGTTTATAATTGAGAAATTTATTTTATTTCCTTTACTCTTATATTTCAGCATATTCACCAAATCAACCTGCAAATAAAATCAACTATGTTGCTCAACTTGGACAAAAATTTTAAAACACAAATAGGTCGCGCAACGCGCGACGCCGCACCTAGTTTATTTCATGATGCATCTGCTAGAAAATTGCAGCATCAGTTCCGAATCATATAAATTAAGCCGGAGCTTTGGAACAACATGATCAGTTGCCTTGTAATGTTCATCAGCAAAATTTTGGCAATTTGTTCCGAATTTTTTTATATGTATATGACGACTGAGGCATAGAAAATATAAATGAAATTCAGCATAAGAAACTAGCCGGTGATTAGTCAACAAACCTGTTGTAAAATTTGAGATAATTTGGGTTTGGGGGAAGAGAGGTACACCGTACACCCCAAAATTTGTAGTAATCACACGTGCACACTTCTTTTCACTTCTCTTTATATTTTTATAGAAGAGTTAAATTATCCCTTATTCTCCTTGATTTCCATTCAAATTTAAGATTTTGGAGCAGGATAAAGTTCTTGGACGGGAATTGGTCAATTACCCTTTCCCTTTCACTCTTCTCTGTTCTGGAGCAAGGCCTAACACTATAGGCTGTATAATAGTGTGGTACAAATAAAACCTTCAAGGTTTTTACAAAGCCATCTTGGAATTTAAAGTTTATTTGCTACTATTAGTTTTTCTCTGTCTAAATGTCAATGCATGGCCCCAGTTGCATGTATGACCACCATGTTCACCATAATTATCCACTTGTGTTGTGTGTCAATTTGCTGATTCCTAGCACCCAACCAGTGGCGAAGCTATGTAAGGGTTGGTGGGTCCATGGACCCATCTCAAAAAAAATTATTTTACTTGATATTACACATGTTTATAATTAAAAAAAAAATCACAAGAAGTTAGGGACCCATCTCAAAAATTTGAAGGACCCAGCTAGACATATCGTGTTTGATTTAAATTGCATAACGACGTCCAAAAAATCGCATAAGAACCCAGGTAGTATTTGTTTCTGACTAATCGTCTTCTTCATTCCTCCCCAATGAATCTTATTAAGACAAAATTTAGAATAGAATGGAATATTTGGATGAATAATTATTTGTAGCGTATATATTAGCGTGAATCTGGCGCATTGCATGGTTTGTCTATATAATATTTTGTGAACTTTAGGACATTATAAATAAAAGCTACAACAGAAGATCAAAAATACAATTCAGATATTATATAAAAACTGTCACTAAAAATTCTAAATACTCCTCCTGTAGAAAAAATTTCAAGCGCCACAAAAGATCAGAAATATTGTAGTTTGAATAGTGACCGAACTCCTCTGTATGTCTCTCATCTTTATATATTTATAATATATAAAAATAAGTGTTCAATGACATTTCTAATGAACCTATTATGCAAAATTATTAAAAAAATGAAAGTTCATAGGGAATTGTTGTACTTTTTTATTATCTTGACTTTAGAATTATTATTTTGTATATTAAATATATTATTTTAGATTTTTTATTGTTATTATAATATATATTTGATTTCTCATGAATTCTTTTATGTAACATTATTTTAGAGTTTTTATTTAAAAATTAATATTATACTATGTCTATATTAAACATTACATCATGCATCTAGTTTCAACAAAAAAATTTTACGGACCCTACTGACACTAGCTTCGCCCCTGCACCCAACACAGATTAAAGAATTTCGGGGCTCATGGTAACCACAGCACCTATTCAACATATCAGCTGAACACTAGACTGCCGTCTGCCGGAGTGCAATGCCTGCTTCATGCTGGCATAAGACAATCATCTGCTGATCTGCATTGTTGGTCCTATACAGAACATTCAATAAAAAAAATTAATCTCGTTAAGTTAATATTCACATTTCTTTCTGCACCTAATTAATAGAAATTAGCTCAACGAGAGAATATATTATGCACATGATATCAAGTTAATTTTTCTCTCTTAATTAAGTTCTTCTTTAGGAAAAAAAAAGACTAAAGGAATAAACAAATCGCAATTACCGATTGCGGGTTATGCAGATATTGTTGACCACGTGAAAAAAATAAGTAGAAATATTGAACAATCTTTGGTAACCAATAAAAACCAAAGGAATAAACAAATCGCAATTCCTATTAGAATATATAAGGCTAGGAGAGTGTGAGTTGCGCGTGGGAACTGTAGTTAACAGTTCCTTCGTTCGCTCGCCCCATTTCTCCCTCTTTTCATTCAGTACCTGTTCTCCCGCTCACCTCTCTCTGTGTTGTTGGCTCCACACAGTCAGTGCGACATGCTTGCCCACGCTCGCCCCATTCCTCCCTCTTTTCATCTATCTTTTTTCCGCCAAGTCAATTGCTCTTCTCCTTTTGAACGCTTGCCATGGCTCAGGAAAAATTGCCACGCCGATCAATCATGGATGAGAACCCATTTCTCGATCTCTTTTCTCCATCGTTCTCAGGTCTCACAGACTGAGACGGAGAGTAAACCCTATCTGTACTCCTCTGCAGCAGCTTGACCATGTTTCGCCTCTCCTGTGCCTCAACAAGGGAGGAGGTCCATTGAATTAATTTGGAGTTTTCACATATTCATTGAAGGAAAAGGAGCAAAATCTGTGATTGAAGGTAGATTTCAGAGAAAGAAGGTACTATTGTTTGCTTATGGATATGAAATCAGTTTTAATTGTACAATAGTTTTGTTTAGTTAAATTAGTTTGATTGGTTCTGTTTTTTTTTTTTTTTGTGTTCAATTTCAAAATTTTGAATTGCCTTTTCAGATTGTTTGACAACTACAGCAGAAGTAGGGTTGCATAATATTTGCTTTTGGTAAATTTATCTTTACTTTTTTGTCTTAAGTTTAAATTTGTCTACTCCACTGACAAATTGAGATGCTAATTTCTGGGAAATTTTGCCGTCTAAGATATAGCTTCATTTATTTAGTGGCCTAGAAACAATGAAACGAGATGAAAAAGTTATTCATTCTACTGCTCTGGCTCTCCAAATCAAGGTATTTAGAATTTTTGCTTAATTGCTCTAAATGATTTGCTATGTATTTTGAATCTACTTTTTTTTTTTTTGTTGAAAGCTAAAGTTTTATAATGTTGTGCTGCAAGTTACTTTTTGCTTTAAAAGTGTTCTACCCTTTGAATGATCACATGTTTCTTAAAGCACGTTAACCTACTAAAAAAAAAAAAAAATACATGCTGCTTTTAGGTTGATTGAAAGCAATCTAACTATTTTTTAACTATGTAGGTTGCACAAGAAGAGTTGGCTTGCAAATATGATTCTGTATCATATATCAGGAGCCCAATGTCGCAAAAGATTTAGCTCCTGCTGTTTTTCTGAGCTCTAGATTTGGTATATTTTTTTATGTTTAATCAATGATTACTAAACTGCATCCCTGTACAAACTGAATTTTCTTTTCTTTTTTTGTCCTGCAAGGATACCAGTATATGCCCTCTCACCTTATGGAGTCTTCATGTGGCCTTCTTATATTGATTTGTTGTTGGTCCTTCTAATTTTTGTGGAAATAAAAGGATATTAATTTGTGTTTTGGGAAACTAACTCGGTTCGTATGTATAGGTCAATAGCGCTCTCAATGGTTCTATGCAATAAGGCATTTTCTGATCGAAAGTGTAGGCTGACATGACTCCTGGCTTTTTTTAGACAAAAGTAAGCTGTCTTATTTAGTTGATAAATATTTTTTACTTGGAATCAAATTAAATAATTTATATTAAGAGTAGTTGCATTCTGCAATAGGTGCCAGTGGTACCAATTACTTTTCCGGCTACGGATAGAGGGTCAAGGAAAATCAGAGTCTAAAATGTGATATTGTGGTTATTCAAGAGGTGGATGGTAAAGCATGGGTAATCGATGAGGTATTGACTTATTTATAATGTTCATTACAAATTCATAATTTCAATTGTTGTGTCTGCTAATAAATCCAAATTTGGACATGGCATATTGTTTGCGATTCAATTGTCAATAATAGAAAGTGTAGGATGGTTTTTCATTAGTTGTTCTGCACTCCATTTAAATATTTCTTATTTAAAAGTTAGAAATGAGGAAGTTTCGCCTTTTCATGCCAATTTTGTGTTTATGGTCATGATTTTGTTAGCATGACACATAGTCAGCGACCAAAATCAGAGTGTTTATGGTAATGATTTTGATCTTCAGTTTCATAGCTTTAAACCCTACTAATTGTTATTTTGCAAGGAGGTTTAAGTGTTGCTTATAGATGGAAAGAACATTCAAATTGGTTGGTGACTTGCTTGACTTCTTCAGTTTGTATTAATTCTCTCACCCTTCTTCTTATTGAGTTTAATTTAATAATCTTTGCCGTGAATAGATGATGAGAGTGTTCTCTTATTGAGCAATTAATAGACTCAAATTAGTTTAGTTTATATGCTTGATTTTTGTACTATTTGACCTTTTTATTTTGTTTACTGCTCGATAGAAATATTTTTTGGTGCTCATTTATCAGTGCCATACAGTATTTAATTTTTTTTTTTAGGGTTTAACATTCAGCAAGGGCTTAACATTTACTACCAGTACAATCTAAGGATCTTACTTTAAATTCACAATGTTCAAGTGGTATGATGCATCCAGTGCTGCTTTGCCATAGACAAATTTTTTTTCTTTAGATTCTACTGTATAGGCGGCCCTGTGTTTGTTCCAACTTCTGGCTTTAATTCAAGTACTGAAAACTATCCAAGTATAAGATTATGAGAGAATGTATTGAGATAAATCTGGTGCTGAAAAAATATTGAGATAAATTAAAATTATGTTCCTTTTAAAACTTTAGAAATTGCACATTGTTTGTATCCTGTACATTGCCTACAAGCCGATTAATCGACACCTCATACAAAGTTCAATCTAGGTTTGCTTTGAGAATTTAAATGTGTCTTGATAGAGATTCATGGGAGCTTTAAAATTAAATAACAAAATAGCATGACTTTCATTTGAGAGTTACTGGTAATTTAATTTAAATAATTTTGAACTTCTACAGATGTCATGTATAATTGATGTGGATAATTGATTATAAAAAGAAACAAACATTACAGATCTATAATGTTCTGGATTGCTATATCACAAAAGCATTCTCAGAGTTCTTATACCATCTGTTTTAGTAATTTCTATAATAATCTACTAATGGCTGTTGTCATCAGTTTTTTTAAATGATGTCAGTTTGTTGTTTTCTTTTCTGGTGCACTATTGTGTATGTTTCCATTCATGTTATCTCCACAGGTCAATGAAGTAGAGAGTTTCTCTGAAAAAGTTTTTATGTGCTACTTCTTTTTATCATTTATATTTGACTAATGGATGCTATCATATATTATTTATGGATGTGATCAATCTTTGGCTTATGGCAAATTGTTATTGATTTTTGCATTCGTATTTTCTTGCAGGTCAATACAGTAGGATATTTTTCATTGCATTTTGTGTTTACTTAATTTGCTTAAGAATTCAAAGGCATGGTTATGTGCTGGTAAGTGATTAAAACATTTTGATGTAACTTCTTACAAATTTATTCTTTAATTTCTACATGGTTATCATCCCAGCAAAGTACATATCATTATTTATTCTTAGGAATCTAGTAACCAACCAGCACCGAAGATCGAGAACTTGGTCCCTGTACAACAGCTATAAAATGGGGTTTAGGCTTCAATACCTATTTTTGGTGGTAAATAGTGACATTAGAAATAATTTCTAATCTAATGCATCAATATTTGGGGAGCTTTTCTGTAAGAACCAGTACCGGTACACTATTCTTTTTTTGCCCCTCTCATGTTCAATAATTGAATTATTCACGTGATTCATACATTTACATATCAAACCTCTCTCTAACTATTCAAGGGCAGTGATTATAACCAAGTATTGAAAAATTGCATTTTGTTGTTGAATTTGGTCAAAAGGAAAAAAAATTGCAGTCCATCAACAGCTCGAGGAAAGAAACTTTAGATTTTAGATTCGGTTCAAAATGTAGATAACTTTTTTGGTGAATTATTCTTGGTAAAACAATTTTTTAGTGATTTCAGAGAGAGAGAGAAAAGGAGTATAAGGCCAACTTAGGTTCATCGTAGATAATTTTTTTAGTGAATTATTCTTGGTTACTGTACTAAACAAATCGTGCAATATCAGCTGATTTAATAAATGATTTGGTTCGACCAGTATAGGTCAAATGGATTTAGAAAGGATCCTTCCCCGGAGAGCCATTTCATCCCAGCAAAGTACATATCATTATTTAGTTATGATTTGATTCATATCATGCTACATGTGTAAAGAACAATATTGAAAGAAGGTAATAGAATAATTATGAAAATGAGTTATGATTTGATTCAATATTTGGTACATGGACTCTGTGATTAAATCAACATAAAATTGGTTGCCTTTGATGGGTGTCTTGCCAGTACTAACGTCATGAGGCCCTGCTATTTTGAGTTAGCAATAATTCATTATATTCTGTAAGAAAAAAATTGAAAGTAATTTAATTGTTGTTTGCATATCTGTTATGATTCTAATATTGTGTTTTTGATCTGTTTATGGACAATTTATTTTGCAAAGAAGATAATGCATGCAACCATCGGATGGGGTATATTTCAGGTGGTCTAAATTTGTTTTTTTTTTGTGTGTACTTTATTGTTGTGCTTTTTATATTTATATCATAAAAGTTAAGAATGTACGTCTAAAATTATTTTCATATTGTTTGTTGGATGATTTCTATTTATATTTTTATTAGCTCCGATCAAGAAAAAAATAAATCGCGCATTGCACGAAAGTCGCACTAGTATATATCACCACAGCATCTGTATATCGGTAACCAATAGAAACTTGGGAATTTGTGCCGAATAAATCTCGGTCTCTAAATCTGAATTACATATGCGATGCTAACGAGAGCTAAGTTGGCTTTGATCGAGATGATTTTTTACTTAGAATTTTATTTTATTTGAATTGATTTCTCGAAATTTCGTTGAGTCTATTAATATGAAAATTACGATCAAATGACATCAAATTTATCCATTTTGTTCAAAAAATTTCTAATAAAAATTAAATGAAATGAAATCCCATGTTTAAAATAAATGCCATTTTAATCAGCTACTTAGCGCTTATTCAGCCTAATTGAGCTAATTATATAAGAAAACAGATGTAAAAATGAAAAGACAATGCTAATTAAATTATGCTACTTGTTCCAAAGCTATTCAAGAAATTACCAAGAAAGCATGTTTTCGAAAATTACCTCAACAAGAGAGATATAATCACGTCCGGTGATAATATTTTTATCTAATTCTCATGCTGCCCTGCTTGAATTCTCGTCTCTTATAATATCTCGTCGAAGCTTGTTAGAAAATACGGTAAATCTACACCGAATGCGGAAATGTGTTAGAATCTCATTTTAATTCAGATTTCCTCCACACCAAGTCATCGCCGCGTGTTCTCACTGCACCATAACCCTGTCTTCGATTATCGCCAGTGGAGATTAAAAGCAATCTCGTACTATTCACAATCCTAGTGCCATACTTGACTTCTTCTCATCATCGGAATATTCAATCTGACTTAGATGAGAAGATATCTCTAATAGTGTTTGATCCTCAAGGAGAGGAACAAAGCATGGAGTCTCTCTATGGTCTGTCATGTTCAGATCTATCTCTACATATATCTCTCTTGTTCTGAAATGACTATGGACCAGTCCCCTTTTATAAGGAGTCACAAGCATCTCTTCACCAAGAGATGCAAATAGGTGTCAGCCTTTGGTCCACGACATGTTATATTAATTAAGTTTATGTGAGTTCTTAAGGAAATATTTAAATATTTAAATGGAACTGTGCATAGGCCAAGGAAAAGTTGATTCATTTAAATGTAAATCAATTTGATTGGTCAAAGGTTATTTGGCATTTGAATTTGGACCGTACTATATACAAGTATTAATAAATACTTTGCGAACAAATTGTTTGTAAAATGATCATGTATCGTTTGTAAGCCATACTTGCGGAAATAAGTCGGCGGAAAAATTCAATCCAGGTTTTGGCCAGATAATTTAACTTAATTATACACCCTTTAAGAAATGATCTCAGCCATTAATCATGTACCCTTTGATTTGCATCTATCAAGTGATTGATGCCCCTTTATATACCTATCATTCTGAAGGAGAGTGAAAGGAGTATGATTATTTCTCTGTCTCAAAATTAAAAACACCATTTGAGAGGAACATAGATAGGAGAAGGGAGACGAGGTCAAAACCGATATCCCGGATTTCACCATCAAGGCAAGGGAAGCAATTCGGTTCTGTAGTGCTCTTCTCGGTGTTGTTCTCTACAGGAATTTCTATTCTTTCATTCACAACTGCAAGCATGGCTGGAGGTAACAAAATCAATCTTGGTTTATTCCGCATTCAATGTCGTTTAATTGCTAACAGTTGGTATCAGAGAGGTTTAGCTTCTGTCTGCTTGTTTTAGACTGAATTTCATAAAGATTTTCGAAATTCAAGTCTTGTGGATGTTTGTAGATTAGTTCTGGTTGTTAATTTGTGAATTTTTAGTCTTAATTTCGTGATTAAGGAAGAGAACAGGGAGAAACCCTAGGTTCTGTTCAGAAACAGTTACTATTCTGATTGACTGATTTCGTTGAGGCATATCTCACGATTCGCTTACTTGTTTTGAGTGAGATTTTCGGCATTGGAAAGATCCTAAAGTCTACTTTCCATAGAGACTAATATCTCGGTAATCAAGTAAATATACAATGAGAATTTAAAGTAAAAATCAGAAGTTGTCAGTCAGTCTGTTTTCTGGAAATTCTGATCGTTCTGGGATACGGGTCGAATTTCTCTCACTCTGTAACTTGGATTGACATGAAATTTTACTAGGTTATAGTTCTTTCATAGATATTTCTAGAAAGTATTTATTTGTTTGAATCCGATAAAGGATGAGTGAGATATGATGTTCACAATATGGGTTAGTCTAACAGTTTGTCAGGAACTGCCAGTGAACGTCTGATTTTCGAGGGCTGTAATTTCGATCTATGAATTTTTTTTTGATGAGATCTGATTTTCTAGAAAGATCTTTAAGTCTAGTTTCCAGAATGTCCAAGAACTCGCAAAATGGATCAGTATAGAGAAAGTTTTAGCCGTTTTACCAGAGGGTGTTCAGACTATCAGGAATTCTGAAATTGACATTTTATGTTGTTATGACCCGAAACATGTTTGTTATGGTCATATTATGATACATAATGTGTCGGGTGCTATCCAGAAATGAAGTTTACACGAAATTTAAGACATGACCAGTCTAATGATGATACTCCATAGCCAACTAATGGTATTGATTATCTAACGATGATTATACATATACAATCAGAAATTGTTATGGAATTGTAAGGTTTATTTCCATGTTAACTAATATGGTATTCTGAATTGTAATAAAATTTTAAGGATCACTCTAGGTACTATGGGATAGTTAGTAATTTGTCAAAATATGAAATTTCTGTAGAAAAATGGTTGGCATTTTTCGTTGAAATTGAATAGTCAATACATAAAGGATAAATGCTATGTTTGTATAATACTATAGTATTGAGTATTGATGTAGCCCACAGGTCATCATACTGTCAAAGATACTCTATTAGTATTAGTATATTTTTTTACAAGCATTGTATTTATTAGAAGGACAAACTGATTTTACTATACATATGGTATAGTAGCATATATTACACAAATTATATTTATAAAGGATATGGCGGAAATTGTGTGTATGATTGCTATTCTATATTGTAATGACTAGATGATCTATGATCATGGTGAGGTTTGACATTAATGTTGTTTGGATCGGTAACAGATTGTTAATGGACTGATGCATGTTATAACGGACCATTATACAAGGATACAATATATCTGTGTTGAGATCTGTAATATGTTCTTAACGAACAGTAAAGTTTACAATAGACCGTTTCATATGGATTCAGATAATATTAAGTTATGTCTAGTGATTAATATGTTAAGTAAAAATTGGAGAGTAGCCACAACATCTTCAATTGTATTAAGGTATATATATTATATAGTGTTATCTATAAATCACATTAGGAGTAAAGGACATAAATTGTGATAAAGTATATTAATGAAGTTAATATCGTCCCACAGGACTATTGACTGAAATTAGTATAATTTATTAGGACTAAGGTATGAGTTGAGATTTCGAGACCCTTATTTGAGACCGTGTGTCGCATGAGATGTTTCATTTGCCGTTTTATGGAGGCATTTGAAAGGTTGTCCGAAATACCATGATTATGATAAATAGAAATGTTCTAATCCTTAAGGTGCTTGTCATTCAAATTATCTCGCTATCTCTAATTCACACTAGTAATTAGGTACTAGTTCATGTGCTCGCATTTAACGAAATGTGTAAGCAATGAAGAATAAGAGAAAGTTCGAAATAAATAAAGTAAACTCCGTTTTGGAAATGGCTTGTTCGTCTAAGCCACTACCATTGAATACGTAGAGTTATCTTTAGTTTGTTTAGGAATTAAAGGTTGTATACCTTATTCCTAATATCTCAAAAACTCTTATCTACACTTCATACTTGATGATGGATGATAATGTTTTGTAAAAGAGAAATGTTGTTCTCTTATTATGAATTTGTTTATATGATTTCATGCATCTTAATTGAATTTGCTTGAAATAGATAAACAAGTGTTGAATGACAAATAGGATACGCAAGACTTCACGTAAGTATTTGACTTTAATGTGAAATGACCGCTTAATCATAAATAAACGAGAATCACATTATGAGAGTCTATGTAACGTAGAGCTCGTAACTCAATTCGATTGCGAATCAATTGAAATATGCGAATCATGTTTGTTAAATGACAAAAGCACCTTTAACCTACGAAGGTTTAAGGACAAGTGACTTGATCAGGACTTAAACATGTCGATGTATATAGACCTATAAGCACTTGTGTTATGAAAGGTTGTTAATACTTTACTACTTGACCAACGATCATTGTAGATATTAACATATCTATTTGATATGGTATAAGTATGAACCTTTTGACAAGTTCAAAGGAGTTCAAGAGTGAAGTTGAAAGACCATTCAAGAAAAGCAAAAGTCTTACAATGGATCATGGCAAATAGTTAAGTCATATAGTTTGATATATTACCTAGAGAGTATGAAAGTCGTTTCACAACTCGCTCCATGATGAATATTATATTGGAATAATATGTCCAAGAATGGAGGTATCGAACATTATTTGATATCGTTCGATCGGTAATAAATCAAGTTGACTTATTCAACTCATATTAGGGATTTATATTTGAGGATAATATTGTTACACTGAATAAAGTTCCATCGTAGTCCATTGAGAAAGATATCTTGCGAGATTTGATCTTTAAGTACGTCATTTCTCAAGATTTGGTGTTAAGTTTATTTCAAGGTTTGTTGATTGATAAGTTTGAACTCAAATTGGACAATTGATAGTTTGTAGGATACCTTATACTAACCGAAAGGTACTACTTCTATGAATATGATAAGAACAAAATAGTTGTTGCTCATCATGACATAGTCTTGGAGAATGATATTCTCAAGAAGAAGTAGTGGGAGTAAAATGAGTATTAAAAGAGTTTATGCGTCACCACAAGAATTACTCTTATGGAAAACTTGTCACTCCATACATGGTGCTTAGTGGGAGTTGAGCGGAACTTCATTCACAAGTAGTTGTGAAAAGAGGAAGTTCATATGCACGCTCGCTTCTAAAGAGTACTCAAACATCTCGTGACGTGGATGATGTTCGAGAAACTCGTGCGATATATTATGACCAAGAACTTATTCTACAAGTTGTTGTAGAAGTAGTTCATGGACCTCGAGCACCAATCCTACAAAAGGTCAACGATAGTGATGCCCAGACCGAAAGGTACATAGACTTCACGATATCCTCATACTTGGCATATGAGAATCCGTTGATAAATAAAGAAGTGATGGAAGCATCTGATTCTACAAGTATGGTTTAAATCCATACGGTCTTTAAATACAATCCATGTATAACAACAAGGTATAGACCTTGGTTGATGTTCATGGAGGAGCAATCCATCAAGAACATTAGATCTTTAAAGGAAAGATTGGCATGGTCGGCAAGTTGACTTTGTACAAAGCACAGCTTCGCGCTTGTAGCTATGTCTAAGTCGATACCGAGTTGACTATATACTAAGCACGGCTTATTGCTTGTAGCTATGTATAAGTGAATAAAAATCGTTCTAGCAACGTCTATATTTCGTATATATTGATATATAGAAAGGAACATCAAAAACCGTCTTCTTCGAATGAATGAAGGAAGATGTTGTGTATATGATACAAACCAAGGACTATGTTTGATGTATTGCTAGAAACATATACATACTTCAAGTATCCATTAATGAATTGAAGTAAGTATTGTGAAAAAGTGGAATAAACATTTTGATAAGAAAGTCAAGGAGTTGAATTTCGTCAAAAGCATCTTGTATAGACAAGACATTCAGTGGGAGCATGATTGCGTTATTTGTATTGTACAAGATAACAAGACACTAATTGGGAATGACATTAAGGAAATGAATATTGTCAAGATCTCATTGAAGAATGTTCTTCTCAATAGAGAACTTGGGCAAGATCACCTAAATCTAAGGGAACAAAATCTATGGAGATAGATTATGATAGATGTTAGGTTTAAGCTAATGTGCATATAATGACGAAGTGTTCTTGAAACACATTATGGTGAACTCCAAGAAAGAATGTTTAACCACGTCATATGGTATAAGACTTGAGTTTGATTCGGTTTATTGCAACTCAATTCGAGAAGAAGTGTATGAAACAGTTCAAGCATTCTTCTATGAGTTTTATTATGTACGTCATATTTATGCACATGCCCCAATGTGTAGTATCCAAGGAACATGATAAACAGTTATCAAATGGATACAATAGAGACACATTTGGACAATAGTCAAAGATATCCTCGAGTATCTTGTGAGAAAGAGTGATATGGTTTTCCATCTTTTAGGATGAAAGAAAGATCGTGTAATCTGTTGCACTGATGCTAGTTTTCGAAAGATTGATATAATCACAATTGAGCTATATATATTTTGCTTAATGGTGGTGTTGTAAGTTTATAAAGTGTTCTAAATGGGATATTACAACTGTTTCCGTCACCAAAGCAAAATACATAACAACTTGTGAAACAACGAAAAAGGATGGTTTGGATCAAGAAGTTCTCAGTCAAGCTAATATGGTTATATGAATCTCGAACCATAGCGTAGTCTTGAAGAACCCAATATTAAATTGGTGATCAAACTATGATCTATGACATTATCACTTGATCCCATATGATGATGATCAAGAACATATATATAGGAGTATATATACGTATAGGGTCAAACAAAATTGGATAGGTTCGCGAACACAGCGAACACTCTGACATAACCTTTACCTTGAGCAGTACACGAGATGCAGTTGTGCATCCATACGTGATGGACGTACGAGTAACTTGCTTTAAGCGTATTATTTCTTTTGAGGTTCGAGACATGTATATATATGGATATATGACATCGGTCTAAATTCTTCACTGGCTAGAAGTCACTACTGATTGACTCTAGGCCAAGTGGGAGATTGTTGGAGTTGTGTCCTAAAAGTCAATATTTAATGACTTAATTTCTTAGTTTATGTTATTGATGATATTTGATCATTTGTTCCTAAATTTTATTACTGACAGATCATTCAGGTTGAGGATCTGAATTGTGGATCTCTGTGGATCATTCATTAGAATGACAGTAATAAATCCAAATCGTCCGTAATCTTGATAATTAACAAGGAACATTAATTATCATAAAAGATTAGTATGCAAGTTAAGTGATGATTAAGTTCTACAAATCATAGGTAAGGTGTTACCAACTTAATTGCATATGTGTATGTTATTAGAACATAGTACAGGACATGATCCAATGAAATAAACATATGGATTGTGTTATGTGTCATTGTTTATTTCATATGAGTTTGATTCTAAGTTTGAGATGGTTCAACTTTTTCACATGAGGATAGGTTCAATAAATATCGTCTACCGTTGATTCCTGATAAGGGCTGCTATACGGACTTTATTTATGTTCTCTTGAATTGTGCGGGAAAAAGTTGTTCATCAAGAAAACCGTATGTCCCTCATTAGTATACCTAGTGAGTGATGATATCTGTTTGGGCCCCTTAATGGAGATGGATTGTCTGCCGGCAACTTGTGCAATCATCTCTAGATCAAGAAACGTATAATCTGCAAGGATGACGCATTCCTATCTTGAATTATACGATGATATCATGTGACATAAGAATCAGACAAGGAAATACTTTTATTTCTTATGCAGGATTGAGATATTGTAGCAGTACATTATTTATGCAAATTGGGAATCATAACGTGTTGCTAGATACCGCTTATGATTATTGGAATTAAATAGCGATTTAATTCCATGGCCAACGTAGCATAAATCCTCAAAGGGTCACACAAATAAGACTTTAATCACACGGTGTATTATTTATTTATTCGCAGCAGTGTATTGCGAAAATATGATAAGTTGATTAATTAATTATATACCGTTGCGAACCTTTATAATTAATTAAATCAAGGAGATCATATAGAAATAAATTAATGCATTAACTAATCCCAAAATAATTATTAATAAGTTAATAATTAATTTTGTTCAACACAATTTAATTATAGGAATTAAATAGAGCTTATGGACCTTTATTTAATTAGTAAATTAAAGATCCGATTTGAGTACAAGAGAAAGGTCCATTAATTAATTGAATTAGTGGACATTTAACACACCACAAAATGGGCTTGATAGCCCATATAGTGGCTGCCCTAATAGGGGTAAAAATGTCCCTAAAGTTTGTGGAGTGGTTGGTCTATAAAAGGAGGTCATTTGGAGAGAGAAACGCTAGCCACCATAGTCTTTTCTCTCCCTCTTCCTCCTAGAACGAAAATTAGAGAGAAAATTTCAGAATTTTCATCTCTTTCTCTTGCTCTTTTCCACCTCATCTAGCTAATGTGTTGAGATTTCTCCATTCTCCATTAATTAAACTAGTTAATTGACAAATGTAGGAGAGAGAAAACCTTGGGAATTAGTTGCTCTCCTCTTCCTTGCTAGCACAAGTTGAAAGAGGAGGTGATTAAATTTCTTGGTGGACTCGAGGCGGCCGTCGACGGAGGAGAAGGCGAAGGAGAGCACGCCATCAACTCCCATGCATTGGTCGAGCCTCGCGGATACGATTCCGCGAGAGGTAAACGATTTCTTTCCTTCTCTCATGTTGTGTGTTGATTGCTTGGCAAGATCCTTTGTGCTTGATGGTTAATTAAGTTAATAGTAACTAAAATTGAAAAGTGAGCACTTTCTGACAGCAGCCACGTGGATGTGAGGGACAGGTGTTATTTTTTTTTCTTCCTTGATATCTCGGTCAAAAGAATAGTCAAAGGCAGCAAAATGTTTTATTTCTATATGTTCTTCGGTCAAACTTTGGTCAAAGGCACAAAGTGGTTAAGAAAAGTCAAACTCCCAAATATTTTGGTCAAAATCATTAAATCAAAATCAGGTATCACATTTTGAACACGGATTATTGTGCACAGTGGGAGTGGTTTAACCGCTTATAGGTAATGTTCATAAAGGATAAGCTCTCTCTATTAATTTGTGGTTTGGTTGAGAAGCATAACAATGTGTAGGTCTTAGTTAAGAAATTAGATGAGTAGTTTGCCTATTTGGATTAGGCAATTGCAATGGCACTCATCAAAAAGTTAAAGTCCTTAGTCTTATTACTGTTACGGTTGTGCAAAAGCACGTGATAAATGTAAAATGTTGTTTTTCAACTAAAGAGTCTAGGAATGCTGCATTTCTAGAAAAATTATCAAATTAGTGGGAGCAATCAATTTAATGATCATACATGTATTCCCTCTAATGTATATTTGGATTATATTCTTTCAGGTTCTATGAATATTGACAATCCAATAACTGATATTTCACGGTCGGCCAATGATACAATAATAGATCAAGTTAAATATTTGTATTCAATGTTAAGATGATCTAATCATGTGATAAGGCCAGATATTTCTAATGATTATGTAGTTTATCTACATGACTTTTATTAAGGTATAAATGTTGAGCATGGTCAAGTTATATTTTTATAAATTATTAATTGCAGCAAGTCTACATTATTGTATAATGCCAAAATAATTGACTTAGAAGAGGAATCAACTACATTGAGATATAATTTCTTGTATCTCTTGTATCAAGGAAATATTCACTTCATGTAATTTTGGCATTGGTAACTCATTTTGATTGTGAGTTAAATTAGATGGATATAAAGCTGCATTTGTAACGATATTCTAGAGGAAATGGTTGTATGAAAAACCATAAAGTTTATTCTCTAGTGGTAATGAGCATTTAGCGTACAAGCTAAAGTAATCCATATAAGGATTAAAACAAGTATCCTACATGTAGTATTTTGAGTTCTATGAGGTCATTTCTTCATATGGTTTTGAAAAAAAATATCATGAACTATTTTAAATACTAGAAGGTCAGTGGGAGTGAAGTTTGTTTATTGTTTTATATATGGATGATATTCTGGTTGTGACTAAGAACATAGAATGGTTATGTGAGGTAAAATAATTTCTTTCTAAAATATTGATATGAAGAATATAGGTGAAGTCTTGTTTGTTGTAGGCATACAAGATCCATGGAGATAGGAATCAAGGTATTATTGATTTATCTCAACAAGCATATATCAATATGGCTTTAGAAAGATTTCAGTTGAAAATTATATTTACCGATTTAAGTGTTTATTTAAAGATAATCGATTCAGTTTGAATCAGTATCCTCAAATTAACTTAGGAAATGGATAAATGGTTTAAATTCCATGGGCTTTGGTAATTGAAGCATAAAGTTTATTAAGGTTTATACAAACTTGAGGACATAGTTCGTGTCAATGGAATGCTAAACCATTATAAAAGTAATCCAGGAAATAGACCACTAGCATAGTGCTAAGAAAGTAATGAAACATCTTTAAGGTACTAAAGATAATTTGCTTATCAATGAATTGACTAGTTTGAGATATTTTGGTATACATACTGGTTTAGTCGATTCTAGTAAATCGAATTCTGGATATATCTTAGCCAGTAGGTTTGTGCATTAAGAAAGTGTCGAATAGACACTTATTGCTATCTCAATTATAAAGTGGTGTTCATTGTGTGTTTTTGAGATAACTTCTCATGGTGGTTGAGGAGTTTTATTTCAGGACTTAGAATTATGGATTCTAAATCTAAGTCGTTAAGAATTTTGTGTAATAATTCTACTGCAGACTTTCAAGCCATGAGTTGTAAAAGTCGAGTTAAGTTTATCGACATTAAGTGTATGGCTTTGAAAGAACGCATCAAAGAGAATTTAGTGGTCATTGCGGTATATTCACACAAAATTAATGATGGTTGATCCTTTGAATAAATGCATGCAATTAAGGAAATTCAAGGATCGTGTAGCAGATATAGGAGTTGGTCCTATTGTGAAATAAATTAATCGTACGATTGTGTGTATAAAACTCTTCATATAAAGTTAATGTCATTCTTGTTGATTGTGCACAACTTACATTTGATTAATCATTAAGGTTGAGAATGACATTGTTAAGTTGACCTGAAATAAACGTCGGGTTTATTCATTAAAGTTATTTTATCAATCACGTAAATGTTAAATTAAAGTTGCACATGTGCATTGAAATGCATGGAAAGTAATATTCGCACAAAGATGACTTATTGCCATGATTCGTGTATCTCTGTATATTTTATTTTAACATAAAGGTTGTAGATGCATTAAGGTTTTTTAGGGTGCTGAGATCAAGTGGGAGAATGTTATATTAATTAAGTTTATGCGAGTTCTTAAGGAAATATTTAAATGTTTAAATGGAACCGTACATAGGCCAAGGAAAAGTTGATTCATTTAAATGTAAATCAATTTGATTGGTCAAAGGTTATTTGGCATTTGGATTTGGACCGTACTATATACAAGTATTAATAAATACTTTGCGAACAAATCGTTTGTAAACGATCATGTATCGTTTGTAAATCATACTTGCAGAAATAAGTCGGCGGAAAAATTCAATCCAGGTTTTGGCCAGATAAATAAACTTAATTATACACCCTTTAAGAAATGATCTCAACCATTAATCATGCACCATTTGATTTGCATCTATCAAGTGATTGAGGCCCCTTTATATACCTATCATTCTGATGGAGAGTGAAAGGAGTATGATTATTTCTGTCTCAAAATTAAAAACACCATTTGAGAGGAACATAGACAAGAGAAGGGAGACGAGGTCAGAACCGATATCCCGGAGTTCACCATCAAGGCAAGGGAAGCAATTCGGTTCTGTAGTGCTCTTCTCGGTGTTATTCTCTACAGAAATTTCTATTCTTTCATTCACAACTGCAAGTATGGCTGGAGGTAACAAAATTGATCTTGGTTTATTCCGCATTCAAAGTCGTTTAATTGCTAACACGACAGACTCTCTTTGGTCCGCAGAACTCTTCTACAGTCCACAACAGACTCTCTGTGGTCCACAATAGCGTCTCCATACTACTCCAATTTCCAACAAAGCTCTTGCAAACTTTCATTGTTCAGTTTCCTCCAACTTCTCATGTTAAGGATATCAGTACTCCACATTTTCCAAAATTTAACCATGTCTTCACTTTTTAAATCCTCAATATATATCTAATGTTCTAAAACATTAGTAACAAAAAACCATCAGATATATATATATATATATATATATATATATATATTATTTATATATTTATTTTTTTCTATATATGCGCATTGAAGATTTTATATCATTCTAGTTGTATCTCAATATACATCAATAGTTATATAGATATGATTAAGTGAATGCAGACAGTTTCTAAGCATTCAAATTCCTACTTCTAAAGCTGATCAAAATGAAACCAAAATGGAGTAATGTTGTATATGCATGTAGAGGACTAGATATGGATTGATAGTCTTAGGCTCTTATCGGAATCATTTGTAAATGAGAATTGATTTGATTTCACGGTAATGAAATTGATTGGAGATGATTCCGAATTGAAATCTAGTGATCAGAACCGACATAGAAAGAATTGAATGAAATTGATTTGATTATTGAAATTTTACAAATTTACCCTCACCCGTGATTGTACAAAAGCTCAGATCTTGTGTAAAAAAAATGAAAATGCTATGTCATTCCTCGTTAGTTATTTATCTTCATTAAATACATAATTTCCAGCTGCAAGCCTCCTTTTGTATGTGTTTACCTTGGAACACTCTATCCTAGCAAAAGGAGAAGAAAATAGTGTAACTAAAAACCAATGCCCATAAGGTGTTCGACGAAATGTCTAAGAATAAAACCTGAGGAATTTGCATAAGTTTGCCTCTTTTTAGTCTCTAAATGAAATACCATGAAACTTGTACACGGACACGTCTCCGAGCTTTTGCAAAGACAAATTTACCCTTCCTTTTAGGTTCAAATGAAGAAAACAAAGCAAATTGAAAAATAGAAATAGGAAAGATAGGAAGTACTCGTTTTTGTCTTCATTATCATCTATGATGAGAGCCACCTTCATCGCTAGCTTTCTGAGCTTTCTAATCAGAAGAGAGATATGGGCATTTTGGTCCGATAACAATAGACCCTCTCAGCGCTACTGAAATCACACGAAATTTCTTGCTTTTTCGTGGGATTTCCCGGACGGAAAATTTTCTCACCGATTCTTATCGAATGAACTGAACTCCCGTATATTAATCGGTTCCGATCACAAGATTTCGTTAAAATGAGAATTCCATTTCCAATTCCATGCAAAAAAATGGTTTCCGATCGGGGCCTTAATGTGTTATTTGAGAGTTAGAAATTTTGTTAGTGAGGATTTATAAGATTTATAAGTTGGAGGTAACTTATATTTGGCTTCTTTCTCTTACCAGCTAATAATGTGTGAGCGAAGATAAATTAAGGAACGATATCGATGAATTAGGTACCATGATACGATATTATAGCTAAAATATTTTTTAAACTCTCTTAAATATTAAGAAAACTATCATATAATTGCTATGAAAATTTAGTTTACCCACACAAGTAACATGAAATATTCACCCAAAAATGAAAAAAGAAGAAGAAAAACACAAGATAAATGACCACAACTAAGCAACCGTTGAAATAAATAAATAAATAAACAAGGCATATTCTTTCTGTAAGTTTTTATACGATTGGTTAAATCATGAAAAGTATACTCGATAAAAAAATTATAAATAGTATAAAAAAAATCCTCTTAAAATTAGAGAACTTATCAGATGTAAAGGATTATAACCACTTAAAATATCATTAAATGAAGTTGGCAAAATAAAATATAGCATGTGAATCATTGATTAAAGCTGTTTGTTACACAATAAATCCACCATTTTCTTGTATGAATCGTACATTATGCATGGTCAAAGTAACTAGATTGGAATGAGTACTAAGTAATTCGATATGATAAAAAATAAATTGAAGGTTTTAATCCGTATTTTTTTTCTATACTCCTTTCCGTTAGAACATATTTATTTATGGAATTATAAATAATAGGAATTAAGGCTACGCATCTCTACTCAAATATGATTTTTTTTTCATTTACACGTACGTCAGAACAAAGTTCAAGTATTAAGGGGTATTATTGGAAGGGGACAGGGCCCACCGAATTTCTACAAAAGTTCGGCTATGTTTGGCAGTTGGCACACAACGCGAACAGGCCTAGTTTATGCAAACCAAACGCACTCCCAAAAGGCGCCAACAAGGAACACTTAAGTGACACAATAAAAGCTTTCTCAATTCTTTTATAGTTACTGATTTAGGAATTGGATTTCATTCAACTCATGGTTGGAAACTCCTAATTGGTTCAGTCTACAACGATTTATTCCCAATTCCATGATTTTTCGTGAATTACGAACGTGAACTGGGACAAGCCCTTTTGTCCATTGTTCCATGTTCCTAGGCAAGCAAAATCAGAATTCTGATTTTGCATTGTTCGCGAACTACACATCTAAAACGAAATTTGGTCAATGATCTAGTTCAGTCGATCGCAAATAAGTGTCTGAACATAATTTTCAGAAACCATTGGTGTAAGAGTATATATTTTAGGGTCTGAAAATAATAGCACTCCAAATTCTATTTGTATTTAGACTTGAATGTGACATTAGGTTTTACTGAGCTTGACTGTGACATTAATTATACTAGAGTAAAATTCCGTTATCAACATTTTGATTGCCTCAAATGTCAACATTTTACTATTTAGTTAATTTTTAAAATATTAAAATGCAAACATTAAATCAAAATCGTTAATCTTATTTTAATTTATTGAGCGGTGTATTTTCATATAAGTTTTGAAAATTTTAGAATTTATTTGATACTCGATCAAAGGCTAAAATATGAACGCATTAGAACGAATCTATCATAGTTAATAAGGTTCGTCTGTTTTTTTTATCTCTTGATCGAGTATCAAATAAAGTCTAAAATTTACAAAACTTATATAAAAATGAATCGCTCGTTAAACTAAATGAAATCAACGGTTTGAATTTAACATTTGAAGTTTTAAATTTGAAAAAAATAACTTAATAGTAAAATATTGACATTTGGGGCAACTAAAATATTAGTAGCGGAACCTTCCTCATTATACTAAATATGCTTATTCTAAAGTTGCATCTGTAACTGCTTATTTTGGTAAAGTTTCACGATAGGGAATTCGAAACGGACACAATCAGTCTTCATAAATTTCTGTTTCAGATAGCTTGCTCCCGTCTGGTTTTCTGTTTTTGATCATAAGCTGGCTAAATTTCTCGTAAAAAAAAAAGATTAAAACTATGTACAGCCAAGGAATTTTTTTCTTTAAAAGTATATATCTGATTTTCATAAGAAAGTTTTACAAAATTACGAAGTTAAAAAGGACGAGTACAACCAAATATGATTTTACTTCCCTGATCAAAGTTCAGTGAATGCGCCAAACACCATTGAACCCTTGAATTAAACCAGTGTTTTTAATACCCTACCAGCCACAGGACGAAATCCAGTATTTTCTAAAATTTGTTCACTATTTTGTCTCTTTTATCGGATACTGTCGTCTCAGCCTTTGTTCCGATTTCCAATATTAACGGAATTTACCGACGTCTCTTAAAAACACTGCTTGAAAGAAATACCAAATGGCTTAAAAGGCCACACTTTTATAAATATTAAATACAGTAAAGTTACTATTTTAACACAAAAAAGAAATTATTTAATTTTTTTACTTTTAAATTTTAATGTTGTTTTTACCAGAATGGTTTAGATAATTTGGTATAAACTTTATTTTAACCTCACTTATCGAACGCCCTTTTGAAACAAGTTTATTAAATTACATCAGTACGAGTATAAGGCCAGAGACCCAGAGTACATCTTACTGAATAAATTTACGAAGCAAATTAATCTTTTTTGTTTCAAGCAAAAATTCTGATTATGGATATTTTTTTAAGAAAAACTTTCTTTGATGTAAATTTATTTCATAATGCAATTGCCACGAAATTGCAATATCAGTTCGAAAATCATATAAAGCCAGAGCTTTGGAACATCATCAATTGCAACAGAATGTTCATCATAAAAGTTATGGCAATTTATTCCGACTCTATTATCTGTATAAAAGGGCTGAGGCATATATAGAAAATATAAGTTAAATTGTTACAACAATCTTACGTACCATAAATCCGTAATATTTCTGCACAGGGAGTGTATTGGTGTGACACAAATAGAACCTTCAACTTTTCTCCGTATAACAAGTGCTTCTTTATATTGTGGGCAAAAAAAAAAAAGATAATTATAACAAAGTTTTTTTTTGGAATTTAAAATTTTTGCAACTATTAAAGTTTCTCACTATCTACATTTCAATACATGGCCCCAGTTGCAGCTACTCTGGCAAGTAAGGCCCCAGTTCCATGAATGACTATGATCTCAATGTTTATCTTAAGCACCCACTTGTTGCGCATCAATTTGCTGACTCCGATGCACCTTGCTCGGATCAGAGTATTTTAGGGCTTATCATAATCACGCCACCTAATTAACATATCGAGTTAGGATTCGCCTGACGAAATGCAAATCCGGCTCATCTGACATTTGCCTTTAGACGCCTCGTGCTGACATAAGTCAATCATCTGCATTGTTGGTCCTATACAGGAATACAATAAAGGATGAATCTCGTTAAGTTAATAATGTCGTTCACATTTCTTTTTGCACCTAATTGATGCAAAATTAGCTCAACGAGAATATAATATGCACAAGATACTAACACAGCTGCCATCAACAAAAAGAAATATATACGCTACATTCAAGTTAATTTCTCTCGTAATTAAGGTATATATATATTGTTTTAGAAAAACCCAATGAGTAAACAAATTGCAATTACCGATTGCAGAATATATATGCAGATATTGTAGATGATAAATATGTACAGAAAAGTTGAACAATCTTTGCCACACTTACATAAAAAACTACTGCTAATTTAAAGCAAGACAAATTACCTTCCTACACAACCATATATAGCATCTGCACATTGGTAACCAATAGAAACTTGGGAGTATGTGCCAAATAAATTTTTCAGTCTCTGTATTTGAAACTTTATATGCGATGCTAATATAGTTTAAGCTTAGTGCGTATTCAGCCTAATTGAGCCAATTAAGAAAATAGATGAAAGGAATGAAAAAAAAAAAACGCCCGATTAAAAACAAGTTGTTCCAAAGCTATTCGACGAATTATTGTGAAAGCATTTTTTAAGAAATTACCTCAACAAGAGAGACTTAATCATGTCCAACGATGATATTTTTATCTGATGTTCACACTATCCTTGTTGAATTCTCGCCTTTTAGTAACTCGTGGAATCTCTTTTAAACTAAAATTTTTTAGTTTCCTCCAACTTCTCATGTTAAGGATATCAATATGCCCACAACTTCCACATTACCATGTCTTCACATTTTATATCCTCAATATCTAAGGTTTCAAACCATTAATAACAAGAATCCATCAGATATATGATTTCTATATTTATTTTCTCTATATATGTGCATTGAAATTTCTACATCATTCTAGTTTGTATCTCAATAGAAATCAAAAGTTAATAGATATGATCAAGTGAATGCGGACAATTTCTAAGCATTCAATTTCCTACTTTGAATATGAATCAAAATAGAGTAATGTTGCATATGCATGTAGAGGACTTGATATGGATTTGATAGTCTTAATATATATTATTTGAGATTTAGAATTTTTGTTATAGCGTGGATATAGAAGTTGGAGGTAATTTGTGTGTTGCTCCTTTTTCCTACCAGCTAATGTGTGAGATAAGGTAAAGAAAACAAAGTCGATGAGGTACCATGATCCATGATACCATATCATAAAATACTTTTAAACTCGCCAACTCACAAAAAATTTGCCGGACTCACTAAAATATTAAGAAAAACTATATATCATATAGTTACTATGATAATTTAGTTTACCCACACGGCTAGCATGAAATATTGATCCCAATTAAAAACTTAAAAAAGAACACAAAAAAAAAATGACCACAACCAACTTCCATTGAAAATAAATAAATAAACCATATATGCATATCTTTTTGTAAGGTTTTATGTAATTGGTTAAATCATATATAGAGATACCCCTGATAAAAAAGGTTCGAAATAGTATGGGAAACAAAATTTCCTCTTAAAATTAGAGAACTTAATTATCATTTGTTGTTTAAAGCATTATAACCAGTAAAAAAACAAAAATAAATGAGGTTGGAAAAATAAAATTTGACCTATTAATTAATGATCAAAGCTGTTTGTTATACATAAAATCCACCATTTTGCTGCTTGGTTAAAGCGAGTAAATTGTACTAAGAAACTTATAGGGGTCGTTTGGATGGGCTAGGAATAGCCAATTCCTAGGAAGGAATAAGGATTTTCGTTGGAAAGTGTGTAACTTTGTGAGAGAGATGAATTGTTTATATTAAAATTTATGCCCGGAATTGGAAAATCCCCAAATTCCGGACACATCCAAACGACCCCATAATGTTTCTGAGAAAACCTCTTCTCTGAGGATCATGGATGTTTTCCCATAATTTATTTTCTAGATCTCTCCGTTGGAAAATATTTATTTGTGCAATTCAATAATTAGGATGTAATGCTATGCATGTCTACTGAGATGTGATTTTCTTTTTTTTTTTCATTTACACGTCAGAGCTAGGCAGTGATATAGTGATTTTGCCGATGGAAAACACTGGACAGAAAGGTGACTTTTTGAAATATAAACATAAAGAAAATCAGAATTCACAATCTAAACAAAATTTTGTCAAATTTTAATTTTTTAAGTAGAAACGCTAGTATCACTGAAATTCAAAAACCTATGAATGAAAAAAATCCCGTTTCATTTTAGTATGCAAAAAACATCCAAAGATCTGGTGTTTTATTTAATTTATTAGCCATTTTTTATGGAATGCAAATTGTCAATTTCTGGCACATTTCATATCATATCTCTAAAATATATCAATCCACTAGTTGCCTCTCTCTCTCTGTTTTTTTTTTTTTTTTATCTCCCAGACTGAACTAATCCGATAAGTTGAATTATCTGATTTCTCCTCGCGGTTTTCAGCAAGTCTAGCTACGATCATTCGATGAGACGGTGACAAGTCCAAAAGACAACAAACCAACACAAGGACAACTTGACTAGATTAAGAAAAAAAAAATTGCATATACAACAAGCCCTAAACTTGGCTGAGGCCTTCTTGCCTTTTTCAACTTTTTTTTCCCCTGAGAACTTAGCCTTTTACAACAATAAGGTTGTGCTCCGGAAGCCAATTTAAGAAGAGAGGAAATAAAGGGACTTTCATATATCAAACTTGGTTTTCTTAACTACTTGATTGCTAGACTACTAACGAGAGTAACACGGGGTTAGAGGAGATGCAATGAGGTGAAGTCACTGAAAAAAATCAATAGAAACTTAACTCTCAGTTTGTAATCTCCAAAATCGGGGGTGAACTCTTCGCCTAATCTCCTTAGCCCTCCCCTCCCCTGGGTTCGAATCCTACGCATGTTTTTTTTAAACCTACACTGCAAATCTTTCAGTGATGACCGTCCGATTTAATTTTGACGGGTAAATTTTCGCAGATCGCACGAATCTCGATAGAGGATCATTGATCGGACATCCACGGATTAAAAACAGAAGAGGATCTCATTCCCCCTCCCCTCATCCCTAGGAACCGAATCCTCTACGAAACTTCAAAGTTCCGCATCGTGGAGAACTTTTAATCTCCACTGTCTGATCCGTTCGATCGAATCTAAAAGTCAGGATTTACAGGCGTTATTAAAAAAAATAAAAGAGCTCGCCTTTCTCTCCTCTCCGTCAAGGGACAGAAAACCCCCGTCAGATCCAACTTGCGCCTCTCTCTTCTCACACACGCCGCCTCACCTAGTCAATCAGTTGTTGACAACTTGTACCGCACAAGCCATACACTGCCTCGGAGCTCCGTTTTTTTCCAGTTTCGTTCTCTAACCTTCTAATCACTTTCCTCTCCATCGTTTTCCTTGTTCTTTTATGATTTCAATAATTGTTTTGAGAAGTCGCCATTTGAGTTGCATGATTTAACCTATGTTTGTTTGTGTTTAGTGTTTATATTCACATACGCACTTAAGCTTCTCATTCATAGACCTGATTCGAACCTCAAATCTGCAAAAAAGAGTCGATTTTGGTTCCTCGCCACTCACCAGCTTTTGTTTGGTATACTGGAGCTCAGCTCAATAGGTATCAGTGATCTGGTATAAAGCCCGATCTGTATGACACGAGCTTGAAATGTATTACTTACATTGAAATACTGTTCCTGTATTTTTCATTTCTGTGTAGGTGAATCAGTCATTTGTAACCTTAATTTGATTTACCAGGTTCCCTAATTTTACAGTATATGAATTTATTTTGTAGATCTCAAGGCCAACGATTTTGCTGGATTTGTAACATTTTTGTGACTTTTCTCGAGATCTCAGACAAACAAGCTCACTCCTCAGTATCTTAATTTATCTTCCTTTTTGTTGAATTATAAAAATAATTTCTGTTCCATAAAAAGAAAGACACTAATTTCTCAAAATAGAATCATATAAAAGGCAGACAAGATATTAACATTGTTACTATAAGATTTATTATTGTTGTTGTTAAATTTTCTATTACTCTTCTTGCAAATTTTTTACTGTATATTGTATGTAATGAGTAAATTTATATTCGGATTGGGAAGGATTCCTGTGGAGACGTTACTATAATCCCTACTCTTGTGATTAATATGGATGCAATACCCCAGGCAATTTGTGCTAGTTTTAAAGAAACTACCGAACCAGCTGTTTGTCTAAGTGAAGGTACTGCTTATATGATGACCAAGCAAGATTTGTCCGAAAAGAGGAGAACCAAACCGTTTAAAGCATATATTCTTTGTATCATTGCAAGACTATAAATGATTTCTTTGTATCATTGCATATATTTTGGCAACATTTTGTAGACAATAGTAGATAGGTTTTTTTTTTGACAATATTTTGTAAACATATTAGTGACCATAGGTTCTGGTTCCATGAGAACGTTTATGTAAGTATTGGAAAGATCTCACTTTCTAATTCTCTTTATTACAACTATGAGCATGAACAAATGAAACAATGAGTTCAATCAAACACTACACAACATTTTGCTCCAATTTTATTCAAATAGGCAGCAAAAATACGAGTAGACATACATTCACCAAATGAAACCAAAAAGTCCCTAGCTCGAGGTGTTAATTCCTTCATCATAGCAATGCCTTTCGGTAATTGTGCAAGCTCATCTAGCAAGCCTTCAATAAAAAAAAAATGCAAGTTATTAATTGAAAATATTCCAGTAGAATGAAAATGAAAACCCAACCAAGAATGCATGAATAATATGATAAACTAAAATGTGATATTAAAGCAATTTATATGACTTGTAACTGTTATTAAAAAAATTGATTAATTAATTAATGCTGGATATGAGTATACCTGTCAGACAATGAATGAAATGCAACAAATTATATAAAGAAGAAGTAAAAGGTCCACACCAAATTCCATAACAGAAGAAATTTCTAGTAACTAACTAGAGATTATTGTTTTGTCCAGGCCCAGTTCCTCAATTGTCCTGAACAAAGATGAAACAATAGAAGATATTAGCGTTAGTTATATATTGAAAAAAAAAAGTCTATGCCAGAAATGTGATAATAAAAGATAAAACTAAAACTTGCCTAAGATGCAAATCCCTTATAAAGCTTAATTCTTCTAGCTTGTCTACATTTGTCATGCCACAGCATACCGCTTTTTCTCCTGCCTAAAACAATACATTAAAAATCCAAAATGGAGCTTTAGCATGTAGGAAAACACATGCATTAACAACGAATGATTTACAGAAATGCCATTCTTTTTTCGTTATTTCAAAATACTTCCTGCTCCAGGAAGAATTGAATCACTTTGTCACTCAGTAATAGACTTTGAACAATTCAGTACTAAGTCAGTAGACTTTTAAGAATTCAATCACTAGGTCTTCAGTAGACTTGTGACACTTCTACAAGTAGTGAAATATGAGGACAAAAGCACTTAGCTACATAGGTAACCAAGATGAAAACGAAAAATGAACAAGATCTCTAAACCGTGAAATAATGCATTACGAAAATCAATATGAATAAGAGTCAGACTACTAGGCTGAGTTTATCATTTTTCCATTTCCACAGTGAAAGCATCTCTCAAATTTCATTTATAAAAAGTACAAGGACCGTAAAAATGTTGGTACCGAAAGGAGTTTGTTAGTAGTCTTTCCCATGGCTGAAAGAACAATTATAGGATTCTGGTACAGTGAGCATGTGCCCCAAATTGGAGAGTAGCCGCCATAGTTTCAAGCTTCTGCATTTAAGAACATGCCAAATCCAATTGAGGACATTATCTTTTATCGAGCCATAGTTGACAAAAAAAAATGCAAAACTTAATACAATGCAATAGAAAGGAGGTCTATATTTTTAAGCATCAAAAGAAAAATAAATCCACTAATCAGTTCACAGGATAATTAACTAAGCTACATTGTGATAACTGAAATAAACAAACAGAACACAATCATATAAATGCAAAAATAAAAGCCCAAAATCTACAGCCTTAGCAGAAAATCAGCATTTTGTTCAAATTGAGCTTGCTTGACTAAATTTATATTTTTTTTCTTAATCCTGAATGAAGAGCCAAAATTTAATATAATTACACCAGTATTTAGTTGATTCCTCATCAAAACGGAGCAACGAAAGTCTATAAAAGCTGGACTAATTAATACTTTTTAGCTTTGAAATTAAAAATTTATATATAACAAAATTAGGAAACTGGTAAACCAAATTAAGAATTCGAGAATAAATTTGTGATGTAATTAAACGAAAGAAACAATCGAACCTTGAGGAGCTCAGGTGGAGGCGTCGCCAGCAACCACTGAGGGTTAGAGGGCACAGAGAGTGCACGTTTCGTGGAGAGAAGGCGGAGAGAGAGCAACAAATCGGCTGATTTGAGGAGAGGAGTTGTTTCCAATTTAATCACCATTCTAGGGTTTCGAAGGAGACTAGCGCGCACGAGAGGGAGGGGACGGAGAGGGATCCACATCCTCAGCAGTCGAGTTTTGGCTGCTCCAAGCAGCCAAAATTTGTTTTTTTTAATATTTCAACATTTTAAAATTTAAATATTGAATCCAAACCGTTGATCTTATTCAATTTTACGGGCGATGCATTTTCATATAAGTTTTATGAAATTTAGAGTTGATTTGATACTAGATCAAGTGGTCAACAAATGAACGAATCTGGTTAACTATCACTGATTAATTCTAATACGTTCATAATTTGATCACTTAATCAAGTACCAAATCGACTCCAAATTTTATAAAACTTATATGGAAACACATCGCCCGTAAAATTGAACAAGATCAACGGTTTGGATTTAACATTTGAATTTTAAAATGTTGAAATATTAAAAAAAACAAATTTTGGCTGCTTGGAGCAGCCAAAATCCGGCTGCTGAGGATGTGGATCCGACGGAGAGTATGACGGAAATTAAAGAGAGATCGGAGAGGAACTATCGTGAGGATTTTTTTTTTTAAATTTTTTAGCGTCTATGAATCCTAACTGTTGGATTTGATCAAACAGATCGTATAAAAAGTTCTGCACCGTGCGTAACTTTGAAGTTCTATAGAGGATTCGGTTCCCTCATCCCTAAGGCTGTGCTCCAGAAAAGTGAATCGGAAGGAGAGGAGAGGAGAGTAACGAAACAATCCGAAAAGTTTACTCTGCCCGAGTTGTTTACTCGCTCCACGCGGAAAGAGAAGACGACGGAAGGAAAGAGAAGAAGATGGAAGAGCACACTCAAATTTCAGAAATTTTAGAGTAAACTTCTACACCCCACATCGAGAGTAACAAATTCCGGTCAATTCTTACTCTCCTCTCCGTTCCTTTCTTTTAATATCGCAGTTCTGGAGCACAGCCTAACAGTTGGGTTCTAACTTCTAAGGCTTGCACAGCCTTAGAGTCTATCTTTCGTATTCTCTGCCATATGAACCCACACCTATCGTTTCACAAAAGGAAATGTCCACTTTAATAAAGCGAAGTCTTATGTCTTTTAAAAATACAGTGAAGTTAATATTTTAAATTTTAAACTTTTAAACTTTATAAATGTTATATCATTTAATTGCTAAACTACTACAAATCATCAATATTTTAAAATAATTTGATTTATATTTTATTGTAACTTCACTTACCAAACGCCCCTTGTGTAATGGGTTCATTAAATTGACATAAGTACGAGAATACGGCAACATCAAACTGAATAACATTACGAAGCAAATTAATTTTTGTTTCCAGCAAAAATTCAAACTATTGACAATTTTCTTTTTAACCTTAAAAGAAATTTTTTTTTTCAAAACGTCCTTTCATGTAATTTATTTCATATTGCAACTGGTACGAAATTGCAGCATCAGTTCTTAAATATTGATCATATAGGGAGTTATTAAAGAATAAAGACAGCTTTAGAACAGCAGCAATTGCAACAGAATGTTCAACAGAAATTATATATAAAAATTTAATCCTACGCTATTATCTGTATAAAAGGGATGTAAATATAAGTGAAATTCATCATAACAAACTAGCCACCATTTCCTTCAAAAGTCATTCACAAGTCGTATTATAGTGTGACACAAATAGATACTTCAATTTTTTTTTCCTTAGGCTCTGCTCTAGAAAGGGATAACGGAGGAGAATGGAGAGAGGGTGAACTAACCAATCCCTGCTTAGCTGTGTTAATCTGCTCCAAAATCATAAATTTTTTAAGGGAAACTAAGGTTAACTGAGAAAAATCTGGAGAAACTCTATAAAAAAGAATAAAGAAAATGGAAAACTCGGTTCACCCCAAATTTGAGGTTTACTGTCACTTTCTTTCTTTTCTATTCCATTTTTTTCCCTTTCCTTTTCCCATCAAATTCTAGAGCAAAGCCTGAGCGACATCAAACCAAAGAATTTAACAAAGTTTTTGCTACAATTGAAGTTTCACTTTCTAAATTGCAAGACATGCATGACCACCATATCTACAACGACTCTCCACTTCTCGTAGAAATCTGGGGACATGTGCCCGCCAAACAAAAAAGATCGTAGCCGCTCATCATAATCACGCCACCTATCCAATGTATGAGGTTACGATGAGACTACCGCAGCGCAAAGCCGGCTCACGTGTCATATGCTTTCACATACGCCTCACGCTGACATGAGTCAACCATTGGCATTGCAGTTTACAGATAATGAGTCATTGTTGGTCCTATAGAGAACATACAAGGAAGAATAAATCTCGTTTAAGTTAATAATCACATTTCTTTTTACACCTAATCGATAGAAATTAGCTCAATGAGTATTATACATGATACAAATAAAGCAGTCATCAGCCAAAACGAACTAATTCGATACATTCAAGTTAATTTTCTCTATTAATAAATAATTAAGGTATTATTTTAGACAAATATGCAGGTAATGTTGACCATATATACAAAAATTGAGCAATTTTTGCCACACTCGAAGAACTACTGCAAATTTAAAAGTAGGACAAATTACCTTCCTATGCAAAGTACCATAGCATCTGTAAAGTGTTAACCAATAGAAACTTGGGAGCATGTGCCAGATTAATTTCGGTCTCTAAATCTAACTCATAGATGAGATACTAACCAAAGTTAAGCTTAGTGCTTATTCAGCCAAATTGAGCCAATTTAAAAAATAGAAGTAAGAAATGAAAAGCCAATTATATATCATGAAAGCATTTTTTTTTTTTTTAGAAATTACCTCAACAAGAGAGACATATCCACGTCTAATGATCATATTTTTATCTCATGCTCACGCTGAACCTCTTGACTTCTCGTCTTTAAAAAACTCGTGGAAGCACTTGCAAACTTTATTTTTTTAGTTTCCTCCAACTTCTCATGTTAATATGGATTTGTCTTAATGTATAATTTGAGTGTTAGAATTTTTGTTATCTATTTCTAGCATTAAATCTCTCTCACAAAGTTACACACTTTCCAATATTTTCCTCCTAGGAATAGACTATTCCTCAAATTCCTAAGCGATCCAAACGGCCCCATAAGGATTTAAAAGACGTTGGACGTAATTTGTATTGTGCTACTTTTTTTTTTTAACCAACTAATTAATGTGTGGGCGGATATTAAAGGAAACGATATCGATGAAGTAGGCACCATGACTATATGTATCGTTTAAAATATTTATAAACTCGCCAGTTCACAAAAAGTTTGCCTGATTTTCTTAACATTAGAAAACTATCATATAGTATGTGATAGTTTAGTTTAACCACACCGATAACACGTAATGTTCACCCAAAAACGGAGAAAAATGGCACAAAACAAATGACCCCAGCTAGCAGCCATTTGAAAAAAAAAACAAAATGAAAAAAATCTAGCTAGTCATATTGTTATAAGCTTCTGTAATTGATTAAATCGTGGAGTTACCTGATAATAAAATTAGAAATAGTACCGAAAACAAACCTTTTTCTCATCAGTTGGTGTTAAAGGATCATAACTAGGAAATTATCATCAAATGAGTTTGGCAAAATAAAATTTGATCTGTGTATCAATAATAGAATTAATTATAAAAGCTGATGTTACATATAAAATTCACCATTTATTCTTGTGTGAACTGTAAGTTTATCCATGGCCAACTTAAGTAAATTGGAAAAAAAAAAAATTCCACATGATAAAGAAAACCTCTTCCCCGGGCTGATATATGTACCAAAAAAAAAAAAAAAGTAAAATCTCTTTCTGTGCGCACAGTGCTAAAGGAAGTAAGGGTAATAGATTAAATTCTTCATTTATAAGTTTGAACAAGGTACGTAGTCCTTTTTTTAAATCTAACCGCAAGCAAATACTGGACAGGAATCGCCTTTTTTATTCTAAGCACAGCCAAAATCAGAATTCATGATTCGCTTTTCCTTTTTTTTTTTTTTTTGTTCCTTTTTACAAAATATGATAGGCGGATGAGTGGATGACACTTCATCCATATTTATCGAGATTTACTGATTTACATCATTGATGAGCTGTTCAACTGCTTTTCACTATCAAGTTTCTTCATTCTATAAAATACATGTCCTAGAAAAAACTCAAATTAGCAATCACTCTCTTTTTTATTTTTATTTTTTATCGTAGTCTGGTTTCGATAAGATGCCAATGAGTTTATATGGTACTTATTTAATTATTGATAAGATTAGTACTGTTTGTTGCATTGATGAAAACAAGTCTTGCACATCTAAAACAAAATTTGGTCAATGGCGGATCTAGCTTAGTCGAGCACCAATAACTGTCTGAACATAATTTTCAGAAACCCTTTGGTAAAACAGTATCAGTATGTACTTTAGGATCTGAAATATAATTTTACTCCAAATTAGGATTTACTGAGTTTGATGGTGACATTAATTATACCAATACTTATTCTGATGTTACATCTGTAACTGCAAAGGTCTTGTTTGGTAAAGTTTCATTGCTGGTTTAAGTTACAAGATCTAGACATCTAGTTAACGATGGGGAATCCAAAATGGACATATTCAGTCTTCATAAATTTCTGTTTCCTATATCCAGCTTGCTCCCGCTTGGTTTTCTGTTTCGGATCATAAGCTGAGAAAATTTTCTTAAAACAAAATAAATAAAACTATGTACAAAACAAAGAAATATTTTTGTTTTACTGAAAGTAGGTAGAGCAAAATGCCAAGGCCTACAAATGAAAAATTTTATACATTTACATACAAAGTTAAAAAGGAACAAGTGCAACCAAGAATGATTTTACAATTAGGTCCTTTTTTATTTTTCTTCCCTGATCAAAGTTAAAGTGTGAGACATCGATAAACAAGCGAACAATTTGAGACAAAAAACCAAACATTTGTCAATTAAGCCATTTAAGCGCCTTGTTGAACTTTTTCATTGAAAACAACCACTCTTATTAATTTAATAATTGTAAATTCTTGAAACTGTATTAATAAAGCAAAAAGTTCAAAAAAGTATGCACTTAGTCAACACTATGAAGCAAAAAGTCGCACCTTTTGAATAAATGAACCATAATCGAAAGCCCCTTTCTGTTATTACTTGTTAATTAGTATTAGTGTTGATAAGGAATCTCATCATAGGGATTAGGGATCCGGGTTATATCTGATATGGATGGATGGATCAGATCATACTAGAAAAGTTAAACCGTTCATAAGAAACCAGTACAAAATTGGACGGAACTGATTTGGACTGCTTTCTTGGTATAAAAAAGCAACTTTAAAGAAGCCCCTGATAGTACCTTGTGTTGCGTGGGAGGTAGGCCTGCCTTTGACGACCCTCCTCTTTTGCGGAAAAAATTAAAACTAACGTTACTGTTCACACGAATTTCGAGAATAACAGTTAAAAATTCGGAATTTTAAAAATAACGTTGTTGGATCGGCGTTTCAATCGCCGAAATCACAGAACCCTTGGATCGGCGATTGAAACGCCGATCCAAGCTTGGATCGGCGTTTCAATCGCCGATCCAAGCTCCTCTGTTCGTGCACGGATACCATAGTAAAATTAAGTGATTAAAATTATGTACTTTGTTTATAAAATTGAGTAAACTTTTCTGGTGACGAGAAAAATCAATGTTCATACATCGCACCATGTCTGAACATCCATATCCCGTAATCCGCATATTATACTCATTTTCTCGACTAGAATCAGGAGTTATTTAATTTTTAAATCAGATTCTTCATTTATTTTAAATTTATAAAATATTATAATTATTTAATATTAGTCGGTGATTTTTTTTTGTTAGTTAAGGTCGGATCTTAAACACATTTAAGCTGAAAATTTTTTTCGTTTTAATAAATAAATTCCACATATTATTTTTATAGTAAATTTATTGAAAAAAGTTCAATTTAACTATTCTGTATAAAATTAATATCACAAGTTAATTGTATACCAAATTTTATGAGTAATACTAGAATCTAACACATATTTGATGATATGATGTCAAACTCGATCGAATCTCAATTTTCGATATTACAACGATCAATCCAAATCACTCAATTTTTTTTCTCCATAATAAAATCTCTTTGAGACTAAATATTATATTTTTAAAATTTTTTTTTACTATTTATTGAAAATTTAGGAAATTCTCAATCTAATTAGTTATGACCTTCCAATTTCAAATATCCGAAAAATAGTAAAAACTTTAAAATTTGGTCTCCATGGAGGTTTCAATTTATTGATATCACATGGAGCAGTTCGGGTCAATTTTTTTTAAATTTCAATAGTTAAGGTTTGAATCGAGTTTGATGTTGAACATGTTTGACTATACTGAGATATTCTATAAAAAATTATAATGTTGATCATGTGGTTGTAATTTTTCAATTCGTTTTATGAATGGGAAAACTAATTTCACAAATATATATATATATGTATAAATAAGTATTATACACATATACAATATTATGTATTTAACATAAATAATTTAATTATATACTTATATTTCATTATAGAAGTTTCAATTATGTTTAATTACTAATCACTAATTATATGTTTTGTAATAATAAAAAAGTTGAGGGCTAAAAAGTAAAATTGCAAATAAAAAAAAAGTAGGAAAGTTGGAAATGGCATTGATAAAGTTGGAAACGGCTAAAAAGTTAGATTTAATTGGATCGGCGATTGGAATGCCGATCCAAGGGTTCTGTGTTTTCGGCGATTGAAACGCCGATCCAACAACGTTATTTTTAAAATTCAGAATTTTTAATTGTTATTCTCGAAATTCGTGTGAACAGTAACGTTAGTTTTAATTTTTTCGGTTTTGTTTTGTATATTTTGGGATTTTGGGGAAGGCCCATCTGCCTTGGGCGTTTGGATGGGCTAGGAATAAAGAAGGAAGAACTATTCCGAACGAAAAAATTAGAAAGAGTGTTATTTCGAGAAGTGTGGGAAGAGTATTATTCCGGAAAGAAAAAATGTTGTTTGGATGATGTGTTAGGAATAAGGAATGAATATGTGGTAAAATAAGGAATGTGTTAGGAAAAGTGCTATTCCGGAATGAACTATTCCCACCTTAAGCCTAACACGTTTGGATGCTTAGGAATAACTCTTCCTAATTTTTCGCCTAGGAAGAGTTATTCTTTGCCCATCCAAACGCTCCCAATATGAGCCTATCTTGTGTATTTCTGCATAAATGAACTTCCCCCACCTACCGTTTGACAAATAAAAAGGTCTACTTTTAATATAGTTACTATATATTTTATATTTTTCGTATTTAATTTCTTTCTACTATCAATGATAGATACTTTAAAATAATTTGTTATATATTTTATTTTAATTTTCACTTACCATTTGCCCCCATTGACCATTGTGCATACCGGTTTGTTAAATTTACATAACTTCGAGACGACGACCCCAACAAACGGAATAAATTTATTTATGTAGACAGTGCATGATCATACTTACAGAAAACTATAATACCTGATGTTTCTTCATAGTGTTTTGATCGACTTGAAATTTTAATAGTCGAAATTAATAATTTTTGACATATTTTTAAACAATGTTTGAATTATACTAGATTTGACAAAAAAATAATAATAATGTGCGATTTGCACCTACAAATTTATTTGAATGACGAGAGAATTTCATCCGAATTTTTAACAAAATTTTACTGTCGTCAACAAATTTATTAAATTAACCATATAGCAAATCTTTGTACGGAATAATTTTCTACGTGAGCATAAATGATGTAAACAAAAAAAACTAAAATCAAAATACAATTTGAATTAATATAAACAAATTAAGATCGTTTGACTGGAGATAGATAATAACTCAAGTCCAAAACAATCCAATTCCTACAAAATCTAATTAATTGCACCCAATGTGTTTAAAGAAAACCACACGGACTCTACCAAGCCAGTAACGTCACATAAGATCTTGCAAAAGATCCGGCCTATAATACCTAGTTCATTCAACACAATGTACACCTAATTAATAATCTTTCTGACCAAAAAGTCGCACCTATCGCATCACTCGCATCATCTCTCTCTCAAAGAAGCCCCACGCCACTCGCCACTGCGCCAGTTGAAAAGAAAAGAGCAGCTGCTGCACTCTGACAAAAGAACAGAGACTACGCCAGCCAGACAACAGAGAGAAAAGCAATGCACCAATCACCTAGGCTCCGGATTTAATAATTACATCTGCTGCTATCGTTACAAAGACAGCAATGGCAGTATTGTGCAATTTTATTACCCGTGAAGATTTTATTGCCCCATCTCCGGATCCACATCCTCAGCAGCCAAGAATTTAGCTGTTCCAAACAGCCATACTCTTTTTTTTTTATATTTCAATATTTTAAAATTCAAATGTTAAATTCAAACCGTTGATCTTGTTCAATTTTACAGGCGATGCATTTTCATATAAGTTTTATGAAATTTGGAGTTGATTTGATACTAGATTAAGTGGTCAACAAATGAACGAATCTGATTAACTATCACTGATTAATTCTAATACGTTCATAATTTGGTCACTTAATCAAGTATCAAATCAACTCCAAATTTTATAAAATTTATATGAAAATGCATCGCCTATAAAATTGAACAAGATCAACGGTTTGGATTCAATATTTGAATTTTAAAATGTTGAAAAATTAAAAAAAATAGAATTTGGTTGTTTGGAACAGCCAAATTTTGGCTGCTGAGGATGTGGTTCCCCCCAACTCCTGCCATTTGGCCCGGTATCAAATCCTCCGGACCTCTTTTAAAAAAATTCAGTGGACTTCTTTTGATCCGATCCGTCCGATCACTGATGGATGTCCCGTGATTAATATCTGGTCCGTCGAGATTCCTGTAGCCCGTAAAAATCAATCCGTTCAGATTAAATTGGACGACTCATATCAAAAGGAGTCCATTAGACTTCTTTTAAAGAAGTCCAGAGGACACTGGTTCCATTTGGATCCGTTTGTTTGTGACTTAAAGGGTGCACGCATTCTTAAGTCGCCAAACATCTCTTACATAAGAAGCTTTAAGGGTGCATGCACCGGTCCCATTTAATTTTTTTTTGCCAACAATACCTCTTAAAAATAATTAACAATAATATTTAATAATTAACAAATAATTAATAAATAATAATATTTAACAAGTAATATTAATTATTAATAATAACAACTTAATAATAATAATTAATCAATAATAATTTTTATTATTAAATAATTAATAATATTTATAATATTTAATTAAAAGTAATTATTAATATTTCATAATAATAAAAATGATTTATTATCATCATTAATAATTAATTTTTATAATAATAATTGACAAATAATAATATTTAATAAGCAACAATAATTATTAAAAAATAATAATTAATAATATTCAACAAGTAATATTTTTTTATTAATAATTATGATTTTATAATAATAATTAATTAAAAATAATTAAAGAATAATAATTTTTATTATTATATAATTAATAATATTTATAATATTTAATTAAAAGTAATTATTAATATTTCATAATAATAAAAATGATTTATAATCATCGTTAATAAATAATTTTTATAATAATTAATAATTAACAATAATTAGGTCACAACGTATTATTAATACATAATACTAATTCAAATTTAAGATCATTTTAGTCTTTTAACATGAATATATGCATGCAATAAGTTATGCATCCTTATTATACAATCAAACATCCATTACATAACACTAAATAAACATTTAGACATCCTTAACTTATGCGATCCCTTACTAGACAACCAAAGCCCCCAAAGATCATGAGCACGTCTTTCGAGAAAGAAGAAAGAATCATTATTCATCCCACTCTACTTGGGTAAATTTATCCATTGTACTAGAGCTAACTTTAAATTTGTTGCAACTCATAAATTACAATACTTCCTATGGGGACCATTAAAAAAAAATTGCAATACTAAAGTCAAACTAGTAAAAGTTTCTAAAGCTACTCTGTTTAAGTGATATGGCATACTTGATATATTAATATCGTCTAATTTCACTTTTCCAAAAAATCTTCTAATAAAATCTTTCCTCGCAATGTTATCATTGGCACAGATATAAGCTACCTATGATAAAAAGAGGTGGAGAATTTTCACTAGTTAAAAAAAAAACTAGCCATGAACTAAAATGACCTAATTTTAATTGAACATTTCAACATGTACCGATAAAAGCTTTAAAAATTTAGCATTGAGTAATGCAATCAGTCAAATATGAGACGAAAATTATTTGGAACAATTGTAATTAACCAATTACCACTCTAGCCCAAGTTTAACTGAAAAAAACAACCAATAGAATTAAGAAAAAGACAAAAACCAGAATTTCCGGCGATCCACATTGTTAACATTTTTATTTTTGTAAAAAAAAATCGTTACAAATTGGACCCAATTGACAATGGACGTGAAGACAAGCAGGCATGTTCTTTTGTTCTCTTTTTCCTTTTACTTTTTCGAGATTCGTGCAAAGATGGGGCGTCAAAGAGATCTTACTAGAGTGAAAGTGACTGAGTCTAAGTGAGCGTCCAATCTCCATCATCAAATAAATTGAACGGTTGAGATTAAACCTACATTACACTGTTACAATAGCAACAAATGGCAGCAAGGCCACCCTTTCCCCAGTTACCCAGTAGTTCCACACACTCGCTAAAATCCCACTAATCCATTTAATAACCCCTTCCTCTACAATTTTCCGAAAAGGCTCTTCGTCTTTTTCCCTCCTTCCTCTCCTCCTCTCTCTCTCTCTCCCCACTTTCCCTTATTTTCTCTACAAAACTTAAAAAACAAAAAAACAAAACAAAAAAAATTACATTTCGGCGCTTCAATTATTGGAAAAGACTCGACCTCTTTCTCTTTCTACTTCCACCTGATCTCTTTCTTCGTCAAAACCACTCCAAAGTCACTGAAGCAGTTGGAAAGCGCGGCGTCGCTGGGCCATGAACGGCGGCGGTTCGTGGCCCGCAAAATGCAGCTCCGGCTGGTCCCCACTTCCTCCGGAGGCCACGATCTCTGCTCCTTATCAGCCTCAGGTTACCTCCTTTTCAAATCTAACGAGGTTTCTTTCTCTGACAATACAATGGTGTTTTTGTAATCTGTTGAGTGTGCATTTTGGAGTTGAGGAAGTACGCTGACGCAGTGGAATTTTTGCACATTGACCCTCTTAATCGGAAATTTTGCTCAGTAGGGGTTTTTTGTCCGACCAAACCTCTTGAATTTCTATTTTGCACTTCTTGGAGGTTCGGTTCTGCATAGGTTGTACTTTTTCTTAAATGCTGTTGACTCTGGATAGGCATGTTGTACGTGCATTGTGGTACGGCCTCTAGTAAAGGCCTTTTCTTATTTATGTAAAAAAATTGAAGTTGAAATAAGTGAAAATATGCAAGTTTTCAGGGGCATGCGTGAAAAAAAATCCTTCTCAATGCAAGTAGAAATTTGGCGTGAGAGTGCTAAATGAGACCTTACTTGTGCATGTTCCCCTGATTTTGTAGCTAAGCCAAATTAGCGTAAAATGTCAGTTGTTATCCAGCTATTATACCTGCAAATTCCCAATGTAACCTCCATTTTTTTCAATTCTGCAATGTCAGCAGCCTATTTCTTTTGCACAGACGGGCATTAACTCAATTTTGCCCCCACGCTTTCCTATTTCGCATGAGCTACCAGTCTTCAACAGCTTAAACCAGGTCTGCAGTCGGCCACGCCCAGCAGAGCTGACAAGCCCACCTCTTCCTTCCATATCTGGGAAGTATCCACACTTTCAGAGCTTCTCTCCGGGTAACCTAAATACGAACAATGCCTTTCAAGTCAATAGCACTGACACTTCTGTTGCATGTACTCGTTCTTTCCTGGAAAGTCATGGCAAGGAGGCCCAAAACTTGGTTTTGCAGAGCGTTTTTTCAAAACCTGGTATGTCTATTTGGTATATAACTTCAACTTTGAAAATGTGTCATGCTGTCTGGTTGTAGATACCACAGGGTTGACCTTGAATGTAAATCTAGTAAGATTTTATTTGCAACTATTCAATTTACAAAGCCCAAACGACCATAATTTGAAACAAATTCGACTATTGAGATTTTATGGGGTACCATCTTGTGCCAGCTGCTGTTTATTAGTGAAGTTTTTGCATCCTGTTGATTATTACTAACATGGGTGCAATTACTAATCGTGCAATATACTGGCTTTCGTGGTTCAGTACTCATTATTGTTATTGCTGTTGCTGAAGAAGGTAGTTCTATATAATGCTGGAATCTTTCCTCAGAGAAATTCTAAGATTTAATTTTCTTTCTATTTTGCATCATTAATTATAGGTGATACCCAGAGTTCTTATCCAGTGCAAACACTGGATTTTCAGGCCACCCAAAAATCACCGAGTAATGCAACATTGTCACCTCGGCACGGTGATCAGCGACTCGTCTTTTGCATGAATACTGGTTTGTGCAATACTGTTTCTCTTAGAATTTCAAATCTGGGAACCACATGGAATAAAATTGGATTTAATGCTGGTTCTTCTTACCAATGACCAATTTATGTGTAAAACTTTTTATGTTTTTAGATTATTTCTAATATTTTTTGCAAACTTGATTCAGTTGGAGAGTTGTTTTTTGATTCGGGACATCTTGGAGTTGTTTGCTTTTGTCATAGGTCTAAAATGTCTGTGGCCAAATTTTGTGAGGTACGCAGAAGTTATCTAGTTAATTTAATGTTTTGTATTTGACTTTTGGTTGTTTTCTGCAATCTGTTTTTTGTTGTTGGATGTTTTTGTTTGCTTGTGAAACCTGAATCAGCTGGTGCATTACAAGTCTTAACAGACCCTATAAACATGCACGTGTGCACTTGTGCATACACATTCACTTATTCTTACTCTACATTACAATCACTAATAAGTAGATGTGATCCAGCTGAGCTGTACCTGGACCACACTGACTGGCATCAATATCTGTTACAGAATTAAAAACTTGTTATGTTGATAATAAGCAAATTCCTATATTTTAATGCTGAAGTGTAAATATTTTTGTGTTTTCTAAAGGAACTATCCTTACTGTATTTATTTTTCTACTTTTCAGCATTCGGGAGGCCTTTCTAATAAGGCCGGTGAAAGTGTCTACATGGAAAATGGCATCACTATTTCCCGCTGGGCCCGATTTTTCTTAGGGGTAAGTGTTTTTCTTTGTTTCAATTGTATTTTCTTATTTGATATGCGTCTCTTAAGCACCGGATCAACTGAAGTGGCCATTTCAAACACAGTATAAGATTGAAAATCAGTCCTACTCATAACTTCTCAAATAATGTTCAATTTCATAATTTGGTTGTTGTAGGTCCAAAGCACTCAGTGGGATTGGCTGAACAACTCATCTTTACAAGAACTTGCAACCCAATCAAGTTCTCAAGATGGGTCTATTATTCAATCCAATAACAGAATAGTTTACCGGAACCAATTCCAGAAGGTGGATCTCACCACATCAGAAGCTAATACTGCTCATGAAAATTTGAACAAGTATAAAACCTCATTATCACCAAACTGTACCTCAGCTGCACAAAAAGGAAAAATCAGTACTAGTATACCAAATAACATGTTTCAGTTGATCTCCCATAGTACTTATGAGTCCAGTTTCACGGGACAAGGGGTAAGCTTTGGAAGTAGTGCTAGGAATAGAGAAGACATCTCTTCATCTCCTTCTGCTTCAAGATTTGAACTGAAGCTCGGGCAACCACCAAACCTTACTAGTAATTCATCAGGTGTAATCCCTACTTCCGTGCAACTCACCCCTGTAATTGGTGTACAAGCTACCCACTTTTCCCAGCCTGCAGTTAATATAGGTGAGTGTAAGAATGCAAGCTCTCGGCTGGTACATAACTGGAAGCTGCTACATGGCCTAACTACTGCAGTGTCAGAGTGATTTGGTGCCATTCTGCAAATCCAATTAAGGCAAATTAAGACTCCTCCTAAAGAAATTGAGCCTAAGTGCAGTTTAATTTTCGTCATTTTATCAATCCACCCTAGGTTTATTTTAAACTGATTAAGCTCTACATTACCATTGTGTTTGCAAATTAAAATTAGAGGAGCCAAAGAAAGAATGGGCCAAAATCATGCTGACGCAGTTGTCAGCTGTTGCTGACTTAGCTTTTTTCTATCATTGGTTGATGATTTATATACTTCTATGAACTATAACTGCAGATTTGTCTCAAAATGAAACCTCCGGACCTTCACAAAATCCTCAAAAGGAAGACTCACACCTCAATCAATATCCAGAGAATACAATTTCTATAAATACATATCCCCCTAGCACCTCACCATCTGATGACTTTGCATGTGACTCAACCAAAAACTCACTCATCTCTCTGTTTCTTTCTCACCTTGAGAGGAAAAATCCTGTGGAACCAGGCGATGACATATTAGGAAATAGCACTGATCCGTTAAGGTGTCCAGATGAAAAAGCACTGGATAATTGCAAGAATGGTTTTTTCAGAGTATATGATGGGAACTCTAATATGAACTCCCATTTGAATCTCTCTCCAGTTGGTGGATTCCCTTGCCATGTGGGCCATTCTTCTAGGGTGTGTTCTACAAATTCAGAGAGCCTGGTAAAGCATTATTTTGTAATTTGTTAATAATGATCACTATGTCATAGACTAAAGGTGTCAAGCTGTCAAACAAGTAACTAGATTTACCCACCAGTATGTCCAGTTTCAATATAGGTGTTTTCCTGCCAGTCTTAGACTGCTTTAGCAATATTTTGTGTTTCCGTTTTATTCTTTTGTATTTGTATTTAATGATTACTTAAGTGAGGTCGAAAACTTGTGAGTAAAACTTAATTGGCTAAATTTAATTCTGTTGCACTATTGGGGTATATTATGGGAAAGTGGTTAAAGTTAGGTTTAGTTGCATAATTTGATCATCAAAAACCAAGATTTTACCGAACAATTGGCTAGACCGGTCATAGTTAGGCATTGGTAATTAACATGAAATTGTGGTTCTTATTAGTCACATAGATGTCATGAACCTTTAACTTTTGACTTGATCAATATCATTGTTATTCAATGCAGAACCGCAAGCACCATGGATTTGAGCTCATGGATAATTCATGGTATAAACCTGAAAGATGTGCGAGAGTTTGTGTAACGACCCGTCAGCATGGGAGAATGTGCTGCCTGTCAACTCTGAAATTCCAAAACTCGTTTGACCAAGAGAACATGAAGAAAGCATTGCATGAGGAGCTTGTGCACAAGTCTCAATGTGGTAATCACAGTGATGTATGCAAAATTCCAGTCCGGTGTATATCCTCTTGCCTGGTTTGTTCAACAGAGCGATTAAGTCCATGCTGTACCTGTGATAACGAAAAACCATCATGCATCAGGTTATTTCTTCTCTAAAATTTTTGTGGGGTACAGGTATTGAAGCTTCCTGTAGGGGGTATATTTAGAGCTCACTCATTTCTCTTTCAAGTTTATTTCAGTTGTGAAACAATACCTACTTGTGGGCCACACTGCATTTCAAGATGTAACAAGCGTGCAATTTCGTTGTTAGAAGAAGGCAAAGACTGCATCATTGGAAATACCAACAAAAAACCTAAGCTTTCATCCCAGCTCAAGTGCTCATGGAAGGATGTGCCCAGAAACAACTTATCAGGAAAAGATTCCCCATTACAAGATTTACCGGAAAAGTTCTTAATCAGGGAAAAGATTATCTCAAGTATATCTTCAGGTTCATCGGCCCCTGTAATAACTGAAGTGTCAGTTGAAACTGACAGAGAATATGAGGTGGGTCATGCTGGCACAAGTGTTTCAGTAAGTGTGCCAGCTGATGAGGCATCATTGGTTGAGAAATGTGGTTCATCCGATGAGAAGCATGAGTTCTGTACAACAATACTACCATCTCTCAGTAAGACCAACAAATCATGTAGCCTCACAAAGGAGCGAGCTGTACTGCCGACTGATAGCCTGGCCAAGAAGCCGCACAAAGATGTCAGATTAGTGAAGAGAGGCAAAAAGTCACTGGAACTTGTCCACAATGGACCAAAGAACCATCCTGAGATAATGGAACTCTCCAGGAAGAATAGAAAAGAGAACCTGGTGGACCAAGCCCATCGAAGACCAGATGGCTGTCTGGGGAGGAATGAGGCTTATCCTGAGAAAAAGAGGAAAGAAAAATCTGTTTACCTGGTCCACAGTGAACCTGTGAGCCGTCTTGAGATTAATGAAACATCTTCTGAGAAGAAAGAAGAAAGTTTGGTGGACCAGGTCCACCATGGATCAGTGAAATATTCAAAAACAAGTGAAGCTTTTCCAGAAGAGGGAGAAGAAAATTCGGTGGCTCTGGTCCATCATCAACCAGTGAGCTGTTTTAAGGCAAATATAACATTTTCCAAGAAAACTAGGGAAGACAAGATACATCCTGTACACCATGGACTGATGAGTCGTCTTGAAGCCAGAAAAGAGCCCAAGTACAAATATCTGAGCCAGATTGGGATTAAAGAGAGTGAAACAAAGAGCAAAAACAATTCTCGTCCTTTCTGGGCCCAGAGAAACAAACCTGTTGTTTGTGGGAATTATGGGATCATTTCTAATGGCATGACTAATGATGCCCCAAAACCCGTGAAGATAGTTTCCCTCATCTCTATACTGCAGAGGACTACAACCAAATCTGATAAAATTTTACAAAAGAACCCTGGAACAACGAGTTTTATGGCCAGAGAGAAGCCTAGAATGCACAATTTGAGGAAAAGTACGGGGCTTGTTCATAATAATTTGAAGAATGAAACTATTATGGTCGAGCCAACTTTAAGTCAATCAGCACTAAGGTGTAAAGACATCAAATTAGATGAATTTGGAGACAATTCGGGCAAAACTAAAAGAGTAAAAATGAAGAGTATATCACTTGATGTAATGGAGAGAGAAGGCATTAGTCCATCTGAGCATTCCGCCAAAAGTGGTGCAGGTAAAAAATATTATACTATTCTTCAATTATATTAAGTACATTCTATTGATCTTTTTAAGTAATAAAGCGAAGCCTTTTTTTCTACAAAATGAATTTTTTTTTTTTTTTAATCTATCAAACAAACAAAGTTCCTTCAGAACTTATGTAGCAAAAAAATTGAAATAATTGATGTTAAGCTGATACAGGATTGGGGAAAGAAGAGCATAATGTGATAAATCCGAGTTCACTTCCCATTGGTGAGTGTCAGTTGTTCCCTGCCTCTCAAGGAAGCAAGCCAAGGTTGGCATTCAACTTTATTTACTTGATTTTATGAGTACTTTTGTCTTATATTATCTGTACTGATGATGGCGATTACAATACTATACCCTATGAAGATTAAAAGAAAATTTCCTGGGGTTGATACTTGGCAGTTCATGTCAAAAGCAATAGCCGATGAAATTAAAATATCAGCTACTCTTTAGTAGTTGCTATTGCTGAAAAAATATAAAAAAAAATAATAATGGGAACAGAAAAGTGAGAATGCTTGGTTGTTCTGATATTCTATTGTTTGAAAAACTCTCTTTAACCATTACTCTAGGTATGCTGAAGGACGTGAGCATCTTTTTCTCTCTGAGTTGTCTTGTTCTGTTTGCCGAAGATACTCGACAGAGGAGGATATCAATAAAATTTTGAGGTGCCAACACTGCGAAATTACGGTAAATGACCATTTTTCTTTCCTTTCTTTATTTTCTTTTGTTAGGTAGGTTTGGATGCATTGTTGAGCTATCAAGTCCAGATTCAATTCAGTACCTCATTAGATAACAACCCTGTTGATTTTGAGATAGACATTTTTAAAATCTTCCCTTGTAATGACCAAATCATTACCTTAACTAGTTCATGAAAACAACCGTAATTGAGTATTTAATAACAAAAGTAACCTTCGGCCCTTGATTTGTGGTCTAGGCTTGCAATTTGTTATAATCTCAACATATTTCAGTCATGAATATTTTCAGGTGCACCAGGCATGCTATGGTATTTCACGACAGCCCAAGGGTCCATGGTTTTGTAGACCCTGCAAAGCTGGTTTTTTCGAACCGGTGAGTTGTGTCAAACTATTGTTTACTAGATCACAGTATGCAGCTTGCAATCTGCCATTGCCACTTTCAAGTATTATACTAGCTTAGTTGATGCCAAGTATGTTTATTAAGGCCAAATTAGGTGAAGTTAATCAACAAATTTGCCAAATTCATAGTTGATTTAAGTTAAATGTAAAATCGTGGAGCTTATTTTCTTTGGGGTCTCCATAGCATTAACTAATTATTTTTTTATTAAACTGGAAGAAAATTGTTGAACTTATTCTCGTTCCAGCTGGCCAGTACATTAAAACTAAGACAGCTCTTTCTCATTTTCCTTTTTATTTTAGGTTTGTGTTCTTTGTGGATACAAAGGTGGGGCTATGACAAGGGCACAGAAACCCCAGAAGCTCATAAACAGTCTCATAAAATATTTTGTCCCAGGTTTTCATAAACCGAGTTCCCAACTCTATGGAGCTGATGGAAATCATTCCATGGTGCACTGGATCCACATGGTTTGTGGTCTTTGGACCCCCAGTACAAGGTGCCCCAATGTCAACACTATGGCTGTTTTTGATCTCTCTGGCACCGTTCCTTCCAGGGAAAAAAGTGTAAGATATTCATTCTTGTTGGGTTTCTTTTCTAGCCTACCCCAACTTGTTTGGGACAAAAGGCTTAGTTGTTGTTGTATTTGGAGCATTGAAGTTGAGCATCACTGAGTATCTGAGACTAAGAAAAACTGGTATGCTGGTCTTCGCAATGCTGCACTCAAACAAATTTTCATCGTTGTAATTGTATTGGACCTTGTCATTTTTGTCCTTGCCTTTATTCTTGTTGTGCTAGAGGTGCGGAGGGGTTTCTTTGTACAGATGTTATGTTCTGTGAAGGGTAGTAAAGGGAACACATCTATTGCTAGCAGTATTATATATTTTTTTTCCCAGAAAGTTTTACAACATTATCCTTCAATTTTTGAGATAAATTATGGGTATTTATATCATTTTACTACATTATTTTCCTTTTTCAGATTTGCACAGTTTGTAGACGGCCCGGAGGTTCATGCATAAAATGCCGTGTTTCAGGTTGTACCACTGTATTTCATCCCTGGTGTGCACACCAAAAGGTATGAATATTAAGTTTGGGTGTAAATGGCATGAATAACCATTACAGCATGTTCAATAGAGAGAGTTTACATCTCTAAATAGTGATATATAGAATTAAATTTTAACTTTTCCAAAACTCTGTAAAACTAAAATCTGCCTCAATTATGCAATTATGCCTCAAAGGTTCACTGTTCAATTCAACAATTTTAATCTACAAACTAGTAATTATGCTAAGAAGCATCAACTGGGCCAGCTTTGACTGAGCCACCTTTATGTTTTAAATCATTATATTCTTGGCTCTATCCAATTGTAATTCAATTTTTTCCTCCATAAATCACCAAATAAAGTAAAAGGCGAAAAAGAAACCTCCTGCCAAAAAAAAAAAAAAAGAATGTGCATGATGCTCAACTGGTTTTGTAAGTCCTTAAATTTGGGTTGTATGCTTCTTTTAGATTTCGTAATTTAATTACCATTTCAGGGTTTTTTACAAAATGAGGTGGAAGGAGAACATAGTGAAAAAGTTGGCTTTTATGGGAGGTGCATTTATCATGCAAGGATAAACAAATCAGATGGAGAAAATTTATATTTTGAGGCAAATGAAAAGTATACATCAAGTGAAGACTGGACATGTGCAAGGACAGAAGTAATGTATTAAGCATTTTAATTCTGATTGCCATGGCCCAACTTTTAGCTGGTGAAGGACATGACCTACATGGTTCTGGTTCTTCTGTCAAAAAAAAAAAAAAAAAAAAAAAAATAATGGAAGAAGAGAAGAAGAATAGCAATAAAAATTAGAAAAAAATAATATAATTAAAGATCCAAGAAGTATCATAATTGACCTTCAAATTCACTTGAAGATCATAGATTGTCCCAGTGTTGTTGGACTTCTGCTGTTTATTGTGCTTTAAATTCTGTTTTGGATAAAGAGTTCTAAACACTGGTATCCCACTTTTTGTGTCTCCAGCTATCAAAAATTGTTAGTTTAAACTTTAGAGAGGGGCTGGGGGGTGTTGTTGGAGTTGAAATTTCTGAGCTCCTGATCGAACTCAGCCTCAGATGATCAAGTTTCAGAACCATGAAAATAATCTTATTTTACCTTCAATAGCTCATGAAGTGCTCTTGGTTTATCTTCAGTTGTTTCAGTATAATAATCTTACCATCAGCACATCAACTGTGAAGAGGATTTAAACTGAATAGACTAGATTTTACATGAGTACACTGTTTGTTGATGTGGTTTTGGTTTTATGTTTAAAATTTGAGCTATTGTGGTATGATTAGAAAGTTGTTCTCAATGTATCTTGGTTCCACAGGTATTTAAAGGGCGAAAAAAGGAACACTATGCAAACCCTACTGATAATGTAGTAGGGAAAAGTGATTCCAGGGACTGCATCGTCTCCGAAGAACATATTAATGCATGGCTTCGTATCAATGCTCAGAAGCCATTCACAACTGATATGGCTCTGAAATCACTTTCTTCCTCGGATGTAGAGCTTGACTTGCAGGTAACTCACGTCCTGTCTTATTAACTAAATATTTACAAATCATTTAGTTGGGTGAAAATAGCATCAATAAGGTTCATACTGATTGATATGGGCCATTTGGGAACCCTCTGTTCAATCACGATTCTGAATTGTAGGCTTGTTGCTAGATACAGACTTTTTATTCAGAATAGTGCTGAAGAGCACTTTTTAGCTATTCCAATAAGAGGTTGGAATAGCTTAAGAGAAAAAGAATACTCTTCTTCTTAATGCTATTGGATTGTCATTTCAAACAAACTAGAGTTATTTCAAAACAACACTGTAGCCATTACTCTTTGAACAATTAATCTTCCACTATACACTCACAACTACTGCTGTTCTAGCGCTGTTCCATACATTGCCAAACAATTCTGTATTCTTTCGTGTTGACGACCAAGGTATGCATAAAGCCCGTTTTGTACAGGGCCTGATCCATTTGTTATTAAAAGCTCCTGTTGTCCAAACCTGATATTGCATGTGTTGCTATCCTGTTACATAAGAAATAACACACAGTATGCAACTAATATTGTTTTTTTCTTTGTTTGTGCAGATGGAATATATGCGACACAAGCGATTGAAGGGATGGAAGCATTTGGTGGTCTATAAATCATGCATCCATTCACTTGGACTTTACACTTCCCGTTTCATCCCTCGTGGAGCCATGGTTTGTTTAAAGCTTTAATATCTTCGAACACTGAGCAGTCTATTACCATCATTGGTCCTACAGTTTAACAAAATGATTTGAAATTAGAGAAAACCAACCTCAGGAATTTATATTGAATATTAAGTTTTCATTTAGTCATTACTGGAATGGCACTTGCCACTGTTGTACTGGGCTAAATTGGCATGTTTTGGAACACTATATAATTACAGACCTAATAAGATGATCTTATAAATTGGTATGTTTTGGAACACTATATAATTACAGACCTAATAAGATGATCTTATAAATTGGTATGTTTTGGAACACTATTTAATTACAGACCTAATAAGATGATCTTATAAAGATATTTGCAAAGAATGACTCTAATAATCTTCATAAAGTGCACAGCTTTATCTACTTAACTTTCTATGGTTCCAATTTGACTCATAGATGACTACTATTTCTTAATTTGTAAAAGTTACACAAATGACAAGAATGTTATTTACATGAAAAGGAAGGTTTTGGTGACTACAACTATCTTTTCTCAAATTTTAATCCTATTATTTTGGTGCATTAATCATATATAGGTCGTGGAGTATGTTGGGGAGGTTGTTGGGATGAGAGTAGCTGACAAGAGAGAGAAAGAGTACCAAAAGCTACATTCAAAAAACACATGCTATTTCTTCTGCATAGATAAAGAGAATATTATTGATGCCACTCGCAAAGGTGGCATTGCCAGATTCATCAACCATTCCTGCTCGGTAGTACCCACCCCCTCTTATTACCTGCAAGATATTTCTTTGTTTTATTTTTATTTTTGTTGATATAGTGTATATAATCCAGGCAAACTGCATGGCAAAGATAATATCAGTTTCGAATGAGAAAAAGGTCTGCACCATTACTTGCACTGTGGTATTTAATCTAGCATCATTTATGTGTACAATATATACTAAGATATGGACGTAATAAATCTATTTGAAATCATGCAGGTAGTATTCATTGCAGAGAGGGATATAGATCCCGGAGAGGAAATCACTTATGATTACCATTTAAACCAGGAAAACAAAGGACAAAAGATCCCCTGCTTTTGTAATTCAAAAAATTGCTGCGGGTATCTAAACTAGATACTAATTAGATGTTATTAATCATAACTTAGCATAGCTCATTTTTCTTTTTAATATTCTTGAAAGCTAATTGGCGCATGATTTCTAGATTAGTGCTTTATTTTGGCCTTGTAATATTGGAAGAGCCTTATTTTGTGATGCAAGTAGCTCTCCGCTATTTACGTTGATGTTGAATGCGAGCTGAATCAGTTTATAGTTTTCTAATGTAGCTCTGTTGCTAATTATATAATTTACTGCATGAAAACTGTCCATCTTCAGGAAAAAAAAAAAAGGAAAAGAAAACAAATTATTCTAGAAATTGCTGGGTCTGGATGTTGTAAATCAAATTCTCAATTCTCTTATTCAAAAGTTTTTCTAAAGGTTTTCACAATCGCGAAGTACTTGAGAAAAAATCATTGAACTCCCAAAGTAAATTCCAAACAATATATTTTCTTACATCACAAATCTAATTTTCAGGTCAATAAATTAAACAAATGAAAATGTCCTCAAAAGGAGCCATTACAATTGCTTTCGTACGCAAGAAAGGTAGAATTTACAAGAATGGGTTCACATAACTATCCCTACTGTTTGCTGCCTCGTTTCCCTTGGTAAAAAGATTTGGGTGAAAATTCTCTGAATCATCGTCAAAATGTACCCAATCTTTGTTATAACCATTAGTATCTCTTGGAGTATTAGCATTGCTTGGCTTGAAAGTAGTTGTCAAACTTTCATTAACATGCTCTTTAAATTCCTTTTGGACAACTTCTAGCACGTTATCACCATGCCTATCGCACCATGTCCTGCAATTAGACTAGAATTATGACAATCGATTGTCTTAATAGAAATTTTATTATTTCTTTGTTCAGAGATAGCAAGAAAATTACTTGGGGAAGTAGCTGTTCAGGTCAGACTTGTCCGTGGGCAGTTTTGCTGAAATTGCTTCAACTTGTTTATCCCTGAAATTGCAATCAGTATGTAATTAATATAAATGAGAGAAACAAACCATATAATATTAGGGAAATTCACCATTTAATATTTGATTAAGAGATACATAAATAAAAACATCTTATTAAGGGCCAAAAAACATACGAAAAACAAAGGTTCCGGTTTGTTGCTGACAGCTCAGTTTTGATCCAAGAGAGCTCTTTCTTTATGTTATCACCTAATACCTGAAATGCAAATATTTCATAATCAGATTTAAAAAACTGAGTAACATTTTAACAGATAACAGATGTACACATTTGCTAAGTATGCATTTGATTCAACCTCCAGATAAGTACATTCAGAGGTACATAGCAAGTGACAAATATCACATGTGAAAAAAAAAAATCAGAAACAAAAATTATGGAAAACCAAGGACCTGTTTGATGCCGATAAATGCACTGGTCCAGGTAGGTTAATAGCAGATTAATAACACTAATATATGAGCAATGCACTGGTTCAGGTAGGTTAATAGCAGATTAATAACACTGATATAGGAGTAATTAAGGTTGTTACAGTTCCAAGAACTCAAGAAGATAATTTCCCTCAAAGGCACAAGTACCTTATCGGAGTCGCCGTTTGCTGCATTATCAAATAAGAAATCAGATCGCTCCAATTGATCCAAACATGGTGCCGTGCCTTCTTCCTCTTGTCCACCACTTTTTCTCCACTTCTTAAACCCATCTAAACCCCAACCCTTTTTTTCACCGCCCTCCCTTTCTCTCCTCTTTCCTTTCTCACTAATCAAACTCGATTGTTTTTCATCATTTTTCGAAATAAGAACAACAATGTTCTCCTTTTTCTCCTTATTTTTAGATGACTTGTAAGGCTTGATGAGTTGCTTTATTGCATTTTTATGTTTTGGTTTCTCTGGAGGATTTTCTGTGGCAGGGTCCTGTAAGTCTATAGTCGACCACTCTTCTTTCTCTTCTTCCTCTATGGGGTTCTGTGCGGTCTCCTCTGCGGCCTTTCGTGTGGTTTCCACAGGTTCTGGGTTACCAATCTTTATGTCTAGGGAGTTAATTTCTTCACCAAGAATTGCAAGTCTCTGGAGGAGTGGCCTTTTGAATGTATGGTACTCTTCATTGGAGATGCATTTGGAGTGTAGCAATTCCTAAATAAAAATGGAAAGATATACCAATATTTAGAAACTTAATTTTGCTGAAGACTTGTCCTTGGAAATCATTATCTAGTATAATTAAGCTGATTTTAACTACTATTGTTTAAAGTACAATGTAATTTTGTTCTTTACTGTGTTTGAATTAGTACCTGACCAGGTACACCTGAAAATTGACCTGGATTAAGTCATGTTTACTTTATATCAGAAAATTTTGGCTGAAAATCTAGTTTCAGCGAGGGCCATTGACAAAGAACTATTTCTTTAATGCTGAAGCAGTACAAAATTTAGAAATTTCCAATCTTATTCTTCAATCAGACATCAGCAATAATTAAAATAATTAAAATTATTGCTAAAACCTCAATATATCAGAGAATTTGGATAATTCCTGCAATTACCAGTTTACCACTCATCCACTCCTTTTTCCAAAATGATATTCTTTTGGATTGTAAATCAGGGATAAGCACGGATCCAGATTTGTTTTGGCTTTATTCTCCGAAAAACAAACTTGAATTACTCTAAACCTTTACTAATGTATCAATTTTACTTGAAGGAACTCACTTGCAAGAACAGAAGCTTATCTCGGACGACACGTGGCGGTTCCTGGTTGGCTGGGGAGGCCGCAATTGACTCAAGGAGGCGGGCACGGAATGCAGAGACCTCAGTCTCCTCTACGATTCCTTCCCGGTGCAATGCGATCAGATGGAGCATTTTGTGGAATTGCTCCTGCTGCCATTTTAGAGCTTCTACGTGTTTCTGCTCATCTGTCAGGAGTCGTCGCCGGCTAGATTTGAAGATGGATTTGTATATCGAAGTGATCGAGTGCTGGATCGAGGAGTAGTATGTTGGTTTGTAGGTGTTTGCCATTGGAGGGAAGCGAGGGAGGCAGAGAGAAAGAGAGAGAGAGAGATCAGATATGTTGGGATAAGCGAATAAGCTGGTTTTGAACGGGGAAGTGGAGTTCTAACGGGTGGAAAAAGTAGCCGTTAAACTAAGTAAATCAATTATGGACTTTTATATAGGGGAGCGTCTGCCATGATATGTGGGCCCCATTTTGGAAATAAAGTCTGTCTATGCCTCTATGGTTTATTTTTCACCGTCTTATTGGTGAAATTTCATATTTGCTCCTCTTAGAATTAGATTAGAGAACCTCAAAACATAACGAACATGCGCCTGAAGTTATCTAAAATAGCATTTCTATCCCTCAGTTGTTAAATTATTCCAAATACCACTACAAAATGGGCTGTATAATTCGGTTGCTCAACGCGTGTCAAACTTATTTTATATTGTTTGAATACATAAGTTGAAGAAAAATTTACTATCCTTGCTAAAAATCAGTCACATATTGGCTATTGCAGTAATTAATCCATAATATACAGAATTTCTAGAAGCGTGCATGATGTGTGATGTATTGATATTTTTGCATGAGGTACTTAAAATTGCACGTATTCTAATTAACGAGAAAAAGTTTTGTACCATGTTCCCTAATTTATCAATATTTATCTCTTTTTTTTTAAAAAAAAAAAAATAACCCTATAGAGGGATACATACATTTGTTAATGCCAGAAAAGATAAATGTTTTAAATTGATTATTATTTGGAAAAGAAACAAAGATAAGCAAAGTAGGCAAAGCGAACTAAAATAATTATTATTATTAATCAAGAAAATGATGATCTTTAAGTAATAAAGTGTCAAGTGTTTAACTAAATTGTCATAGTCCCACCCATAGTAGTTTTAGGAATGACACTGGTCAGTGGTCGGATTGGCCGGGTTTGTATTAAGTCCATGATACAATTTTAAGTTTTTAATTTAAGTCTCGGTTCGTCCAGCCCTTGTCAAATGTTACGAAAACTACGGCCCGCACTCGGTTATCATTTGTCATAAATATTTCCGCAAGTATGTTCGTTATGTTCTGGGGTTCTCTAGTTTGTCATAAATATTTCCGTAAGTATGTTCGTTATGTTCTGAGGTTCTCTAGTTTGTCATAAATATTTCCGTATGTATGTTCGTTATGTTCTGAGGTTCTCTAGTCAAAGAGGAGCAAATATGAAATTCCACCATTAAGATGGTGAAAAATAGACCATAGACTTTATTCCCAAAATAGGGCCCACATATCATGGATCCGTATCCTCTGGAAATCTTATAACTTTTTATATTGTTATATATGAATGAGTAAAATTTTCTTAATTTTTTAGGAAAAAAGAATTTATCAATTGAATGCTTGGAGATGCATCATCTATGGTATGATAGAATTTTTGGGATGATGCTAAGCAATTCCATTTTGAATGTTTGGGGATGTAGAACTCACAGTTGAACATTCAAAGATGGGGACTTACTGGTGAACGAAGATGGGATCTTGAATTATTTCTCACAGTAATGCAAGGGAGGTAATAATGACTTTTTTATCTTTAACGATTTTCTTATTTGATGATTTATTTCTTTAGCTTTCTGTTCACAAAATTTTCTATTTTATACTTTATTGCATTAACTTATTGAAATAAGGATGAAACTAATAGATATCAATTGAATGTTTTTATATTGTTATATATGAATGAGTAAAATTTTCTTAATTTTTTAGAAAAAAAGAATTTATCAATTGAATACTTTGAGATGCATTATCTATGGTATGATAGAATTTTTGGAATGATGCTAAGCAATTCCATTTTGAATGTTTGGGGATGTAGAACTCACAGTGGAACATTCAAAGATGGAGACTTACTGGTGAACGAAGATGGAATCTGAATTATTTCTCACAGTAATGCAAGGGAGGTGATAATGACTTTTTTGTCTTTAATGATTTTCTTATTTGATGATTTATTTCTTTAGCTTTCTGTTCACAGAATTTTCTATTTTATACTTTATTGCATTAACAGCTATGTTAACCCGGTACTTTATCTGCAGGAGTACAGGGTACGACAACGACCTCGGTACGGCACCGGGTACGCTGCGTACCGTCTCCGATACGGCCTGGTACACCTCTCTGGAACAGTGGAACGGAAAAATCTATTTATTTATTATTTATTATTTTAATAAATTAATTAACAAATAATAATATTAATATTATTTGACAATAAGCCCATCATCACAATTCGGCCCAGCCACACCCTCACGCTGCCAGCCCACACGCGCACAGACTTGAATCAATCCTTATATAATATACATCTATAAGTTCCATACTGTTAGGAAGTGCACAAATTTAATTTTTAGACTAATTACTCTTAATTAATCCTAATTAAACTAAGTGCAAAGGAGATCTAGTGCAAAAGCCATCCAAACACACAAGAGAAAGAGGGAAAAAGGACTACCTCTTGCGAACTTGTAATCGCAAGGCTCGAATCCGTCGAGTCGAGGTTGTGCGCACCACCACGCGTGTCTCGGCCTCAAGTCCACCAAGGTATTAACCAAAACCTCGATCTATGCTAGTAGATGAGAGGTTAAGCCTAATCCCTTCCTTCCCTTTGCCTTAATTAACTATTTAATTGGATGGAGGCAAGAGGTGCTCAACACATGAGCTTAAGAGAGCAATGGTGGAGAGGAAAAATTCTGAAATTTTTCCTTTAATTTTCGTCCAAAATATTAGGGAGAGAGAAAAAGGCAAGGTGGCTAGGGTTTTGGCTCCCAAAGTGGTCCTTTTATAGACCAACCACTCTCCCAAAAAGTTGTAACTAATTTACAACTATGCCATCACTAGGGCAGCCATAAAATGGGCCTAAATGGGCTCCATTAATTATTTAATTGGTCCTCTAATTCAATTAATTAGTGGCCCAATTAATTGCTCTCAAGTTGGACCTTTAATTTACAATTTAAATATAGGCCCGTTAGCTCAAATTAATTACTTTAATTAATTCATGTTGAACAAATTAATTATCAACACTTTGATAATTATTTAAGGATTAGAATATGCATTAATTTATTTCTATATAATCCGTTTGACTTAATTAATTAATTATGACGGTTCGCAACAGTACATAATTAATCAGTCAACATATCATATTGTTGCATTCCTTAATACAACCAAATAAATAATGCACGCATGGTCAAAACCTATTTGTGTGACCCTTTGAGGATTTATGCTCTGTTGGACATGGAAAATAAATCGCTATTTATTTCCAATAATCATAAGCGGTATCTAGCAACACGTTATGATTCCCAATTCGCATAAATAGTGTACTGCTACAATATTTTTAATCCTGCATAAGAAATAATAGTATTTCCTTGTCTGATTCTTATGTCACATGATATCATCGTATAATCCAAGATAGGAATGTGTCATTCTTGCAGATTATACGTTTCTTGATCTAGAGATGACTGTATCAGTTGCTAGCAAACAATCCATCTCCATCAAGGGGCCCAAACAGATATCATCGCTCACTAAGTTAATTAATGAGGGACATACGGTTTTCTTGATGAACAACTTTTCCCCGCACAATTCAAGAGAACATAAATAAAGTCCGTATAGCAGCCCTTATCAGGAATCAACGGTAGACGATATTTATTGAACCTATTCTCATGTGGAAAAGCTGAACCATCTCAAACTTAGAATCAAACTCAAATGAAATAAATAATGACACATAACACAATCCATATATTTATTTCACTGGGTCGCGTCCTGTACTATGTTCTATAACATATACATATGCAATTAAGTTGGCAACTCCTTACCTATGATCTGTAGAACTTAATCATCACTTAACTTGCATACTAATCTTATCCGATAATTAATATTCCTTGTTAATTATCAAGATTACGGACCTTTTAGATTTATTATTGTCATTTAATTATAAATGAACTACAGAGATCCACAATTCAGATCCTCAACCTGAATGATCTGTCAATTAATAAATCAAGGAATAAATGATAAAATATCATCAATCACATAAACCATAGAAGTGGCCATTTAATAATTGGCTCCTAGGACATAACTCTAACAATCTCCCACTTGGCCTAGAGTCAATCAACAGCGACTTCTAGCCAGTGCATAGTATTCAATGTAATATCCAAAATATACATGTCTCATACTAAAACCTCAAAAGATAAAAGATACAACTCAAAGCCACTCAGGCATACGCCTAATCCCCATGGATGCAACGTGCAACTCATGTGCGGCTCGAGATAGAGGCTTTGTCAGAGGGTCCGCTGTGTTCGCGGCACCGTCCACCTTCTTGACCTTGATCCACCCGTCATTCACAAACTGACGGATGAGATGGAATCGTCGTAGAATGTGCTTGGTCTTTTGGTGAGACCTAGGCTCCTTGGACTGAGCTATGGCTCCCGTGTTGTCGCAGTAGAGATCCACTGGACCTGAGATGCTTGGAACCACCTCCAGCTCGGTCAAGAATTCCTTGATCCAAACGCCTTCTTTCGCTGCTTCACCCGCCGCTAAGTATTCTGCTTCGGTGACGGAATCGGCCGTGGTATCCTGTTTGGAACTCTTCCAACTCACGGCCCCACCATTGAGCAGATATACGAAGCCGGACTGTGACTTCGCATCATCTCGATCGGTTTGGAAACTAGCATCGGTGTAACCACTTACAACGAGCTCTTGGTCTCCACCATACACGAGGATGCTATCCTTTGTTCTCTTGAGATACTTGAGGATATTCTTGACTGCGGTCCAGTGTGGCATACCAGGGTTAGCTTGGTATCGACTAGTCACACTAATCGGATGCGCCACATCGGGGCGAGTGCATAGCATGGCATACATAATCGAACCGACCACAGATGGATACTTGAACTGATTCATGTACTTTCTATCTGTATCAGTCGTCGGACATTGAGTCTTGCTCAAGAATATGCCATGTGACATAGGCAAGTAACCCTTCTTGGAACTAGCCATGTTGTGTTTTTCCAACACTTTGTCAATATATGCATCTTGGCTCAAGCCTAACAACCTTCTTGATCTATCTCGATAGATCTTGATTCCTAGGATGTAGGCGGCTTCGCCCAAGTCTTTCATTGAGAACACCTTCTTCAATGAATCCTTGACTGCATTCAATTCGGGGATATCATTCCCGATCAAGAGTATATCATCAACATATAGAACAAGAAACACAACCACGCTCCCACTAATCCTCTTGTAAACACAAGGTTCCTTCTCGCTTTGAATGAAGTTCAACTTCTTGACCTCTTCATCAAAGCGCTTGTTCCAACTCCTTGATGCTTGCTTCAATCCATAAATGGACCTTTGAAGCTTGCACACCTTGTTAGCATTCTTTGGATCCACAAAACACTCGGGTTGTGTCATATACACATCCTCTTCCAAGTTGCCATTTAGGAAGGCAGTTTTGACATCCATTTGCCATATCTCATAGTCGTAGAATGCGGCAATTGCTAACAAGATCCGAATTGACTTGAACATGACGACTGGCGAGAAGGTTTCTTCATAGTCAATACCATGAACTTGCTTGTAACCTTTCGCAACTAGTCGTGCTTTGTAAATGGTCAAGTTGCCATCCATGTCGACCTTTCTCTTAAAGATCCATTTGTTCTCAACGGGTTTTACTCCGTCGGGAAGGTCAACTAAGGTCCATACCTTGTTCTCATACATGGATTGCATTTCGGATTCCATGGCTTTAAGCCATTCCTTTGAGTCGGATTTTTCCTTCATGTCCTTTATGGTCAAGGGTTCGTCATTCGCAATGACGAGAACGTCGTGCAAACCTATGTATCTTATAGGTGGACGACTTGGCCTTGCCGATCTTCGTAGGGTAGACGCTTGAGGTTCTTGAACTTGTTCCACAACGATTTGCGGACTTAGTTCTTGAACTTCAAGTGTGGGTGCAACTTCAACATCATCGACTCGCGATATGTTTGAGTCTTCAATTGAGGGAGCTTGCTCTTGAACCTCTTCTTCTACAACTACTTGTGGAATGGGTTCGACTACCACCTCATTTGGCACCACATTGGGAACAACTAGATTGCCTACTTGAGGCATCTCTTGTTGCTGCGGTTCTTGAATTTTTTCAATCACCACGTTGCTCCCACTACTTCTTCTTGAGAGAAACTCCTTCTCCAAGAACTCCGCATGTCGTGCAACAACTATCTTGTTCTCGACACGGTTGTAGAAGTAGTAACCCTTTGTTTCCTTAGGGTATCCTACGAAATAACATTTGTCCGATTTGGGTCCAAGCTTATCGCTCATTAGCCTTTTCACATAAGCTTCACAACCCCAAATCTTGAGAAAAAGCATGCTTGGTTTCCTACCAAACCAAAGCTCATAAGGCGTCTTCTCAACGGACTTTGACGGAACACGGTTTAAAGTAAAAGCTGCGGTTTCTAATGCAAAACCCCAAAACGATTTAGGCAAGTCGGTTTGGCTCATCATCGATCGAACCATGTCTAGCAAAGTTCGATTCCTCCTCTCGGATACACCATTCCATTGTGGTGTTCCCGGTGGAGTGAGTTGTGGAACGATTCCACACTCCTTTAGATAATCACCAAATTCGTGGCTCAAGTACTCTCCACCTCGATCGGAACGCAAGACCTTGATCTTTCGATTGAGTTGGTTCTCAACTTCATTCTTGAACTCCTTGAACTTTTCAAAGGATTCAGACTTGTGCCGCATCAAGTAGATATACCCGTATCTACTATGATCATCGGTGAAAGTGATGAAGTATGAATAACCTCCTCGTGCACAAATGCTCATAGGTCCACACACATCGGTATGTATGAGATCTAACAAGTCGTTTGTCCTAATCCCTTTGTTAGGAAAAGGCGCTTTGGTCATCTTTCCCATCAAACATGATTCGCATGTGTCAATTGGCTCGAAAGCGAATTGATCTAAGAGACCAACGGTTTGCAATCTCTTAATGCGTTTCTCGTTGATATGACCTAAGCGGCAATGCCACATTAGAGTCGTACTTTCATGTGAAATCTTACGTTTCCTACTGTCACGTTCAACACTCAAAACATGTTCGCTAGAATCAAGCACATAAAGACCATTCAATAAATGCGCAACACCATAACAAACATCATCACGCAACAAAGTACAACTTTTGTTCTTTATTACAACACCAAATCCATCCAAGTCTAAACAAGAAATAGAGATAATGTTCCGAGTGATACAAGGAACTACATAGACATCTTTGAGTTCCAAAATGAAACCAGAAGGCAAAGTTACATCCACATTCCCAACGGCCATAGCGGAGACACACGTGCCGTTACCGACGCGGAGTTGTACTTCGCCTTTCTCGAGCCGCCTCCTACTCTTTAGTGCCTGCACATTTCGACAAATGTGAGCACAAGAACCGGTGTCAAAAATCCAGTCTGTGTTAGAGGTAGCGAGAAGGGTTTCAATGACAAATATACCTGAGGTAGAAGGCTGGACGGTTCCCGCCTTCTTGTCAGCGAGGTACTTGGGGCAGTTCCTCTTCCAATGGCCCGTCTTGCTACAGTAATAGCATACGGTCTCGGAAGTGGCCGGGTTCTTCTTTCTCTTGGAACCCTCGGGAGCTCCCTTGGCCGGACCTTGGGGCGTCACCGGACCTTTGCCCTTTCTAGTTCGGCGGGTCTTTCTTTTCTTGCTCTTCTTGCTCTTGTCACTCACCGCAAGAACATCTTTGGGGCCCTTCTCTTTCTTGAGACTCTCCTCCGTCTCGACAAGCATGTTTTGGAGATCATCCATGCTCTTGTCCATGCCATTCATCCGGTAGTTCACAACAAAACCGGTGAAGCTGTGAGGGAGAGAGTTGAGAATAAAGTCTTGAATCGCCCCTGACGGGAAGGGCGTATCAAGCCTTTCAAGCTGCCGAAACAACCCCGCCATCTTCATGACGTGTGGCCCGACTTCATGACCCTCCGCCAATCGAGTATTGGCGACGGCCTTGATGAGACGAGCCCTTTCGGTGCGGGCCTTGGTTTGGAACATGTTCGAGAGACGAGAGACCATTTCAAACACTCCTAGACCACTATCCATGAACTCCTTTTGGAGTTCTGACTCCATGACAGCGACAATCAAGACGGACATCTCCATGTCGTCCGTGACGTGCTTGTCATGTTTGTCCTGATCCGCTTTAGGGGCATCCGACTTGGGAGCCGCGGGGACGGGAGTGGTCAAGAGATATTCCTTCTTTTCAAACCTAAGGACAAGCCTAAGGTTCCGGTGCCAATCCAGAAAGTTGGCACCGTTGAAGGCGAGCTTCTCTTTCTCTAAAAGAGAACGTAGCGAAAAAGACGAGGAAGACATCTACAACAATTTTCAAATTAAAGGTCAATTAGTTTATGTTTTGTTTTAATTTCCAATAAAGTAAAACTTTCACTACTTTAATATAAGTCCCTAAAAGTAATGAATTTCCAAGACCCCCACTTTCGTTGAGATGATGCCGGCGTCGGCACAACATCAAAGCAACTAATAATGAGGTAGGTTCTCCTTAACCAATCATACAACTTTATGACTCTTGGTTCGCGTCGCGAACTTCACTCCAATGTCCAATCCGATTAGGGTCCATTGTTAAGTAACTCCTCTCTATTTGCTCCTTGCAAATCCGATTTACACCCCGACTACCTATGGTGGACCACGATGTCCGCGTCGGCGGAATGCATCAATGGCCGAACATAAGGCGTGAAGGGGATAGAGAGAAGGAGAGTGATTTGGCTCAATCGTTTGGGACAAACAATTATGTGACTCTTGTTTGGTGGTCGTGTAAGCATACACCCATACCTATCCTATGACATTCATAGCATTCACAAACATTCACATAATAAGCATCTCAAGCATTGTTGTGGGTTTGTATGGCTCCCGCTTGCATTAGTTTTCGCCGCATCTCCATGTAGCAAAACTAATCTAACCTTTGTCCCTCCCACTAAATTCTATATGGATCTAAATCCTATATAAAATAAAGGAACAAAATTACATGTGTAAATTTCTATTCCCATCCTAACCTTAGGGGCATGCAAGCCACACAAGTTACACAAAAATTAATCAAAATTAATTAATGGCACCAAAGGCCTAATTACACACAATCACACATGCATTCAATTTACAAACCACAAGGCATTGAATCATGAGCCATACTAAACCCACATCCTCCTACAAAACAAAGTTAGCACAAGTCTATCCACTAGTGTACTTTGTTTATAATTAATGACTTTCAAGTGTCTTTGCGTATTATTTGCCATTCGCAATTTCCGTGTATAAATGCTCAAATTTCAAACAACCAAACTTGTTTAAATTCCTTTTGAAAACTTTTCAATCATCAAAAAACTGAAAGGAGATCGCACAAGGAGTATCCTAATTACTTTTTCAACTAGTTTGAATAATTAGATAAATAATACTTTGATAAAAAAGTATCTAATGGGACACGACAAAAACCACAGTTTTCGGTCTCCAAAAATTATGAAATAATTTATATAAGCTCCTTGTCTAGATTGTAAATACCAGTCAAAATTTCAGGAAGAGATCATATACCATCTGAGAGAATCAAAAAAGACAAATCTGAAACAAGTGCGCGAACGCACCGTTTTGAGATATTCTGTTTTTCTTCTCAACCATCCGGTCTGAAAGATCACCTTCCATCCAGTTTTTATACATACAATATACATAGAAAAACTTGTTTAATCTATTAGCTAACTATTCATGAAAAGAAAACCACTAAGTTCTGTTTAAGAAATTCAAGTTACAAGCTTAACAATCGACTAGACCTGTACAGGAACAGACTATCGACCGAAAAGGTTTGACCTGGTTGAGGTACCAAACTTCCATGAAAAATTATGAAATTAATTTTCCTGGAATCCTAACTTAAAAATAAACAACTCTATTCAAACAATTTTCCAGAAAGAGTTCTCAGTTGGTACAGTTTATTAGAACAATCAGTTTGCTCAATAAACCAGATCTGACGAGATCTTTCTTTTCATACTTGAAAAACCACGAATTAATCTGAACCATGCAACATTCTATACATGTCCAGAAAGTGTTTCAAGTCCTCTTTAAATCTAGCCAAAGAACACTGGTACTTATATTCAAAATATAAATCTTTTAAGCCATTCAAACAGAACAGTGCAAGCAGAAATTGGTTCTGCGCACCGTTGCCATTTTATTCACAGTAAATCCATACAATTTCAGAAAAATGTGAATCCAACGCCAAAAGAACCACAATCCACAGATCTACAACTTTCTAGTTGACAGAAAAAATTTCCAGAGAACATTTCATAGCGAAAAACGCATAACAACACAGAAATTGCTGTTTCCAGACAGCAAGCAATAGCATCAACTCTACTAATCCATTAATTAACCAATTTCTCTTAATTAAGTGTCAAAATAACTTAAGCACAACCTGGCTCTGATACCACTGTTAGGAAGTGCACAAATTTAATTTTTAGACTAATTACTCTTAATTAATCCTAATTAAACTAAGTGCAAAGGAGATCTAGTGCAAAAGCCATCCAAACACACAAGAGAAAGAGGGAAAAAGGACTACCTCTTGCGAACTTGTAATCGCAAGGCTCGAATCCGTCGAGTCGAGGTTGTGCGCACCACCACGCGTGTCTCGGCCTCAAGTCCACCAAGGTATTAACCAAAACCTCGATCTATGCTAGTAGATGAGAGGTTAAGCCTAATCCCTTCCTTCCCTTTGCCTTAATTAACTATTTAATTGGATGGAGGCAAGAGGTGCTCAACACATGAGCTTAAGAGAGCAATGGTGGAGAGGAAAAATTCTGAAATTTTTCCTTTAATTTTCGTCCAAAATATTAGGGAGAGAGAAAAAGGCAAGGTGGCTAGGGTTTTGGCTCCCAAAGTGGTCCTTTTATAGACCAACCACTCTCCCAAAAAGTTGTAACTAATTTACAACTATGCCATCATTAGGGCAGCCATAAAATGGGCCTAAATGGGCTCCATTAATTATTTAATTGGTCCTCTAATTCAATTAATTAGTGGCCCAATTAATTGCTCTCAAGTTGGACCTTTAATTTACAATTTAAATATAGGCCCGTTAGCTCAAATTAATTACTTTAATTAATTCATGTTGAACAAATTAATTATCAACACTTTGATAATTATTTAAGGATTAGAATATGCATTAATTTATTTCTATATAATCCGTTTGACTTAATTAATTAATTATGACGGTTCGCAACAGTACATAATTAATCAGTCAACATATCATATTGTTGCATTCCTTAATACAACCAAATAAATAATGCACGCATGGTCAAAACCTATTTGTGTGACCCTTTGAGGATTTATGCTCTGTTGGACATGGAAAATAAATCGCTATTTATTTCCAATAATCATAAGCGGTATCTAGCAACACGTTATGATTCCCAATTCGCATAAATAGTGTACTGCTACAATATTTTTAATCCTGCATAAGAAATAATAGTATTTCCTTGTCTGATTCTTATGTCACATGATATCATCGTATAATCCAAGATAGGAATGTGTCATTCTTGCAGATTATACGTTTCTTGATCTAGAGATGACTGTATCAGTTGCTAGCAAACAATCCATCTCCATCAAGGGGCCCAAACAGATATCATCGCTCACTAAGTTAATTAATGAGGGACATACGGTTTTCTTGATGAACAACTTTTCCCCGCACAATTCAAGAGAACATAAATAAAGTCCGTATAGCAGCCCTTATCAGGAATCAACGGTAGACGATATTTATTGAACCTATCCTCATGTGGAAAAGCTGAACCATCTCAAACTTAGAATCAAACTCAAATGAAATAAATAATGACACATAACACAATCCATATATTTATTTCACTGGGTCGCGTCCTGTACTATGTTCTATAACATATACATATGCAATTAAGTTGGCAACTCCTTACCTATGATCTGTAGAACTTAATCATCACTTAACTTGCATACTAATCTTATCCGATAATTAATATTCCTTGTTAATTATCAAGATTACGGACCTTTTAGATTTATTATTGTCATTTAATTATAAATGAACTACAGAGATCCACAATTCAGATCCTCAACCTGAATGATCTGTCAATTAATAAATCAAGGAATAAATGATAAAATATCATCAATCACATAAACCATAGAAGTGGCCATTTAATAATTGGCTCCTAGGACATAACTCTAACACATACCCCATGTGGGACTAAAAATTTCAACTTCAAAACCGGACGAAAATGGACAGTTCCATTTACTGAAATATAATTTTGTTTTTTAATTGTTTGGAGGTCTTTAAAATTTTATTTTGCTATGAAATTTTATATGCACGCTCCCATAAATATGAGAAATTTGGTGATATAAATTTTTTAAATTATAGACTTATAAAAAATTCGAATAGTTTTTTTAAATCTCATAAATTAAATTTCATTAAGATGTGTTATTTTTTTAAATTGTTTCAAAGTCTTCAAAAATTTATTTGGCTGTGGAATTTTATATGAGTGTCCACAAAAATATGAGATATTTAGTGATATAAAATTTTCTAATTATAGATATACAAAGAATTCAAATAATTTTCCAAATCTCATATAAAATGTCAAAAATTTCATATACATCAACTCTCATCATATTAAATTATATATATATATATAGAGAAATGCTAACGTCCCATATATAGGACGCAGCCTCCTGTCCAATATCAATCTAGACCACAGATCTCGCGTCAAAATTCGTACTCTGATGAGCGCTTGATGAGTTCGGATTTCAAGTTTGCCGTTAATTTTCTTCGCTCCGTTCATTCCGTTAGATAACAAGGGAACAAGCGCACACCAGTTTCTCCCTCCATTTCGCTTCTGTATTGTCTGAGCCATCTATTTTCTGCTTGTCGATGGAAACAGGTGCACACTTAGGCTGAGATAGGGTCTCCCTCTCGACGCAACCCTAGGCGGAGACACACACCTTTTTCCGCTTGTCTCAGCCACCTCGGCAACCGATTTGCTTTCTCCTTTGCGTCGCTCTTCTTCTTCGATTTGCATCTGTCTAGGTCTCTCTTTCTCTCTCTCTCTCTCTCTCTCTCTCTCTCTCCTCTTGTGTTTGTCTCCTTTGGCTGACGTGGATTTTTTGGAAGAGAGAACAGTGGTATATTGTAGTTTTTTTCTGGTGGAGGTTATACCACCAATGTGTTTGATTAAATGCCCAGATGAACATGGGCTATCAGTACTTAGCTCCCAAACAAAATTAGTCTTTTTTTTAATAATGTAGCAAACAATTGCATTATTTTTAAAGTACTTTTGTTGTTTGGTCATTAGGGGGCATACAAAGAAACTGACGCTTCAATTTAAAATAATACAGTAATTGACCGAAATATTAAAGAGGGTATAACACAAATTAACAATTTTTAATGACCAATTGGATTGAGAGTTAGTCAGATTTTGTATGTTCTGATTAGTAATGACCAACTGGATTGGAAATTTTCATCCATTTGTTAGTAAAGGCAGTCCAGATATGAATCTTTAGGTACAAGTAGCATCCATTTGATATACTTTAAACAAATAGCACTTTATCACCATCATTTGTAGTAATTTTAATCGGTGTTATTATATATAGATGTCAGGCGAAGATGGGTCAAGTGGAAATACTTGTGAACAAAATGATGAGATTGATCCATATATCGGTTTTCTAAATGATGATTGCATCCAAGAAGCAAGAGATGAAGAAGAGGCAGGAGATCTAAGAGGAGATATAGAAGAAGAAGAAGAAGAAGAAGATCCTTATGTGGGTATGGAATTCAAATCAAGAGAAGATGCATTTCTGTACTACAATATGTATGGTTTCAAGAGAGGTTTTAGCGTTCGTCAGCAATGTAATAGCTCTTCAAAAAATGGTGTAACTGCTGTACTGTTTGTGTGCTCAAAAGAGGGGTTTTCTAAACGGCAAAAACATGAGATGCTTAAGGGGCCGTTTGGATCACTTAGGAATAAGGGGGCCGTTTGGATGGTTGGGAATAGGGAAAGAATAAGGTTAGTCCCGGACTTTCCTTATTCCCGGACTAAAGTGCCATCCAAACGGATTGGGACTAGTTATTCCTGGACTTTCCTTATTCCTGCACGCTTTCCAACACACCTCTCATTTTACCACACATTCATTTCTTATTCCTAACATCATCCAAACAACAATTTCCGCCCGGACTAGTTATTCCTTATGCCTAACAAATTTCTGAATTTTTCCGCCCGGACTAGTTATTCCTTCCTTATTCCTAACCATCCAAACGAGCCCAAGAGGAATTTCCTATTCCTAGGCGGAAAGTATTGGGAAGTGTGTAATTTTGTGAAGAGTTTGGGTTGTTTATAATAAATTTATGTCTAGGAATAAGAAATTCCTCCTATTCCCATGTGATCCAAACAACCCCTAAATGATTTATGAAGTTATGCATGTAGTGCTTGTATTATGCTTTGATTAATTTATTTCGTGTACCAGTATTATACTTAAATGATATTATGCTTGTAATTTATTTCGTGTACCAGTATAGTTATGCTTTGCTCTCTATATACACTGCAATTGGTATGGGCTGAAGTAACTTGGTACCAACTTGGTACCGGTCAGTGTAAAGATGCATAATTCAGCAGAAAGATGCATTTTGGAAACGTAGTAGGACCAGTCCTGGGGTACAACATTTTATATATTTTTTGAGTTACGTATTAGAGTTACGTATTAAAATTTATCTCTATTAAGTAATGGACATTTTTTTCTTTTTGGATCTTCAACTATCCCATAGTCTTATATTAAATAAATGTAAAAATATTTTATACAGTCAGTTAAACCATTGATTACATACCTCTAAAGTGGGGTCAAAGACAAAAAGTCAACCTAATTAGTACACATATGGCCCTGATCAAAATTCCATTTTTTTAACGTGGGATTTCATTTCATTTCATTTCATTGGAAAATTCTTGATCAAAATGAAGGAATTTGGCGTCATTTGGTTGGAATTCCCATATAATTAGATCCAACGAAATCCTATGAAATCAATTCAATTGAAATGAAACGAAATGAAATCCCATGTAAACTTCATTTTGATCAGGGCCATAGTGAAACCATTGATACATTGTTTCATTGAAAAAATCATTTTGACAACATAAATTAAGCTTTTTAATACATGAACGCTGAAAAAGGATAAAAAAAAAAGCCTACGTGTCACACAGTAGATATCATCTCAATTATATTATACATAGAGAGTACATCAAATGAACTAAATTACAAATAAATTTATCAGAAAAAGCATAATACAAGCACCACACCACATTCGCGCCTATAGACTGGTATACATCAAATCAAACAATACAAGCACCAGATTGAAATTAAATAAACCAGCCACACCATTACTGGTACACCGTACACATGAGACGAGAGGGGGTTGCTCAGAGAGAGAACAATGCGACGAGAAGCTCGGAGAGGGCCCAGATCGCTAGGTTCTTTGGTGCAGAGAACGAATCGCTAGGGTTCTCTGTGAAGACGCCGGAGAGGCGATCGCTAGGGTTTTCTCGCTGTGGTGAAGGAAGGGGGGACGGAGATTGGAGACGGAAGAGAAGACTGACGGAAAATTTTAGAAAGAGACCCATTCATCAAGGGAGTCGGATCCTCTGGTCGTTTTTTATAAACGACCAGGTGGTCGTTTTAGATCCGAACCGTCTGATTTAATCTCAACGGTTAACTTTTTTCGGGCCTATCAATCCTGGTATCATGCACGGGGCATCCTTAACCGTTGAGATTAAATCAGACGGCCCTGATCTAAAACGACCAGGTGGTCTGCCGACCAGAGGATCTCATTCCATTCATCAAGTGCGTTCATCACAACACGAATCTTGATACAATTGAAGGGCCCCAGATGATGTTGGACAGGAGGCTGCGTCCTATATATGGGACGCTAGCATTTCTCATACATATATATATATAGAGAGAGAGAGAGAGAGAGAGGAAGGATTCAATCAAAGCGCTTTGACCGGAATCCCGGTTAAACCCCATCAGATCTGAATTTTGAAAGTTCAAATGACCGATCCAAACTGTCAAATATGATCTCCATATTGAAATCTCCTTGACGACCAAATTTTTCATTTTTTTAAAATTTTTAAGTATTTTTTTCGGATTTTTTAAAACAGCAGTTTTTGTAGGGTTCAGAATAAATTAGATTAACAATTTTCTAAAATCTGAAAAAAAATATTTAAAAATTTAAAAAACTTGTAAAATTTGGTGTACAAGGAGATTTCAATATAGAGATCACATTGAACGGTTTGGATCGGTCATTTGAAATTTCAAAATTGAGATCTGACGGGATTTAACCGAGACTCCGGTCAAAGCGCTTTGATTGAAAGCTTTCTCATATATATATATATATATATATATATATATATATATGAGTTTTGCTATGGTAAGTTGCAACTCACCAAAGGGTCGGTGAGTCGCGCTCAAAACTACTAAATCTAGTTCAAAATGACTGATACAAACCGTTTAATACGATCTCCCTATTGAAATCTCCATCCAGACCAAATTTTACATTTTTTTGAAATTTTTAAGTATTTTTTTTTATTTTAGAAAATTATTAATCTAATTAGTTCTGAACCGTTCAAAAACAACAGTTTTTAGAAATCCGAAAAAAATACTTAAAAATTTCAAAAAAATATAAAATTTGGTCTGCATGGAGATTTTAATAGACAGATCATATTGGACGGTTTGGATCGGTCATTTTGAATTAGATTTAGGAGCTTTGAGCGCGACTCACCGACTCTTTGGTGAGTTGCAACTCACCATAGCAAAACTCTATATATATATATATATATAGAGTAAGAGCTTTGAGCCCTAGGCATGTTTGGAACCATAAGAATAAGAGCTATTCTAGAATTGCTTATTTTAATAGATGCCAAACATACTTTGGAATAAGGTGAATAGGCTATTCAGTCCCCTTATTCCAGTTCCAACAAAAAGTCGGAACTGGGTTGGATTAAGGCCACTGTGAATAAAAAAATATTAAAAAATATTTCTTTCACCAACAGATCAGAGGAGAGAGAAATCATTTTGCTTTCTCCTCTTTCGTTGCCAACCCTTTCTTCTCCTCTCAAAACCTTCTCCACTACTTCTCTCACTTTCCTCAACGGCCCCAGTTCGGCAACGACGACTCCTTCCCCCGGTCCCGATAGCCGACGGAATCTGCCACCCGGGGCTGGTGCACATCGCCATGACCCTTGACTTTCGCTACCTCCGCGGCTCCATGGTCGCCGTCCTCTCCCTCCTCAAGCTCGCATCCTGGCCCGACTCCCTCTTCTTCCACTTCCTCCTCCTCCACCACTCCTCCGCCCCCTCCTCCGCCTCACTCTCGCCGCCTCCTTCCCCTCCATCCGCTTCCGCCTCTACCTCCTTCGCCCCCACCTCAACCTCATCTCCTCCTCCGTCCACCCCGCCCTCGACTCCCCCTTCAACTACGCCCGCAACCACCTTGCTAACCTCCTCCCCACCCCCTCGTCCCCCTTAGCTATTTTTCTTTTTTTTTTTTTCTATTCTGCTGGTTTTATTTTTTATATTTTCTTTTTTGCTGTTTTTTTTTTCTGGTTTTATCAAAAAAAAAAAAAACTTGAAACCGGTACAGAGATACATTATGCATCAGAAATGTTTCTTTGTTAGATGGCGCCAAACAAAAGATAGTAAGCAATATAATGCAAAAGTTAGTTGAAAAATATAAACAACAAATTATTATTTTATATTTTTTTTCCTTGTTCTTATTCTTAGCTAACCATTCCAAACAACATCGAGAATTACATGAATTAGCAATTCTTCATCATTTCTTATTCACCATTCTTGTTCTAAAACAAGCTATTTTATTCTTATTCACCACACTTCCAAACAAGCTATTAGATGGTTTTGCTATGGTGAGTCGCGACTCACTAGAGGGTCTGTGAGTCAAGCTCAAAACTCATAGATCTTGTCCAAAATGACCGATCCAAACCATCTAATACGATCTCCCTATTGAAATCTCTATGCAGACCAAATTTTACATTTTTTCGAAATTTTTAAGTATTTTTTTGAAATTTTAGAAAATCGTTAATCTAATTAGTTCTGAACCGTTCAAAAACAGCAGTTTTTAAAAATCCGAAAAAAATACTTAAAAATTTCGAAAAAATGTAAAATTTGGTCTGCATGGAGATTTCAATAGAAAGATCGTATTGGATGGTTTGGATCGATCATTTTGAACCAGATCTAGGAGTTTTGAGTCTGACTCACAGACCCTCTGGTGAGTCGCGACTCACCATAGCAAAACTATATATATATATATATATCGCCGTACCAGTACCATAAATTTTTAAAAATTTTCGAATCGTCGTACCCGAATCTTACCAGGTACGGTACTCGTACCTGTATCCTTGCAACATAGATTAACAAGCAAGAGTGGGACCTGATGGGAAAGTGTCAGGAGCAATGTACTTCTAGGCTCTAGCTTCTACAGGAAGTCCACATTATGTTGTTACGGATGAATTGTTGCAGATTTTTATCATTGCTTTTTTTTTTTATTTTGTTGCGTGCTTCAGGTATTTCCAAATATTACATGATTTTTTTCACTTTTCTATTTACAGAGTAATAGCTTCCAATTCCATTAATGACCTACTGCCATTGTAAATGGCACAAGTTCTTTTGTTTGAACTTGATTTTACATGCAGGGACCTATGTGCTACATATATAGCCATTCGTAATTATCAATCTATGTAGGAACAAAATGTTGACGATCAGGGAAGATTGTTAATTATTTGTGAATTAGAAGTTAATATTTTTTATTATATTTCGATGCTAAATGTTTAATAATTGGCATTTGATTGTAAGGCAAATAAATTTTACACTTGAAATTGACATTTTTATGATAGGTCATTTTTATATAATCAGAACTCATATATTGAATTTATTCTATGTCATTGTTGGTTATACTATGCTATTATTTTTTTCCTTTTTCTTTTTCGGAAAATGTTAATTTGCGTAGTAGGTTTGTGCAATCCTTAAGAACAAAAAAATTCAAATAAAAAAATACATAAAAGTCTCTAACTTTTTTGAAATATATAAAAAAAAATTGCCTGCACATTGAGTGGGCACTGCTGCTACTACTCAAAACACACGCTCGACTATTTTATACGTCGAGTTATATCTCCTAATGATTAATTAACAAGGTATAATATAACAAAATTGGTCGCTGCAGAGCAGCGACAGCTAAGGAACCTAGTGCATATCTATTAGTTCATCCTTATTTCAATATAAAAACATTCAATGCATTATGAGCACACTAATTATACCCTCTCAATAAGGAATGCTAACACAATATTGGTAGATGAGTTTACAAATCGACAAATTTAATTTAGCCAATCCAACATACATATTAGAAACTCACAACAAACAAAATTCTATATTTTTATATTTTAAATTTTTAATTATTTAAAACTTATAATTTTTTTTCATACAAACTAATAGTAAGAAGATAAAAAAAAATGAATATAGAAAACTAAAAAAAGAAATTATGTTTATTTTGAGATTTCAATATATAATTTAGATGTGTTAATTTAACGAAATAATAGAGATTTACTCAATAATTTTATATTTATAGAAACTTCTTATCAATTTTTTTAACTTTAGTTCTCATCTGCTCCACAAACGATCATGTCCCACTATCTGACTATCATTTATTTAATTTTTAGTTCCTCTATCGTTAAGACGCGTTTCATCTGCGCCCTGATTTACTCTTCTCAAAATCAAACCCCCACCACCACCACCAACCACCCCCACCCCCCCCCCCCCCCCCCCCCAAAAAAAAAAAAAAAAAAAAAAAAGAGAAACCGCCGCATTTCTTTTGGGGTAATCGAGGAGGTAGTTTGTGCCTTCTTCATGGGAGTTCAAGAAAATAGCTTCGATTCATCCAGAAACAGCATGCTTGTAGGTGTTTTAATGATTTCCTTTGCATTTCTTCCGGTATTTTTGGCTTTTTATTCCGTGATTTGGTATTATGAATCTATTCGTACTTTCCTTATTTGAACTTGAAAACTTGCAAGTGTCTTTAGTGGGTATGTCGAACTTTAGGTACTTCGAATCGATTGTAGTACCCTCTATAATCTAAGTGCATCCAGTGTTAATTTTTGTGAACTGCTGTAGCGGGGGTGGTTGCAACTTTGACCACATGCGGGTAAAGTATTTAGTTTTAAGTCAATTTTATTTCAATATACAGGTGTATGTATTTGCATTGTCACGATTTAACAGGTTATTTTAATAAGCCACATCAATTCATGGTTTTGAAACTGAAAGCACATAACCTCCTAAAAAATGACGAACTTTCATTTGCTATTATGAAACAGGAATATCTCTTCAACAATTGCACAGAATTAATTTAAAACATGCAAATCTATCCCTTGCTTTTCCAACTGACTGTATATCTTGTAAATTGGGGAGAAAGAGAAGAAGGGATAATGTTAGGCTTTTTAAAAAAATTAATCATGGTGTCTTTGAGAGGTATTTACTTTCTTTAGTTCAGTATGTGTGAAAATTTAGCTTTGCAGACTTTTATTGACCTTTGGTTAATCTTGTGTTTCCTGGTATTTTGTGCTAATTATAAAAAAATTTCTTTCCAGGAGGCAAAGCTTTCCTGGAAGAAACCTGGTCATGATCACTTCATTGAATTTGGATTTTTACTAGTCACTATAGAGCACCGGAAGGTTAATTGCATTTTTAATTTATTTGATTTTTGGTTCTTATGCTGCTCTCTACTTGAGCATTTCATGAAATTTGCCCAGACTTGTGTGTAGTTGTGGGTGGTTGCTTCTATACTAACTGCTTCTCTCGTAATGATACTGTGCCAGGATAACTTCAGTTGTGAAAGAATGAGAGGGCATTAGAGAAGCACTTTTTGAACAGAAACAAAAATTAGAAGGAAAAGGATTTGTTGCAACTTGTTATTTTGTAGTACCATTACTTTTGTTACCAATGTCCGGTTCTTGATTTATGTGGTCAGTTATTGTACCAAATGGATGAGTCTTCTAACACAAAATAAGACCCCCTGTTTTCCTCAAGAGCGGGCTTGTTCTTTCAAGCTGCAGTAGGTGCACTGATTTAAACAAAATGAAAAGATGAATGAAGAACAAAAAATAATCTCTTCTTATTGGAAGTTATTATTATAGTTTCATATGACGAAAATATAATAATTTCAGGTTACAAAGGAGCTAGGTTTGCTAATGTTCAATGAACACTTTAATGAGCACATTTTCTTTGCATTCTTGCCTGATAATACTTACAAGAGGCGAAGTGGTATTCTGTTCTTATGAATATATATTCTCTCTATACCTTGTGGAATTTGTTTTTTTTTTTTCTGACTTGTATAAAGAAGGACAACAGTATTCCTATTTCTAGAAAGATAGCAAAAGCAATGCCTGAGTTATGATTGTTAGGTGAACACATGCTATTAGATGCTAGATCTCAATGCAAGAACTCAATACAACAGGGATCTGACAGTCTGCATCTACATGCGCTCTGCCAAATTAAGAGATTACCAATCACTCTTTGTGAGCACTGTTGAATGGACATATCTATGTATATTTTACTTAAATCTTAATTTTAGGTATAATTATTGAATGGTGGCAGTCAACATGTCGTGCTGATTGCTTATTGATCTTCAGGGATGAAATTAGTTGCTCTTATATATGGTACTTCTCTTGCCAGTACTCAAATTTTGCTGTGGAAACCTTAGTCTAATTATTAAGAATATCCATCTATTTTCCTTTTTCTCAAAAATGCTCTTATTAACTTTTGATGTTTTGTTTAGTTTACAATGGTTTATTTAAAATTATTATTTAAATGTGTGTTCCTCTGTGGATTTTCAAAGGTTAGTGTGGACCTTTAGATTTCTCATTGCTCGTTTTTTCACATGAAGTTGGTATTAAATGTTATACACCACTTCTTTCTTGCAGGGGTATCATTGGTCGTATGCGGAGAGATTGGCATTTTAATAACCATGGAGGTACTTCTTAACATGCATTTTTCTACCAGAGAAAACTCTCTGGCGATGTACAATATTTGTACTGAACCAAAAGCAATCTTTTGAGATTATTTGTTCACTGTTAGAGCTATATATGCTCATCTGTGATTGGATTTCAAAAGGGTAGCTGAGATTGATGCTGCCTAATAATTGACAAAACGAAAGAAATGTAACAAGGAGAAGCCATGCAGTCCTTTGTGTTTCCCTGTCATGTGTTTTAGAATCTTGGACCTTCTAGGATTTTGTAACCAAATAGTACATTAAAAAAATCTACCCCTGATTTCTGCAATTAATAGTATTTTGATGTGGTTATTGACTAAGTTGTATATGAAACTTCTCCATAAGGTTCACTTAATTCTGGGAGTAGCCACCTGAGGGAGCTTCCACCTGTTGATCTAGCCAGTCTTCCTTTGATTTTGAAGGTTTGTTCAGAATTACCGTGGATTGTTTTTTATGCTATTTGTCTTCTCTTGCTTTCATATTATTTATAGTAATTCTTTTCTGGTTGTACTTAATACAACTACTGATCTACTGCAGTATCTGCATGAATAAGTGTTACTACTGAGGCTAAGCACAGTTTGCCCCCTAAACAATTTAATTAATTTACATGATTGTACCTATTATTAACTAATCCAAGATATACAAAGTGTATCTTGATTTTGAATTAATCTCACTATCCATGCTTGGTTTAAAACTCTCTAAATGTACAATTGGGATCATTCCCACACAAACACTCACAAAAACAAAGAATTTGTTTCTTTTTACATGAACCTTCTACTAACTCTGTTGATCTCTTTTTTCATTGTAAATTTTCAGACAACTTTAGAGTGCAATTTTTCAGCTCAAATGCACATAGCCGATTTAATTACACAAAATGTGAGTTTGATATGCCCACTTTGTTGTTTTCTTTGCAGGCTGTATTTCCCTCATCTTAATATTTTTTATTAGGAAACTATACTATATAGTATATACTATTTATTAATTAAAACTTGGTGCAGAATGAATTTTTCCCTGAGCTGTTGGGTCTGTTTAGAATTTGTGAAGACTCGAAGAACATTGGTGGCCTCCGCATGATTTATGGATTGGTCAGGAGTATTAGTGTGTATTCTCCTCTATGTTTAACTAATCCCAATTTATAATCTTTCTTTCTAAGTGATGCTTAATTATTATATAACCCCAGAACACTGCCTGGAGAAACAGTGCTGTATACATACTGGGCCACTTCCCTCACTTATCCCAACTCTTACTGGTTGATTTTGCAGTCTTACTAAGCAATCTTTCGGTATTTGATCGGATGTTCTCAGATAGATTTTTAATGGATGTTATTGGTGCTCTTGAATGTATGTTCTTCATAACTCTTTGCATTTATTGCACATAAGAAAACACACTGGTGGGGAGGGGTGTTTCATTTAAGCGGCATACATAAAGAAATGACAACCCTGTAGGCTAGTTTTGTAACAGATCTGCAGTTAGTATGTGTCTGCATTGGAAATGTAATGTCGGTACTCTTCCTTGGGACAGATGACCCTGAGGAACCTGAGGCTCAGAATCATCGTACTCTCCTAAAAAGTGCCATCAAAGAGCATGTCATTTTCAAAGAGGTAATAATTATTATTATTATTGTTATTGTTGTTGTTGTTGTTACTGTTATCAGTGTTGCCATGGTCGTTGTCATCGTTGTTGTTCTTGATAGTAATTTTGTTTGTTCCTGGTAGGTAAGTTTTGTTTTTAATGTTCATCTTATTTATTATTTCAGGTACTTCCTGTGAAAGACAATTCAGTTTCTACAAAGCTCTACCAGTCATATGGAGCTGGTTATATCAAGGTTTTAATTCCTATCCCATTTTGCCAATATCTTTGTTGATTCTCTTATATCTGTGACTAATTCATGCTTATATTGGGACTTGCACATATATAGGATGTTATACTGCCAAGGACCTTGGATGAAGTTACAGTTGCCAGCCTTAATTTATATATACATGCCAATGATGCAGCGGTTAGGAATAATGATCTCTGTCTAACATGTTTACTTTGGTCAGATCTTTTGCACTTTAATTTGTGTATTTGTCAAAACCTAGCAAGTTTTTCGTTCACCTGTAAAAATAGGTGTTAAGAATTAAGATCAGTTATATATGGCATTGTTAGAACTTTACTGTATGCAGAACGACCTGACCCTTTAAGTCATTATTGCTTTATATTTTTTGAAACTGTCGTTTTTCTCCATTTAGGTACTTTCGTTGCTGAAAGCTGATTCATGCTTCATCCAAAAGCTGCTTGCTAAGTTGAAATCAGATGGTACACATCCTGATTCGAAGAGGGATCTGGTAAGACATGGTATAGGGGACATGTCGTTGATACTTGATACTCCTACCATTCCTTTCTAATTTGATACATGTTGTTTTCTGTTAGTTATTTTCAGATGTTATATTGTCCTTAGACCAGAACATAACATGTAACATTATTTGCAACGCTCACCCCCCCCCCCCCCCCCCCCCAACAAAAAAAAAAAAAATCTGCATTCTTTCCTCCCTCCCTCTCTCTTTTGTTTCAGGTTTTGTTCTTTTGTGAGCTTTGGTCTTTCAATCAGAGTGCTGAGAGCATAAAACTTTCAGAGTTTTGGTGGTAATTTTCAACTTCCCAAAAAAAAAAAAAAAAAAAAAAGAAAAACAGAAAATTTGACATATTATGGTTTCTCCTTGATTGACATGTTAGTTCTGTGTCCATCATCCCCATCCTTCATGAGGAAATGAGGATACACCTCTTTATTTTTTATTTTTTGAAGCGAGCATGCTAGTAGAGCATCTAATTGGAGCTTGCTACATGATCCAGTGGATCTTATCTCTAATAATGCATACCTAAAAGATGAAATAAATTCTTTTTACTTCTTTAAATGTATTAGTGGACAAAGAGAATTAATTTCTTTTTCTACCAGGGATCTTGTTGATGGAGAGACATACAACATCACTGTTACAGTTATGCAAGCCATCATCTCCCAGAATGTTTGGTTTTCCTCTCTCATGTCTATTTTATAGTGCTTTCTGTGGTTGTACCAGTGTGTTGCAGCACTGAATTAAGTCTTTTTTGTTGTTGATACTTTGGGCCATATCTATGTTGGTGAATGTTAAACATTCTTTGAGCTCTGAAATAGTATCAGTAAGTACTGTTTATTGAACCATTGAAAATTTTCAAAAAGATGCAAGCCTAATAGCTTATTGAAATATTCCGGAACCTTGATATTTGCTAATTTATATCGTCTTCTCTGATTTAGCTTTTTTTACTCGGAACTATTTCCAGGATGAGCATTGCTTTCGTGTTATTGCTAAAAACAATCTGTTGGGACTGATAATGGAGATCTTCTGTGAAATTGGAAACAGGTTCAACATATTTCATGGTGGTGTTCTGGAGTTACTCGAGTACATAGCTGAGGTACTATGTGCTTCTTTCTTTGTATGTTTTAGTAAGTATAGTGAGGAACATGAGATTAATAATGAAAACCACTCCTTCAACTGACATGATAAAGGCATACAATTAAATCGCCATAAAACACTCAATTGCTCGACTCGTGTCAAGGAACCAAATAAGGGTTGACTAATATACTGTATAATATCTCTTTCAACTTTGTATGCAATTTCGGGATCCAGTTTAACCCCAAGTTGTTCAACTTAGCCCCACGATACCTGGCAACCTTATATAACATTTATGTGTATTTTAGTCTCATTGACAAGAAGCTGAATTTTACCAGTTCTCTATTCTAAAAAAGAATTTTAAAATTCTTAAGTTACATTGGATCTATTCATGATTGATCATCAAGTTGACCCTTAGCACCTGCCAAATCAATTGAGAAAATTTTACTTACAAGAATATAATTGGGTTACTTTTATATTTCTATATTTTCTATTAGGAGAATGTGAGAGTTCTCGTGATTTATTTGTGGGAGACATTCTCAGAGAAGCTTGAGAAGTTTGAGGACTTCAAGTGCATTCAATCCCTAAAAATCAAATACAAGCAGGTCAGCATTCTCGAGCTTAATTTGTGTTCCTGTTTAATGGAACTTTGCGGTGATTGCATGGATGTATAAAATGCCATCTCTTTGATGGGAAAGTACCAATTATACGTCAACAGAACCAGTGCCCCTCTTCTATTTTATTCAACAAATTATCAAATTGGCAGTCCTGCCTAATCGACTTTTGAGATGAACTTCAGACAGCCGAACCACAGATTGGCCTTTTAATCAGACGATAGAAGGGGATGTGTTAGAAAATGGGCCTTTTAAAATTTCATAGGGGTAGCTGATCTGGTTACCAATTTTACATATAGGAGCATGCCAATATTATTGTGTTGCATAGGTACTTATGAAGTAGCCTTTTCTAAATTCTTGTTAGAAAGTACAATACTTAATTTATCTTACTGGGAAGCAAAATAAAATCTCACTGAATAGCAAACCAATTCTTATACAGTGCTTAGAGGATAGCGAACAAAAGACTGAGAACAATGCAAAGGAAACGGCGAGCAATAGAGAGGAAGATAAAGGTCCCAACAAGATACCAACAGAATGCTCCTACAATGACGATAGTTGGAGCTCACTCTTTCACTCCTTCTTCAGGAAGTTTATATGCGAGAAAGAAAAGGTGGACTGATGATGAAAATGTGAGTTATAAACTCAAATCATTCTCAGAACGCACCTGGGTTTACGGTTTGGAGACATAATCAAATTAACTTATGTGCTATAAATTTCCTAGCAGCTGGCTGATGTCTGTTTCTGGATTAACACAGATAAGTTTTTATGTATGAGAATTGCAAGGGCATGAAAACAGTAGAAATTTGATTCAGAGGACACATGCAAGGTCGGGGAATGGAACTTTTTGAACCTTTAAATTTCTGGCATACTAGCACTGTGATGCTGGCACTCATATAATGCTAATCATGTCATATATGAAAGCAATTTGTGACACACCGCGACCATAACCACGGAGTGCCACAGCTTGCGATTACTCGCTTACCTTCGAGCACCCACAATGCTTACACTTAATATATAGTTAAATAACTAGCATGAAGCATCACAATTTTAGACATAAAGAAATGCCAATCAACACAATCTAATGTGGATAATTTGAACTTGTTCATCGAGTTAATCATAGAGAAGTTAATATGTTCTCGCTAGCATTAGATGATTACAGTCTCAAAATTTACTAGTCATGTACACAAAAAGTTTCTAGAAATCACACATTTCATCCACCTATTCAAAATGTGACAATGACCTATGCTATGCTCTATCCTCTCTCGTCTACATCTGGAACCCATAAGGTGGAAAAGTGAGATAATTATGAATTATCTCATTGTGGTATTCAATTTCAATCACACAAATCCTAAGATACGTGTTTATGAACTAACTATTAACTGAATTGAAAACATACAATATATTTATACGAGATAGCAATTCAGATATCAATTGACTCATGCAACATTTCAATACAATTTATACAATGCATTATGAGCATGGTAGTAATGTCCCTTCAATACGGATTCAAATACAAGTTGGCAATTCAAAATCGGCTCACTTTGGTTACTTAACTAGTGCAAGACTGATATAACATATTATAGATTTTATTTTCAGCCGTGCCAGCCTTTGGATAAAGAGTAAAGGATCAAGATAAAACCAATTCAGAGGGAACCTGTTCCCTATGAATATGTTTTATGGCTATGTTTGGCAAGGAGCCGAACTAGCTAGTTCGCGAACTAGGCTAGTTCGACGTTACCAAACATGGGCTGACCTAGAACAAGGCCTAGTTCGTCTCCTTGTTCTAGTTCACACCATTTGCCAAACATACCCATATATTAATTGATATAAACAACAAGCAATCAAGTGATTATAGTTGTTTTTTAGACTTTTTTTTTAATTTATTGATACGTTTTACTTTTGTTTAGTTGTGAAACCTTTTTAAATCATTTTTGGATTAAATTTTATGAGTATTCTTACGAAATTTCACTTAATTTAATAATATATTATTTATATTTTGAGTTTTAAAATTTTGTTTAAATATTTTAGATTGATATTATTTTTTATACTTTGTGATAAGTGAAATTTCGAAAGGTCAATAATTTTTTGTAAAAAAAAAAAAAGAAAGAATCAAAAGACCTAACACGTGTCACGTGAATCATGTGAAGCGCAATATTATAGCTAGTAAGCACAATATTAACTATATTTTTGGTAAATTTATGCACTGAATATTATAAGTATATTATAAGTACTTCAATTTCGAACCTTGAAATCATTGTAGAAAGAGCTCAATCCTACCGGTTGGGTTACTGTTCTGGATTGAATCTGGGCCTTTCGTCTCCACTGACGTTGTCGCAACTTTTTCTCTTTTCTTTTGCTTTCGTGAAGCTTCGTCCTCGGATGGGATCCACATCCTCAGCAGCCAAGATTTGGCTGTTCCAAACAGCCAAACTTTTTTTTTTTAATATTTCAACATTTTAAAATTCAAATGTTGAATCCAAACCGTTGATTTTGTTCAATTTTACGGGCGATGCATTTTCATATAAGTTTTATGAAATTTGGATTGATTTGATACTAGATCAAGTGGTCAACAAATGAACGAATTTAGTTAACTATCACTGATTAATTTTAATATGTTCATAATTTGGTCGCTTAATCCAGTATCAAATCAAGTCCAAATTTTATAAAACTTATGTGAAAATGTATCGCCCGTAATTTGAACAAGATCAATGGTTTGGATTCAGCATTTGAATTTTAAAATGTTGAAATATTAAAAAAAAAAAAAGAATTTGGCTGCTTGTAACGTAATCACATCCTCTGCCAACCTTAAAAGGTTAGAAGTGTGCCAACTTCTGATCTGAATCGTTAGATCTCATCTCAACGGTTAAGAGAGCTCCGTGCATGTAACCAGATTGATAGGTTCGAAAAATTTTAAGTGTCGAGATTAAATCGAACGGCTCGGATCAAAAGTTGATACTCTACCAACCTCAAAAGGTTGACCTTATAGATCAATTGTAAGAGAGTTTGGTATTTATTCAAATAATTACAATCATAATTCTAACACTTCTAATAATTACATGCCGGTCTTAAGCCTTCATCGCGCGAAGTGAGTACGCTTCAATTTCAGTACCTCTATGATTTTTTTATGTGGCCAATTTGCATGATTTTTAGTTTAACGGGTCAGAAACAATTACAATATGCGATGCAAAAACTACACATGATCATCTACAAAAAATAAATAAGGTAAAAGGACATAGTGTGTGACAACTTTCCATATTCCTCTGTGGCAAGTCCCATACAAACATCTTTTTTCCTATGTAACACAAAAACAATCCGAGGAACATACAAAAAATCAATTAAAAAAAAATCTGTCCGGAGAGTTATTGGATTTTTTTTTTAATTTTGGCACCTACAATATGTTAGAGTTATGTCCTAGGAGCCAATCTTTATATGGCTACTTCTATGGTTTATGTTATTGATGATATTTGATCATTTATTCCTTGATTTATTAATCGACAGATCATTCAGGTTGAGGATCTGAATTGTAGATCACTCACTAGGTATACTAATGAGGGACATACGGTTTTTTTGATGAACAGCTTTTCCCCGCACAATTCAAGAGAACATAAATAAAGTTCGTATAGCAGCCCTTATCAGGAATCAACGGTAGACGATATTTATAGAACCTATCCTCATGTGGAAAAGTTGAACCATCTCAAACTTAGAATCAAACTCATATGAAATAAACAATGACACATAACACAATCCATATGTTTATTTCATTGGATCAAGTCCTGTACTATGTTCTAATAACATACACATATGCAATTAAGTTGGTAACACTTTATCTATAATTTGTAGAACTTAATCATCACTTAACTTGCATACTAATCTTTTATGATAATTAATGTTCCTTGTTAATTATCAAGATTATGGACAGTTTAGATTTATTATTGTCATTCTAACGGATGATCCACAGAGATCTACAATTCAGATCCTCAACCTGAATGATCTATCAATAATAAATCCTAGGAACAAATGATCAAATATCATCAATAACATAAACTAATATTTAAGTCATTAAATTATTGACTTCTAGAACATAACTCCAACAATCTCCCACTTGACCTAGAATCAATCAGTAGTGATTTCCAGCTAGTGAAGAATTGAGAACGATGTCATATATCTACATATATACATGTCTCGAACCTCAAAAGAAATAATACGCTTAAAGTTAGTTACTCATACGTCCGTTACGCATGGATGCACAATTGCATCTTGTGTATTACTTAAGATAGAGGTTATGTTAGAGTGTTCGCTGTGTTCGCAAACCTATCCAAATTATTTAACCCTATATATATATACTTCTATACATATGTCCTTGATCATCATCAAAATGATATCAAGTGATATTTGTTAGAAAGTGCTCAATTTTAATTTTTCAAGCTAATTACACTTAATTAACATCAATTAAACTCAAGCAACAAAGAGGATCTTGCTAGAAAGCATTCAACACATCAAACCATGAGAAAAGGGAAAGGAAGGTTGTACCTCTCGCGGAATCGTATCCGCGAGGTTCGACCAAGGCATGGGAATCGATGGCGTGCTCGTCTCCACCACCTCCACCATGGTCGCGGCCGCCTCGAGTCCACCAAGGAAGTTAATCATGTTCTACAAGATATATGCTAGTATACCCAAAGAACAAGTCTAATCCTTCTTGGTTTTCTCTCTTCTTCTTTCTATCAATTACTTTAATTAATAGAGAAAAAGGGAGCTCAACACATGAGCATGAGAGGAGAAGAGAGGGAGGGTGGCGGCTAGAGAGGAGGCAAGAGAGTGGAGAGAGAAAGGTTAGGTGGAGTCTCTCATAAGTGGTCCTTATATAGAGCACAAAACCTAATTGACCTCTTCCATAATTACAACTATACCACTCCTACCTACCACCATTATGGGCCGATCCCTATATGGGCTTAGTTGGGCCATCTCTCATATTCTATTTGGACACTAATTCAATTAATTAATGCCCAATCAATTTGCTCTCTAATTAGACTATCCATTTATTATTAAATGGCGGTCCAATAAATTAATATAACTATTTATATTAATTATGTGTTGAACTAAATTAATTATTAACTTATTAATAATTATTTTAGGATTAGTTAATGCATTACTTTATTTTTATATGATCCCTTTGACTTAATTAATTATAACGGTTCACAACGGTATATAATTAATTAATCAACTTATCATATTTTCACAATACACTACTGCGAATAAATAAATAATGCACTGTTTGATTAAAGTCCTATTTGTGTGACCCTTTGAGGATTTATGCTATGTTGGCCATGGAATTAAATCGCTATTTAATTCCAATAATCATAAGCGGTATCTAGCAACACGTTATGATTCCCAATTCGCATAAATAGTGTACTGCTACAATATCTTAATCCTGCATAAGAAATAAAAGTATTTCCCTGTCTGATTCTTATGTCACATGATATCATCATATAATCCAAGATAGGAATGTGTCATTCTTGCAGATTATACGTTTCTTGATCTAGAGTTGATTGTACAAGTTGGCCAAACAATCCAACTCCATCAAGGGGCCCAAACAGATATCATCACTCACGAGGTATACTAATGAGGGACATACGGTTTTCTTGATGAACAACTTTTCCCCGCACAATTCAAGAGAACATAAATAAAGTCCGTATAGCAGCCCTTATCAGGAATCAACGGTAGACGATATTTATTGAACCTATCCTCATGTGGAAAAGTTGAACCATCTCAAACTTAGAATCAAACTCATATGAAATAAACAATGACACATAACACAATCCATATGTTTATTTCATTGGGTCATGTCCTGTACTATGTTCTAATAACATACACATATGCAATTAAGTTGGTAACTCCTTACCTATGATTTGTAGAACTTAATCATTACTTAACTTGCATACTAATCTTTTATGATAATTAATGTTCCTTGTTAATTATCAAGATTACGGACGATTTAGATTTATTACTGTCATTCTAATGAATGAACCACAGAGATCTACAATTCAGATCCTCAACCTGAATGATCTGTCAGTAATAAATTCTAGGAACAAATGATTAAATATCATCAATAACATAAATTAAGAAATTAAGTCATTAAATATTGACTTCTAGGACACAACTCCAACAATATTGTCATAGATCATATTTGAATCTCCAATATAACATTGGGTTCTTTATGACTAATCTATGGTTCGAGATGCATAGAACCATATTAGTTTGACTAAGAACTCGATCAAAATAACATTCTTTCATTGCTTCACAAGTTGCCATGTATTTTGCTTTGGTGACGGAAACGTTTGTAATATCTTATTTAGAACGCCTTCTAAACTTACAACATCACCTTTAAGCAAAATATGTAGCTCAACTGTGATTATATCAATCTTTCAAAAACTAGCATCAATGAACAATTTACACGAGCTTTCATTCATCTTAAGAGATGAAACATTATATCACTCTTTCTCATAAGGTACCCAAAGATATCCTTGAATATTGTCCAAATGTGTCTCTCTTGTATCCATTTGACAACTATTTGTCATATCTTTTGGATACTACACTTTAGGACAGATGCATAAATATGATGTACAAAATGAAACTCATAATGAAATAATGCTTGAACTGTTTCATGCACTTTCTCGAATTGAGTTGCTATAAACTGAGTCAAATACTCTAAGTTATTTGCCATGTCACGTGGTTAGACATCCTTTCTTGGAGTCTACCTTTCGTGTTTCTAGAACACTTCATCATTATATGCACATTCGTTCAAACCTCACATCCATCATAATCTATCTCCATAGATTTTGTTTTCTAGGATTTAGGTGATCTTGCCCAAGTTCTCTATTGAGAAAACATTCTCCAATGAGATCTTGACAATATTTAATTTTTTTTCTTAATATTATTTTCAATTACTGTCTTGTTATCTTGTACAGTACAAGTAACACAATCACGCTCCCACTGAATATCTTGTCTATACAAGATGTCTATACAAGATGTTTTTAACGAAGTTCAACTCCTTGACTTTCTAGTCAAAATACTATTCCAATATCCATAACACTTGCTTCAATCAATCAATAGATCTTTGAAGCATATGTGTGTTTCTAGCAATACATAAAACAAAACCTCGATTTGTGTCATATACACAATATCTTCCATCATTCATTCGAGGAAGGCGGTTTTATGTGCTTTTCCATATATCAATATATATGAAATACTACGATTGCTACGATGATCTTTATTGACTTATACATAGCTACAAGCGATAAGCCGTGCTTAGTATATAGTCAACTCGTTATCGACTTAGACATAGCTACAAGCAAGAAACTGTACTTTGTACATAATCGATTTGTTGTCCATGTCAATCTTTCTTTTAAAGATCTTAATGTTTTTGATGGATCGTTCCTTCATGAACATCAACCAAAGTCTATATCTTGTTGTCATACATGGATTGTATTTAAAGATCATATGGATTCAACCATATATGTGGAATCGGGTCTTTCCATCGTTTCTTTGTTTCTCAACGGATTCTCATATAATAAGTACGAGAATATAGTGAAGCCTATGCACCAAACGACTTAGACAATCATCTCTCGTTGACTTTTGTAGGATTGGTACCTATGCCTTCAACGGTGTCAACTTTCTGGATTGGCACCGAAACCTTAGGCTTGTCTTTAGGTTTGAAAAGAAGGAGTATCTCTTGACCACTCCCATCTCCGCGGCTCCCAAGTCGGATGCCCCTCAAGCGGATAAGGATGCTCATGATTGATCGAACCATGTCTAGCAAAGTTCGATTCCTCCTTTCGGATACACTATTCCATTGTGGTGTTCCCGGTGGAGTGAGTTGTGGAACGATTCCACACTCCTTTAGATAATCACCAAACTCATGGCTCAAGTACTCACCACCTCGATCGGAACGCAAGACTTTGATCTTTCGATTAAGTTGGTTCTCAACTTCATTCTTGAATTCCTTGAACTTTTCAAAGGATTCGGACTTATGCCGCATCAAGTAGATATATCCGAATCTACTATGATCGTCGGTAAAAGTAATGAAGTACGAGTAACCTCCACGTGCGCAAACACTCATAGGTCCACATACATCGGTATGTACGAGATCTAATAAGTCATTGGCCCTTATACCTTTGTTGGTAAAAGGAACTTTGGTCATCTTTCCCATCAAACATGATTCGCATGTGTCAATTGGCTCGAAAGCGAATTGATCCAAAAGACCAACAGTTTGTAATCTCTTAATGCGTTTCTCGTTGATATGACCTAAGCGGCAATGCCACATCAAAGTTGCATTCTCGTGTGAAATCTTACGTTTTCTATTGTCATTTTCAACACTCAAAACATGTTCATTAGAAGTATCAAGCACATAAAGACCATTCAATAAATGCGTAACATCATAACAAACATCATCACGAAATAAAGCACAACATTTGTTCTTTATTACAATATTAAATCCATCCATGTCCAAACAAGAAACAGAAATAATATTCCGAGTGATAGAAGAAACTACAAACGCATCTTTGAATTTCAAAACAAAACCAGAAGGTAAAAGTTATTTCCACGTTCCCAACGGCCATAACAGAGATGCACGTGCCGTTTCCGACGCGGAGTTGAACTTCACCTTTTTCAAGCCGCCTCCTATTCTTTAGAACCTGCACATTTCGACAAATGTGAGCATATGAACCAGTATCAAATATCCAGTCAGTGCAAGAGATAGCGAGAAGGGTTTCAATGACAAATATACTTGAGGTGGAAGGCTGGACAGTTCCTGCCTTCTTGTCTGCGAGGTACTTGGGGCAGTTCCTCTTCCAGTGACCCTTGCCACTACAGTAGTAGCACACTGTGTCAGAGGTGGCCGGGTTCTTTTTGCGCCTATAACCTTCGAGAACTCCCTTGGTCGAACCTTGGGGCGTCACCGGACCTTTGCCTTTCTTCGTTCTGTGGGCCTTTTTCTTATTCTTTTTGCTCTTATCACTCACCGCAAGAACATCCCTCGGCCATTCCTCTTTCTTCAGACTTTCCTCAGTTTCGACAAGCATGTTCTGGAGGTCGTCCAAACTCTTGTCCATACCATTCATACGGTAGTTCACAATGAACCCCGTGAAACTGTGAGGAAGAGAATTGAGAATGAAGTCTTGAACCGCCCCTGACGGAAAGGGCGTGTCAAGCCTATCAAGCTGCCGAAACAATCTCGCCATCTTCATGACGTGTGGTCTGACTTCATGACCTTCGACCAATCGAGTATTGGCGACGGCCTTGATCAGTCGACCCCTTTCGGTGCGAACCTTAGTTTGGAACATGTTCGAGAGACGAGTTATGATGTCAAACACACCATAGCCACTATCCATGAACTCCTTTTGGAGTTCAGACTCCATGACAGCGACAATCAAGACAGACATCTCCATGTCGTCATTGATGTGCTTGTCATAGGCGTCCTTGTCCTCTTTAGGGGCATCCGTCTTGGGAGCCGAGGGCAATGGAGTGGAAATGAGATACTCCTTCTTCTCAAACCGAAGGGCTAGCCTAAGGTTGCGGTGCCAATCCAAGAAATTAGCACCGTTGAAGGCGAGTTTCTTCTTTTCTAAGAGAGAACGTAGTGAGAAAGAAGAACGAGAAGACATCTACAACAAATTCAAAATTAAGGTCAATTAGTTTATGCATTTGTTTTATTTTCTAGCAAAGTAAAACTTTCACTACATTTTATGTCCTTAAATGTAATGAATTTTCAAGATCTCCATTTTCGTCAAATTGGACCTGCTATGTGTTAGAGTTATGTCCTAGAAGCCAATCTTATATGGCTACTTCTATTGTTTATGTTATTTATGATATTTGATCATTTGTTCCTTGATTTATTTATTGACAGATCGTTCAGGTTGAGGATCTGAATTGTAGATCACTGTAGCTCATTTATAATTAAATGACAATAATAAATCTAAAATGTCCATAATCTTGATAATTAACAAGGAACATTAATTATCAGATAAGATTAGTATGCAAGTTAAGTGATGATTAAGTTCTACAAATCATAGGTAAAGAATTACCAACTTAATTGCATATGTATATGTTATGGAACATAATACAGGACATGACCCAATGAAATAAATATATGGATTGTGTTATGTGTCATTATTTATTTCAATTTAGTTTGATTCTAAGTTTGAGATGGTTCAGTTTTTCCACATGAGGATAGGTTCTATAAATATCGTCTACCGCTGATTCCTGATAAGAGCTGCTATACGGACTTTATTTATGTTCTCTTGAATTGTGCGGAGAAAAACTGTTCATCAAGAAAACCGTATGTCCATCACTAATTTACTTAGCGAGTGATGATATCTGTTTGGGCCCCTTGATGGAGATAGATTATTTGCTAGCAACTTGATATAATTATCTCTAGATCAAGAAACGTATAATCTGCAAGAATGACACATTCCTATCTTGGATTATACGATGATATCATGTGACATAAGAATCAGACAAGGAAATGTTTTATTTCTTATGCAGGATTTGAATATTCGTATCAGTACATTATTTATGTGAATTGGGAGTCATAACGTGTTGCTAGATACCGCTTATGATTATTGAAATTAAATGGCGATTTAATTTCATGCCCAACATAGCATAAATCCTCAAAGGGTCACACAAATAAAATTTTAACCATACAGTACATTATTTATTTATTCACAGCAATAAGCGCAGTGAAAATATGATAAGTTGATTAATTAATTATATACCGTTATGAACTGTTATAATTAATTATTTCAAAGGGATCATATAGAAATAAATTAATGTATTTGCTAATTCCAAAATAATTATCAATGAGTTGATAATTAATTTTATTCAACATATTTTAATTGGTTGAATTAAAAATTCAGCACAATAGGAAAGCAATTTAATTAGACCATTAAATGATTGATTTAATGTGTTAATATGAGAACCAAATGACTAAATAAAATGGCCTAATTATAAACATTTTGTGGCCAGTCAAGGAAGGGTGTTTTTGTCCATGTAAGATAAAGAAAGAGGAGTATGTTTGGTCTTCTAATTATAGGCTGATAATTAAGGAAACCTAACCATCCATTATGGAAATAACCCCTCCTTTTTCTCCCTATATATTATGGACGAAAATTACAGAAAATATCAGATTTTTCTCTTCCAAAAGGCTCTCATATTATTGCTCTTTCATAGGAATTCATGTGTTGAATATTAGCCACAAATTAAATTGTTAATTTCGTGAAGAAAGGCAACAAGGAATTAGCCCCGTTCTAGAGTTTGCTAGCACAAACCTCTAGAATTTGGTTAAGATTTTTGGTGGACTCGAGGTCAACCATTGGAGAAGAAGGAAGAAGGTGAAGCACCCCATCGACTCCTACGCCTTGGATCGAGCCTCACGACTACCAATTCGTGAGAGGTATACTCATCATATTTCTTCTCTCCTTGAACTCTTGTGTTGAAAGGCTGTTTGCAAGATCCTTGATGTTGTTTAGTTTTAATTATAGTTAATTAATAGTAATTAACGAAAAAAATTAAAATTGATCACTTACTAACACTATGGCACGTCACCCAAAATAACTAGACGAGATAGGTTCTATAACCAATCATACAACTATAATTCTTGGTTCGCATCGCGAACTTCGCCCCGATATCCAAACTCTAGTTGGGTCTATCGATAAGCAACTTCTCTCTATTTGCTCCTTACAAATCATTTTATTTGTACCCCGACTATCGCATGACAACCATGACGTCCGCTTGGGCGGACCGCGCCATGAGAAGGCAAGAGACGTGAAGGGGATAGAGAGAAGGAGGGCGGTCGACTTAATCAAATTAATTTGGACATTCATTATGCGACTTTGTTTGGTGGTCGTGTCAACATACACCCATACCTATCCTATGACATTTCATAACATTCAAACAATCACATAATTATATAAGCATCTCAAAGCACAACCATTGTTGTGGGTTTGTATGGCTCCAGCTTGCATATTAGTCTTCGCCGCATCTTCATGTAGCAAGACTAATCTAATTCAAGCCCTCCCACTAATTATATTGATCATATCCTATAATTAACAGAAATAAATAAACATGTGAAAAATCCTAATTCCCTCCTAGGCCTTAGGGGCATGCAAGCCTCACAAGTTACATTAAAATTAATCAAAATTAATTCATGGCACCAAAGGCCGCATTACACACATTCACACATGTATTCATTTACAAACCACGAGGCATTGAAATCTTAAGCCATACTAAACCCACGATCCTCCTACAAAAACGAGTTAGCACATATACAATATACATGTTTCACTTGTTCTTAATTAACTTCATTAATTAGAGTCTTTGTGCATGCTTGTCGCTTGTTTTTTCAAATGCAAAAGGTTTAACATTATAACTACTTATTTAAACCTTTAAAGTTTAATCTACAAATCAAAAACAGAAAGGAGGGTATTAAAGGAGTCTTCTAATTAACATTTCAACTAATTTGATTAATTAGAACATATTTTAATTAATTAAAATAAGTAATTTGGGACCCGATAAAATCCGATACTTTTCGGTCACCAAAAAATCCGAAATAAATTCAGAGAGCTCCTTGCAATGAGTCTAACTGCCGGTAAAAAATTCAAGGAGAGATCAGCTACCATCAGGGAGAACCAAAAAAGACAAAATCCCAGACAGCGCCCGAAGCGCCATTAGAGAAAATTCTGTTTTTAGCCTCAACCTTCCGGTCTGTGTGATCACCCCCTTGACATTTTTCAAGCAAACAATTTATATAGAAAAATACTTTATATACTAGGCTACCAATCCATGAAAAGAAAAATACAAGGGTCTTTTCAAAATCATCGAGTTAAAAGCCATACAAGCGACCTGTCCTGTTCTGAAACAGACTGACGACTGAAAAGTTTTAACCCAGTTGAAGTATCAAACCTTAATGAAAAATTATGAAATTAATTTTCACAAAATTCTAATTTGAAATAGAACAAATCTATTCAAACACTTTTCTGTAAAAGTCCTTTAATAATTTTATTTTGTCAAAATAACTAGCTTGTTTAGAAAACCAGATCTGACAACTTCGATTCTTTCCATACTTGAACATCCAAATAAAATCCGAAATAGGTAACAAATTATACATATTCAGAAAGTGTATCAAGTCTAGATTAACCCTAGCTAAAGATTATAGGCTGTTATATTTCAAAACAAATCGTTCAAGCCACAACAACAGAACCATGACGCAGAATTCCAGATCTGCGCACCGTTACCGTTTAAATCACTAAAAATTCATAACAATTTATAAAATTGTGAAATCAGTGGCAAAAGAACCATAACTCAAAGATCTACAACCTCCAGTAAGAGAGAAAAAATTTCAGAAATATTTACATCACCAAAAACAAGCAATAAAGCAGAAAAATAGATATTTTCCAGACAGCAAGCACACACATCACTAATTAACTTAGTTAATTACTAATTTCTCAATTAAAAAATGTCAAAAAGCATAATTATCGACCAGCGCTCTGATACCACTGTTAGAAACTTATTCCATATGCAATTTAAATTTTTATTAACATTTAACAAATAATTTACAATTGCTATTATACGGATTTAGATAATTATTCAAGTTGACACGTTAAGAGAACGGTAGAAAGATTTACCTCTTCTAGTGTCGTAACTAGAAGGCTCAAACTTTGCTTAGGAGTTGATGACGTGCTCTCCACCACCACCTCGTCGCCGGCCTCGAGTCCACCTAAAGAGTTAACCAAGTTCTAGGCTTTTGTGCTAGCAAGAGCAAGAACAACGCTAATCCCTTATCGCCTTTCTTCGCCAAATTAACTATTTAATTAGTGTCTAATATTCAACACATGAATACCCTAATGAAAAGCAATAGAGAGAAGAAAATTTTCAGATCTGAAAATTTTCTCTTTTGATGGAGAATGGCGGCCAAGAAAATTGGAAAAAGGAAAAAATGAAATTGCCTTTTTATCTCAATAATCATTTCTTTATATATGTCACCTTTTCCTTTTGCCCTAATGAAAATTGACAAAAAGGAAAAACGTCCCCAAAAAAATGGCCGGCCATTTAAATGGGCCTTGGGTCCATTATAAAAATCTTAATTTGTATATTAATATTAGTCAATTATTAATAGCCCACCTCAATTGCTTTTTCATTTGGATTTAATTAGACTCAATAAATTAAAGTCCATACCTTTAATTTAATTCAACCAATTAAATTAAAGTATGTTAAATAAAATTCATTATCAACCTATTGATAATTATTTTGGGATTAGCATATACATTATTTTTATATGATTCTTTTTTATTTAATTAATTATAACGGTTCGCAACGGTATATAATTAATTAATCAACTAATCATATTTTTCATTGCACTTACTGCTGTGAATAAATAAATAATGCACTGTTGGTTAAAACTTTATTTGTGTGACCCTTTGAGAATTTATGTTATGTTGGCCATGAAAATAAATCGTTATTTATTTTCAATAATCATAAACGGTATCTAGCAACACGTTATGATTCCCAATTCGCATAAATAAATACTGTACCAATACAGTACCTCAATCCTGCATAAGAAATAGTATCTTATTATTTTCGATTCTTATGTCACATGATATCCTTGTATAATCCAAGATAGGAATGTGCCATTCTTGCAGATTATACGTTTCTTGATCTAGAGATGATTGCATAAGTTGCTAGCAAGCAATCCATCTCCATCAAGGGGCCCGGTGGATATCATCACTCGTTAGGTGAACTAACGAGGGACATATGGTTGTCTTGATGACCAGTTTCTCCCCGCACAATTCAAGAGAACATAAATAAAGTCCGTATAACAGCCCTTATCAGGAATCAGCGTTAGACGATATTTATAGAACATATCCTCATGTGGAGAAACTGAGCCATCTCAAACTCAGAATCAAACACGTATGAAATAAATAATGACACATAACACAATCAATTTATTTATTTCATTGGATCATGTCCTGTACTATGTTCCAGCAACATATACATATACAATCAAGTTAGTAATTCCTTATTTATGATTTGTAGAACTTAATCATCACTTAACTTGTATACTAGTCTTGTCTGATAATTAATGTTCCTTGTTAATTATCAAGACTATGGACAGTTTTGATTTATTATTGTCATTTAATCATAAATGAAACACAGTGATTCACAATTCAGATCCTCAACCTGAATGTACTGTCAATAATAAAATCCAGGAACAAATGATCAAATATCATCAATAACATAAACTATAGAAGTAGCCATAAAATGATTGGCTTCTAGGACATATCTCTAACAACAAAGAGTAGGAGGCGGCTCAAGAAAGGCGAAGTACAATTCCGCATCGGTAACGGCACGTGCGTCTCCGCTATGGCCGTTGGGAACGTAGAGATCTCTTTGCCTTCCGGTTTTATTTTGGAACTCAAAGATGTTTATGTAGTTCTTTGTATTACTCGAAACATTATCTCTATTTCATGTTTAGACTTGGATGGATTTGGTGTTGTAATAAAGAACAAAAGTTATACTTTGTTGCGTGATAATGTTTGTTATGGTGTTGCGCATTTATTGAATAGTCTTTATGTGCTTGATTCTAACGAAAATGTTTTGAGTGTTGAACGTGACAGTAGAAAACGTAAGATTTCACATGAAAGTTCGATTTTAATGTGGCATTGCCGCTTAGGTCATATCAACGAGAAACTCATCAAGAGATTGCAAACCGTTGATCTCTTGGATCAATTCGCTTTCGAGTCAATTAACACATTCGAATCATGTTTGATGGGAAAAATGACCAAAGCGCTTTTTACCAATAAGGGTACAAGGGCAAGTGGCTTGTTAGATCTCGTGCATACCAATGTATGTGGACCTATGAGCATTTGCGCACGAGGAGGTTATTCATACTTCATCACTTTCACCGATGATCATAGTAGATACGGGTATATCTACTTGATGCGGCACAAGTCCGAATCCTTTGAAAAGTTCAAGGAGTTCAAGAATGAAGCTGAGAACCAACTCAATCAAAAGATCAAAGTCTTGCGTTCCGATCGAGATGGAGAGTACTTGAGCCACGAATTTGGTGATTATCTAAAGGAGTGTGGAATCGTTTCACAACTCACTCCGCCGGGAACATCACAATGGAATGGTGTATCCGAAAGGAGGAATCAAACTTTGCTAGACATGGTTCGATCGATGATGAGCCAAGCCGACTTGCCTAAATCATTTTGGGGTTTTGTATTAGAAACCGCAGCTTTTACATTAAATCGTATTCCATCAAAGTCCGTTGAGAAGACGTCTTATGAGCTTTGGTTTGGTAGGAAACCAAGCATGTCGTTTCTCAAGATTTGGGGTTGTGAAGCTTATGTGAAAAGGCTAATGAGCGATAAGCTTGGACCCAAATTGGACAAATATCATTTCGTGGGATACCCTAAAGAAACAAAGGGTTACTACTTCTATAACCGCAACGAGAACAAGATTGTTGTTGCTCGTTATGGTGTGTTCTTAGAGAAGGAGTTTCTCTCAAAAAGAAGCAGTGGGAGCAATGTGGTCATTGAAAAAATTCATGAACCACCGCAAGATATTCCTTAAGTAGGCAATCTAGCGATTCCCAATGTGGTGCCAAACGAGGTTGTAGCTGAACTCGTTCCGCAAGCTGTTGTGAAAGAGGTTCAAGAGTACGCTCCCTTAAATGTAGACTCAAACATATCGCGAGTCGATAGTGTTAAAGACACTCAAACTTTTGAGGACCAAGAACCAAGTCCACAAGCCGTTGTGGAACAAGTTCAAGAACCTCAACCCCAAGCACCGATCCTACGAAGGTCAACGAGGGAAAGTCGTCCACCCTTACGGTACTTGGGTTTGCATGATGTTCTCGTCATTGCGAATGATGAACCTTTGACCATAAAGGACATAAAAAAAAAATCCGACTCAAAGGAATGGCTTAAGGCCAGGAAATCCGAAATGCAATCCATGTATGAAAACAAAGTATGGACCTTGTGATATCTCATATTTATATCTATACTTTGGCTGGACTTTACACTTAAATCATGACTCAAACTATTACATTCATTGTGCTTTTGTGCTATATCTTCCAAGATTGGGTACTGCCGTGGTATTTGTCTTGTATTACAGGAACTTGGTGAATTGTATCCAATAATTGCACCAAATGGAACACCTAGGTGAAGAAAATGATCCAATGGAAGTCATAACATTGTAGAGCTCATTCTAAGCTTTCTAACGGGCTTTGAATCACCTCAATTGGATTCCGGATGAAGAAGTTATGCCCAAAATATAAACACTACGCTGTACTGGAATTGTCATAAGACCTGCAGCCGTAGGGCAAGCCACATGGTCCACATTTGGTAGGTTTTCAGACATAGAAACTCCTATTTTGGTAACTTCTCACCTATGGAACTTTCCTGGTCCTTCTAACCTTCAATCAATACTGTTTTGAGCCCATGAGGTCGAGCTTACTACCACAAACAAGCCCCACGCACCCATACCACACATAACGGAGAGAAACGACCACATAGGAACCTGGAGAAAGACCTCACACAACATGTCCTAACCTTGTTCAAGCTAGATGACTCATTCCTGGCCCACATATCTCTCAATCCGAGCCAAAATAAGGCCATGCGGCTAGCCCTGCGGCTAAGCCTGCACCCATTGACAGTCGCACGCGACCTCTGGATCATATATGGAAGCTTCACAGCAAAGGAAACTCGATTTTTTGGTAATTTCTCGACAAAGGCAACCCTCCCAGGAGCCCTAGCACTCCTCCTACTACCATATAAGTCCCTCCTTTGCCTTGGAGAGGGAGATCGGAGATCATACCATCTCTCCCACGTTTCGGCACGTTTCCACCACCGTTCTCGCGCCGAAAGGCGCGGGATTTTCACTTCTCCATCATCACACGACCTTAGAGCAGATTGTGACGCGACGGCGGTGCAGTTGATCCATACCACATGCCCTACCACGACTCTACTAGTTCCATATCACGAATTCAAGGAGTATTGTTGTATCTCTTCTTGGCTTTTTGATATTTGGAAACTTATGGAGTTTGTATCTTATTTATGCATGTTTATTATGTATTTTGCAACTATGTTAGGCTAGTTTTCATTATGCCTTAGAATGTAGGAGTAGTTAATTAGTTAGGGTTGATGTAGACTTGATTTATGCTTGATTATTATTGTGATTTGCTTGTTGGATTTTCATATCTTGTTGAATAGCTTGTTGACCATTATATCCAACTTGATGAATGCGCGCATCTAGGTTAGGAAACTAAATAATTGGATGAACAAGTTGAGTAAACAAGACTATCATGAGGTAGGTTAGAAATCGAAAGATAAACCATCTAAGTCGCAAGACGAAGTTTCTAGGTAACGAAAGTTAGTTAGATATCTCTAGAACCACAACAAGTGAACTTGATCAATTGACCAACAACGAAAGTTTAGGTTGCGATTCGAGAGGTGTTAGGTTAGTACAAGTACTAAACCCTTGTCCGAAAAGCGAAAGTTGAGGATTAGCGAGATTTAGGTGTTGTCACCAAACCCTTCACAGCATGTAATATCAAGTATAAACAGAGAATACAACACTTACATGGAGCATACCACCTCCAGACAGGGGCATGCGACTAGGCTTGCGACCACCTCTGGTGGTAGGATCAGGGGTACGCCTTGTCTGCAGGGGGTATGAGTCGATTCTAGCGCTGAAAGGTTGCGGTTTTGGCCCTCCATGACCTAACCATTAATGAAAGTACTTCCCTAGGACATTTATTTGCATTATTATTAAATCATAAAACCTTATAAAAATATTTACCATATTTTTGTTTAATTAAAGTTCTTTTATCTTATCAATTGTTACACCTAAAAACACATAAAAATCAATCATCTAGCTTTTGAGAAACGGTTAGAACCGGTAATCAGACTCCGTCCCTGTGGATTCGACCCTTAGCTTTACCCCAACGACTAGTCAGGTAAAACAAGGTTTGTTTGAACTTGGTATTTGCCTCGATCACCTTGGTTGACCTTCCCGACGGAGTAAAACCCGTTGAGAATAAGTGGATCTTTAAGAGAAAGGTCGACATGGATGGCAACTTGACCATTTACAAAGCACGACTAGTTGCAAAAGGTTACAAGCAAGTTCATGGTATTGACTATGAAGAAACTTTCTCGCCAGTCATCATGTTCAAGTCAATACCAGTCACCAAGTAAATGACCGTTTATAGTAAGGAAACGCTGTAAAGAGCCCACAGTCAACCGTCTCAGTCCATTGTCAGACCCGACCTTAGTCGAGGCAATAACACTCCAAAACGAAAAATGTGACCTAACTTGACCTTATAGATCAATTGTAAGAGAGTTTGGTATTTATTCAAATAATTACAATCATAATTCTAACACTTCTAATAATTACATGCCGGTCTTAAGCGTTCATCGCGCGAAGTGCGAGTACGCTTCAATTTCAGTACCTCTATGAATTTTGTGTGTGGCCAATTTGCATGATATTTAGTTTAACGGGTCAGAAAAAATTACAATATGCGATGCAAAAACTACACATGATCATCTGCAAAAAATAAATAAGGTAAAAGGACATAGTGTGTGACAACTTTCCATATTTCTCTGTGGCAAGTCCCATACAAACATCTTTTTTCCTATGCAACACAAAAACAATCCGAGGAACATACAAAAAATCAATTAAAAAAAAAATCCGTCCGAAGATTTATTTGATTTTTTTTTTAAATTTTGGCACCTACAATATTTCATAATTCAATACATTTGTTGCTTATTTTATAGCCCATTTGTTTTCTTTTGTTACATAATTAATATTTTTTTAGAATTTTATTTCTTTTATTGAATTGTTTAGAAGTCTTCCAAATTATTTTTGCATTAAATTTTATGGATTGTTTTTAAGAAATTACAAGACATTCCGTGATGCATTTTTTCTAATATTTTAAATTGAAGGCATTTCTTTATATTTTAGGATTGAAAGCATACAAATGTTGTTTAATACATCTCAAAAAAACTAATAATAATTATAATTATGATATATGAATAAGTTTTCTATACAGTATATTAATTGATATCAACTATAAGAAATCAAGTGATTATAGTTTTTTTTTAGACTTTTTTAAAAAAATTATTGATACGTTTTTACTTTTGTTTAGTTGTGCAAGGCTTTTCAAATCATTTTTGGATTAAATTTTATGAGTATTCTTACGAAATTTCAGTTGATCCAATAATAAATTATTTATATTTTGAGTTTTTAAATTCTGTTTAAATATTTTAGATTAATATTATTTTTGATACTTTGAGAGAAGTGAAATTTCGAAAGGTCAATAATTTTTTTGTAAAAAAAAAAAAAAGGGAAAGAATCAAAAGACCCAACATGTGTAATATTATAGCTAGTAAGCACAATATTACACTATATTTTTGGTAAATTTATGCACTGAATATTAAATTTTAAATGTAATCTAGTGAAAATTATAGACCATTGATTAGATCTAACGGTCCAGAACATTGATAATACAATACCGCTCCTCTCTCTCTCTCTCTCTCTCTCGCACAGTCGCAATGACGCAATTGTTGCGTCGCCTCGCTCAAAACCCCCTTTCTTCGCCTACTTCCTCTCTGCTTAAAACCCTAACTCCCTCTAGTACGTCTTCTCAACTTTGTATCGGATCCCGTTCTTTCCTCTCAGATTCCACTCCGGCTGCCTTCGATGAGAACCTTTTGCGAATTCTCCGATCCGAAATCACCTACTATTCCGACCATAGTCCCCCTTACAAGGTTAATTCGTGTTCGTTGTGTTTTCTTTTCTTTTTTGCGCTTCTTATTACTATGTTATTTAGTGTTGTTTCAATTGTCATATTATGAGAACAATGGATGGGAAGCATGGACCCTTTCTGATTTTGTATCCCAAATAGCCATTGCAATAATCTTTTGAAATTGTTTGATTGCATCTCATATTTTATTGGGTTATATACTGTTGTTTCTGTCTGAATTGATGCATCAAATAGCCTCTATTTGAGTTTCAAATTATCAATTGAGCGACAAAAGACCATTTATGATAACAATTGATCATCTAAACTCACATTCTAGTTGATCCATACATTAATAATAATAATAAAGTTGCAAAACTTGCTAATATATGTATCCAACTTTAAGAAAATTCTGACACAAAGTTCTTTTATTATATATATCTGTACACAGCCTAAATCAAGCTTCAAATTGTACAAAGTACAAGACCACCCAGGTCAGCAATGGATCCTTTTGAAATCCTCCCTTTACAATCCTGGGGAAGAAATAAAAATCGATGCAACCATGTTTGATGGAGCCGCAATCCCTGATAACGCTCAGAGTCAGAGCCTTTATAAGAAAATAGAGTCATTGGAGCGGGGGCCCCGCCGACACATAAGCCTGGTTGTGGAGGTATCACGAGCTGGGTCTGATTTTGGGTTTATTTGCTCAGCTTGGCCAGATTATCTGGTGGTGGAGAATGCCTTTCCCCTTAGCCGAAGTGGGTCTACCGGAATACCTTACATGGGCCGGAAATTCAAGTAATAGCAATTCCCATTATTCTATTCCTTTTCTTTCATTTTTTTTTTTTTTTTTTGTTGTTGAATTTTTGGCCTTTGCATGAAGGCTGAGAATTTTCATCATTTGCCTGTTTGCCCATTGAGTTAATTGTCTACTTTTCCAACTCTGAGTTAGGATCTAGGGTTTAAGGTTTTTGTCAAGGATAACTTTTTGCATTTTGGCTAAAATCCTTGTTTGTTTGGAGCACTGCTGCTACCTGAACTGTAAAAAGTAAAACCTTATATTGACGTGCAGCTTCAAGAGGCAGATGAATGAAAATAAAATCTGCACACACCCTGACTTTAGTGACTTGGGATCTAGGGTTTAGGGTTTTTGTTAAGGCTAAGTTTTCTGCTGTGGCCAAAATCTTCGTTTGTTTGGAGCACTGCTGCTACCTAACTTGTTAAAAGTACAACCTCACAATGACGCACAGTTTGAAGAGGCTGATAAATGAAAATAAAACCTGCATACACCAACCACTCCAAAAATACTTTTGGGTTAACAGAACAAAAGTACCAAAGGGTTTGAGCTACTCTGGCAGAAACTGATGGCCAATCAGTAATCAGTAATGATAAACACCAGTTGAAACTAATTTGCTGATTGAAATTTTAAATTTAGCATTTGCAGAGTAATGACCAGGCAGCGCAGAAGCGGGTTGACCAGAGACCCATTGCAAAAAAACCCACCACTAACGTGGCTAAAGCACCAGCTCTGACTTTGCAGAAGAAAGAAGGAAAAAAGGTGATGCAGAACAGTCGGTCCGATCCAAGTGTGGGAAAGGTGACCGTACCCATGAAACCAATACACAAGCCTGAATATTCTAGAAGAAGGGAGGTGCATACACTCACATCTGTACTCAGCGCTCGTAGCAGGGTATGTACTTTTGTATTTAGGCTTTGCTCCAGAATTTGTAGTGAAGGTTAAGGAAAGCAATGGAATGGTAAGGAATGGGAAGAGAAAGAATGAGCCTTGCTCCTGATTTTAGAAAATGCAAATGGAGTTATATTTTGTTACATTTCATTTAATATATACAATTACAGTCTTATCCTTATTTTTAAAGACAATATAAGAAATTTTCAAAGGGTTTGAGGACAGTATAGAAAAAAAAAAGTAAGTTTCTCCGTTTCCATCGCTTCTCCCCCAAAATCAGAGGAGAAGAACTTTTTCCTCAGAGCTGAAATTTTGCTCCCCACTCCCATCCGTTCACTTAAAAAAAAAAAAGAGGTTTGGAGCAAGTGAAGGATTCTCTCCCCCCCCCCCCCCCCCCCCCCCACATTTCCATCATCTGGAGCAGGCTACTAGTGCAAAACTTCTTTCACAACCATATTTTTTTGCAAAATTCCCTAGTCTATTAGTATTTGAAAAAGATTTCAACATTGTGGAAGACATTAAAAATTTGATCCTACCATCAGTTATCCTTTTTTAACAATGCTATCTCTCTTCAGTTTTCAAAGGAGGAGAATATTTTAATGATGGGGACCATTCATAATTTAGTATGAGTGGCAAATGGTCCATAGTGATGTATCGTCCTGACTATTTAATAGTACCTTTTAATTTTATTGGAGCCTTAGAATGTAACAAATGCTGTTAAATCATTTTTTCACATTATAAATAGTCATGTTGCTCATGAAATACCACTGGTGGAAGGCCTTTTTAATTTTTCAGCTACTTCGGGACCCTTTGGCAAAAAATGAACAAATTAGTCATCCGTTGTGCACATATCTTATACAGTTATCATTTTCCTTTTATTACGTTTTTCAATTTTTATCATGCTTTTCATATCATTACTCTTAAAATATTCTCTCAAATTTAGGTCATCATTTTAACGATAAATTGATAATCATCATGGTCAGTATTAGTGTTATTGTTATTGTTGTAAGTTGTAACTTTTAATTACTTTTACCAATTACTATTGTTACTGTTGATGTTAGTATTACCAAGTTATACTCAACATCATGATAGTTTGTGTTTTTTACTCAGTAACACAGTGAGGCAGCTGTGCCAGTGAAAATTCGCATAATACTCACTCATTAAAGTATTCTAAAATTTATATTTTCTCTATATAATTCAAAGGTTGCATGTGGGATTAAAGAGAAAGCACCAAAGGAGGTGCAAATAGAGGATATTGACGCAGCCGATATCAGCAACCAGCTTGCTGCAGTTGAATACATTGAAGCGATCTACAGTTACTACAAGCAAGTTGAGGTGTGCTTTATCGTCCTTCCTTCTAATAGCATGGAAATATTTTCTTTCTTTTTTGTCTTAAAAAAAAAAAAAAAAAGAGTAGCCTTACAGCTAGCATGTTTCAGTAAAAAACAAAACAAGGTTCCTTTTTGGCATAAGAAACTCTATCAATTTATGAAATTCACTAACCTATTGTTCTAATTGTCCAGATTCCTCTTTTCTCTATGTTGTTAAATAATAGAAAACTTCTCATTTCTGGTATAGGACACATACAGGCCTAATGATTATGTGAGTCGTCAAACTAATGCAAACCCTAGGAGGAGAACTATTTTGATGGATTGGAGTATTGAGGTTCACCACAGGTTCAAGCTGAGACCAGAAACCCTTTACTTGACTGTGTACATAATCGACCGGTACCTTTCTCTGGAAGAGAAGTTAGTACAAAAGACAGAGCTACAACTGGTTGGAATCTGTGCAATGCTTATTGCATCAAAATATGAGGAGATCTGGGCCCCGCAGGTAGGAACATATTGATATGCCCTTTATTACTTTATCAGTTTTGACCAGTAAATATAAAATACAAAAAGCAATTTTTTATTTTATTGTTTTTTATTTTTCCCTTTTTTTTTTTGGGATTTTGTGGCTTCTTATCTAAAGGAGGATGGCGGATATCTGGCAAAAATGTGTTGGAATGTACAAAACATGTATAGGCTTTTCACAATACCAAGTACTTACTTTCTTATTGCGGTTGTTATTGTTCAATATCTGAGATATCACAAATTAATGAAGTTGATTCACTTCCATTCAACTGTTGGAATGTCCAATAACAACAAAGGCCCTGATACAAAATTTACCAATCTCAAATTACAAGCAAGCAAGAAAATAAACAAAAAACAATAAATATAATAAGAAATAAGAAAATAAATAAAACCAAACAGCTGCCTGTCTAAATTACAAACTTGCACTGTAACAAATTTTGTGTACAATGATCCTATCTCCAGATCAGTCTGTAAAACTTTTATTTGGATTTAATTTGTTTTTCTTTGCACCAGGTGGATGACTTAATTGAGATATCGAATTATGCATATGAGAGAGCTGCTATATTGGAGAAGGAAAAGCAGGTACTGAATAAGCTCGACTGGTATCTCACGGTGCCAACTCTTTACATGTTTCTGGTTCGTTTCATAAAGGCAGCCCGAGCTGATAAAGAGGTTTGTTATAATTATCCCCTCAAGATTTCTTTTCATTTTCATATTTCTTTTCTCATATGTATTGCATGAATAGTTTGTTAAGTCCTGTACTGGTCAACACAAGTATGGATGTTGAGAACAACACAAAGCAGACCTCTGGTTTTGGTATGATTAGCTTCGTCTTTTAAAGTTTCCTTTTTCTGTCCTTTCCTCTTCTTTTTTGTGCTGAACTTCACAATGAAGGTTAAGTGGATAAACGACAGTAACTTGACAGACCAGATTGAGTCAAGCTGAGAAATACTGGAAATTGAGAGTGAATTGGTCCAATTTATTAGTGCAAAGAGTAACTTCACCATATCATTGTCCTACCAGCATTATACACAGTAGATGTGCCTGATGTTATATAGTAATAAATTCTTAAACAGATGGAGAACATGGTGTGTTTTCTTGCTGAGCTGGGTTTGTTGGAGCATTCTTTAATAAAGTACAGCCCTTCTATGGTCGCAGCATCCTGTGTCTACGTGGCTCGTTGTACCCTTGGCAAATCTCCCGTCTGGACTCCTACCCTTGTGCACCATACCCACTATGCGGCGCCTCAGCTCTGGTACATATTTTTCTCAGACATTTTGTAGTAATTAGTTTGAGCGTTGTTAATGTTACCTCGTAGTAGGACAGTACACAGTTTGATTTACCTGGCAAAAGCAGAGAAACATTATGAATATCTCTGCACTGGTTTGGAAATATCACATGCATTCCGCCATATTACTTGCAAACTGTTACACCTTGTAATTGGGTATATTGAAGGAACAATAGTGTATTTAGCATGTACAATATATTGCAGAAATAATTAAGATTTTTCTAATTTCAGGGTAAATATAAAATTCCACTTTTTCTAGTGTCACATATGAAGTAACTTCAAATCAAATATACTGAAAGGAAATTGCATGATTTAACCCCAGATCTTGAACTTACCCAACCAAGCCAAGTAAAAAAGGTAATTGTGCAATTATAGATACCAAGCCCCAAGGGATGGATGGCTTCTAAATAGTTACGTGCCATGTGATTCAAGTCTTGACAGTCAAGAATACTCTCACCATTCAAATACTGATTTGGTAGTTCTTGGTAAAAACCAATATAAGTGAACATTTCAACAGTTTTGTAGTTTTCAATTTATGTCAAATACTTGATTCCTTTTTTTTTTTTGTCTTTCTTTCTTTTTTTTTTTTTTTTGCTTTCAAATATGAGCAGTGAATGTGCTCAAATCCTGGTGAATGCTCGCTTGGCAGCCCCACATAGCAAGCTCATAGCAGTGCACAACAAGTATTCTCATGAGGAATTTGGAAAGGTAGCCTTGTACCAGTCAGACGTTTCTCCTTCCAGCACTAGCACTGCCTTTGCTAGTTGTAGCAGTAGTTGTGGTAACTCCAGTTAGTATTGTTACCTTGGTGATTCAAGATTAGTGGTACAGATAGATGTCGGCACAACTTATGTTGGGTGTTGGTCATGTCTGATTCGTCTTGTTTTGTTGATTCTGCTACATAGCTTCTAACAGCAAGCATATTATGTTTTCCTTTGCTTTGTATATACGAATTTCTTGATTCTTCTGTTTTATATCGAGGAACAGCTACGTATTGTTTGGATCTTGTAACACTACGAATGTAGAGTAACAGGTTGATTAAATAAAATTTTCAAGGATGTAGATGGTTTTTTATAAAAGAAAAAGGAAATCGATGATGCGGAGTTTAATTTAAGAAAAATTGTCCTTTTGAAGAAAAAAACACAGATGACCGCATGTAAGCAAGCAATAGGCGCATGGTGTTTTTGCGAGTGTGATTATTTGCCCTCACAACTGCGTATTACTCGTTTCAATACCGAGAAAAGGTACACTGTTTGGCGCTCCTCAACGCGCTGAGGCTCTCAGTCATTTTACGCCTTTTGTACTGGCGCCAGGCCGCCTGAATAAAGCAAGCAGCCAAGAGACGCCAGGTATGTGAGTAGAAACGAAAAGTGTGCTGAAGCTTTCTGCTGTGCAAACGCCTGAACTGATTCGCTACAAATTTCAGGTCTTTGGCTCATAATGCAAATGCCTCGACCTAGGATAAGAGAGCATTAGTTTAGTCATCTAAGAATAGATTAAGTTCTGCTCCGATGGCTATGTTCATAGGCTCACAGCATTGCCATATGACTGGGTTCTTAGAAGTTAGAATATTCCTTTTCTTTTTCATTCTCCACCCCCCCCCCCTCTCCTTTCCTTTTCATATGCCATGCAAAAATGGTATGGAAAAGAAAATTGAGAGCAGAAACTACATGACCAGAAAACATAGAGGAGTTTTATTAAAATTACTAATCTTATTTTACTTTAAACAGGGACTGTTAACATATTCTCTGATTATTTAATCACCATAATGCAGGAAAAGGAGAGTCAATCAAGCTATTTTTATGAGATCAACTCTGACATTTTTGCACGCAATTAAATAAGCAATTGCTTACCATCTAGAAACGTGACATTATAATGCAAAGCAAAGCAAGTATACCAAAAGTATGTTACAAGAACATATAACAGCTATTATCAAGTATATTACATACACCAAAAAACATATTGCGGGCCAAGTCTATTAAAAAGTACCAAAAAACAGAGCCTCCTCTTAAAAATTAACCAGCTCAGACATAATTAAAAATTGAACTCTCCCAGCTTATGAAAATCTCCAACACAGCACCTAATAACTTAAAAAAAAAAAAAAAAGGGACTCTCAACCTCTTCTCTGATAATGCGATTGGGTGATAAGCGTATACAGCGCCACGCCCATTTCGCTTGCAGCACCAACAGAGCAGCTACCTAACACAAATACAATTAAATTGTAGATCTTCACGCCTAATTTCTGTCGATAGTGGAGGGGGAAGCAAAAGAGAAAGGGGATAAGAAGACAAAACCCCCCAAATTCGAACGCGAACCTAGCATTATAGTTAAGCTTCTTAATCATATTTGCAAAAAATACGAGGCTAATGAACGACACACAGCTAACCAAAACAGGAAGCACTATACATGAATACCCTGAATAGGTGCATATACTCTCCAAAAACTCTTTTAGAACTACTTGATACAGGGGGGCGGGTGGCTGGGGGGCGGGTGGCGGGGGGGCGGGTGGCTGCTGTTCAGGGGCTTGTGGCGGCTGCTGTTCAGGGGCTTGGGGCGGCTGCTGTTCAGGGGCTTGCGGCGGCTGCTGGGGGGCGGGTGGCAGGTCGTGGGGGGCGGGGGGCACATGGTGGGGGCCGGTGGGGCCAGAGGAGTCCGCTGAGAATGACGAAACGGCTGAAGTAAACGAACTGGACGGGTGGTGAGAGGCAGGGTTGGAGGTCCCAGTAGCGACCATCTCTTCAGCACCTTTTCTGATGCCTCCAACCGGGAAATGTGGCAACACATGCCGTGGCGTTTGGGAAGGCTGCCCTCCTATTTGGACCACCGATGGCTGGGGCAATTTATCACCGATGCCGCCTAGAGGGAGACGGCTTGTCTCACCGGCTTTGGTATCCATGCCTTCTGTACAGACAGAATAATAAAAACCAAAAACGGGTATTAGTAGTGCTACTGGCCTACTGCACATTTCCTAAACCCATGAACTGTGCTGTGCACCATTATTATTATGTAACCCCAATAATAAGTATCAACATTGTATAAAAAGTCTTCTTGATGGGAAATATTTCAATATTTCAAATATCCAGCACAATAATTACATGCTGAATAATAGGAATCAAAATCTTTCAACATTTGAAAGAATAAAAAAAATAAAACCTAAATAATAGGAATCAAATGTTGCGATCTTTCAAATACACAAAAATTACTTGCTAAATTTTATTTTTCTCACGGTTTAAAACATAAATACAGAAAATATGAAGTAACAACCCGGGGGGGAACCTAAAGAACAATCAAGTTATGAAACTTGAAAATGCAAACTTTGTACAATAAACTCTCGGACTAGAACAAATTAAAGAATAAGTAGTTCTTTTACCACGGTCAAAATTATTTATTTGTATTATTATTACTATTAATGGAAAACGGCCGCTATCAAATACTCTAAAAAGTATAAAATCAAGATACAAAAATGAACTATTATCCAACAACGCCTACCAAAAAAATCAAAAAAATGAAAAAGAAAAGCATTCACTTTTCAACCAAATGGTACCTCTCCGATTTGTGGGACCCTGATCTATCGAAGCCATTGTTTCTTCTTTCAGTCGACGAAGGACGCGCAAAACCTCCAATCTCCTCGTCTAATCGTCTACCTCTTTACGATTCTTCAAATAAAATGGAAATTGCTTCTTACTTCTTAGTCGAATTGAAATTCCCTAATCTCTTGTCTTTCTCTTTTCCTCTCTTCTCTCTCTTGGGTTTCTTGAAAGGGAACGAAAACAATTTTAATTTCTGGAGAAAGTAAATGTGAAGCCTGAAGAGTGGGAGATTAAAACCGCATTTGCTTCGCAGTTGGACGCTGGGAGTAAATTTCAATCGTCGATATAAAGTTACATCGACACGTGGCGACATCTCTTAATAAATTTGCAACGGTCGAAGTTTTCACGTTTCGGCAAAGCCACACAGCTTGATCGGGCAAATGCCTGAAATTCCACTGTTTTCCAATAATAATAATAAATAAAAATTAATACAAACGGATGAATTAAAATTGAGCTTCTTTTTTTTTTTATTTCATTTCAAGGTAATTAATGAAAAATGTTTGTTTTCAGTATTTGGAATTGTACAAACAAATTTCTTTCCACTGAGCTTAGCTAGTCAGAACTTGTGAATGCATTTTTTTTTTTTATCAGATCGAATTTACATTTTTTTTTTAAATTTAGTTTAAACTGTTGATTTATTCTACGCGGTACATATCTTAAGCTATAGAATTTGAAATAATTGTTACAAAAGCATAAAGAGGAAAATAACAAATGCACGATGGATCAAGTTGAGATATATTGCATATGATATGCTCGCATCTCTGCATAAGAATAAAAATAAATCGTTGGATATCTTTTAAGTGTGAATTATAGCATAAAAATAAAATTAAATTCATAAAACTTTCCATGAATTGATTCCGAGTACCAGACCTATTCCCTTAGGGTGTGTTTGGAATCGCTCACAAACAGGCTGTTCGCGAACAGTTGTAGTTTTCTAATTTGAATTTTGATGACACGATTTTGTACCTTGATAATTGCGCCAAATTAGTCCGATTTTATACTTTAAATTTCTATTTTGTTATTAATTTTCGAGTATTTCTTTAGGAGAAGATACGGTCGAACTCCTAAGCATTTTTTTTTTTTCAGGTCAAGCATCGATCCTTAAATGACAACGGTGGAATTTGATTGGAACAAAAACTCTGCAGATCTTCAAGACCTTTCCTGCGGGAGAAGACAAGAGGAGCACTATATATAGAGCAAACCGCTGGAGGAGCTGACTGAGTCACATAATTGATATTTCTTGAAGACCGTAAGGTGACACATTATGGACCACAGAGATAATTTTGGCAACAGTTTTTGAGCACCTCTCGACAATTATTTTTTGAGGTGGTTTTGGAGCATGATTCTTCACTTTTGGCACGACCTTACTTGGAAGAAACCACCCGAAAATTGTCTATATACACCCCTGCAACTAAAGAGAACTCATCCCACATACCAACACACACAAGTTCTCTTGAGTTTTTAGGCGAAAGAAGAGAACAATGTAGCACTGAGATTCGTAGCAGGGCCGTAGGGTATATCCGCAGGAGCAGTCAGTCAGACCGCAACAAAAGGGTTTGACAAGTGATTCTCAAGTTGCATTTTCTTTGGTTGTAACATTCGTTATGACTTGTTTATTATTCGATACAATTATGATGCTTGATTTAGTACTTGGCTAGGGTTTTTATTGTATTGATACATGCTTAGATAGATACTTGTATGTAGTTTAGGTTTATTATTTATTTCTATGCTTTTTACTTGTGCTATGCTTAATTATTCTAAATTGCTTGCTTGATTTCCTGATTACTTTATAAGTACCTGATTAGATTATGGTCTTATCTAGTTTTGGTCATGTTTGAATTGATTAAGATTGATTATTGCAAACAAGTAGGGTCGTAGGTTAGTCTCGAAAGGGAAATTTCCTCGTTTACTTATGAATCGAAAGGAATTAGTAAATAACGTAAAAATCACAAGTTATAGATATTCATATATATAGGTTGTTGCACACGTGTATATAATGCTACATGCATCTATACAATTGAACAAAATTGTAGACGCGGTATCATCTAGTCCTTTTGTAATGTAAAAGTATGTATGTCATGATGAATCTAACGTAATTAATTGATCTATTCATGACGATATTTTAGTATGCTAAAATTTATTTGCAGTATTAAACTAAAAATCAATAAATGTTAGACATTAAAAATAATTGACAAACTATAAAATTATTTGCAATATTAAACTAAAAATTATTACATGATAAATGTTAAAATTAATTAACAGACTAATATTATATTTGTTCCTAAATATTGTTAACACAATGTGATGAAGGAATATAACATAATACAATTTAGCTTGGTAATAAAGGGAAGCAAAAGGGCTAGAAAATTAATACGAAAAATTAAAAACCCAGTCACCAAGTAAATGACCGATTATAGTAAGGAAACGCTGTAAAGAGCCCACAGTCAACCGTCTCAGTTCATTGTCAGACCCGACCTTAGTCGAGGCAATAACACTCCAAAACGAAAAATGTGACCTAACTTGACCTTATAGATCAATTGTAAGAGAGTTTGGTATTTATTCAAATAATTACAATCATAATTCTAACACTTCTAATAATTACATGCCGGTCTTAAGCGTTCATCGCGCGAAGTGCGAGTACGCTTCAATTTCAGTACCTCTATGAATTTTTTGTGTGGCCAATTTGCATGATATTTAGTTTAACGGGTCAGAAAAAATTACAATATGCGATGCAAAAACTACACATGATCATCTGCAAAAAATAAATAAGGTAAAAGGACATAGTGTGTGACAACTTTCCATATTTCTCTGTGGCAAGTCCCATACAAACATCTTTTTTCCTATGCAACACAAAAACAATCCGAGGAACATACAAAAAATCAATTAAAAAAAAAATCCGTCCGAAGATTTATTTGATTTTTTTTTTTAAATTTTGGCACCTACAATATTTCATAATTCAATACATTTGTTGCTTATTTTATAGCCCATTTGTTTTCTTTTGTTACATAATTAATATTTTTTTAGAATTTTATTTCTTTTATTGAATTGTTTAGAAGTCTTCCAAATTATTTTTGCATTAAATTTTATGGATTGTTTTTAAGAAATTACAAGACATTCCGTGATGCATTTTTTCTAATATTTTAAATTGAAGGCATTTCTTTATATTTTAGGATTGAAAGCATACAAATGTTGTTTAATACATCTCAAAAAAACTAATAATAATTATAATTATGATATATGAATAAGTTTTCTATACAGTATATTAATTGATATCAACTATAAGAAATCAAGTGATTATAGTTTTTTTTTTAGACTTTTTTAAAAAAATTATTGATACGTTTTTACTTTTGTTTAGTTGTGCAAGGCTTTTCAAATCATTTTTGGATTAAATTTTATGAGTATTCTTACGAAATTTCAGTTGATCCAATAATAAATTATTTATATTTTGAGTTTTTAAATTCTGTTTAAATATTTTAGATTAATATTATTTTTGATACTTTGAGAGAAGTGAAATTTCGAAAGGTCAATAATTTTTTTGTAAAAAAAAAAAAAAGGGAAAGAATCAAAAGACCCAACATGTGTAATATTATAGCTATAGTAAGCACAATATTACACTATATTTTTGGTAAATTTATGCACTGAATATTAAATTTTAAATGTAATCTAGTGAAAATTATAGACCATTGATTAGATCTAACGGTCCAGAACATTGATAATACAATACCGCTCCTCTCTCTCTCTCTCTCTCTCTCGCACAGTCGCAATGACGCAATTGTTGCGTCGCCTCGCTCAAAACCCCCTTTCTTCGCCTACTTCCTCTCTGCTTAAAACCCTAACTCCCTCTAGTACGTCTTCTCAACTTTGTATCGGATCCCGTTCTTTCCTCTCAGATTCCACTCCGGCTGCCTTCGATGAGAACCTTTTGCGAATTCTCCGATCCGAAATCACCTACTATTCCGACCATAGTCCCCCTTACAAGGTTAATTCGTGTTCGTTGTGTTTTCTTTTCTTTTTTGCGCTTCTTATTACTATGTTATTTAGTGTTGTTTCAATTGTCATATTATGAGAACAATGGATGGGAAGCATGGACCCTTTCTGATTTTGTATCCCAAATAGCCATTGCAATAATCTTTTGAAATTGTTTGATTGCATCTCATATTTTATTGGGTTATATACTGTTGTTTCTGTCTGAATTGATGCATCAAATAGCCTCTATTTGAGTTTCAAATTATCAATTGAGCGACAAAAGACCATTTATGATAACAATTGATCATCTAAACTCACATTCTAGTTGATCCATACATTAATAATAATAATAAAGTTGCAAAACTTGCTAATATATGTATCCAACTTTAAGAAAATTCTGACACAAAGTTCTTTTATTATATATATCTGTACACAGCCTAAATCAAGCTTCAAATTGTACAAAGTACAAGACCACCCAGGTCAGCAATGGATCCTTTTGAAATCCTCCCTTTACAATCCTGGGGAAGAAATAAAAATCGATGCAACCATGTTTGATGGAGCCGCAATCCCTGATAACGCTCAGAGTCAGAGCCTTTATAAGAAAATAGAGTCATTGGAGCGGGGGCCCCGCCGACACATAAGCCTGGTTGTGGAGGTATCACGAGCTGGGTCTGATTTTGGGTTTATTTGCTCAGCTTGGCCAGATTATCTGGTGGTGGAGAATGCCTTTCCCCTTAGCCGAAGTGGGTCTACCGGAATACCTTACATGGGCCGGAAATTCAAGTAATAGCAATTCCCATTATTCTATTCCTTTTCTTTCATTTTTTTTTTTTTTTTTTGTTGTTGAATTTTTGGCCTTTGCATGAAGGCTGAGAATTTTCATCATTTGCCTGTTTGCCCATTGAGTTAATTGTCTACTTTTCCAACTCTGAGTTAGGATCTAGGGTTTAAGGTTTTTGTCAAGGATAACTTTTTGCATTTTGGCTAAAATCCTTGTTTGTTTGGAGCACTGCTGCTACCTGAACTGTAAAAAGTAAAACCTTATATTGACGTGCAGCTTCAAGAGGCAGATGAATGAAAATAAAATCTGCACACACCCTGACTTTAGTGACTTGGGATCTAGGGTTTAGGGTTTTTGTTAAGGCTAAGTTTTCTGCTGTGGCCAAAATCTTCGTTTGTTTGGAGCACTGCTGCTACCTAACTTGTTAAAAGTACAACCTCACAATGACGCACAGTTTGAAGAGGCTGATAAATGAAAATAAAACCTGCATACACCAACCACTCCAAAAATACTTTTGGGTTAACTGAGCAAAAGAAGTTTGTGCCCAAGATCCAAGCTCCTTCAGCACACCTAGATCCAAGCTCAATTTTCTAATGTTGCCTTTTAATTTAATATTTTGTTGAATTTGCTCTTAATAGGGATCTGGAAGAAGAAGTGAAACAGCCAATTATAAAATATTTAGAAAAGAGAGGGGTGGATGATGAAATGGCCCAGTTCTTACATGATTATACGATGAATAAGGAAAAAATTGAGCTTATAAGATGGCTAAAGAACATTGAATCTTATGTTAAGAGGTAGAATTCTTGTAATTGCTCTCTTTTGGGCCAGAAGCGTAGTTTTGTTTTTAGTTAAGCTCTTTTTTTTACGCACATAATCTTTTGCCTTGTTACATAAGTTGGTCTGGGTGATATAGGTAACAATTTGACCAGAAATTAATACTTTTTAAGTTCTATTTTTTAGTTCTACTGGCCTCAGTGGTGTTTAATGATGCTGTTAGTTTGCTGAGGCTTAATTGCACTGAGGGATTTAACTGAAGCTTCATTGCACAATTAGGTAACATGGTACAAAGCAATACAGTCAAGTAGCAAACTGTTCAAGGCAAGTAATTATGTCTTCTGTCAGTTTATTTAACATGAGGCTAGGAGATTCACTACTGTTCTGATGTAAGTGTTTAAATGCACTTTCTTTATATTATGTTGTTATCGTCCTTTTTTTTCCCTTTGTCTTCATGGAGGTCACCCAGAATGTAAATTAAAGCAAAAAGAAAAAGCAAGCAAATGAGGGAAAATATATTCTCAGTTTGTCAGGATCTATATTAATTGTTATCTTTAAAATATGGACTTGCAAGATTCTAGTAGTTCTGCATTGATCATGACAGGTGTTTTCATAGTATGTACTTTTTTTTTGTTAAGATTTTAATAAAGAAATTTGCAAATTGGTTCAAAGCGCTACATGGTAAAATTCACATATCTTAGAAGAACTTGGGATATTTTAAATTGAAAAGGATGACAGTGTATTTGCACAACAGATTTAATCTATCCAGTTATAAGGACCTTGGTTTACATGTATTGTCAAACGAAAGATATGCATTGGCTGAAATTGGCGGTCTTGATAACAAAGGTGTCTTGTATGAAATTCATCGACGGTGTTGCAGATGACCACACAATTTGTTATGAACCATAAATCAATCGCCTCTGCTGGTAGAAGTATTGTTATTGCAATCGAAACAAGCCAACATTCCACAAACTGGTAAAGGACCGGGCTTATCATCTTGCTCCTTTGGATCCATGGTTGGGATGTAGGATCCATCCATTGCTGCTTTTATGCATCGGTCGCACTCTTCACGAAAGATCTTGTATGCATCATTCACATAATGAGCAGCCTTAGCAACAGTCATTCCCTCTCCTAGCTTGTCGGGGTCCTTTGTGCAATCGCCATTTAGCACAAGTACCATCTGCACCAGCTCTCTCTGAAAATCTAATATCTTTGCCTCCTCATTTGCACCAGTTTCCCACAGCTTCTTTGCATTTGGTAGTCTCTATAGTCTCATTCACACCTGTTTCCCGCAGCTTTTTCCCGACATGTCGGTTTGTTCCCTCTCTGGCGTCTCCGCCTCTTGTGCAAAACCATTCATGGGGGGTTTTGTTACATCATGTGGAGTTATTGGAGTTTGACCGTCTATGTACTGTACATCGTAGACCTGCATGAATTTAATATTACAAAGTTAGATAAATCTTTGTTCTCTGGCAGATTCAGTTTTTGGTGGGCTGATTTCATCTGGTATTTATTCAACTTGTTCCACATTTGGATATGGTCATAGCTATTTTTGCATCGAGAGTTGAATATAACATTGATTTTGTCTTAATAATGTAAACATGAAATTTTGACAAATATAACCATAACAGTTTTGGATATTTCAATGCAAACATGGATTATAACACTTGTTCCACAGTAAAAGTACATTATTCCAATTAACAAAACCGCTGTTAGAGAAGAGCTGAAGGAATTTCAAGGACAAAAAAACTTCATATTGTTCAGAAAGAAAATTTCCAATAGACACCATTTACTAATCAAACTTTCAATATTTTTCAAAAATTATCACATTAAGTTATTAATACAGATCGTTCAGCTTAGAATAAATCAAAATGTACAGTAATTGATGCAAAAATTGATATGAAATTCAACGAACCTGCTCATAGATTGCTTCTTGTATGGAGTGCCCCGGATCTGGGTCAACATACTCTGCTTCGTTCTTAAAATATATGGTTTTGGATGATGGATCAGAGGTAGATACCGGATTCGACTCCTCGCCTGTGACACCATCAATCTCTTGATTTTGCGCTTTCATCCAGCCGAGCATGTGGTCAAACGACCGGTTCTCTTGAATCAACACGACCACAGTTTTTATGTTTTTCCGCCATTGTTTTGCTTTGGTTTTGCAAGGGTATAGTGTTTAGAAGTGGTTAATGAAGAACATATATTTAATGCGATACATTAGGAGATTGAGAACTAGTTGGGGCCAGGTTAATTATTTATGCAGGATAGGACTAGATACTATTGGAGGTCAAGGTTGGTGCTTAGATAATAGTTTTGGTAGTGATTAAAAATTAGATCTGAGAATAATGTAATAAGATTTAAGAAACTTTAGATTTGTAAGGCAGCATTTAAATTATCAAAAAAAAAATCCTCTAATTAGACATATGAAATTGATAAACTAACTCTTTAATTAATAAATTCTAAGGGTGTGCTCCAGAAGGAGTAAACCTAGGCTAAGGAAAGGAAAGAGAAGCTCAATATCTTGCTCCCATTGTAATTTCTGGGTGAACCAAAGGAAACGGAAGGAAATCAAGTTTTCTTAGAACCTCATTTGAAGACAATGATGGTTACCCTCAAAATCGAGGTGTAACAAAGAAACCCAGCCATCAACTTTTTTATACCGAAAATGACCTTGTCTTTTAACCCGAAAATTTTAGTCCCAATTCAAATTAGAAGGGTAATATTGTCTTTCTATGAATTAAAAAGAAGGTTACTACCATTAACCTTATACATGCATTTCAAACTCTGGAGCAAGTTATCTTCATTTTCATACACTTCCTTCCTCTTCCTTTCCTTAGCCCAGGATCCCTTCTTCTGGAGCAGACCCTAAAATTATATTGGCATTTCATTGCAATTTTCTGAACTAAAATCTCATAATAATTCTTTTTAAATTTCACTTTTAAACACTTTCTTTCAAAAAAAATATATCTACACACGCTATTTGCATATTGTACCAAATATGCATAACCAATAACATATTTATTTTTTTGTTTGTTTCTATAATGAAACAGGCAATCACAATCGATTTCTTCTTTTAAAAAAAAAAAGAAAAAGAAAAAGAAAAAAACTGTTTGTTCAAAATCACATTTTAAAAATATTGCTTTATTTTACTTGCACCGAAAAATATGCCGCCTCTGGTATGTAAAATGAAAATATCTATTGGTTAATTCTAAAAATATTAAAATCGTGGTCGGCAGGATTCGAACCTGCGCGGGCAGAGCCCACATGATTTCTAGTCATGCCCGATAACCACTCCGGCACGACCACCTGGATGCATATATTTTCACGCAATATAATACTAATAGTTACTTAATTATCTACAGTTGGGCATGACATACTTTTTGCCTCCAGAAATGATTAATGTCCCCCTCCCCAAAAATGAAAAAGAAACTTCAGCTTGTTCCACTTGTTGATTTCTTCGTCCTAATGTGATAGATATAATTTTGTATACGATAGGCATAGAGTTACTGCACCGTTTAATTTAAATTTGTCGAACACAGTTTTGAGTTTTTAGATTTATTTCAGTAAAGTAGTAAATTTATTAATTATGAGAAAACTCAAAAGCCACCAAGGAGTCAAGGACACGTGCAATAGGTCGTACTCTTCGATGCAGACACAATGTTGCATTTTTTGTACTTAACAGTTTACATAATTATAGTCAAGCAAATGCTATTCTTAACCAATTTATATTATTGTGTTTAAAAAAATAATTAATGGTGAAATAAATATTTCATCTGTTCTGTGTAATATAGCATAGAAAGAATCAATGGCACACTTTTTTTTTTTTTTTTTTTTTTTTTGTCTTTTCCCCGTTCATATCTCTATTTATAACTAGATATAATAGAATGATACTTTGTATATAATAGTGACAAATATAATATTTGATATTTGGGCTATTAGTAATTGCCAAACTAATGGTGAATATCAGTCCATAATCAGAATTGCATGTGCTCTTGTGCACACCGGTACAGTACACGGTACACCCCCCCCCCCCCCCCCCCAAGACTGTAATATTAAAGAGCTAACATTAAAAATACAAGTCAGAACAGAAAACGGCATGTAGGGAGTATATAACAACATATTACTAAAATACAGCTTGAAAGGAAACAATGCCATTTTGGAATTTGGAGCAGATCTAACTAAGTGTTTTTCTAAATCAACTTGTGTAAGGGAGGCCAAACTCAGTGAAATCCAATAAGCTCTCTAGCTTAAAAGCAGTGGGTTAACAAGATTTATGAAGTCTGTGCATCACAATTTGGAATGCTTGATCTAATTTAATAAATCAATAGCCTTCCATGAAGTGACAATCAAATAAAAGAATACAAAGTTCTTAACACAAGAGAATAATGACCATAAATGCACTACAAAAACTAATCAAATGCAATTACATCATCCCTAATCCAATGACCACTCCTAAGACAAAAGATGCCACCAAATCTGCGACTCTTCTTACCGCCATAGATTTCTCTGCGGCAGAGCCTCGTGCAGCTAACGCCTTTGTTGGTGCGGTGGCATTAGCCGGGAGAGGCCGTACCACTATAGAGACCTTCATACTGCCGAAGCAAAACCCATCGCAGATGAAATAATACATCTGTGGTTTGTTTAGCGGTATGAAGTCTTTCCCCGAAGTCCAGTTACCGGCATATCCATCCATCGTGCAGTTGTCATAGCCCGTTTTGTTCACCTCAAATACATTGTAAGTGTGTTTTTGGTACCTGAATGCTGTGGATACAGGGGATAGTTAGAAATATAATGGAGGAGTTTATTTATTTTTTCTATATAGAAATGCATAATATAAAAACTTAGTATTCCGAGTAATATGACATTATTTGAAAATGTGCTTGTGTCAAAATAAATCAATTTTAGTATATACACATAGTTTCAAGAAGAAACAGAAAATTTAGTGGACATGGCAAGGACATTTCCGCATTTTGAAAGATAATAAACTTTTAAAGGCCTTTCATGCAAAATTCGGGTGATAAAGAGAGAATACATACAGATCAGATCTCCGACGAGGAAGGTCTGATTGTGGGACCAGGAGGAGTAGTTGATGTTAGGGTTCCAGCCGAGATCGCCGCCGACGATGTGGTCCGTGGCGGCGGAGGGGTCGGCTCGCCAAGCTAAGAAGAGGAGAAGGAGAAGAAGCTTGGCACTTGTACAGTGTGAATAGATCGCCATTGTTGGAGCAGAGTGGCCGAGTGGGAGTGAGAGTGGCCACTGATGGATAGGTCATAGTGATATGTCACGGTGTCAGAGTGAGAAGCGTGCAATGACTAGATTACCCTCCATCAATGTAAAAAAGTTGGCATGAGCTGTCAATTGTCATGGTCCAAGCAGCTGCACGCTGACAGTCTTTGGTTAGGAGTTAGGACCAAGCCCTTAAAGCGCCTGGGGCATGGAGTCATGGACCCGATCCTGTGTAGCGCAGCATAGGTGCAGCGCACCATCTCAGTCTTCCGATCAGGACGGTTAAATTTTTTCGGACCTTACAATCTGGTATATTTCACGGACCACTCATGATAGATCGGACAGTTAGGATGGTGCGCTGCACCTGTGCCGCACGGCACATGATCTCGATTCCCTGGGGCATGGGGCCGTTGGTAAATATTCGTAAAATTACGTATATATAATGTATCATGTCGTAAATTTTGTAATCCCTACAAAAACATTGAGGGTGTAAAAATTTTCACTGGAGTATCTAATTTTTTATATAAAATCTGATATAACATCTAGATCATTGATTTTTATAGTTTTAATATTAATATGATATAGATATTAATTTTAAATTAAAGCCTAAAATTTAGGTTTAAAATAGAAAAATAATAAATAATATATATTGTAGATTCGGTTACTTCTTTATTGAAACATAATTAAAAAAAAAAATTTAATATTTAGTATAAAATATTGAACATTGGTTGGATTTCTTTCTTTTTGCACACATTACGAGAGTACGTTTCTTGATACGAATATACGATGACAAGAAGTCAAGAATACATATTGAGAAAATTAAAAATGCGTTGATGTCTTTAATGCCCAATAATGTTACGTTTTCAGAATGACACTCTTCTTCGTTCTTACGTACAGGTACAGCGTACCTTATTGGATTGACTTGCATATTTGCATTTTGTCTGTCGTTCTAATTAATTTAAATTATGTAAATTTCGATTTTGATCTAAGTCTTTCGATCCGATTTTCAATAAAATTCTTCAATAAAAATCATACCATGGAAGAAAAGTCGAATCTCATTTATAGTGAACTCGGATAGTGCGCATTAGGTTAGTAATGGTACATCTATTTAAGTTTAACTAAAATAATGATTATTATCTGGATTTATTATAAACCAGAAAAGTTATTCTTGGACAAATAAAGAAATAAAATAATGTTAGACAATAAAGATATGTTGTTCAATCTACCTGCGATATATTTTGTGTTTCGTCTAGCAATCGACATCCAACCACAGATCAAATTGATCGAAATGACATAAACATATGTTTACATATTAGCTCTAGCGTATAACTCTTAGATTCGTGCGTTTATAAGGACCAGCATAAGATACCCTCATATGTGGTGGGCAAATAAAGAAACAAAATAATTTTTAATAATAAAAATATGTTGCTCAATTTATTAGCATTACAAATAGATATGTTATTCAATTTGTTTCTTTATTAGACGAAAAACCAAAATATATTGTTGTTTCGTCTGACGATTGGTATCCAACCACAGATCAACTCGATCGAACTTCAAAATATAGAGATGAATCAACAATTCAATATATAAGTAAGATGATCTAATTCTAATTTGATTTATTTGCGAATTGAATTAAGTCAATTTAAGCATATAAAAATTAATAATTATTTATCTTTCATAAAAGTATTAATATTTTGTATTAATTGATAAAAAATGTAAAATTGTTATAATAATGCATAATATTAACTTTAGAATTTTAGATCCTCTAAATTTAGTACTGAATTATTTCGTATTAATATCGAAAAAGTTAAGCTAAATTCTTTAGACATCAGAGTTCAAACTTTAACTCTTTTCGTTTTTTTTTTTTTTTAAAAAAAACACTTTTCATTTCAAGTAACCAACGAATAAAAAAAAATTTGAATATAACCCCTACGATCTTCTTCAACTGGATATAAACCCCTTCAATCATTAAAACTGGATATAACCATATCCATTTGGATATAACCTCTTCTAACTCATTTTAATCTTATTTAATTAAAAAATGACAGCAAAATAATTTTATAACCAAATTATCCTCACTCCAACAACGTTTCACCTCCTTTCTTTGTTTCTTTATGATATTGATGATATCAAATTCTTTCTAAATTGCTATTCGTCTTCCTCTTCATCTGCCAATGCAATAATTTACTAGCATGCATGTATTATATTTCCATTACTTAATATCGATTTTACCAGGTCAATTTTTGTTTTTAGAGGAAAAAAATTCTCAATGTCCATTACCATTTCCATTGTTATCGTAATATCTCCCCATGGCCCAAATTAATGCAAAGCTGCCTGTTTTTAATAAAAAATCATTCATAATTCTCAATTTACAAAAGGCAAGTAAAGTATATATATCAACTCCAAATAAAAATTTTGAGATGATATCATCAATTTCGGAATCCAAATTGATATAAAGCGCCCCTTAATCACACTTTTGGATCAAATCATACCAGCACCAGCCCGCGTATAAGAATTCGACAAACAAGCACTACAAAGGTGCTGTAAAGCCCCAATCAACACATGTTCCAAGTTTCCTTCGACCAGGCATCAGCAACTTAAACTTTAGTTTACTGATTTCATTAGTTATAGAAGGGAAAAAGATCTTCACCCGCCCTTTTCGCTCGTAACATCATCTTCGATTTTTATTGAGGTTATTCACGAATATCTTTCAAGAGAAACTACTTGTTGAATAAGCAAAGATGACAAAAAAGTCGCCATTTAATTTCCTATTCTCCATTTTTATTCGGTAGAGAAAGAAAGAGAGTGGCAATTTAGAAAGGAAGACGAAACACTTATTGAAGGGGTAATTTGGTCATATAATTATGCTGCTCATTTTTTTCTAATTAGAAAATATTAAAATTAGTGAAAAGGGGTTATATTCAAAATGAATACGATTAGAGGGGTTATATCCAGTTTTAATGATTGTAGGGGTTATATCCAGTTGAAGAAGATCGTAGGGGTCATATCCAATTTTCCCTAAAAAAATTAGCTTAATTTTCCATGGCGGACTGTTTACTCTTTTAAGTCCAAATGAGTTAAAAAAGTTTTTGTTATTTCTTTCCTTATTGTATTTTACTTTTTTAGTTTCTAGCTTCTGGTAGTTGTTTTTGTAGTTTTTCGTTTTGCCAGATAAGTCGGGGATGATTTTTCACTTTGTAACTGTTGTTCTCTGGTAGCCTTTAAGAAATCCAAATCTAGTGGCGCGCGACACAGCGTGTAGCGCGCCACAGACCGTCCGATCAGATCTGGATGGATGAGGGAGCCCCGTGCATGTAACCAGATTGGTAAGCCCGAAAAAGATGAACCGTCGAGATCTGATCGGACGGTCCGTGTCGCGCGCCACAGGATTCGGATTGGCCTTTCAAGGCTGGCCGTTTTTTTATTAGAAGCCTACGGGCACTTGAAAACTTTCAAAAAAAAAAAAAAAAGTTAAATAAGTTTTTCAATGGAAAAATAATTCCATCTACTCCGCGTTTACTCATTTGGACTTGGAGTCGACAGTCGACAGTCCGCCATGGCACGAACACGCGCGTACACGAATCCGCCGTTAATGGAGGGTTCCCAAGCGAACCATAACCAAACGAGCTCGAAGTCGTCGCGTGCAGACTCCCCATCCGTCAAGCTCGCTCTCGCCATGGCACTCGTGCGATCCAATCACAATCACCTCCCTCGACCCCTCAATGTGCTAGCCCCTGCGGCTTCCTCCGACCAAATCCGCCACTGGAAGCATAAGGTCGCTTTCTTCTTCTTTTCTCTGTGTGTGTGTGTGTGTGTGTGTGATATTCGTTGATATTGCGCCTACGAAACAGGTCGATGATCGATCAAAATCAAAAACTCATGTTCACTGCTTAACAAGGATCGTTATTTTTTGTGTGAATAAATAGTTTACTCTTTTTGCCTCTGGAGAAAAACTGGAAACCAGGAATACCACGGGTACACTTGTCGAACAATAATTTTTCTCATATATACCCATAAATCCTGATAAATAACCAAAATTGCTATCTGGAGGATTTTGGATCCCCCCCCCCCCCCCCCAATTTCCAGAAGACTATAGGGAAATATCCCAAATATCACCCAATGGAAGTAGCTCTGTTCAGTTTCTCAAATTTGGAATGGAACTTATCTTTTAGTTGGGTTTGCATGAAATTTCATGGTTATGTTGTATCAGTCCACCCCCCCAATTGTTAGGAATAGTCAAACTTATCTTTTAGTCGACTGCTGAATCCCTCTCTCTCTTTCTCTCTCTCACCAATGTGCATTTTCTCAGGCAAAGGAGAGGAAGAGGGAGATTGTGCGACTGAGGGAGGAGATCAAACTGCTGCAAGGTTTCTCTCTCTTTCTTTCCTTTAAAATTCAGAAACATGAATGCCAGTGGTTTGCTACTTAAAATCTTCTTACAGAAACCGTACAATGCATAAATTTATTTTCTGATAAATTACACCAATCATCTGATGTTCTCCATTTTACCTGCAAAAATATAAATTTAGGACCCAATGGAAGTCCTAATGAACCAGTAATGCATAATGCCACAGTACCTATCAAATTTCCTACATTTGTCCTTTTCTGTATTAATGGGTTTGTATTTTTATTAGATGGACTTGGGTGTGAGTCAGAGCCACCTATTGCATCGTGTCGCTGCCACTTCTTTGAAGGTTGTGGGGAGGTTGGCTCGCATGTCATAGATGGAACTGGAGATGAACATGAACATTGGATAGACAATGTTCTAAGGAGGCGCTTCATTAGATTAGGCATGATCTCCCTTTAACCAGTTTTACTACAGAGAATTTATGCATTATCTACATCCCTGACTGCTAAAACAATGTGAAACCTTCTGTTATATAAAGATATAGTTCAATGATGAAGTGGTCCTATTACATTTGATAGACAATATGTTAAGGAGGAACTTCATTAGATTAGGAATGAGCTCTCTTTAACCACTTTTTAATTGCTGAATGAATTTATGCATCATCTATATCCCTGCGTGCTAAAATATTGGGTAAACATCTGATGGATTAAAGAGTTAGTTCAATGTTGAAATGTTCTTTTTTGTTGACACTTATCAATTTTGGATTTTAGTTCGCTGGAAAGAGAGGAGCAGAAGGGTTGAAAGGCCAATTGAGAGAAAAAGTTTCATGGGTAAGCACTAAAAAAATGTGAAAAAGTTTCAGCTAAATTATTACTTGTTGCTTTTCTTTGTGTTATCTTTTTTTTTTTGCATTTTATAATATATATGAGGTTAAATCAGGTTCAATTGATGCTTATTGAAGCTATTATATGTTAGTCGATGTTTAAGAGGATCCTTTTGGTACTTTGTTTATAAGGTGTGCCTGTGATTTCTATGCACACATGACACATATATTTCCCTGTTGTTAATTCCATATGTTTACTTGTTCAGAATTTGAATCTGAAGATGAAATAGGGCGACTTAGTGTCTCAATTGATTTCCTGGTGGAGCTATCAGATAATGTCTTAGCAAAGGTGATACTTTGATGTACAAAATTATAAATGAAGTTCTACATTGATCATTTTCTATCTTTGGTTTTGATAGTGTATTGTTGTTTGCTAGGGAGAAGTTGATTCATCCTTCTCCACATTCTCACACCAAGCTATTGATTGCATATTAGGTAAGGGAAATGTTGTGATTTCATTTGGTATGCAGTTTTGCATCATCGTTGTCCTCCACTTGTATATAAAAACTATTAAAAGCATTGTACACCTAATCATTTATTGTCATGCTGTATCTGACTCCAATGTCAGTCTGATCTGTACCTGGCATACTAGACACGTACAAGTTCTGGCTTTAGTCCTTTTCATCTTTTTTCATGCTTTGTAAAGATATCTTCTTAAGACTTAAGTTTTGTTTGAGGCTTCAATAGTGAAAAACAAACAAAGTACCATACCAAGTCAAACTGGTATCCTTAAATTGGCACCACAGAGTGCGGATATGTAAATTAGCTTTTAGATATTGTTTATAAAAACTTCTTCTTTTTTTATTTTTTCTATACAAGCCTCATTGAAGAATGTACTTGTATCGAGACAACAAAGAGAGCCTCTTGAAGAGATAACTAATGGGCTGATAATGCGCATGATTAAGAGAATGTGTACTGTCTCTCAAAGTAATTGCCAGGTAGATTCAGGTATGAATTACGTTGCTGTTTACATCATCTCATGCTGGTACAGTTTTTCCAATAGTAAATAAAGCCAAAGTTTATCCTTATTAAGTGATTAGTGAGGTTAGCTTTTTCAACTTCTTTACCCTCTGTGTATTGTAGTCATAATAACCTACATGAACCTAAAGCAAAAATGGCCTGCAACTGCAAAGCATAAGTGAACTGTTGAGAGGTTGTGGAGTTCTTTTGTGGCAATCAAAGATTCACCAAGACCTAATTAGGCAATATTTCCCACTGAGAGTTTGTCAGCACAAAAGCATTTGTCATGTGAGGCTTAATTCAAGCTTGATTGACTCTTTCAGTGGATCTATGTAACTCTTTAGGTGAACTGTTGAGACTTTGTCAACAATGTATGTACATATGTTCATTTTTACTTTTATTTTATTTGGAACTGTGAAATATGTTTATAAAATCTGAAAATTCAGGATCCAGGATAGACATTGAATTGGATCCCCAATTCTGTGTCCAGCACATAATACGAAAGCTTGGAAAAGAAGATTTTGTTGGTCAACGAATGATGCTCTCTCTCTCTCAAAAGATCACTATTGTGGCAGAAAATTTGCTTCTACTTGACCCTTTTCATGATAATTTCCCAAATTTGCATGCTTCCATGTTTCTATTGTAAGCTTTCTGTTTCATTTGTATTTAAATCTTTATCTTCTTTTTTGGGTCAACTTTATGTGTTCCCATGAAAGTTGTCAAATTTTCTGTACTCATTGGACATTGGGTATGGAGGGTTTGAAGGGGGAGTTGGTGTTGGGGGTAATATGGGATACGCCTTCAGGAATTTAGAGAGGTGGGCTTGCTTAATTCATTGTATCCAGTTACATGGATCTAGTTAATTACTGCTGTTATTGCAAGTTGATATGGTTAATTTCTTGATCTGACAGGATTCAGCTAATTGAATTCATGATAGCCGACTACATCACCACATGGTTAAATCTGGAGCAATTTGACAAGAGTTAGTGCCCCCTCTGTTCCTATGTGTATAAACTAATTTTGTCTAATTTAGGTAAAAGGGCATAGATGTGGTTTGATGGTGGAAAAATTAGGTTAGAAGCCATTCTTCATGACCTAAATTGATCCTAAATAGCACACTTGGGGCTCAATGCCTTGTTTGGGGATACTGTTAGCTTATCAGTATGGTACCATGCCATCCTAATTGCAGATCTTCTAATAAACTAAATGCATTTGTAGAATTATTTGAGGAATGGGTGCGATCAATCCTAAAAGCACGCAAGGATTTGGAAATCCTAGAGAATATGAATGGCCTTTACATACTCTACATGGATCGTGTTGTGGCATTGCTTGCCAAGGAGGTGGGACCAGCTGTTCACCAGGGGAAGCTCGATCCACAAGTCTTTTCAAAACTTCTGTCTTGATGTTTCCTTTTTGTTTTCATTAGTTTTGATACTCTACAGGTATAGTGCTCCATTTATCATACGTAATATAGTTTATTTTTACCTTCGATCTAGCTGTAGGTATCATTTTTTTTTTCCCAAATTCATACCATTTGGATAACGTTAGGAATTAGGAAACCAACTTTCCCATTGTAAATATTTTGTGTTAAACCCCTAAATTGTGTTACATGAAGAGAGAAGACCCCTCATTCAGTTTTTTTTTTTTTTTCTGGCTAAATTTGTAACGTGAGATTTTTGCTCCATTTATCGTACCTAATTTACTTTATTTTAACCTTCGATCTAGCTGTAGGTAACATTTTGTTTTCCCAAATTCAGACCATTTTGGATAACGTTAGGAATTATGAAACCAACTTTTTCCATTGTAAATATTTTGTGTTAAACCCCTAAATTGTGTTACATGAAGAGAGAAGACCCCTCATTCAGTTGTATTCTTTTTTTTTTGGCTAAAATTGTAATGTGAGATTTTTCTTTGTCAAATCGTGTATGCTCATCAAGGCAAGCCATGTGATTTTTTATTAAAATTTTACCTTTTCCCGCTGTAGTCGCTAATTTATTGATTCGCTTTTTTTATTTCATACATATTTGGGCAATTCGCCTCTCAACCTTAAAGAAAGGTGGGCTCATCTCTCTCGGGGCTAATTTATGTGTTGCAAGATTACTTCATTGCAACAATAATTTTTGAGTAGATTGGCCGCGACTGTATAAGTACAAATAACAAGTTGATTGGGAATGTTGCTCCTCCAGGCAATTTGAAGGTGAAAAATGACGGTTTAGATCTGTTTCTGTCAAATGTTAGAGCAAATTGATTACATAGTTTTTAAATAAGACAAAAATTATAGGTCAGGTGCATTTTTTTTTTTTTTTTTGTGTCGATACTCGATAGCTTTTGGTAGAAGCTACAGGTCAGGCGCATTTGTTATGGCCAAAATGTTATAATATAACTTGCTGTAATATCTTCGTAGCTGCAACTTTAGCGCACCAACTATAATATACATCAGAAATTAATATGTCATGGCATGGCTCCAATTCACCCCATAAATTAATGTCATGACAATCACGAAAATAAATTCGGTGATCCAAAATAAAATATGACACCAGTTTAATAACTTACTGATTTAAAATATTAAGTACCATAATATAAAGAGCGACTAACATCAATAATTTGAACTTGAAAGAACAAATAAAATGGAGAAAAACAATGCCACAATATAATTTTTCAATCCAAGAAAAATGAAATTGGCAAATTAATTTGATGGGGAAAAAAAAAAGAAAAGTTTAACTTGAAATTAGCCTTATCTAAATTGGAAATTTTTGGGTAAGATTTGGGGAAGCAAGGAAAACAGAAAGAGACATATTTAATTGTCATTCATGCCATACGAAGGAAAAAAATTGAAATAAAGATGCCAAAAACTTTTGAGATATTGCATTAAGTTCGGACGGATCAATTCAAAACGAATTTTCATCATTAAAATCAAAATCCAGATCGGTATCCAATTTAACCATCAAAACCTGCATTAAGGAAATTTCGTCCCATCTCGAGTAGCTGTGATTTGTCAACACAATTGTGGGTTAAAGAACCCAAAAAAATTGTCAAGAGAATAGTTATAATCTAATATTTTACATAATAGTGAGATATTCAACCATTGACATTATTATTATTTTTTTGTTTTAATAAGAGATGTGTACAAATCAAATACAATAAATCTTGAACCTTGATTCAGCATAAATTATTCCCGTGCATTTGTTTTCGCAAATATTTATCTTTTTGTAACAATTACTCTAAATTTTGTAACTTAACGTAGAATAAAAACAACACCTTGATTTTGTCATTTTTAAATTCAGGTGGTAAAACCTAAACAAAATGCATTCACAAATTCTGACTAGCTTAACTCAGTGAAAAGAAACTATAATCTGTATGATCCCAAAATACGAAAAATCAATTTTCATTTACTTTCGGTATCTTTTGGAAGAAGGATCATTAAGGCATTGTCCGATCAAGCTATGACTTGACCGACACTTGAAAATTCCGACCGTTGCAAACTTCTTAAGAGATGTCGCCACGTGTCGTCATGCCCTAGATCCAACGATTACAAATGCACTCTTAGCGTCCAGTTTTAAAACAAACGGAGAGCTGCTTTTCTTTCTCCCACAACACAAGACCCTTGTATCTATTTCTCTATAATTTAAATAAACACTTCATTTTTCATTCTCTTCCAAGAACCCAAGAGAGAGAAAGAGAGGAAAAGAGAGACACACGGAGATTAGGGTTTTTCTATCGTTTACTTCATCGATTGAAAGAAGAACCAATGGCTTCAAGAGGTCAGAACGTCGTTTCTCAGAATCATAGAGGTACCAATTCGTTGAAATTATTTCTTTCCTTTTTGTAGTTTTTTAGGAGTTGTTGATGATTACTTCTTTCATGAAGCGATTGAAAAAACCCAGATTGTATTATTGTGAAATCTGAAACATTCTTTTTTGCTTTTGTTCTCTTCAATCGTTCTTTAATGGGTGATTACTTCTTTCATGAAGAAATTTTTCTCTGGTTTCTGTTTAAAATGAATTCTCAAATCCTCTCGGGGTTTAATGGCACCGTTCTTTGTGTCTGATTTTGAAACTTTTGACAAGAATCAATGGTTTTTCCAAACCAATCGTAAATAACTTTTTCTGTTTTTTCCTTTATGGTTCGTGGGATAAGTCTGTGAAGTTACAGAAATAAATATAAGAAGAAGAACTTCTTCCTCTTAGTAAAAGAAATTAGGTTGTTTTAACTATTTGTAATATTCACATCACAATCTGTAATTTGATAGAGTTAACTAAGGGATTTAGTACAATTTCATTCTTGTCAAGTTTCTTCTATCAAACAGTCTGGTTTTCATATGTGAGAAAGATTAAATTCAGAAGTAATTTTGCGCTTCACATTAAAATTAGTGAAATCTGTATTGGATTTGTATATTTGAAAAATAATGAATCGTCTTCAAATTTACTTACAGATTAATGAGATTTTACCAAATCATTTTCTTATAGATTTGTCTCCCCTTTCTCTTGTCAGGTGGTGCTGTACGGGTACAGTCACTACTGCCAAAGCCGCAAGCAACTAGTAAGTATGGTGAAAGAAAGAGCCGGCCAGCACTTGACAACATTAGTAATTTAGTCCCTGCACCTCCAACTAATGATGGGTAATCTTTAGTCACTTTCCAGTTTTTTTTTTTTTTTTCCCAGAAAAAGCAATATTTATTATTTGATATCTTTTTGGGTTACTTCGCAACTAAAATTTTTCTTTTTGTTGAAACAGAAAACCCATAAACCGTCCTATAACAAGGTACTTATGTAATGATGTAGTTACTCTTTTTTATTACTCGATCTTCAATTCATCAAAACTTAATTTTTCGTTAAAATTAGGGGTTTTGGTGCCAAGCTTCTTGCAAATGCACAGACAGCAGCAGCAGTGCCTGGTAGTAAGGTACATTACACCCCTGCATCTCTATCAGGTGTCATCTTGTGATAATATGAGATATAACTTTTTTTTACTATAAGTTGGTCTTTACTGGTACTATATTTATTATACACCAACATGCATGCGTCTACATACATACCTGTTCAGCACCAATACCAGGCTTGTGGTCTGTTATGTTGACCAGCATATATTCTGATATGCAGTAGCATATGCAGTGCTTCCATGATTGGTCTAGTGCTGAATAGCTATTTATTTGCAAAAAAGAATAATTTCTCGAATCATTAATTTATTTTACAGAAATCAGGCTCTGACCAGGCAAAAGAGGTTAAAAAGCAGGTCAATCTGGGACCTGCCCCACGAAAGGCTACTTGTGTCACCAAACCTACAATCAAGAAAAAAGAGGTAACCTGGAGTGATGTTCCCTTTATGTAAAATTAAGTCACTATTCAAACACAAAAGTACCAAAGGGTTTGAGCTATTCTGGCAGAAACTGATGGCCAATCAGTAATCAGTAATGATAAACACCAGTTGAAACTAATTTTCTGATTGAACTTTTAAATCTTGCATTTGCAGAGTAATGACCAGGCAGTGCAGAAGCGGGTTGACCAGAGACCCATTGCAAAGAAAACCACCACTAACGTGGCTAAAGCACCAGCTCTGCAGAAGAAAGAAGGAAAAAAGGTGATGCAGAACAGTCGGTCAGATCCAAGTGTGGGAAAAGTGACCGTTCCCATGAAACCAATACGCAAGCCTGAATATTCTAGAAGAAGGGAGGTGCATACACTCACATCTGTACTCAGCACTCGTAGCAGGGTATGTACTTTTGCATTTAGGTAGTGATGGTGAAGGAATGGGAATGGAATCGTAAGGAATGGGAAGAGAAAGAATGAGCCTTGCTCCAGATTTTAGAAAGTGCAAATGGAGTTAAATTTTGTTACATTTCATTTAATATATAGAATTACAATCTTATCCTTATTTTTAATGAGCAATATAAGAAATTTTCAAAGGGTTCAAGGACAGTATAGGAAAAAAAGGTAAGTTTCTCCGTTTCCATAGCTTCTCCCCCAAAATCAGAGGAGAAAACTACTTTCACAACCATATTTTTTTGCAAAATTCCCTAGTCTATTAGTATTTGAAAAAGATTTCAACATTGTGGAAGGCATTAAAAATTTGATCCTACCATCAGTTATCCTTTTTTAACAATGCTATCTCTCTTCAGTTTTCAGAGGAGAATATTTTAAAGATGGGAACCATTCATACTTTAGTATGAGTGGCAAATGGTCCATAGTGATGTATTGTCCTGACTATTTAATAGTACCTTTAATTTTATTGGAACCTTAGAATGTAACAAATGCTGTTAAACCATTTTTCACATTATAAATAGTCATGTTGCTCATGAAATACCACTGGTGGAAGGCCTTTTTAATTTTTCAGCTACTTCGGGACCCTTTGGCAAAAAATGAACAAATTAGTCATCCGTTGTGCACATATCTTATACAGTTATCATTTTCCTTTTATTATTTTTTTCAATTTTTATCATGCTTTTCATATCATTACTCTTAAAATATTTTCTCAAATTTAGGTCAGCATGTTAATGATAAATTGATAATCGTCATGGTCAGTATTAGTGTTATTGTTATTGTTGTAAGTTGTAACTTTTAATTACTTTACCAATTACTATTGTTACTGTTGCTGTCAGTACTACCAAGTTATACTCAACATCATGACGGTTTGTGTTTTTTACTCACTAACACAGTGAGGCAGCTGTGCCAGTGAAAATTAACACAATACTCACTCATTAAAGTATTCTAAAATTTATATTTTCTCTGTATAATTCAAAGGTTGCATGTGGGATTAAAGAGAAAGCACGAAAGGAGGTGCAAATAGAGGATATTGACGCAGCCGATATCAACAACCAGCTTGCTGCAGTTGAATACATTGAAGCGATCTACAGTTACTACAAGCAAGTTGAGGTGTACTTTATCGTCCTTCCTTCTAATAGCATGGAATTTTTTATTTTTTTTATTTATTTTTTAAAAAGAGTAGCCTAACAGCTAGCATGTTTCAGTAAAAAACAAAACAAGGTTCCTTTTTGGCATAAGAAACTCTATCAATTTATGGAATTCACTGAACTTATTGTTCTAATTGTCCAGATTCCTCTTTTCTCTCTATGTTGTTAAATAATAGAAAATTTCTCATTTCTGGTACAGGATACATACAGGCCTAATGATTATGTGAGTCGTCAAACTGATGCAAACCCTAGGAGGAGAACTATTTTGATGGATTGGATTATTGAGGTTCACCACAGGTTCAAGCTGAGACCAGAAACCCTTTACTTGACTGTGTACATAATCGACCGGTACCTTTCTCTGGAAGAGAAGTTAGTACCAAAGACAGAGCTACAACTGGTTGGAATCTGTGCAATGCTTATTGCATCAAAATATGAGGAGATCTGGGCCCCGCAGGTAGGAACATATTGATATGCCCTTTACTACTTCATCAGTTTTGACCAGTAAATATAAAGGAGGATGGTGTGGATATCTGGCAAAAATGTGTTGGAATGTACAAAACATGTGTAGGCTTTTCACAATACCAAGTACTTACTTTCTTATTGCGGTTGTTGTTGTTCACTAAATGAGATATCACAAATTAATGAAGTTGATTCACTTCCATTCAACTGTTGGAATGTCCAATAACAACAAAGGCCCTGATACAAAGTTTACCAATCTCAATTTACAAGCAAGCAAGAAAATAAACAAAAAAAAAATAAATATAATAAGAAAATAAATAAAACCAAAGAGCTTCCTGTCTAAATTACAAACTTGCACTGTAAAAAATTTTGTGTACAATGATCCTATCTCCAGATCAGTCTGTAAATTTTTATTTGCATTTAATTTGTTTTTCTTTGCGCCAGGTGGATGACTTAATTGAGATATCAAATTATGCATATGAGAGAGCTGCTATATTGGAGAAGGAAAAGCAGGTACTGAATAAGCTCGACTGGTATCTCACGGTGCCGACTCTTTACATGTTTCTGGTTCGTTTCATAAAGGCAGCCCGAGCTGATAAAGAGGTCCGTTATAATTATCCCCTCAAGATTTCTTTTCATTCTCATATTTCTTTTCTCCATATGTATTGCATGAATAGTTTGTTAAGTCCTGTACTGGTCAACACATGTATGGATGTGGAGAACAACACAAAGTAGACCTCTGGTTTTGGTATGATTGGCTGCTTCTTTTAAAGTTTCCTTTTTCTGTCCTTGCCTGGTCTTTTTTGTGCTGAACTTAACAATGAAGGTTAAGTGGATAAACAACAGTAACTTGACAGACCAGATTGAGCCAAGCTGGAAATACTGGAAATTGAGAGTGACTTGGTCCAATTTATTAATGCAAAAAGTAACTTCACCATATCATTGTCCTACCAGCATTATACACAGTAGATGTGCCTGATGTTATATAGTAATAAATTCTTAAACAGATGGAGAACATGGTGTATTTTCTTGCTGAGCTGGGTTTGCTGGAGCATTCTTTAATAAAGTACAGCCCTTCTATGGTCGCAGCATCTTGTGTGTATGTGGCTCGTTGTACCCTTGGCAAATCTCCCATCTGGACTCCCACCCTTGTGCACCATACCCACTATGCGGCGCCTCAGCTCTGGTACATATTTTTCTCAGACATTTTGTAGTAATGAGTTTGAGTGTTTTTAATGTTACCTCGTAGTAGGACAGTACACAGTTTGATTTACCTGGCAAAAGCAGAGAAACATTATGAATATCTCTGCACTGGTTTGGAAATATCACATGCACCCATTCCCCATATTACTTGCAAACTGTTAACACCTTGTAATTATATTCAAGCAACAATAGCGTATTTAGCTTGTACAATATATTGCAGAAATAATTAAGATTTTTCTAACTTCAGGGTAAATATAAAATTACACTTTTTCTAGTGTCATATATGAAGTAACTTCAAATCAAATATACTGAAAGGAAATTGTGTGATTTATAACCCCAGAACTTGGAACTTACCAACCAAGCCAAGTGAAAAAGGTCATTTTGCAATTATAGATACCAAGCCTCAAGGGATGGATGGCTTCTAAGTAGTTACGTGTCATGTGTTTCAAGTCTTGACAGTCAAGAATACTCTCACCATTCAAATACTGATTTGGTAGTTCTTGGTAAAAACCAATATAAGTGAACATTTCAACAGTTATGTAGTTTGCAATTTATGTCAAATACTTGATTCCTTTTTTTTTTCCCTTTCAAATATGAGCAGTGAATGTGCTCAAATCCTGGTAAATGCTCGCTTGGCAGCCCCACATAGCAAGCTCATAGCAGTGCAAAACAAGTATTCTCATGAGGAATTTGGAAAGGTAGCCTTGTACCAGTCAGACGTTTCTCCTTCCAGCACTAGCACTGCCTTTGCTAGTTGTAGCAGTAGTTGTGGTAACTCCAGTTAGTATTGTTACCTTGGTGATTCAAGATTTATAGTGGTACAGAGAGATGTTGGCACAACTTATGTTGGGTGTTGGTCACATCTGATTTGTCTTGTTTTGTTGATTCTGCTACATAGCTTCTAACATCAAGCATATTATAGACCTCCGATATATATTATGTTTTCCTTTGCTTTGTATATACGAATTTCTTGGTTCTTCTGTTTTATATCGAGGAACAGCTACTTATTGTTTGGATCTTGTAACACTACGAATGCTGTAGAGTAACAGGTTGATTAAATAAAATTATTAAGGATGTAGATGTTTTTTTTTCTAAAAAAAAAAAAAGAAAAGAAAAAAGAAATCGATGATGCGGAGTTTAATTTAAGAAAGATTTGTCCTATTGAAGAAAAAAACACAGATGGCCGCATGTAAGCAGGCAATAGGCGCATGGGGTTTTTGTGAGTGATTATTTTCCCTTACAACTGCATATTCCTCGTTTCAATACCAATAATTGTACCTTGCTTTGTATATTCCTCGTTTCAATACCAAGAAAAGGTACACTGTTTTGCGCCCCACAACGCTTGAACATCTTAACTGTTTTGAGCTCTTTCCACGAGCCATGTATGGCAAATATAATGGTTTGTTAATTTTATCCCAGTAAGGTACAATTATTTTACAGGGCATATACACTGAATATTAAGAATGATCACCCACCACTCTCCTTCTCTCACACTAAAAAAATAAAAAATAAAAATAAATAAATAAAAGAGACTAGAGAAATAGAAAGAGAGACGATCACAGATTTGCAGTACTGACTATTCGACTATTCAAGAGTACTTTTGAATTTCTAACTTTACAAATCTAAATTTAGGATACCTCTCGTTAATTAAATAAAGATGATCTGGAACATTCTAATAGCCACCCACAAATGATCTCCTGTAAGTCTAAAAACAAATACACACATTATATTCTACAAAGAAGAACAGCAGAGAAACAAGCACCAGCCAAATATTTAGCCCCATTTTGTCCCCATCTTTAGTCCAAATGATCAGCTGAAAAATCAGGCTCATCTGGCTTTTGTAACCTCACTATGGCGGTTGCGTCATCAGCCAAAAACCTTCTAGAAGCTGATGCTGCCAGCTTATGTATTTGTGCAGCCGCATCAGCAATTCCATTACCACCACTGTTACTAGACTCACCTCTCTCTGCCTCAGGCATATGACCAAAGTGTCCCTCTTCCTCTTCCTCATCCTCATCTTCAGGCCACCATGTGTATGTTTCCTCCCAGTGGCTGAGGCTCTCAGCCATTTTACGCCTTTTGTACTGGCGCCAGGCCGCCTGAATAAAGCAAGCAGCCCAGAGACGCCAGGTATGTGAGTAGAAACGAAAAGTGTGCTGAAGCTTTCTGCTGTGCAAACGCCTGAACTGATTCGCTACAAATTTCAGGTCTTCGGCTCGTAATGCAAATGCCTCGACCTAGGATAAGAGAGCATTAGTTAGTCATCTAAGCATAGAATAAATTCTGCTCCAATGGCTATGTTCATAGGCTCACAGCATTACCATATGACTGGGTTCTTAGAATTCTCCTCTTTTTTTTTCCCCTTCTCCTTTCCTTTTCATATGCCATGCAAAAATGGTACGGAAAAGCAAATTGAGAGCAGAAACTACATGACCAGAAAACATAGAGGAGTTTCATTAAAATTACTAATCTTATTTTACTTTAAACAGGGACTGTTAACATATTCTCTGATTATTTAATCACTATTCTTCCAGCAGCATAACTTGCATATCTTTGAAATTGCATATGTAATTATCAAATGCCGGCAAAAAAATTCGAACTTCCAACCAATTTTTTATTGTTCATAAAAATATTGTCAAGAATGCTTGAATGTAGTGGCATTCTGACCTCAGTGAGGGCTTTGACATCACGAGTAGAACTAGGAAAATTATCATGGGTCTTTGGCATGAGGGCCCAAGTAAGGAGCTCTTCCCCACAAAAATCCCCAGCATTAAGCCGAATAGAGTTGAAGAAGTTAGAGCGTCCCCCGTTGGTGGTGTTGCTTTCCAAGGTGCCACGTATAATGAATAGCATTTCGCTGACAGGATCCCCTTCTCTTGCCACATAGGTGCCTTCAGGGCATAGACAAGAGACGAGCCGTTCACATATTGCATCTAGCAGCTGCTCATCCATCTGTGAGAAGAACGGCACCTGAATTGCAAAGAACAGTACATGGCAAATTAAAAGCATATGTTACAACACAAGTTTTAAGATTTTAAAGGGCTAGGTTTAAGGGAATTGAGGTTATCAGAATTTTCAGGTCTGAGTTTTCTAATTTGTGAAGTTTAGGGAATTGAGGCCTGAAGTTCCTGGTGGGAGTTATTATACTAAATTCTATCCGATATACCAGAAACAGAATGAAAAGACATATTCAGATTCAAAGACTCTGGGTCAGAGGTGAGATCCTTTGACTAGAGAAATATCCCATATATAAAACAAAGCACCAAAGAATAAATCCAAAAATGGTTCCATACTATGAAGTTATCATTTCGAAAATTACAATACCAGTTGGTATCAGAAAATATCTGCTTAATGCCCGCAATTGCAATATCATTGGGAGAGAGACATAGAGAGAGTACATACACGTCTGACAAGATCAAGACAGAGGTGACGTTGCACATCACGGCGAATATCAGAAGGCAGAGCCTGTAAAATGGATTCCTCTTCCACCCCTCTGGTGGCAAACCACTTGACCTGCACAAAACGCCTGACACGTGTTTGCAGCGCTGGGGGCAGCTGGTGGTGGGCCATCCACTCCTCTGTGTCCCTCTGACGCAGCCTCCACTCCTCCTGCCTCTTGTTCATTGACTGGAGGTATGTCTATATACACACATGCAAAAATCCAAACAGGATAAACTTTGAGGCTAACTGCATAATGCGTGTGAAACTTCCGACTCAAAACAAGGTGGTAAGGTCTTGGAACTAATTTAGCGTTTTCCCAAACTATTGAGGTTAGTTAAGCTAAATTCAGATTAAATTGATGTTCAACTGGCAGAACTTAAAATTAACTGAGGAAAATTTCAGGTAAATGAAAATTTCCATGTCATATTTGACAACAACTTAAGGCAGCGTGTGTTAAATTCTGGCCAAATTGCACGAACAGTTGAGGGATAATTGAGCCTTAAGTTTAGTGATTGGTGAACAAATAAAAAATCATCCTATTGTATGCCAGAATTGAGGCCTTCCAGGAATACAACTGATTCAAGGCCATAAAAATAGGTTCTGTATTTTGATATTTTCTGAAAAATGAAGTACTAAAAGTAAATAATATTATTAAGTACCTGCATATTACCAATCAATTGTGCAAACAATACGAGACTGACAGCTCCAATTGCAATAGCAAATGTGTTTTCAGCAATAAATGTACTCGTCTGAAGAGGATTCCCACTCGAACTGAAAGATGGTAATCTTTTCTTAGAGAAAACTGTTGTCTACAAGTTAATCAATAACATAAAATTTACACATAATTCACACCGAGATATAAAATTCAAATGGAGGAACTATCAAGGAGAAGTACAATTTTTTCATGCAGTCAGTTATATATCATGGTAAGCTTTTCTTTAGAACTTGAAGTATGATAGCATTGCCAGATGCACTCCTAACAATTTGGCACATTAACATTCTCAATACGCCAATAAATATGCTCTCTGTGCTGCTGAAGTACAAATATGGTTGAATAAATAGATGTGTACCTCAATTGTTGTAGGCCCCAATATAGGCAATAGAAATATTTCTCATGGAATGTTGTTGAAGCAGCCTTAAATGACAAAGCATTCTTAAAAATCCCAAAATTAAAATTTATGTTATCATTTGAGGCATCACAGCTGTTGAACACACGAGTTGAGCTAGCCCATGTTGAAAAACTATCTGAGTTTTTTTTGGCATAATCACAATTTAGAAATCTCTCACATTCTGTATTGTTGGTTTCTTGTAAGCAACTTCTGTTCCAACATGTGATCTGTCTTTCCACTGTGAGTAGATAATATATCGCCCCAGTGATCTGCAACCAATATTATAATTGTAATAATGAAATAAAGATTTAAAGGATTAAACACACTATAAATCTGCAAACTCGAGGTATCATTCTTAAAGGCAAAGTCGTGTTCCCCTGTAAAGTGGGTATTCACAATAAGTCTGAAAACCCAACATTTTTTTTTAATTATAAGGGAAGAAAAATTGTTCACTCTTGTAGATAGAAATTGTAGCTTGGACATGCTTGCAGAAAAAAAAAATGCTGAAAGGGAATCTGAGATATTTTATATGTAAGGCATAATAGTTTGACACTACTAACTAACTCAGAGATGTATATTGGATCTCTTTTTTTATAAGAGCCGCTCATAATACATTAATACCAATCAATGCCTTAATTGAAATTGTGAGCATATAATGTTACTTTTTAAAAAAAATACCCCAACAAAAAGAACCAAAATGGGAGTTTAGTTATTTTACATGACTGGCTAGCATATAGTAAAGGAGATTGTATGCAGCTCCTCCCCATGCTGTCTTTGCTACAACACCGGCTGACTTTATGATTTTGTTGCTTAGAGGGACTATCAGATACATCCTAAATGCATATTGAAACACCAAGACCACACCAAATGTGGTGTTCCTGACATTGTAGTCTGATCCATTTATTGCTGGCATCACACCCCACAGTAGGATCTGCCCAAAGATCAGCAAGTAAACATCAACAGTAGTGGTAGTTGTACTAAATTAGTCAAAATAACAGTAATAGCTGTACCTTCTAATTTGTTCTTTTCTAGGAGTAGAGTGAACTCAACTAACAGCAGGTAGTAGTTGAAGTAATGAGTTAAAAATAGAGTGGGTGGAGATGAGAGTTAATTAAATGGACTAGGAATAATTGGGAAGCATCAAATTAATATTGATCTCAGTTCAAATTTCATCTGGCCAAAAAGCTCCTCAAGCTATCCTTTTTTAAGGATGTAGGATGAGGATTATTTATGATAAGGATATAGTCTCCATTGAACAATGGACACCCAAATGTACTGCATTATTAAATTAATGGTAGTATTTTGGTCCATGCACTATGGAATTAACAGTAGCATTTGACCACAATACCACATGTACCTGAGGAAGAGGCACAGCTGCTAATATGTCTCTGACAAAGTCTGATGACCTGATGTACTGCCTTCTTATCTCCTTTGGGTCAGTAACAAGCTCTCCCTTACCAAGCACCCTTGAATTAGGGCTGACATAAGCAGTGTTAAACTTCACCCCGATGTTCAGCATGTAAAATAAATCAGCCAGAGACCTCAGGACAGTTATAGTAATACTCAATTTCTCATCCTTCCTCACACATGAAGTATTATTATCTTTATTCACAACAAATAGAGGAATAAAATAGAAAAATGGGTCAATGAAGAGTGCAAAGAGACAGGAGACCAGAAAGACACGGTTCCAAACAAGAAAATTGTTGCTGCTAGGGTCTAAAACAAATTTTTGACCCCGGTTGTTGGATTCAACGAAAGCCTTGGTCTTGTCGACCCGGTTAACGCCAAGCCTATCTGGCCTTAGCATTTGTTCATCGGGAAAGATCCTATGTGTGTGAGAAAGAGAACACTATTTGTCAGGCAAAATAGTTCTGCTTAAAATAAAGGATTATAACACCAGTACTTGATGACCTGGTTGGTAGCAAACCACTACAGTACTGGTAGGCATGAGTATTAATTGCCCAAAAATAACTAAAATCCAGGATTAGCATGCTGGTGGCATGGTGTTGTTACATGCTGAAGTACACTTGACATGGCTAGTATACAACAGTACCCATGACAGGACTAAATTTCAGATTAATTCTATTTTTTGATGCGTTCAAACTGTAATTAGAGGTTTGCCACATTTAACAAATTTCCAATCGATTCACTTTCCAACACTGACCTCATCAGTAAGCAGCGAATCTGATTGCTTCAGAAACGAAACATAATACTTCTAATAAAGGTTAATTATAGGAAAATTCCTTTCTTCTATTCCCAAATTAAGTAAAGATGTATAAATTGGGAAGTACAAATCAACTAACCTGGCGTTGCGCCGTTGCATCTCCACCTCATCTTGAACCCTCGATGCAAACATCTCTCTCTCTCTCTCTCTCCTCTCCTTAAATCAAACCAACATGGAATGATTTGGAAAAGAATAGGAGAAACTTTCCACTTTGAGTCGTTAGTTTCTGGTCTAACGAAGCAGAGACTGGTGTGGTTCGGGTTCGGGTTCGTTTTGCGGCTTCAACGGGTCGGATTCGGATCCGAGCCGAGTGAGATCCGGAACAGAAGAGTTGACTTTCGATTAAACTAATTAGTAATTACTAATCTAAATATCTAATGCGGATCCTCACCCAATAAAGTTACAGCCGTTCCGGATGCGGATCTAGTTCTGATGAAAATTTCTTAAAGATGATTGAATATATTATATGCTTAAAATAAGTCAATATGTACATTTCTACAAATTAAAGCTGTTTATTTATTTATTTTTCTTAAGAAAGTCGACATTGAAAATAAATGTCAAGATGTTTCATTCGGCTAATTGTTAATCATTGTGCGGTTTATACAAGATTCAGTCCGAAATTAACAATTTCACTGTAGTCCATGTAATCAAGTCAGCACTTAATTATTTTTATACCGGAAAATAAATGCTCATTTCTAAATTTACACTCGAGTAAATAGGCACGTTTTATCCAAAAAAAGAAAAAAGAAAAAAAGAAATTGCAGAGATAATTTTGGACCGAAAATGAACATAATCTTCATCTTGGGCCTCTCAAAGAATTATTGTGGGCCAATAATACAATTCTACCATGATCTATATAACAGCAGAAATGAAAGCCCAATAAACAGATTTTTTGGGACCGGAATTTTCAAATCAATATATTGTTTGTTTGACCGACCTGACTCTCTATGACTGTATCTAGGGCTGAAAACGAAAGCCGTTTCAACCGTTATTTCGTTTAAGAATTAAAAGTTACATTTCAAAAATGAAACGATTAATGAAATAATAAAACGGTTTCGTCCATGTGTAAATCACGAAAATTTCGTCGATTTCAACGGTTCATGAAATTAGTGGTCAGTTTCGTCAACGAAACAATTAACGAAACACCATAGTTTCGTTATTGTTTCGTCCTTTTTGCAGCCCTAACTGTATCCTTTATTTATTCACGTTGCTTACTTAATTTATTAAACTTGTTTATTATTTATTATATATTTTTACTTTGGTTGTTTTATTTATTCAACTTATTTTTTTATCTATTTAGATTGTTAGTATTTTGTTTAACTTATTATATTGTTTGCTTTGGTTGTTTTATTTGTACAACTTATTTGTTATATCCGTTTATTTTAGTTTTTTTTTCATTGTTCAATATATTTGTTGCATTTTTTTTAATTTATTTGTTTTTTAATTCAAATTATTTAATGTATTTGTTCGCTTTGTTGATAATATTTGTTCAACGTGTTTATTATATAGGTTCACCTAATTTGTTGTATATGTTCGTGTGGATTGTTTTATCTATTTAACTTATTTTTTTGCACTATGTTCACTTTGTTTTCTGATCGGGTGTAATACCTAGTCAAAATTATCTGGTCTATCTTATTTGAATCTTATTGTAGTAAATTAGGATCGAATACAGGGACGGATCGAATATCTAAATCCTAAATTCTAAGTTATTAAGACTTTTTATGGAATTCGAGTTAAAACAAATGTTTGATTGAGAATAAAAATAAAGAACAAGTAAACTAAAATGCTGAAAGTAAATTCTTAATCTAAATTATCACTACTCTAAAGATTAATCACGCAATTCAATGTAAATTAGGGGTTCAGGTCAGCAAACTTCTTTTATGTAGCAGGTTCCAAACGGTCCGTTTGAACCACAACTGATTGGTTTACTTAGTAGAATTTATGTTAATTCATGTGCATAATCATGGCTTAACCCTATTTATCAGATACTAAACAATTTTACAGTTCTGATTCCTAAGGACAAGTCAATTCATCAATTAGAAAACCTTAAGTTTGATCATCACCATTGGCTTAAGTTTCCTAAATTCTATCTTTCAGACAAAGGATATCTCGCAACCATCGTTACGAGAAGGGTTCACCTATCGCTTACTCAATCCCGGTTTCATTCATCAATTACTTCCATCCTCAATTAGATCAATCACAAATTATGCCGAGATATAGATTATTGTTACCAAACTAGATAAGGCCTTAATCTAATCGGTTTAATCAATTCTACCTAAGCAATTCATGACATCTCATAACAAATAAAGACCAAAAGATAGAAATCACAAGAAATAACATAAACTCCAACTAAATAAATCAAATAGCAACTACATAAATTGGTTTACGACTATTGCCCCTAAAAACTACAAATTACCCTAACATAGTATCAGTCAACAACAACAAAACAAGGTTTCTTCGTAAACATAAAGAAATCAAAGAGAAATTTCAACCGAATTCAACTTGACTCCTCTATTTCCACAATCTGGCGATGCCAAACGGTCCGTCTGAGATGTCAAACGGTCCGTCTGAGCTGTCAGACGACCCGTTTGGAAGTTTCTCTGGCTAGGGTTTGTGTGTTCTCTCTCCAAAATCGTCACACCCCTGAATCTAGGGCTAAGTCCTTCTTTTATAGCCTTTGAAACCTCTTCTAGGTCGGTCTGAATCGTGCAGTAAATATGGCAATCGTGTCTCCAGCAAAAATAGGTCGTCCTGGATATTTGTCGATTCTGGAACAGTCAAACGATCCGTCTGGAGGTCCAGACGGTCCGTTTGAGTGCAATCTAGGCTGGGCCTAAAATCTGTCTGATCCATCTCTAAAATCTCGTCCAAAATCGCAAAAAATCAACAGAAACTAGCAAAATCATTGCGGAGAACCTGTAAACACATAGGAGCAACAACAGTACTAATTTTCTACCTAAAAACATCAAATCCCTATCAAAACATGCAATATTAACTAAATTTAAGGTCTAATTAGGTTTGAAATGTGTGCATGAAAACTGGTGATCATTTTCTTATATATGCTCACTTTATTTAACTTTTTGTGAACTTAGAAAAAAATCATGTAGAGTGAGCATAGACGAGATAAAAAAAAGACATAGGTGAGGGAAAAGAGGTGGAGAACAGAGGCGAGAGCAAGAGAGAGCAAGAGAGGACAAATGAAAAAAGGGAGAGACAAATGAGAGAGGAGGAGGTTGAGGGAGAGGGCAGAGGATGAGGGAGAGGGACAGGTTGTTATTTTTTGAGAGGAAAAAATTGAGAGCACTTTTTCAAAATAGGGTGATTGCACATATAAGTTATTTTGGCACTGTTCTATTTTGAAAATTATTGCAATAAAATATCACGTATAAAACAAAAGTAGACCAAAAAGACCTCAGAATGCGATCATAATTATGCAACTTGCAGCTTCTAGAAAATCCTGAACTCATGCTTTGGAGTCCACGTCATTTAAGGACTTCCCCCCTTCCATTTGTGTTTATTTCAGTTTTTTTTTTTTTTTTTTTTTTTTTTTTTTTTTTTAAAGACTCGTGCTTATCCATAGTCATTTAACTAATTCATTGTCTTAGGAGACTCTATTATTTTGAATGCTATTTTCAAATATTGTTGTTGTAATAGGGCAACCTGACTTGGAAAATGGATCCACTGATAATACATCTTGTAATGAATTAAGCTAGGCAAACTTGAAGCATGAACATAGAGATATATATCTATAATTAATCTTTAATATTTGAGTAATTGTATTTACATTATGGCATAATTATTTTTAGCAATTTTTTAAAATCATAATAGAAAATTGGTAAAATCGCATAATTAAAATTCTAAACATATCATTCATCATTTAGACGTGATATACATCAGCTTTGGTCTAACTTAAGAAATATAATTTACTCTTGCATAAAAAAAATTAAAATAATTTTTGGACTATGTCAAAGCTTCATGTGTCTCATCTAATGATGGAAATTGCATTCATAAAATTAGTTTATTTTTTAATTCGAAATTTTTTATCCAAGTTATCAAAATGGGAATGTCAAAACAATTTACGTTTACTCTTCAAACATGTATTTATATGAGAATTGAAAAGCTTTAAGAATATGCTTTTAGATTCGAACAGTTAATGAAGTTGGACGAAAAGATATTACATATATCCCATCAAATCTTCATTCTTATCGGAAACGGAGATAGCGAGGTCTAATTAACAACTGATTAAATGTGGCCTCAATTACTTTCTCGTGACTAGTTTAATCAGATACATCATACATGACACAAGCCACTTACTTGTAACTAATAAATTGACATAAATACAAGGACAAGATGGACCCGCACTTTCTCCTTTTGTGCAATACACATGGAGTCTTTAATTTTTAGTTGAGCGTTCATGCCACGTGACATCATCTCGCAAGAGACCGAAATAAGTGTCTCAACTTGCTTTGTATCAGTTACTGTTTGTATAATTGTATTTGTGAATTGTGATTGTGTATTTCTGAAAGTGAGTATTGGGAAAAACCATGGAATTGAAGTTAAGAAGTAAAATACACAAACCAAGAGCTATTTTAAACTTAACAATCCCATTTTAGCTTTTAATTGACAAGTAAAAGATTTTCAAATTATATCAAATTTGATTTATATTTTAATAAACTTTAAACAATAAAAATTTAATTTGACTAACTCTTGTTGTCAAAATAAATTAATTACCAAAACATTCCTCCCCGTAATATGTCAAACTTAATTGTTTTCCAACAATTATTTTATGAAAACAGCCATATGCAACTCCTTTTTTTTTTTAAAAAAAAAAAAAAAACATGTGCAGCTCACTATTCAATTGTCAATATTGAGATTCGATTGCCCAATTACAACTAATAAAAAACTGTCCATGTTCAATGTTCAAAGTTAAAACAGAAAACGTGACATTATTCTATTAAAGCAACAATAAACTAGAAATATCAATCTTTAAATTTACACACAATTTATACGTGATGAGATTTTTTTTTTTTTTGAAATCAATACTTTAATTTTTTTTATTGGTCATACTTAACTTACACTTGATAAAACTAAAGATAGGGTTAACATTTGACATATTTTGAGGAGTTTAAATCCAGAAACAAAAAGAAAAATTTCAACATGTTACTCTTTCTTTTTCTTTAATTTTTTTGAGAGAAAAACAACAGTAACTACTAGCTGGATATCAGCGTTAAACGCCACGTGGAGTGATGGGCGTTGTGATGGTGCCGGTGCGCCTCGGTACCTGTTATCGTTATCAATCCACCTGCATTTATTATTCTTTCCTCCAAGGTTATGACCAAACCGCATAAAATTCCTGAACTACACATAAGTCATTTTAGAAGGGCATTTGAGCAAAGAGCAGATATAAAATTAGCAAAACCGACCTAGTTTTCGCGCCTTGGTTTTATATTAAGCAACTAGAAAAATTGGAATAAAGGTTTCGGAGCTAAGAAAGGATAATACCAATAAGGCTTCCAGCTCTCGTCTTCCCCATTGAGTTTATTGGGGGAAAGATTCTGACGCTAACTAAGTGTACTATTATTTCAGGTATTTATTATTTTTCTCTATTTATCTGACTTGCAAGATTGTAAGGGTTCTTCTTACTTGAAATTGAGTATTGTGGTTTGATAATTTCCCCAAGTATTCCCCCATTTTCATGTTTTTCAGTTGTTCTCTTTTGAATTTGTGAGAACTTATAGTTTTTGTCAACGAAATACTGAAAATCAGGGAATTTCCATTACTTTTTGAAACAAACCAACAACTGAATATTCACACTGTAGAGGTTAGGATAGTTGATTTTTCGTTTTGTATTTAAAATCAGAATTGGTATATTGATCTTGCGAGAATTTTACCTTCAATTATGTTTTCCTTTTTATTTATATTAAAGTTGATTTGGTTTCTGATTTGTTTTGACAATTCATCTTTCCACAATTCTATGATTGATTTCAGCTTTTAATAAGGAAACCAATAGATTCAAAACTTGAACGTATTTTTATTTCTTCAAAAAAATTTCTGTTGTGAGTCAAAAATAAGTTTGTGGATTATTTATAGCAAATTCATTATATTTTTATATAAGCTTTGTTGTGGTTATGCTTTAGATTGAATTATTTTTTGGTTATAAAAAGAAAATAAAAGAAACCTGAACTATCACTTAAAGAATTTACCAGTGCTTTCCAGTCATTATGTACCAGTACATAACAAATGCCTTAGTTACCAGTTTGTGCCGTACTAGTACCGTGCATTCATATTAAGTTGTTCGTTCTATGATCTTATTCATATCTTTAAATCGTAGACACTTGATTTTATGCTGAATTATACCAGGAAACTGTAATCATCTCACCAGTCTATACTGAACCCCAGGTACAGAAAGTAAACCAAGTTCAATTTGTCCTTTAATGCATACACTTTTCTAAAGGAAGTTGTGTGGTGTGGTACAAGTGACCTCTTGTATTTAAAGAGCCATTTTTGTATTTTTGTTATTAAATAAATAGCCATCTGGTACGAAAGGAAGTTCATCCTCTATTCTCTTCTTCAATATCAGGTCAAGAAGCAATTCTCTGTGAGCGACAGAGAAATAGAGAGATATGTTGGTGCGCAAATCTCTTAGGCATGTAAAATATGTACCTACACTACTATATGGAGGAGGGAAAGCAGGATCAATAATTGGAATTATGAAGACGTTCGGTTCATATCATACTTTACAAAATAACAATGCGGCTTCTTTCATCTGTCACCAAGTTCCTGATTTTCGAACTTTCATGTATATGAGATGGAGCTCCTTATCAACGTTTGCAATAAGCGATTCAATAGGAGGTATCACTCTGCCGTTATATTTTTTTAATCTATTTACTTTTTTTTTTTGTGTCACTTCTTTTGCTTTACAGAGGGAACAAGGTTAGACTGATCTACTTTTCACTATATTTGTAAATTCATATATGCTTATAGTGCTTCTTCAATCTTCATGTGCATACCTAAGGATTTTGTGTCTTAATTACTTTTTTATTTTAGCCTCCTTGGATAATGGAAAGGCAAGCCCCATGGCTGAATATGAGAGGCGAATTGCATCAGGGGAGCTACTCGCCGGCGACACTTTCCAGGTCTACATTAAAAAACTACACCATTTAAATTAATTAAATATGATAGCCAACTGACATAAATGCCTTTCCTTAAATTTGATTTTATCCGTGTTCTTTGGATATGTTACGACTCAACAAATTTAAAGAAAATAAAACAAAATGAAATCCTGTTTTCCTATATGTATCAAAATTCTACCAGATTTTCATTTTAAATTTTCTTGTGGATAATTTGGAATTTGTAAGGTCAGCTTGACACCATTAAAATGTTACAAAGATTGTATGAGGATCTATTGGAGAATGAAGATAGCTGCCAGCTAGATAAATGTAAAGATGCTGATAAACAAACCAGGTGAAACTATATTACCACTGAGAGTTCAATAAAGTATTCATAGTTTTATCTTAATTTTTAAAAAACTTAAAAACTTTTTGTGTATTGCATTGGAATTATGGCAGAGGCATGTGGCTATGGTCATCCCTATTACCCAATCGATCTCACTCCAAGGTAAAAGGGCTGTATCTTTTTGGAGGCGTAGGTACAGGAAAGACTATGCTCATGGATTTATTCTATGAAAAATTGTGAGATTCTGAAACTTATTTTTGATTTATTTCAATAAATACATTCCCATATCATGATAATGTGACAGCCAGTCAGCTGGTTAAAAATAAAGATGAGCTTTATATAATGCAATCCAATGGCGAAAAAAAGCCTCTTTTTGTCACAAATAAACATTTTTAATGAATAAGTAAAATGCTTATATCCAAGTATTTATTTATTCCCCTAATATATTATTCTTCAATTTCTCAGGCCTTCTAATTGGAGGAAGAAAAGGATTCATTTTCATGATTTTATGTTAAATGTGCATAGCCGCCTTCAGGTATGATTTAAGCATACCTACTTTTGCAAAGAGAATGCATTAGTTAACTACATTCACAACAAGCCAGCTCGTTGTGTAGTTCTAGTTAGTATATTCTGTATGAGACAAATATCAGCAACAGGAGCTTTAACCTGTGTTGATTTTATCATTTTTTCTTTTGGTACGCAAATTATGTAATAGTTTGGTTGACCAGCCAATGACGAGGAATTGTTATGAACACTTACACCAGTACCATTTAACAAGCAAAATGTGCAATGCAACGAATATTCTAAGTACTACACCATTATTGCTGAGATCATCTTTTCAATATATAATTTAATTATCTGATAATAAGAAATTTTTTTTTACACAAAAAATTATAGATGCATAAAGGCGTGACAGATCCCCTAGGACTTGTTGCAAGGGAAATATCAGATGAATCCATTTTGTTATGTCTTGACGAATTTATGGTACCTGAAATTACAAATCCTCCTTTATTTGATATAAATTTTCTCAGCTTACATCATTTGATTAATACTAAATTTCACTATAATATGGCTTGGAGTAGGTCACTGACGTGGCTGATGCTTTGATATTAAACCGACTATTCCGACATCTATTCAACAAAGGAGTGGTACTTACCCTTATTCTACTATGCAAGCTCTTTTTTCTTTTTCATTTCTTCCTCAATATAAACTTCAACTGTATTGTTCATGAAGAAGGAAAAGAGAATAATAAGAAAACCAAAAAAAGAAAAAAAAGAAACATATCATGCAGTCCTTTAAGATATGTGACATTTTTTCTAAGGGCCAACTTCATGAATTTATGAAAAGTATCTACTACAACCCTACAAAACAAGAAAATTAACTCTGATCCCGTGCTCTGCTCCCTTTTTCCCTAAATGTTCTTTATTTCATGAAATCATTTGAGAAGGAGATTAAGGTTATGTAGTCATATTTTTGGAGATTCTGCACTGAATTTCCTTACTATTTTTTCTTTCATAGAACGGTACTTGTATGAAATTTTGCATCTTCCTAGTGGAACATGAAACTTAGAATAATTTAAATGCCTTTTTTTTTATTTGCTTTTAGGTAATTGTCTGCACCTCAAACAGAGCACCAGATCAACTTTACGAGGGTGGGTTACAGAGAAATCTATTTTTACCTTTCATCGAAACAGTCAAGGTAGGGTTCCTTTGGATTAAGACTTGGGTAGATTCGACAAGATGCCTTTCAAAGAGGTTGTTATACTGAGTTTTAGTAGTTCTAGGTGTTGAACAGCACATAAAAAATTTGGCCAGCAATAAATAAATTCAATAATTCAATTTGCAGTCGAGCTTTACATAGGACTCACTTTGTCCTGTACCCAAATGAAAGGATATGGGCAAGAAATATATCATGTCAATGTTTCCTTCTTATTTTAGTTTATAAATAGTTCCATCTAGTGTCATGAAAAAGCGACCATGGAACTATTTGATTGGTAGACTAATTTTTAATTGAAGCTCAGGTCGTAACGCATCCATCTCTATTGGACATGCTGAAATATAAAAAAGTGGGTCCAAAGTGTCCATCACCCATTTTTTCATTTTTAATTAGGTGCATTGTGATGAATGATGATGTAGTGACCTAATTTTGTTATTCTAAATCCATTATTTGTGCAATTGCAAATTTAGGAAAGGTGCTTAGTTCATGCTATCGGCTCATCAACGGACTATAGGAAAATTGGATCAGTAAGTATCGCAATATAATAACCTTTTATTTAATGAGTTTTTATTAGGATCTGATAAATCAATACAATTGATATGTCACTGATGTACCTCTTTTTCTTTTTCTTTTTATTTTATTTTGCCTTAGTGTAGGCTGAACAAGGTTTTTATTTCATTGGACACAAGTACAATGGATATTTGAAGCAGAAGTTTTTGCAATTGATAGGAAAAGATACACCACAATCCCAAATAGTTGAAGTTGTTATGGGACGGAAATTGAAGGTCATATCATGAAAATGCTTCGATGATTAATACTTTCATTACATATCACAAATAAGGAAAACTGTTGCTAAAGTTTCTCATTATTTAACTTAATTAAGGTCCCACTTGGATCAGATGGATGCGCATTTTTTCCCTTTGAAGAGCTTTGTGATAGGCCTTTGGGTGCAGCCGACTACTTTGGATTATTTCGTGAGTATCGAGTAATCAATATATATTTTTACATATCTTCAGTAACACCATTCAGTATGATAATTTTTATTATTTAGGAATTAGGAGCCATCTGAATTGTTTTGCAAAAGGATTTTCCAGAAAATGTATTCCTGCTAATCATCTCAAAAGCATTGTCATTTATAATTTCTTTACAATATAACTTGTTCTGATTGATAGCCCTTTTGTACCCAGTTGATAAGTTCTTGTTGGTATCTTTGGAAGTCAAGCAAACAAGGCTGTTTGCAAACAGCGCGAACAAGCAAACAACCAAACACAGCGCGAACAAGCTGTTGCTTGTTCTTAGTTCCTGGATTTTGGGGAACAAGAACGTGAACAAGCTGTTCGTTGTTGGGTTCGTGAACAAGCTGTTCGCCTAAGTTACCAAACACACTAATATTGATAAGTATGAACTTTCCAGATATACTTTCTGGTGATTCTATAATTAATTAATTATATATGGAAACCTTTTTAATTCATTTTCGTTGGTGCAGGAAATTTCCATACACTTGTATTGGAAGGAGTACCAAAGTTTGCAGCTCATAACCGTACTGCTGCTCATCGCTTCATCACATTAGTCGATGTATGTGGTTCAAGTTTGCTTCCCTATTTTATCATGGAAATAAATGCTGAGCAGATTTTTAATGTACAAAATTTTTTTCAGGTTATGTACGAGAACAGGGCCAGGTTTGTATGCACAGCTGAAGCCTCTCCCCTCGAACTATTTGAGCAAATCGTTACAATTTCTGATGCAGAGAAGATTTCTAATGCAAAATCATCTTCGTTGAATGATAAAGGAGATGTTCTTGATTTATGTGTTGATAATGAGTTGGGTTTTGCCAAAGACCGCACCATTAGTAGGTACGGATGATTTGATTTGGGGACATCATCTTTGGTTTAAGTTTGATTATGCAACTTGCATAATAAACTTGAATATGAATCCAGTCAAATTAAGAACGGAAGCTTAATCAAGACTTATTCCGAGCAAGCGAGGTTTATGCCAGAATTCAAGTAGGTAACCTGGGTTAACTTGGGGCTTGATGGCAAATTAGGGGCCGGTACCAATAATGTTATATTCTACTACCGTATTAGTAGTGAACTGGCGATGATGTGCCATCATGGAGGTTCTTATTATATTCCTTGATTGGAAATTGGTTCTCTTTAATAGATAATAAAATATTTTCTCCTTTTCTCTCAGATTAACAGAAATGAATAGTAGGGAGTATCTGGAGCAGCATGAAGCCAAATTGAGCTAGGCATCTTGATTAAAAAGATAATCACATTAATTATTTGATTATGTGCAGATTTATTGAGTTGGGGAAAGCAACCTCCTACCACCAACTACTTTAAGAGAGTTAGTTTATTAAAAAGATGTAATGTAAACAATGAGATGATTTATACAACAATTGTTGTCTACTGACTGTGTTGAGAAAAATAATAGTATTTTACTAGTTTTTATTGATGGCCTTCTTTTGATTAAAGCAGCAATAATCTTGCTATTTTTGCGTAAGGGCTTTGAACACCAAATATTGCAATTTTTCAGTTCTACAATTTCTCGTCTTTCACTAATGCGCGCTTAACATTTCAACGATTTAGCACTAGTAGGCCTAATTAAAGCACTGAATCGCACTAGCTGAGGTACTTAACAAATAACAAGTAACATGACATATTAGGGAACGTTATACTTATATATACCTACAAATCTTAATTGCCCAAAATAATACTGTTGCAATTTAACAGGTTTATACTTAGAAACCTCAACCACACTAGCATTTTTCCTCAAAATCCTTTTCTCCAGATATTTGTACGTTTTCTCGCGAAATTCATTGACACAATTTCACCCCTACACTACAATCATTTTTTTTTTTTTTTGCATATAAATATATTTTTTTTAAGATAAATTGGGATCAAGCCTCCCAATTTATTTTTAAATTAAATGTCTATAAAGACCCCCCAGTCGAGTTTGAAACCTGCGACCTCTTACTTGAGATGCATTACTCTTTGCCACTAGACTAAGAGCTGATTCTCTTTTTGCATATAAATATTATAGGATTCCATGTGAAACAGATTAATTCTTACCTACAATTATTCTAGAATTCGTTAATAAGTAAGAATTTGCATTTAAATCCATAAATCTTAATCGAACACAAATTTATATGCGAAACAAAAAAAAAAATTTTCCGTATAAATTTTGTGATAGGATTCCATGTGAAACAGATTCAATACCAGTATACCACTCCTGGTAAGAACCGTCTATTTAACAAAAGGGTCCCACTTGCAGTGGTCCCTTTCACTGAATCACTGCGCTCTAACATGACATGTAAAACAAAACTTGAGGCGAACTATTTTGTTAGGAGCCGCCAGTGAAGCGCTACATTAGCGAGAGGATAAAGCAAAAACAAAAAAAAAAAAAAACCTCAGAGAAAATAAAAAGGATACCATTTCTTCGTCCTCGAATCTTCTGTATCCATCTCTCTGCGAAAATTCTAGACCTAGAAGAAGGTACATGCCACCGTTTTAATCATCTTAAATTTCTGTTTTAATTACTTTTCGTGCTTGCATTCTTTTTTTTCCCTCATTTAGTTGCACAATTAAGGGTAAATGGAAGATAGATGTTACGGACCAATACTTAAACACCCAATTGAGGATAAACTGATGGGAAATTGGGTTTAGTCTTGTCTCAGTTGCACAAATTTGGAACTTGAGTACATTCGTTGCTCCAATTTGGATTCTGGGTTAAAAGAGCTTTGATGGTGTTGAATTCTATCTTGATTGTGTAAAATTGTAATCCTTGTTTGTTTTCCAACGCAGTAAAAAGAAAGCAGATGTCTTACCACCAATTCAAAATAGGGGACCGCGCCACCAGTGATGTTGTTGTTCGGGTGCGTACCGATGAAGGCCGTGATTACCGTCTATATTGCCACTCTTGTGTGCTTTCAGAGAATAGTGATTATTTTGGGGAAAGGCTGTCTAATGAGTGGCCCACATGTCAGATATTGGATTCACGGTATTGTGTTGATGTGCAGTGCACCGAGTCAGAATTCAACTCAAATGTTAATGCCATTCGGCTAATTTATAAACCACAGCCTTGTCATTGGTACGGAGTCAGGGGTACTTTAGGTATGTAGCAATCGGTAGTGTTTGGTAGTTTGTACTGCATTCATTCCGAAGTTATTCACTGGTACTACTGTATCCCTGTTAGCTTGAACTTGATGCAGTCTGATGTTACCTGTCTGGTACAGTGATGCTGTTCTGGTAGCCCCAGTTCTGTTGGAGTACAATCCTGTTATGGTTATTACCAATTCAGGTGCTACTGTACCATACTTGTACCAATTTCATCTCTGGTTTATGCAAAGATCCATGTACTAGGTGCTGATAATGCTTACTATTAATTTTGTGCCACAAGTATGTTCAACTTTTTAATACATATCCCATTAATTTCCTGAAACAGCAGAAATATAAGGATTAGCATTGTACTGATTTGAACCACAATCTTTGTCAATATTATCACTTACCCAACTAACATATTGGTACTAAACCCGACAACAGGTATCCTTCTTGCCTCAGTCCATCTAGGGTTACACAAAATCACCTTATCCTGTGCTGACTATCTTGAATCAGCACCATGGGATGAGGCAGACGAAGAGGAAATACTGAGAGCTGTTCCTCCTTTAGGTCCAAAATTCAAACGGATCCTCTCTCGGCTTCAACTAGTTGACCTGCCACCAGTCTCCCAGATCTTCCTTTCGGCTTTCTGTTTTGCCACTTCTGCACCGAATAAACTGAAAACTGAGCTCAAGAAGTGTTATCAAGACCAAATTGAGTATTTGTTAACAGAAGATGATGATTCACCTCTAATTTCTATAACTAATAATGAGCTTCCAAAACGGGAGTTAAAAAAATGTGTGGTGAACTTGTTTGAGTATTTTGGGAATTTGGTCGAGAAAGAAGCACGTTTGGGAATTGACCAAGAATTTAGTGTTGTACTTTCTGATATTTTGTGGGTTTGCCAAATTTTGACAAAGTTGGATATGATGAGAGTGATTGTGCCATTCTGGGTAGATATGTCACCAAAGATTGAAAAATTGGTAGACGTATTTGTTGGGAATGAATCTGAAATCAGGCTCAAGGTGGTTGAGATAACCAGCAAGGTGTTAGAAGCAATGAACTTTGGAAATGTTATTTTGCCGCCTGAGAAACGGTTTGATCTGGTCAAAACTTGGATTCCAATTTTGCAAAGAACAAAGGATTGGATCAAGGAGAAAAATGATGAAAGTTTTGATGGAGAAATATTTCAAACTTTGGAATCGAGTATTGTTTCAGTGATTTTAACCTTGCCGTCTGACTGGCAAGCAGAGATTCTGTCACAGTGGTTTGCTTCAAAACATGTCCAATATCCTGATTTACTTGAAGTGTTTGAAGTTTGGTCTTACAGAGCTAAATCTGCCAAAAGAAGATTTTTTTGATATAGTTGGACATAGTTAAGTTATGATTTTTATGTACTCGAGTGTGCAATGTTTCTTTTCGTTTTCTGTCATTCAGAAAGGAATTAGAAAGGGATTTTGTTACATAGCCATTGTTCATCAGAAGCTAATTTTTAAAACAGCTTCTATGTTTCTACTAATTGATGTGTTTAATTGAAATCATCATCCTATATGTGGTGTCTGAGACCACTAGAAATGTTATTCAATGTACTCTTATTTTTAGTTCCAAACAAATGTAACAAAAATTTCTTGAAGATAAAGAAATGAAGAAATATGAATTGGCAAACCACATGCGCTTGCGTAGTCCTTGTCAAACCGCTCCCGAAAAATATTAACGCAGGCCGTTGAAAATAAAGGCCCTCTTGTACTACTAACTGAAGCAGGCCACGTGGCCCGATATTATGCTAACGATCCGCCAGTTTTAAAAATAATATTAAAATAATATAAAATATTAATAATAATATCAATATAATCAAAATTATTTAAATAGTATCATAAGTACGGAATTCCAGATTCCGAACTGAATTACGGAATCTCAGATTCCGTAACTAGCGTTCCACTTCCGATCTCACCTTCTCTCCTCTTGCTCTCATTTCCTCTGCCGACAGATAGCGACGCGAGGTAAGTTTTTCATATTTATTTTTATTTAATTTATATAATTTATTAGTTTATTAGTTAATTAATTACAAAAATAGATAATATATTGTAAAAATAATTTAAAAAATATGAAAAAATCAGAAAAAATAGGATAAATTTTTATATGTAATTAAAATTTATTTTGAAATTTTGTTTGCATTTAATAATTAAGAATTTAATAATTAAATATTAAAAAAATTAAAGAAAATTGTTAAAAATTGATAGGATTAGTTTTAAATGTAGGAAAAAATTGTTGAAAAGAGAGTTAAACCGTTTCTACTCGAGGTTAGTTTTTCTATATGTATATTTTTTTATTGTTTGAATAGATTGTATATTGTTTGAATAGAAATGTTTAGTTATTAAAAAAATCGATGTTTTTAAAGATTAGAACTACAAATAGGCATAACTTTTGATAGGAATGTCCGTTTGGGATAAATGACCACAATCCGGAAAGCTGGCGACGAGATCTACATGGCTTACCGAGGTAAACCCTGTAACGACCATTTTCGGAGCCAAAAAACGCTCTCTGAACCTCCAAAACCCACTTTGAAAGTTTGCAAACCTAAAAACCACTCAAAACTACTACAAAATTTTTTAAAATCATAAATTAATCATAAAAAAGAAAAATGTAATTAATCAAGTGACTTCCATGAGAGTTAATCTTATACTCTTTCTCCATCTTAGTGAAACATGAACCTCGTGTCATTCCTTCATTTCTAATGTAATTTAGAAAGTGCTTGCGCCGACCTTTTTCCTCTCCTCTTCCTTGATCATGAGACTTGACATGATTCTTGTTCCTTTTTTTTTGAAAATGAAGAACAATTATTTACAAATCAAACATAGAGATACGTTTAAAATTGAACAAAATTTTGCAATGCTTTTGAAATAAAACTTTTGAAATACAAGCATGAGTCTAAAATTGAACTCAGCCCCCTACAAGTTTAAACCAAAGTCCCAAATCTAGATTTATGACCAATTTAAACTATCTAAATGGTTAACTCTTGTATAACAGATCGTATCAACATTAAAGAAACACAAATATAATTTGTACAAAGGATCGCTTCTGTCCTCACCTTCGCTTTTGTACGCAATAAAATACACTAAATTTTCTGAATTAGTATAATGGTGCCCAAATTATGACATAAGAAATTTACGGAAAATTTGCAATTTGACATTTGTAACAAACTAATAATCTGGCCTCCTCCTGCTTATTTCCAATGATAAAAATTGAAATTTGGAAAAAAAAAAAATCTTTTGTTCCATGACTGTCCCTTAACTGTGTTTAGGGTTTCAATTGAAAAATCTAAAAATTCTTCTTTATTCCATGACTTAGGACAGTCAATGGTAATTGAAACTTGGTGTGGCTTAGGACCCATTAACAACTACAAAAATTTTTTACAAAAAATGTATTACAAAGAGAGGCTAAGAAAACTATAAATTAATTATTAAGGTAACAACTACAAAAGTTTAGATAATTGAAAATTAATTAAAATAAAAACCATAATAATAACTAAAAAAATACAATCATATTAAATTAATATAGAATCAATCATTAAAACAATTCAGAACGACAAAAAATCATAACTGGCCTAGTTACGGAATCTGAGATTCCGTAATTCAGTTCGGAATCTGGGATTCCGTACTTACGATACTATTTAAATAATTTTGATTATATTGATATTATTAATAATATTTTATATTATTTTAGTATTATTTTTAAAACTACCGGGCTAATGATACCATGAGGATGGGTATTTGTAAGGCAGAAATGATAACTGCAATCTGCAGTTTTGCCATCACTTGAACAAAATGAACATATAAAATAGGTAAAATGAATATTTAAATAATCAAAGTGAACACATACAAATAAATAAATTCAATAAAAATAAGTTGAATGTGCATATAAAAATCTAAACAACAATAAAAAAATAAAATCTAACTCATAATTGAATAAAGTGAACACATAAATAAACAAGCTGCAGATATAAATGAATAAAGTGAATAAATACAAATGCAATGGTACGGGATGACGTGTGAAAAAATGATAGATAGTAATTTTCTTTATTACAAGGCCAGTATCCTCTGCAGCACTATAAAGGTTTGCAACGGATTAATGACTGTCCAATCTAATCTCAACGGTTAAGATTTACGGGCCGCACGAATCTCGATGGATCCGATATTAATTATGGGGCACCCATCGTGGATCGGACGGACATGAAACAATGCTGCAGAGGATATTGATTCGGTATTTGTAGTCCTATTTAGGCCTGTCAAAACGGAAAAAAAAAACGTGCTACTGTTCCGTTTTCATAAATGAAACGGAATGTGGCACCAATTTTTCCTGCCGTTTCTAAAACGGAACGGAAACGAAATAGAAAATTATACTGTTTTACCGAAATGGAACATGAAAATAAGGAATTATAATGGAAAATAGAAAACGGAACGGAAACGACACCGAAAAACTGTTCCGTTTATCGAAACGAAACGGAACAAAAACGGAATGGGGTGATTCCGTGTCTGTTCGGCACGTTTGCCATGCCTAGTCCTATTAATCACATAACAAATAATAGCAATAGAGCCGTTTAGACCGTCTGATTTCGATCTATTGATCAGGATGGTTAGTTAGAAACAGCCCAGTATAGATTTATCATCAACCATCTAGATGTGGCCTCTCTGTTTTAAATCTGATGGTAGAATAGTTGTGAGATATGGCGATATATATATTGACGTATAACAAATGCTACTTTGATTAAGTTGACTTCATTATTAAGGGATTATGTGACGCCACTATTACATTTTTGAAAGATAGCATAAAATTTGATTTTAAATGAGGATATCTTTGTCTGAAATAGTTTATATACGTAATATATCTAACGAAATATAATTTAGTCATGTCTCATCAACTCCTGTGGTGAAATGCACAATAAAGACGATTCTTTCTGTGTTTGTACTTAAAAAAATACTTCTCCAAGTAATAAAGTCTAGCTATTTAGCGATCAATTGTTTGCTTTTTTCAAATTTCTTGTCTTTATTTTGCCTTTATAGTGTGTAAGTTGTCTTTTATATCTCTTTGAGTTTCCCCGCAAGAATCCAGAATCCTACTAAGCAGGTGTAGATGGTAGTAAATATGAGGGTATAGAAACCCGAATTTTTGTTATTTTTTGTTATTTGTAAATATGAGGGTATAGAAATCCGAATTTTTTGTTAACCAAGCAAAATTATAGGTTACGGAATGTACTTGTAATCTCGATTTTGCTTGACGGCTAGGGTGAACCATCATTCATGTCCTCTACACATTATGATGGATTCCACAATGAAATTGTTTATTTATAGTTGGGGCAATATTAATAGCCATAAGGATTGTGTGCGATCGTATCGCATACAATCCTTATGGCTATTGATTTCGCACCAACTATCATTTTGGCTGATTTTTTGGCTAGTTTTTTTTTTTTTTTTTTTGCTGGTTTTTTGGGATCGATGGTTTTTTTTTGGCTAGTTTTTTTTCTTGCCGATTTTTTTCTGGTTTTTTTCTTGATTTTTTTTATCTGGTTTCTTTTTGGGTGTGTGAGTGAGGAGAGGAGAGTGTTTTAGTGAGGGTGGAGGCTGCAGCGCGGCTGCATATAAATAGGTCAGAATCGTTGGCAACGGCGACTTCGGAGTGCAGGCCAGAATACCCAATAAGAGCCTCAGCTGCTTAGTTCAGCTGGATAGGCACAGAGCCTCCTACGGGAGTGGCTCAGGTTCGAATCCCACCTTTGGTGGTGATGATGTGTGCGTGAATGTAACCCTACGGGGATGAATAAAAAAAAAAAAGAATACCCAATAAGAATTTATTAATTTAATTTACAACTAATATTAAATTTTTTCTCGATTTACTAAATATATTATTTTATTAATTGAATTTATTAATAATAAAAAATTCGGTATAGAAACGGTCCGGTTAATAAATTTTAAATAGAACCAAATTTATCTTGTACAAAAATGCTACGTTCGTTCGAGTTTTGTTGTTCAAATTTATTTTGGATAAAATGTTTCGTCAGTTCGAGTTAGTTGTTTGTTTTATTAGGTTTGGTTCGATTTTAAAATATAAAAGTTTAGATTTCAGTTTATGTTTCGAATTTAAACAAGTAATATCAGTTAGCCTTCAAAATAACAACTAATTAAATCATTTTAAGCCGAACATATCAAATGGACCGAAAATATTAGTAAATATTTTGTTGGTAGAATAATTCTACAAAATTTTACACTAATTTGGTTTTAATTTTTTTTTAAATAAAATTCTATTTATTCTGTTCAGACTATAATTTTGTTGATGAGCTTATTAGTCGGTTCAATTTATATTTATGAAAACTATATAACTTAAGATAAGTATATTCTGCAAACTCAGGATTATATGGTATAACATTGATATGTTTTACCTCCTCAGGGAAAGCGAAGGGGGTCTGATGAACACCCCAATAATTCGCTTAAAAGAAAATTATAATATTAACAAATTTGATAGATGCAGATTCGTTAATTAACTATAAATTTGATGGTTATAATGTCTTTGAATACAATATTTTGTCTGATGGACAGTTGGACACCAAATCCTTTTTACTGTGCTTAGGCGATTTTATCTACTTATTTTGACAAACAAGATTTTGAGCTATTGACTGATCGTTGAGAATTTTTTTTACTTTTATATTTTGTGCACCCCACTAATTAATGCGTGCATTTCTAATTTGTCCGCACAATATTTTTAGACAATTGCGCCTTATTAATTCTGATTTTATTATATTTATTCTTTTAAGATATATTATATCTTTCCTTAACTATACTTTTAAAATTTTATTATATTTTCTTTCCATCTATATTGCTAAAAGAAAACGTCACTTTTATTGTTCATTTGTAAAAAAATAAATAAATAATTTTAGATTTATTTACTACATGATCATTATTTTCTTCGGGTCTGAATACTCTCTATTTGAATTGAATTTCACGGAAATAAACACAATTCAATCATGCTTAAAGTTGTCAATTTTTTTATATAGAATAATTGATTTAATAGAAACCAACTTCTGTGTAAATAAACATTAATCAAAATAATGAATGTAAACAAAAAAAATGTTTAATACAAGAAAATGATAAATCAGATAAGAGAACTAGATATATAGTTTACATTTTAGCAAAAAAATTCAAAAAAAGGGCAAAGATAAGATAAACTTTATTTAAAAAAGAAAAATGTTGAACAGAGAAGGGTAGTAGTCATTTTTTAAAAAATAGAGTTGTTCGGATGATCTTCGGCGCTGTCCGGATCACCACCCATTTTACTCTAATTACATGAATAAAGTATTTACTTGGAGGTATAGTTTTGTGAAAAGGAATTCTATAATTTACACTCGGGACCAAACTAGTTAGGTTAGTTCTCTCTACATTCAAATGGAATGGAAGCAGAGCTCATTTTTTTTTTTTTTTTTTTTTATCACTATCCGTAGGCACCCACACCTCACGCACACACACTTGTCAGCCCACATCTCCAACGACGGGCCTCGAACCCCAACTCTTCCCATAGGAAGAGAGATGCCATACCAACTGGACTAACCAGCGTTGGCAAGCAGAGCTCATTTGGGACACTATGACATATCGTGATATCGGTGCTCGCCAGAAATGAGCTGTAGTAGCTATCGAAAAACGAAATTGTTAATTTTATTAAAATAATATGTTGGCATTTCTGTACTAAGAACATTTGGGTCAGTCACATCTCCAAATGGACAGTTTTCGATACATTCTTAAAGGGGCCCAATTCATATTTTATATAGCAAAAATTGTGTGCTTATGCTGTGTTGGCACTTTTTATATCCGTTTAATCGGTTGAAGATAAAATATTTAAAAAAATTTTAACTAGTAAAATGTATGTCTTAATATGAATACACGCGTTCAAAAATATTTTCCACAAAAAAATGTATAGATAATTATTTTTTTAAAAAAATTGCAAAGATCTAACTCATATATTGATAATTCTCAGCAAAAATATAGTAACGTTGCTGTTAAGTTACACTTCATCAATATGACCAAAAATATACTTCAACTAGTTATTTTGACTCTCATCGAGTCCGGATCCGATTCGTACCAACCACCAAGTCAAAAAGATTGGCCATCAATTAAAAATAGTCCAAATTTAAAAAAATATCGAGATAGTTCTAGATTAAATATTTCTGAATACAAACACTACATGGGTCAAATGATTTAGCGGGTACAGTATGATGGCATTATTATTATTATTATTTTTTTCATCAGATCATTTAAGTCCCATTCTGGACATTCAATCACAGTTTGCGTTCTTATGTTGCCTTTGCCTTTAGTAGTTCCATTATAAGCAACAAGCTTATAAGTATTTATAGCTGTTAAAAGAACCAAGAATTTGTGAAGTTGTAAGGTAACATTTTTATATCCAATTTACTTTTCTTTTGTAGTAAATTTAGCGTTTTATAGGTGCTTTTAATTAAATAAAATTTCAAAAACAATTAATCTCAAAGAGGTATAGTAAGGACTAGTGTAGATTTCTAAAATTTGATTAGACGAATCTCAACAATGTATGTTGCAATTTACTATTTAGTGAAGCTGCTCTCAAAGTTTGACTAGCTGTTATAAATCTATATGCATATATATATTTTGAAATAAAGTCATTTCTTTATAAAGGCATAGTCCACTTTGTGAAATAAAGTTTATCCCTCTTTCCCGTTCCCTCTAGAATAACAACGGAGTCACTGACCATCTGTGTTGGACTCCACATTCAACATATATGCATATCTAATCTATGAGAATAACATAGAATATTAGATATACCGCAGCGGAAGTTGATCGAACAGCTATACCCTTATCTGATTTCGTTTCTATAGCGTTTTGTCTCTCTCCTTACGCAACCGGTACACCACAACCTCAAGTTAGGGTTTAGCGTCATTTTTCACGATTTCAAGTGGCGGTCTACTCGTGCGTCTGTATGCTGATTACTCCAAGCACTCGATTAGCTTCCTCCCTCTTAAATCTAACCCTAGTATCTCTTCTCTAGTGGAACATGTAAAATCACATATCCAGAAGAGACTAGGACAGCTATGGTAAGGGGTATATATTGTTGGAGTGGTGTCCTAGAAGTCAATATTTAATGACTTAATTTCTTAGTTTATGTTATTGATGATATTTGATCATTTGTTCCTAGAATTTATTACTGACAGATCATTCAGGTTGAGGATCTGAATTGTAGATCTCTGTGGATCATTCATTAGAATGACAATAATAAATCTAAATCGTCCGTAATCTTGATAATTAACAAGGAACATTAATTATCATAAAATATTAGTATGTAAGTTAAGTGATGATTAAGTTCTACAAATCATAGGTAAAGTGTTACCAACTTAATTGCATATGTGTATGTTATTAGAACATAGTACATGACATGATCCAATGAAATAAACATATGGATTGTGTTATGTGTCATTGTTTATTTCATATGAGTTTGATTCTAAATTTGAGATGATTCAACTTTTCCACATAAGGATAGGTTCAATAAATATCGTATACCGTTGATTCCTGATAAGGGCTGCTATACGGACTTTATTTATGTTCTCTTGAATTGTGCGGGAAAAAGTTGTTTATCAAAAAAACTGTATGTCCCTCATTAGTATACCTAGTGAGTGATGATATCTGTTTGGGCCCCTTAATAGAGTTGGATTGTTTGGTCAACTTGTACAATCAACTCTAGATCAAAAAATATATAATCTGCAAGAATGACACATTCATATCTTGGATTATGCGATGATATCATGAGACATAAGAATCAGACAAGGAAATACTATTATTTCTTATTCAGGATTGAGATATTGTAGCAGTACATTATTTATGCGAATTGGGAATCATAACGTGTTGCTAGATACCGCTTATGATTATTGGAATTAAATAGCGATTTAATTCCATTGCCAACATAGCATAAATCCTCAAAGAGTCACACAAATAGGACTTTAATCACATAGTGCATTATTTATTTATTCGCAGCAGTGTATTGCGAAAATATGATAAGTTGATTAATTAATTATATACCGTTACGAACCGTTATAATTAATTAAGTCAAAGGGATCATATAGAAATAAATTAATACATTAATTAATCCCACAAAATAATTATTAATAAGTTAATAATTAATATTAATTCAACACATATTAATATAAATAGTTATATTAATTAATTGGGCCGTTATTTAATAGTAAATGAATAGTCCAATTGAAGAGCAAATAGAGAGGCTTTAATTAATAGAATTAAAGACTCAAGTTAAGAGGTTTGAGTGGCCCATAAAGGCCCTCTAATAAGCCGGCCCTAGTGGTAGGTAGGAGTGGCATAATTGTAATTATGCAAGAGGTCAATTAGATTTTGTGCTCTATATAAGGACCACTTATGAGAGCCTCCACCTAACTTTCTCTCTCCACTCTTTCTTCTCTCCTTAGCTGCCATTTTCAAGAGGAGAAAATTTCTGATTTCTTTTTCTCTTGCTCTCTTGCTCTCTCTCTCATTTGCTCATGTGTTGAGCTCTCATCTCTCCACTTAATTAAAGTAATTAGTAGATAGAAGAGAAAAAACTAATGGTATTAGGCTTGTTCTTGGGCGTGCTAGCACATGCCTTGAGAACATGGTTAATCTCCTTGGTGGACTTGAGGCCGGCGGCTCGACGGTGGTGGTGGTGGAGAAGGCACGCCATCGATTCCTAGAGATATGGATCGAGCCTCGCGAATACGATTTCGCGAGAGGTAAACGATTCATTCCCTTCTCATGTGATGTGTTGATGCTTGAACAAGATTCATCGAGATGCTTGTTATTTAATTGAATTAATTAATGGTAATTAGCAAGAAAAATTAAAAACGAGCACTTTCTAACATATATATGGATGTTCTCAATAGACATAGTCGATTCAGATCCCGATTCCAACAGTCCGCTTGACTCAGCCAACAACCTGCTTGCCCAACAATTGATCTGCTTAGAACTGCTCCACACACTTTTACTCACATGCTCCTAAACTAGCACTACATGTATTTGCTATAAGAAATTGATTTTCTAGGAAAAATTAATTTAACTAGATGACTTTAGTGCGCCTAGGAAGGAGATGACACGAAATTTTGTGTGTAAATCGTACACTTGCGAATAACAAGATATGACACTTTGACGTGTGCTTGCGTTTACAAGTATCCATCAATGCATCAAAGAGTAGAATTAAAGCATGCGACCACAATCTCGTCTAGTCTTTGTTAACCTCAACTAAATCATCACACTAGGAAGAGACAAACGAATCATCTTCGTTTTAAAGAGGGTTTGCTTTGTCCTTTTCTATAATTTCGCTAATATTTAGCAAGCATGGATTTGACTGGTCCAATTTTCTGTTTTTTGAGTAATGCTTTCGCCAGATTTTCAAAGCTTGAATTTGTAATTTCTCCTTTCTCAGTCATAACTCCACTAAGCATAAACTAAAAAAGAAACTCCACTAACTATGAGTTATATTGGGAGGTTTGAGCTAGTTAAAAGCTAGGACCTAATAATTTACGAGTTAAAAGCTAAGACCTAATAATTTACGACGAGATTTCCCATGTGATCTAGCTAGATTCTAGGCTAGAAAGATGTTGTAACATGAAGTAATTGTTAATAATCGCGCATTGTTTGGTTAAATTAAGTAGGGAAAATTAGATACATGCCACCTCAAAATTTCAAAATAAAAAATTGTCATCCCAAAACTAATCCTTAGCATATTGCCACTCTAAACCTCTTTTATTTAGAAAATTGCCACCCAAATACATTTCTCATACTCTTGTATAATAAAAATAATACAAATACACTGTACCTCAAATATTATTTTAGTATTTCCTAAAATACCCTTTGTCCTTTCTTTTTTTTCCCTGTGCGACTCAGAGAGGAAGGTCTCGTGACATGAGGACATGGCTACAGCTTCAACTAGTTGTTATTCATGTCACTAATTTCGTGTCTCCAACATAGATGCTGCTGCTCCGGTCGCCACTCTGACAATCTGTAGCTTCAGTCTCACGCCTCTCTAGCATGATGAGTCGTTCGACCTCCGATCTCAAGCCTTGGCAGGGAATGATCGACCGCTCTATCTACATCTCTCGCCTCGCTGGCCTAATGAACAAGGAGGGGCTACGAGCCTACGTCTAGGTTGCTCTCATTATTCGGTGGGGTCGCCTCGTCAGTCGCATATTCTTTGCTTGATTAGGTCTTCAAAAGTCTAGTTTGTGCTAAATTTTATGATTTCGATCTGATTTTTGCAATTAGAATAAAAAATTATGATTCTTTTGTTCTTTCATTTGTAATTTGTCCCTTCTTCAATTGTGTCCTGGGTTTAGGTCGCAAACACAGAATGAAAAGGGAAAAACAAAAGACAAACATGAGAGGAGATGGGTCGTAACAGAGAAAGGAAAAATAGTGGGAAAAAGGAAGGGACAAAGGATATTTTGGGAAATAACACAAGTTATTTTGAGATACTGTATTTTTGTATTATTTTTTGTAAAGAAGATAAAGAACACAAAGAGATACAGGGATTTTACGTGGTTCAGTACAAGTTGTACCTACATCCACGACACACGCACACCACCATTTTTTATTTCTTTTTAAATAATTGAGTACAAGAGAAAGAAAGAGAGGAAGAAGATAAATTCAGAAGGAAGGGACGCACCTTTATAGAAATACAAACGATCATAATTATTTTTTTTTTGCTTTAAAACAAAATAAGGAAACAAATTATTCACAAAATTCCGTCGCATTTCGGACCGAAATGGCTCCGAATTCGGTCCGAAATTTCGCCTCTGGCTCACACTCCCCCTCAAGTTGGCATGTAGATGTCTTGCATGCCCAACTTACCAATCACTCCATAGAAAACAATGCTGGATACTCCTTTTGTCAGTATGTCTGCCAATTGTTCTTCAGTTCTTACATGAGGAATGCTAATGATCTTTTCCTCCAAATTTTGTCGGATAAAGTGTCGATCAACTTCAATGTGCTTGGTCCTATCATATTGCACTGAATTTTGAGATATCGCAATTGATGCCTTGTTGTCACAAAACAACTTCATTTTCTTATTGTCATAGAGACCAAGATCCTTGAGTACCCTCTTTATCCACAGTAATTCTTGCACTCCCTTAGCAATTCTCCTGAATTCTGCTTCTGCACTCGACAGAGCTACTACATTTTGTTTCTTGCTCCTCTAGGTGACCAAGTTACTTCTAACAAATGTGAAGTATCCAGACGTGGATTTTCTATCAGTCACATCTCCAGCCCAGTCAGAATCTGTATATCTCTCAACCTGAAGATGACCATTCTTTCTGAAAAAGATACCTCGTCCTGGGGATCCCTTGAGATACCTTAAAATCCACATAACAACTTCCATGTGTTGCACGCTGGGAGCATGCATGAACTGGCTCACCACAGACACGGCATAAGCAATATCAGGACGAGTATGTGACAAGTAAATAAGTCTTCCTACCAATCTCTGGTACTGATCCTTATTTGTAGGTGCCTGGTCAGAGAACATGCCCAACTTGGTGTTCTGTTTAGTCGGTGTGTCAACAGGTTTACAATCCAACATATATGTTTCAGCAAGCAAGTCAAGCACATACTTTCTCTGAGATAAAGAAATACCTTTCTTATTGCGTGCTACTTCAATCCCAAGAAAATATTTCAAGCCTCCTAGATTTTTCATTTCAAACTCTCTGGACAGTTTTTCTTCCAGATCTCGGATTCCTTTAAAGTCATCACTTGTGATTATCATATCATCAACATAGATTATCAAGATTATAATTTTTCATTTATTCTTAAAGAAGAACAAAGTGTGGTCAGTTTCATTCTGGGTGTATCTATATCCCTTCATAGCACTACAAAATCTTCCGAACCAGGCCCTAGGGGACTGTTTCAGACTATACAACGTCTTTTTCAATCTGCACACAAGAAGTTGGTTGCTTGAATGACTATATCCTGGTGGGTGTCCATGTAGATTTCTTCATCAATGTCTCCATGTAAAAAGGTATTTTTCACATCAAACTAGTGTAGTGGCCAGTCTCGATTCGCTGCAATAGACAATAGAAACCTTACAGTGTTCAGTTTTGCTACTAGTGAAAAAGTCTCTTGATAATTTACTCCATATGTCTGAGAGTAGCCCTTTGTCACCAGTCTCGCCTTATACCTATCAATTTCTCCAGTGGGCCCATATTTGACTGTAAATATCCATTTGCAGCCTACTGCCTTTCTGTCCTTTGGCCTTGTCACCAATTCCCAAGTATCATTCTTCTTCAGTGCATCCATCTCTGTCTTCATCGCATCCACCCATTTTGGATAACTGAAAGCTTCGTTCAGGTTACTTGGAATGTGAACTGATGTAAGAGTTCTGTCAAACTCCTTTACATGTTCTGGCATGTGAGACATAGTCATGAAGTTTGCCATCACATACCTGCCCTCACCACTTTCATCTGGTCTGTATTTTTTAGGTGGTCTGCCTCTGTTGATCTTGAAAGGTAACTGATAACCGGGGTTAGTAGTAACAGGTTCAGAATTACTTACATCTGACTCAGGAGACTGATCATATGGTGAAGTAGGGGACTGTATCATTTTCTTCATCTTCACTTTCCAAATTCTCTTCTGATGGCCCCGAATTAGCCAGTAGGTCCATATGGTCAGAATTCTCAACTTCCTCCACAGAATTCAGACCGAATTGGGCAAGTTCTTTTGGGCAGAGAGCAGAATTCGGACCGAAATTCTCATAATTCGGTTCGAAATTTCCTTGTTCAGGTCCAAAAAGTTCATCTCTTGTTGCATCGAACCAGCATTCATTGTCCATCACACTCTCCCCCTGAGAATGAGTCTGATTTTTGCAAAAATACCCTTCATTTTCAACAAATGTCATATCCATGGTAGTATAGACTTTTCTGGAGATTGGATTCATACACCTATAACCCTTTTGATGTTGACCATAACCTATGAACACGCATTTCTCAGCACAAGGATCAAGTTTGGAGCGTAAATATTTTTGTATGTGGACATAGGCAATGCAACCAAACACTTTTGGTGGGATATTGAGTACAGAAGGGATCACATGGTAGGTTGAGAGCTTTTGCAATGGTGTTTGAAATTTAAGTGCCGTCGCTGAGGTGACTGCATGATTCCAATAAGAATGAGGAACATTATTTTCTAGCATTATTGTCCTGGTCATTTCTAGAATTTGCCTATTCTTATGCTCTGCCCTACCATGTTGTTAAGGTGTTCCTACACAGCTAGTCTCATGGATAATCCCATTGGTTTTAAAGAACTCTCCTAGTGTTTTGTTGACAAATTTCCTGCCATTATCACTCCTAAACACTTTGACACTCTTATCAAATTGATTTTTCACCATGGTAATGAAGGAAGTAATGGCAAGTGGTACATCAGTTTTTTATTTTACCATATTAATCCATGTCATTCTAGTATAGTCATCAACAAATAAGACAAACCATCTATTTTCTATTAGGGAGTCAACCGGGGAAGGTCCCCAAACATCAGAGTGAATCAAATCAAAAGGAGCTCTATTATTATTATTATCATCATCTATTATTTTAGCAAAATAAGCTCGATGGCTCTTAGATTTGATACACACATCACAATCAAAATTCTCATTCTCAAAACTAGAAAACAAACTAGGATAAAATTTTCTTAGGTACCCAAAGGATGGATAATCTAATCACCTGTGCCATATCCAAATAGAAGACTTCGTACTCAAGTTTGATCCAGTAGATAGATGTGATTGTCCAGTAGCCAAGTTTTCTAAATGATACAGTCCTCCTCTTCTATACCACGACCAATAATCTCCTTTGTCAAGAGGTCCCGAAAAAGACAAAACCGAGAATACATGAGTACTACACAATTTAATTTTTCATATAACTGTCCTACAGACAAGAGTTTGGATGAAAGAGAGGGGACCAAGAGTGTATTTGAAAGAGTTAAGGAAGAGGAAAATTGGACTTCTCCAGCCCCCGTGACTGGATAGACTTCTCCATTTGCATTAACAATCTCATTTCTTCTTGGAACAGATTACCTTACCAAGTCTTTCTTGTTGTATGTCATATGATCAGTCGCCCCTGAATCAATAATTCAAGAGCAGTCGGTACCATATGTATTTAAAACAAAAACTTTACCTCCATTCTTCTCGACAGAAGGCAAAATAGAGAGTTTTACATCATATTTTGGTCCGAAATTTATAGATTTCGGTCTGAAATTCTCACTGCTAGGGCTTAAACCGACCAAGTTCGAAGCTGGTAGGGTCACGGCTTCTACCACATGTGCCTTGCCTTGCCTCTTCTTCTTATTCTCCTCCCATCAATCTGGATACCCAATCAACTTGAAACATTGCTTCACAGAGTATTTTGGATTTTTACAATGGGTACACCCTCTAGGTGGAATTGGTTTTTTATTGTTTGGTTTTGGAGGATAGTTGGACTTCTGGAGGTTGAAGGTTTGGGTCTTCGCTAGCACGGCCAAAGAGTTATCCCCAACTTCACCCCCATTCATCATAACCATTTGTCGCATTTTCTCTTTTCTTACCAAGGCAAATGCCTTCTATATTGTAGGAATGGGTTTAATTTGGAGTATACTAGCCCTAATCTGGTCCAATTTATCATCTAAACCATCCAAAAAAGTCAACACCCTATCTTCTTGCACAAGTTTCTGGTATTTTTCAATGTCAGTTAGGCATTTCATAAGATTTGGCCTACGTGTGTCTAATTCCTTCCATAGTCCTTGGAGAGTACTGTAAAAATTCTGGACTAATTCACCATTCTGTTTGACCTTGTTAATTTTTCTTTTTAGATCCAGAATTTGAGACAGATCACTACCATCAAAGTATGAGATGTTGACAACATCCCACGCCTCTTTTGTAGTAGAATAAGGCAGAAAGTTATCTATCAATGATGAGTCCATAGAGTTGATCATAAAATCTTTCACCTGAGAGTCCATCACAGACCACCGCTTATAAGCCTCCTCGTCCAATGGCTTTGGCCGAGTCGATCTATCAAGGTGACCCAATCTATCTCGCCCGTTGAGTTTCATCTTCAGCATCTGCGACCAAAAGTAGAAATTCGTCCCATCTAGTTTGATCGACATCGCGGAGGTAAACCCCTCTTGACTTTGGGCGTTTGATGAAGGTCTCGGTTGTGTAAGCAACCGGGACATGATATTGTTCAGGCTCTAGATAAGGGCCATAGCATCAGGTGGGTTAGGTGTAGGTTCAGGTGATTTAGGGTTGGAATCGATTGAAGGATTCATGGTTTTAGGTCAGAAAAGGAAGAAATTTCGGTCCGAAAAAGATAAATTTCGGTTAGAAATTTACGATTTAGCCGAGGATTCGGTTAGATCTGATCTAGAGGGGAGGGTCGATTGTGCAGTAATTCGCACAAAGAAAGAGCTGTCTGCGCAGTAACTCGCACATAGAGAAATGAGGTTGTGCAGTAAATCGCACAAGGGTAAAAAATCACACAGATCTCAGAACCTACTGCTCTGATACCATGTAAAGAAGATAAAGAACACAGAGAGACACAGGGATTCTACATGGTTCAGTTCAAGTTGTACCTACATCCACGACACACGCACACCACCATTTTTTATTTCTTTTTCAATAATTGAGTACAAGAGAAAGAGAGAGAGGAAGAAGATAAATTTAGAAGGAAGGGACGTACCTTTATAGAAATACATGTGGCCATAATTATTTTTTTCTATTATTACTTTAAAACAAAATAAGGAAACAAATTATTCACAAAATTTCGTCGCATTTCGAACCGAAATGGCTCCGAATTCGGTCCAAAATTTCGCCACTGGCTCACATTTTTATTATACAAGAGTATGAGAAATGTATTTGGGTGGCAATTTTCTAAATAAAAGAGGTTTAGAGTGGCAATATGGTAAGGATTAGTTTTGGGTGGCATATCTCTAATTTTGAAGTTTTGAAGTGGCATGTATCTAATTTTCTCAATTAAATATAACCACGCAAAGTTCTAGCACAAATAGTGATGCATCTGACCACTTAACATACAGATGAACTGTTGTTGTTTGCAATAGTCAACTGAAATATTAGAAGGCAGAACTATTGTCTTTTTTACTTGTTTGATCGAATGATTAACTCGCGTCAGATTTTATGTATTTTTATGTATATATATGACGTGTATCTAATATATACCACATTAATAAGTGTCTGATTTCAAAATTATAAATTGTTTTTCAACCGTCGTCATAATTTTCAAACTAATTTTTTGTCGATGCATCTTCCCTCAAATATATACACGTACATAAATAATATATAGGACTAACGAGGTTGAGTAATGTAACTCTTTATTGACCTATAACAGGTGGATCCAAACTCTCGTATACATAAATATGGATCCGTAAACTATGAGACATTTTCTATTTAATAGAAGTTGGAATTAACACATTTAAATATTTAATTTTAATTTTAAAATTTCATTAAGGTATCATCAAAATTTCATCGAGGAATAAAACACTCATGCATGTGGTACTTCATATATATTTTTATTTTATTTTTATCTTCTTACGTTTTTACGTTTCGAGGATGTACAGCCTAGCTGTACTCCTTGTATATACAGAGGAGACGGCATGAACCTAAAAGAGACCTAGACCTCTTATTTGCTTTAAAATCTATTTTACCATTTTAACCGACCACAAATGTACCAACTAAAAGTCACAAATTCCAGTTAGTTGTACGTACATTGTAGCGACTATACAGCGATACAATTAGTTGGAGAAAGTGAGTGGAGATATTAACCAATTGACTTAGGATGAATAGTTTGGAGTAACTCTAAAGGGCAAACAATGATAGCCATAAATAAGTTTCCCAAAAGGGTAGAACATGATACGGTGTTAGATTACTCAAGGCATCATGAAAGAGGGATGATATCAAGTCTAGGCGCAATTGGCTTTGCAACCAATTCATTGCAAAGTGCATTTTTTTTATTCAGAAAGTACATCTCCAGGCAGATTCTATGCAACTCTAGCGGTATCAATTGGTGGTGCATTTCAATTAATCTCCCTTATGCCGATTTATCAGTTTAACCTTGGATATATGGACCTGTAGTAGTGGAGTTGGACAACCTAAGTACCTGTCAATTCTTGAGTTTTGTTATTAATTAAATTAGTACTTTTTTTTCAAAATATATAGAAATAATAATTAAATTTTAATTCTGTCAGGATTTGACCGAATTATTAATTGGATTTAGAAATGAAAAAAAAATCATACCATGAATTTAACTCATTTACATTAATTATAGTAGATTTCATAATAAAAGCGTTCGGCAAGAATGAATATTATGCCTCAACGTTTAATATCTATTTAATATTCTGATAAACATAACATTCTTTAGTTTGATCAAGACATCAAGGTTCTTGGTTTTCTTAACTTAAAAAGCATTTGCAAGTTAGAGTAAAACATATAAAATAATGATTAAAGATAATGTATATTTTGTAAAACATATAGGAAACAACTATACATAGAACAACAAAAAAATTCTGCTCTGTGCATACCGCTGAAACTAATTTGTAAGCAATCTCAATGACTTTAATTTATAAATCCTATAAACAGAAGGAGAAATAAGTGTCGTTTTGAACTCGTTGTGAAATAAATATCAGATAAGTCTTTATAAGTTCTAGAAATAAGAAGAAATCATTTCTCGTATTTCAATGAATTAGAAGAACCATTAATTAAAGAAAAAACACAAGCATCTCTAAAAAATAATAACTGGTTGCAGTACATGAGTTCTTATATGCTGCGCTATGCCGACAGCTTGTGTGGCCTTACTCACAACGCACAAAGCCACACTTGTGAAGCAAGCATTTCCTTAACCAAACAAAGAATAATGTGAGGTGCTCAATCAAAATTTTGAGCGAATCGCATATCTAATTTTTTTTTTCGTTTTTATTTTTGTGCTAATCGGGGCGAAATTGAATGGATAAAACAAATATTTCTCTGGCAACATTTCCTTCGTATTAAAAAAATTTTATGTGATGATTTCAACAATATTGAAATTTTCAAAATGTTATGAATACTACTCAATGTGATATTCAATTGAAATTTTGTTAAAATCATATTTTACAATTTTTTCAAGTTTTGTAATTTCTTAATGATTTTTTTTTAAATGATTGATCTGCGAGTTATAGATCGTCTAATAACAATATTCTTTTGTTTACTCCGTGTTAATATAGTATATGACATGCATGACCTTTTTTTTAAAAATAATTTTCGTTAATCAATCTACTTTTGTGATTGCTTATATTTTAATCTCTCTAATTGGAACTAATTTAATTGTATTATATGTTTTACCGGTATGGCTTAATTACTATTAAATTTGCTTGTGTTCACTTATCGATCGTTGTTGTGTGTAGTTGGTGTTATTATGAATTTATGATTATTCAATATTATAATGCGGTAGGTTAGCATTACTCACGACTTGGGAGAGCTTCACATGATCATACTATTTTGTACCTAGCTAGCTAGGGTGGGTTAGACATGATATAGTCATGCTATTCACATTTTCGTCGAATTTAATGAGAGTTTTTGAATAATATATATATGGCGTATGCATTACTTTCTATTACTATTTAACATTAATTTGCGAAAAGGAAAAACAAATAGTTGTTATAAATTATATTATTATACGATATTGGGGAAAATCATTAAAAGAGAATATTATATGATACAGAGATAAAATGGTGTGAATGAAAGATGGTTTTGTAGACATATGACGAATGTTTGTTGAACTATCTAAAATTTCTAGACTACTGCTGTTCAAGTTAATTAAGTACAACATGTATGTTTGGCACAAAACCCCGAACAAAGGACACGGGACACAACTGCACGTGAACAGCTTGTCCCCCGTTCCCAGTTCTCAGTTCGCAAAAAAATGGGAAATGAGAATAAGGTCTAGTTCTTTGTTCGTGAATTGTAGTCCCAAGTTTGGTTCACGCTTCCCAACTCTTGTTCACGAACTACTAGTTCCCAACAGATGCCAGACATACCTAATTATTGAGGGTATGTTTCTTGATGGTCGAATTGAAGATAGCCTTCAGTAATCTCATGGATGTATATCCATGCATAAACTGTAAATTAAGTAAAATATATACAAAATACCTTCTAAAAAAACCCCCCACAGATTTCCTCTTTTATTTTCAGATTTTTATAATTAAATGGGCATTTTTATGATTACCAAGGTTATGATAGTTTCAAGGTTTAAAGAGTAATACAATATTATTCGATACAGAAAACACACCTTTTACAAAGAATCAATTGTAAATAGCTTGTACCAAGATAATGTAAAAAAAGCTCATCTAATAGCATAAATTACCATTTTCTACATAAAGTTAATTACAATAACAGTAAAGCAATGAGATAAGTAGCAAATGCCAAAATGTCACGTTTTCTAGGAATTATTGTTCATTTTAACTGTGTGAAAATTTGAAATTTTAAATATTTGACCAAATACACACTTAATATTTTCAACGGCTATATTTTTAGTGCTCACAATATGAATGCACCAAATGCTGAAAAACTCATTTTTTTGTTACTTTTTCAAAATATAAATTCAAACTTCGAATCCAAATCGTTGATCTTATTTGATATAATGAGCTATGCATCTTCATATAAGTTTGATAAATTTTGAAGTTTATTTGATGCTTGATCAAGAGACTAAAATATGAACATATTAGAATTAATCTATCATATTTATCTAGATTCATTCATTATTCAATCTCTTGATAGAGTATCAAACAATTTTAAAATTTAGAAAACTTATATGGAAACACATCGCTCATCAAATTGAACAAGACTAACTCTTTGGATTTATATTTGAATTTTATATTTGAAAAAAAATAACTAAAAATTGAGTTCGGACATTTGGGGCACTCAAATTATGAGCATTGAAACCTCCTCATATTGTAGACTGGAATAGACAAAAACGAGTGATTATTTATTGTTTAAATAAGTGTGAATTTAGCAAACAGTACTGAAGTTAAGAATAAATATTTTGAGGGGATTCAATATGAATTCTATAATATCTTTAAATTTATTTTTATTGAATTATTAGGAAAGACTTAATTCTTCGATCTATTAATATCAATTTTACCAAGGAGGCCCCGGCATCAATTAATTTACCCACAAATCTGCCCTCAATAGAATAAATATAATTTAAGATTTTTTATTTTGGGTGGGTAAAAACTGTATGAATAAATTGTGATAATAGTTCCCATACTACATTTTGTTGGTGCCACAAATGTCACAAGTTCGTTTTTTTAATTTTAAATTTAAATATTTAATCCAAACTATTGATATTGTTTAGTAAATGAGAGATGCATTATTATAAAATTTTATAATTTTTGGAGTTTATTTGATACTTAATCAAGATGTTTAAAAATTAATGGATCCAGTTAATTATAATAGATAAACCTTGCTTTTAACTATAAGCTGAATTCTACTATTTTTATTTTTTGACATCTATATGAAGTATATACATATATGAACTCTAAAAGTTATAAAACTTTATGAGAATTTATTTCTTATTAAACTAAATAAGATTAATAGTTAAGATCAAACGTTCAGATTTTAAATTTAAAAAATAAAATAGTGACATTTGTGGGAAAAAAAAAAGTGAAAAATAATCCTTCTCGTACATCATATATATATGTCTGAAGGAGCGAGTCTTCGGAGACAGTTATCTGGGCTAGAAAATTAGAGTTCACCAAAAGCAAGTTGACGTTCTATAACATGCTTTATGAGTACAATCTTTGCGCAATTAAGTTAAGTCGCGGGGATCTATTTAAAGTGATTTGACAAGATACATAGATAGAAAGAGGGTCCATTGAAGTGAACTCTATCTTAGACTTCACCGTGTCCATATAAGTCAAGTTGATTATGATTATTCACAAGTTTATTAAAAACATTTTTGTCATGAGTAAGCTTAAGCAGTGACAGTGACAGGCCCATGCCTAGTTGCTCTGCTAAGGAAACCCAAGTTATACATGCATTGGCATTTGTATTGGTAGCTTATGACATGCGACTATGTGAGTACTTTTCTGAATTGCACTAAGACTCTTATGAATCATTTTTTGTTCACTATTCAAATAAGGTGACACTCGACTAATTAAAATAATTAATAATATGTTTATTGACATATTACTAATGCTGAATATGTTTATTGACATGTATCACATGGCATCTTACAGTTTCTAAAGCTAAACATATGAGGAATTTCAAAAGATATATGCTAATTTTAAGAATATATAATACAATCTAGGAGAGTTCAGACTTAAGAAACTAATACAATTTCAAGAATTAACTACTATAAATATATATTGCGTATATATGTTTATTTATTTATTTTTTTTACAGCAGAGGCCTCACCGACCACCAATTCTGAAAGCACATTAACATCCCATCTAATGTATGAAACTTGTTCCGTGAAACTTATACCTGATATTTCAAAATAAATGTATTTTAATAGGAAATTTATATGGGTGTGAATGTGACTTAATTAATTTTGTTCTTTCAACAAAATTAAGTACATTGTACAATTTGGCAATTAATCATTACATGAATAGATTAAGAAAACCAACTCTCCAGAGATGCTTCAGTTGAGTGTCAAATATAGAAACCCAAAAGTTACGGGGGTTAAGTTGGGAAGCACAAGTGATTTTCAGATTGGACAGCCAAACTACAAGCTTCCCAGAGTTTTTCCTAAGTTCATATGCTACTTGATTAAGGTTCCAAGCTTAACCAAACTATAGGGAAAATTAATTGTACATTAAGAGTTCCTAAATTTCTGATAGCTTAATCCTTATTCATGGTGCATTTTGTCTTATTTGGATTTTTTTCTACCACTTTTTTGTAATAATATTTATTATAATTAGCTAGGCTTGGCCCGTAGCTTATCTTTTTTTTTTTTTATATAAGAACTATTAAATGTGTTATCTTCATTGCATTTAACTTGATAATGTGTTTATCTTTAAGGTAGTACGTCTCTGCATGCATCTGCTGCATGCCTTTAAAATGGAGGTAAGATTAGCGTTACTGACACATTTTTATATTTGATAATTAATATGAAACGAATTTAAAATAAAGAAGAACAGACGTTAAAATGAAAAGAAATATATATTTATAATTAGAAAGTTCGTAGACATGTCAGGGAACTTACATTTTAAATGCACCACATGGCCAGTAAGATCATATTTTCATATACACATATTGACTAGTCATACGTACCTCAGTCTTCGATCGTGCGCTAATTAGATATCCGTTTAACAGACTAATTAATAAAAAGTATAGTAATACAGAGCCAGCATTAATATATATATATACGTATATATTTACAAAAGCATCATAACATACTCTCATCTAAAAAGAGAAACACACTCTCTCTCTGTTACCCATATAATATAACTAATTAATAAAAATATAACTAACTTTAAAACAAAATAATTCCTTCGTAATTCATAGCTTAAGAGATAAATCCAACTTGCTAACAGCTCCTCCATCTGTGTCCATCCACTGAAAGCTGTAATCAGTGGTATAGTCGAACCCGATGGAATCGGCACGGGACGATCCAGTCTGACTGCTCCTCTTCGCCAGACTTCGTTCGAGTTTGTGTGCATTCTGGTGACCACCAAGTGCCTGTGAGCTGTAGAACTTTCTAGAGCAATAGTTGCACGAGAAAACCCGGTCCGGTTCTGGACGGGGCAATGGTTCAAGTCGGAGGTCCAGGTTCAATTCATTGGTTCTTGCTGCTGCCTGGTTTGACATTTTGAGAGAGAGGAAGAGAGATGGAGTTCGAAAGCAAGGGAAGTTGAAATATATAGACACAAGGTACGTGGTAGCTAGAGAGGTTGATTTTTCACAAGCTTACAAATTCCATTCTGGCCGGTGGCCATTTCGGTTTGCTTTAATTGGAACGAAATTACTTAAGATTCCGACTTATTCTAATTTCTGTTTGGATTTTATTATGCATGTCAACTCATATAAGATATAGAACTAAAAATTAAATGTTTCGGAAGATCAGTGTTAAGCGTGAAAAATTTTAAAATTTAATCGAGGAAAAAAATAAGGTTAAGTTTATTTTTTTAGTAAAAATAAACAAATGGAATTCTATTATTTAACATCGCGTATACAAATCCGTAACAATCTTCCGTTCTTTTTGGACAAAACATTTTAATTAGCATATTAATCTTAATAAAAAAAATGGAGATGTTATAATTACTTAGCTAGCTAAGTATAATGAATGAGAAAATTGAAGTTCCACCATGGAGAAAAGTGTTATGCATGCTTATCACTGTATTACCAATTAGCAAAAAAATATATATAATACTAGCTCATATATCAAATATTTAATAATTAAAAATAATATAATGTTTGATAGTTATAGAATGGAATTAAAATCAATCTTTTTACATAAATAAGGTTCCAGATGTCTATATATACCTCAAAAAATCTGGTTTAATCCCCAGCTCGTCAATGGATTTTTTATTGGCTTCTAAACTCTGATCCAAAAAAACATTATAATGAAATAATGAAATGAATGATTTTACGGTTTTACCAACTTAATTGACTGGAATATGCAAGTTTCGATAATTCCGTCTCTCCAACGGAATCGAAATGAAACGGATTTCAATCATCTTGTTTTGCTTAATAAACCTTCAATTAACTTCAATTTGAATTGCACTCCATGAAATCGTCTCTATGACTCTATGTCGTGTTTATATGCAAGCCGGCCCTTTAGAATGTAGACTTTTTGTAATTGAACCTTGCGTTTTACCGCGGTGAAATATCTTTTGAGAAAAAGTTAAATTAAAGTACTTACATTTTCAAATGATCCAAACTTCTTATATATCCTCTTAATACGTTTGTTAAAGTTGGCCTAATAAATACAATTACATTTGTCGTATACCTCTATTTCTTTTCGGCTTTACACACACAACTGGTCCATTCTAGCCCAACCCGTATAACTAGTATTGACTTATTGTATCCTAGGTAGTACGACAAGTTCGATATTGATTTAGCTAATGTCCAAAATATGACTTAATATATGCATGTGCTAGATCTTAATAGAGAGCAATTATATTTTTATATAAAAGAATATCTTGGTAGTATGACTAAATTACTTTCATTTTATACTTCTATTGTAGTGTTAGTTCCCGGTAAGTCCTCAATCAAATCTCAACGCTTAAGATTCCAAATCCGCTCCGTTTTTTTTTTTTTTTTTTTTTTTCTAATTTGTGTATAAAAATGAAGACGCTACAATATCAAAACTTAACAATATAGTGGACATTCCTATTCCTCATTCCTAAAAATGCAAATTTAATTTGTCTTCCCAATTTCCCATTGCCATTATACTATCAATATTATACTTTGCTGACATCTTCAATTAACTCCACAAATACCAAATTACTTTTTTTTAAATGAAAGTAGGAATACATAATTACTCAATTTACAACAAAACAAACCATCAAAAACTTAGAGCCCCATTGAATAGAAACACTAATTATTAAAATCTTCAGAACGTGACAAACAAAACTGTACTGGTAGATTAAAAAAAGGTTCCTTTTCACATGCTTCAATGTTAGGTACGTACGTACTAAACTGAATGAATATGCAAATTTGCTTTCGGGCCAGTTGCGCTTACAAATAAAACGATTGCTAATTATGCCTAAAACAAGCGTGCATTTTATAGGTTTACACTAATAATAAATTTAGAAATTTGTGATTAATATTTATTAGTTATTACTTTCAACATCTATTTAAGACGCATATATAGGCGAAGCGGAGTGTTTATTATATTTTAGAGAAGCGTCGCATGCACTCTATCAAATAGTAAATAATTAAGTAAAAATTATGACGTTTTTTAAGGAGGGCAGTCACTGTGAATGCTATAATAATATATTAAACTAAGGGTTCTTGTAAAGTACGATAATTTTTTTTTTTTTTTTTAGAATGTAGCTAGTATAGCTAACTCAAATCTAGCATCAATACAGGATTCGTTTAAATTCATATTTTGTTCAAATAGTATAGATTGTACTGTGATGTAACGGCGTCTATATTTTTATTGCAAGTAATGAAACTGACAAGTGACTATGGTAAGTGCTTGTGAATGGCAAAAAAATTGGACCGGCGTCTATATTTCTTAAGCACAGCATAAAAAATGGTTTCTGATTTAGTGAGGTTTTGTGTTTTGCTTCCCGATATAGAATCGATCCCTCCCATCAATCTTGTGTGATCCAAAATTGAGCCCTTCCACGAGCCCACGAGCAACCCCTTCTATTCTGATTTGAAGAGCCTCATCGGATTTTTTTTAATAAATATATTAATCTTTTTTATTTTAAAGATAAATATTATATTAATTAAATTTTAAAACTAAGTATCTAACTACCGACTTCAAAAGTCCGAAGCTAACTTCGGACTTTGAAACACCGGAGTAACTTTTTTTTTAATTTTTCCACCGGCCACCTTTTAACTTTTTGCTTTACCTTTTTCTTTAGTTTTTTTTTCTTTATGAAAAACTAACTTCGGACTTTAGAAGTCCGAAGTGATTTTTTTTTTTAATTTGCGTTCCTCTGCTTTACTTTTATTATTATTTTTTTCTTTGTGAAAAAATTAACTTCTGAGTTTTGAAGTCAGTAGTTAGCTAGTTTCGTGGTTTTGAAACCCGGAGTACGTTTTTTTTTAATAGAGAATGAAGATTCCTTAATTTTTTTAAATTGCAGTATTTACTCAGCAGTGGCCTCGTAGTTTATTTGATGGAAATTTTTGTTTTTTTCTCTATAATTTCAAAGCTGTAAGTTCCAAAGTTTATCAATTTATTTCGCATAATGGAGTGAACAGTTTGATTTGATCAGAACTTTTGTTTTTGTCTCCGTAAAAATTTCAAAGTGCCATATAAATAATAACAATCATGCTGTGGATAGATTGATTTGACTTGCACTTTTAATTATGTCTGTTAACTTCGGATTTTGGAAGTCCGAAATTAGAGTTTATAAATTGAGAAGTCATGCGCAACATCTTCCTCATCACATATAACATCTAAGAAATAAGAGATGTTTTCTATTGAGGTATTCGTGAATCAATCTCCATTTTCTCAATCCGCTCAATTTAGTTTCACTGGTAATTATGAAACTACTCATGAATTTATTGAAGACACAATATTATCCCACTTCCAGATATACCGGAGCCAGTGGAATGTCCAAATTAGTGCCCGATATAACGATTTAGTCGGCGGTAGATATCAACCAATTTTTGTGCCTGTAAATTCCGAAGACCAATGGCGGCTTGTATACCAGGAGTCGTTTGAAGCAAGGAGATTACCCTATGTGGAGTTACACGTCGACTTGGTTCCTATTACGGCGGAAGGTACCTATTCGAATATCAGTTATAATTCTAATCAACCTGGTAGTAGTAGTGGCGGGTGGGATAGTTACAATCCCCAAAACATTACAAATAGAAATTGGAATAATAGTTCTGGGGGGTGGGATTCATGGGAACCAAATCCTAATTTGTCTCCAGTGGTAGAACAATTTGAGGAAGAAGAAAATATTGATGAAGCCGATGAGGCATATGACCGTGGTCCGGCGAGTCGGTCGCAATGTGTAACTGGAGAGTCAGAATCTGAGACTGATGACTATTGGTCGGATAACGATCCCGTAAACGAGCAACCAGGGGTGAGAATTACCGAAAACACATACATTACCGAGCGTACGGCAACCTACCACCCTGCTATCCAATTGACCGATATTTCTGAATTTATAAATTTCGATGTAGAAGAACCAACTCATGAGCAGTCCGGTCCACTAGCAAAAGATAAAGTATTTCGATCCAAAAAACATTTGCGACAAGTTGCTGATTCACTCGCTTGTAAGCTAAATGTCCAACACAGAACCAAAGTCAGTAATCCACAACAACTTGTATTAGAATGCATCGTAGCAGGATGCCAATGGCGAATGTATGCTCGAATGGAGAGAGAAGGCACCAATTGGGTGATTATTTCAAATCCAAACGAGCATACATGTGTTCGCCCTCCCGGTGACCACGGGCACGAGAATCTGACAGCCGAACTCATCACCAATGTTATAAGAGAAGATTTAAAGAAAAACCTTGATCTTAAAATAGATTACGTCGCTGGTTTAGTAGAGAAGGTTTATCCATTAGCCAAACCAATTACCTACAACAAACTCTGGCGCGGGAGAGAGAGAGCTATCGAACAGCTTTTCGGTAGTTGGGAAGGCTCATACGCAATGCTTCCTAGAATTCTGATGGCAGTCCAACGGACAAACCCGGGCACGAAGATCAAATGGTTATTTCATTCAGTTGGGATCCAAACAAAGCATTATTTAAGTGTGCCGCATGGGCTTATGGGCAGTGTATCGCGGTAGTATCTTACTTACGTTCTGTTATATCCATCGACGCATCGCTCTGCTGTTTTTGTTTTCCATTCTCCATCAGACATGCCTGTCACCGGAGCACCAGTAGTCGGTAAACCAAATAAATGTGCCACATCCTGCATAATTTCTCAGTCAATTACAAGTTCTAAATTATTTTATCACATTTATCTCTCTATCTCCCTCCCTCTATATATATATATATATATTAACTACCTCAAGTGTAACAGTCATCTCGCCGATCGGAAAGTGAAACGAATGAGTCTCCGGCCTCCAAAACATTGCCAACCCTTGTAACAATGAACGATCAAGAGGTACGTGTCCCATCCGAGCAAAATGAATGAGGCCAAGCGCAGACAACCTATCATAGATCGCGGGTTTTGCCTTAATCTGAGGTCTGTGAATACTTGGCGTCCATTTCTACAAATAATAATTATTTTAAAATTATTTATTGAAATTTAATTGAGTGGGTATACATTTGGAATTTAATTTTATAAAAAAAATTCATACCTCATTGCCGCGAAATTGCTCGCGTGGTAAGGGCAACAGTTTCAGCTCTAAAGCCTCACTGGCATCAGAACGTGATGTCGTCCGACGTCGCCGCTGTCTACCATGACCCTGTGGTGCAGGTCGGGGTGGCATCTTTTTACGTTTTTAGTGCACCTAAAATTAACAAATGTAATAAATATTGCATTTGTGTTAATTTTGGATTATTAATGACTAAGTTTGATTAATAATGGCTAATATCAATTAATTTGGACAAAATTTAATCAATCGGTTGAATTATTATACTAAATAGACTTAATAACGATTAATCAATAATAATTAACGATTAATCACCAGTAATACCAGTAATTTCGACTTAGTTACACACATTATGCATTACCTAAATTAACAAAATTTTACAAATTTGCATGAGCATAGTCTAATTACATTTTATAAATTAATTTAGTCTACTTACAATTATTAAATTAATTTAGAAACAATTAACAATTAACTTCCTAATAATAACTAAAATTGGACTAATCATCACTAATTTTCTCATTACTTATGCTCCACAATAAAAATAAAAATACTTATGCTCCACAATTCATCTCTGTTATTTTCTCATTACCAAGATCCCACTGTTCTATTATTATAACTTAAATTGGGAATTGTTCACTTGTACACATTTTAATAAGTTTGAAATTAGCGTGTATATTAGGATTTGCATAAAGATTTACCTTGCTATCTAGTAGAACAAAATTCATGCCCATGTGTTTCATGTCTTCGAATCAGTTGCGGGCCAAATTTTTGTGACTCGTGCTTGTATCACGCCAAGGTTTCTATTTGAGAGTGATGAAATATCTATTACGTTTGTCATTTTTAAAAAAAATGGTTGATGAAAACTTGAAAAATGGAGTACTATTTATAGATAAAACATGGCACCCTTTGGTGAAGGAGGTATCCACTCGATTGCATCCTTTGGTAAAGCAACTTTTAAATCGCACTCTTTAAGACATCCAATTGTTTGCATCCTTTGGCAAGATATATCTTAAATGAAATTTTTCGGAATATATTTTTTTATGAAAAAATCTTATTGAATATATATGTTAAAATAAACACCTTTTCATTCGCATCTTTTTGGACCATATACAGCACCTTTTCAATTGCACCCTTTAAAACATCTATTTCATTGCATCTTTTGGAGACGTACGTTTCACTTGAATGATACCTTATGAAATTTATGTTACAATATGCACCTTCTCATTGGCACCCATTTATTGAATATATATTTTATATTTGCACTATTTCATTTGTTAATATTTAATCAACCAAGCTATGATTTTCTAGTAATAATAATAATAATCTAAAATAAAATGTGCACAATTGCATCTTTTGGCGAAGCACTTCTTAGATTGCACTTTTTAAGGCATCTTATTGATTGCATCCTTTCAAAAGATATATCTCAAATAAAACCTTATGTAGTATATGTTAAAATAGCCAACTTTTCGTTCGCATCTATTGGTTCCATATATAGCACCATTTCAATCACATCCTTTAAAACATTCACTTAATTGCATCCTTTAACTTGTACATTTTTAATGTATTTTAAAAATCTTTATTATGTTTTACTATAAACGTCTTTTTTTTTTATTGAAATATCGGATGAATCATTACGAAAACTTGTACATTACTATGTTCAATTGTTGGCAATTTGTTATTGACAGTGAATCATTATAATCTTTTTAATAAAAAAGAAAAGTAATATATAGCGGAAGAATAAAAAATATAGAAACCCAGTGGAACCAATAAATTAATAAATTGCTAAATTGCTAATTAGAGAGAGACACCCATGATGCTTAAACTCTCCTAAAACCTATTTCTACTCTTAATAGACCAAACCTTGAAACCCAAAACATCTCTTTCCCTTCATCACCTGCCCATGAAAGCCATGACCCGCCCTCAACTCCCTCTACTTTATAGTAACAAACTTGTTGGTACCATGCTTAGCCAAAAACCCTCTTAGATCAATCGGGTTAGACAAATTATACCCCTCCCCAGTTAACTTCTCTAGAACCTTCTTGAAGGCTCCTTGAGACATCTTCTTACCTGCAATGCGAGCGCCCCGCCTGTTGGTGCTTATCGGTAATGCGTATACTGATATGTTCGTGGTACAGCATGCTGACTGCCACCCCCCCCAATGCCCCATCTATAACATTGCTGTGGTATTTTTCATAAAGCTTATTTCTAAAAGCATAAATAAATAATCATTAAATTAATTTATTTTAATTTATGGCGGTATATCATGTACATTAAATAAATATTATTAAATAATATGTAATCTAATAGTTAATACTTTGGTTCCCAAGCATTTGATTTCACTGTTGGGACATGACCATTAATTGCATGATGATGGACTCCCTGGTATCAGACTATCAGTTCATTTGGTGGTGAAAAACAATATTCTTTCTTCCTTGAAAGGACACTAATTTTCTACAATGGAAATAATAATTAAATATAAATGAGAAGTTAATGGTAATTAGAATATAATTTAAAATATTTTGAATATATATATATCATCATATAGAGATAATAACCTTGTGAAATATTTTTTAATTTTTTCAATATATTTATTATTATCTCTATAGAATCGTGTCCCTGCAAAAATCTTCAAACTATATGTTTATGATAATAAAAAAAAACATAATTATGTCTATAGAAAAAATAAAGGTGTCATCTAAGAGATGTTTCGCCAAATGGTGCAATCAAATATATGCCTCTTCCACTAAAAGATATCGACATTTCATTTATAAATAGGGCTCTCTTTCTTTTATTTAAAAAAAAATAGTTTGCAATTTTCTAAGATTTTTTCAAAGTCTTAATCAGTCTTATATATTTATAGACTACAGATGTTTCTATTAAGCCTTTTCAATGCAACTGCTCATGGCATTCGTTCATGGCACCCTTTCATGGCATCCGCTCATGGCGCTCTTTCATGGCATATGCCCATGGCACCATATATGCTGCTAATAGACGGGACGGTCCATAGACAATATGGATCAAACAGTGTTGGACATTTATGAATTGGACTATTTTAGGTTTGGATTGAAGTCCAGTCCAAGTCTAACTGTTAACCCTTATCTAGACGAATTATGGACAATTAAGGATGAATAGTGGACAAATGCCGATTTAAGTACAAATATATATATTCAATTTAAATGAATGTGGTTGTTCGATTCATATATACGAATAGGATCTGATTGTGTAACTTATATTTTTTAATGGTTGTTGATTTTGTTAAAATTTTCAAATTTTAAAATTGAATATTTCGAAAATTCAAAATTTAAAATTTAGAATTTCAAATTTTCAGCATTTTGAAATTTCTAATTTAGAATTTCAAATTTAAAATTTTTAAATTTTTTAATTTTAAGTTTCTAAAATTTCGAATATTAAAGTTTCAAAACTTCGTCCATCTGGTTATTTTATGGGAGAAAAAGTGGACTTCATTTGGTTAGAAGATGAACTGGACATGGACTGTATAATACTATATATAATGAATTTGGTTTGGTCATAGACTTCAATTTCTCTTTATTGGATGGAGCTGGACATGGGCTGCATGGGACCCGTCCATTAGCAACCCTGCTTCTGTTGTGTCTTATTTGACCATCCCAGTAGTTTTGATTAAATTTGGTTTAACTTGTGTCATTGTTGTCCTTCTATTAAGTCTAAATTACTTGCATTAATTACTAAGGTTGTGCTCTAGGAATTTTAAATAGAGGAATGAGAGATTAGAAAAGGATTAGAGGAGTAGAGTAAACTTCTACACCCTAAATTTGGGGTTACCAAAATCCATTGAAATGAGATTACTTTCTCACCTCAATTGGATTCGCCTATTTCATTTTGTAATTCGGAGTAGGATAGAGTTAATAGTTTATCTTCCCTCATCCCCTCTTATCTTTTCTCGCTCCTCCAATTTGGTTTATGGAGAACAACCTAACGGCCTCCGGGGGCCATAGTTTGAAATCAACACCACCGAGCCCTCCTAGTCCTTAGTAATGTCTGAATATTTATAGTTTTCAAACTGTCGTGGGTTGTTTCTTATTTTAAGAGTACCTTAAAAAGCGAATTAATATTGAATAAATTTTTGGTATATGATTCTTGATCGAGTCTAAATTTGAATATAACATAAATAGAGATGAATAAACTTACTCATAAATCTATAGTATTTATTAAAAACTGTGGGTGTCGAGATTTTTTTTCGTTTTGAGCCTTTCGACATACCATTGATTATCTTTTTTACCTCTTCATATCTATTATTGTTCTTCCTACGTGTCGAGTCTTTCGACACACTATTAATTACTTTTTTTTTGTCACTTCCTATCTATTATTATTCTTACAATATTATTTATTTTTTGAATTTTTTATTCTTATTTAATATTTAATTTGATAAAATAAATGTATCAAAAGCATGAACATAACACATTATAAAAATATTTTTTCTCTTTTTTTTTTGGCTAAATACTAACTAATTTTAACATAATTCAAGCTGGTTGAAAGGATGAAAACGTGAAATAGATTTATTGCAACATAACATAATAATAATTTTCAATATAATGATCGCAAATGATAATCAAATATTAAAATTTTAAGAAAATTTTTGTATAATGAAACTCGATTTGTTCCAACAAATTTGATAATAAAATGTACATGCAAATGAAAACGTGAAATAGATTGTCAAATAAAATGATGAACGTGTTGAACATTCATTTGATAATAAAACACGAAAGAGGGATGAGGTTTATCTACAGAGTCAAGTACGTCCTGATCGCATAAAGAAATTCTGAGAATTATTTGAGCATTTCAATCGTTTCTAGATTCATTATAAGTCATTTCATCACAATAATCTATATTTAAACTCTATATACTATCTTGAATATGATTCATATGTTATTTATTCAAAAAGATTCGATTATACATTGCTACACATATAAAGTGCAAATAATGCAATTCTGAGTATCATTTGAGCATTTGAATCGTTTCTAGATTTATTCTAAGTCATTTCATCACAATAATCTGCATTTAAACTCTTTATACTATCTACAATATGATTCATAAGTTATTTATTCAGAGAGTTTGGATTATACACGGCAATTACGCATATAAAGTGAAAATAATGCAATTCTGGATATCATTTGAGCATTTCAATCGTTTCTGGATTCATTCTATGTCATTTCATCACAATAATATAAATTTAAACTGTTTAAACTGTCCATAATAAGATTCATCAGTTATTTATTCAAAAAGTTTGGATTACACACGGCAATTATGCATTAAAAGTGCAAATAATGTAATTTTGATTATCATTTGTGCATTTCAATCGTTTCAGTATTCAGTCTAAGTCATTTCATCACAATAATCTACATTTAAACTCTTTATAATGTTCAGAATAAGATTCATGAGTTATTAGTGGAAAAATATTGGATTATATACGGCAATTACGCATATAAAATGCAAATAATACAATTATGAGCATTATTTGAGCATTTCAATCGTTTCTAGATTTATTCTAAGTCATTTCATCACAATAATCTACATTTAAACTCTTTATACTGTCTTGAATATGATTCATATGTTATTTATTAAAAAAGATTCGAATATACATGGTAATTACGCATATAAAATGAAAATAGTGCAATTCTGAGTATCATTTGAGCATTTCAATCATTTCTGGATTCATTCTATGTCATTTCATCACAATAATCTACATTCAAATTCTTTATACTGTCCAGAATGTGATTCATGTGTTATTTATTAAAAAAATTGGATTATACATGGTAGTTATGCATATAAAGTGCAAGTAATGCAATTATGCGCATAATTTGAGCATTTCAATCGTTTCTGGTTTCATTCCAAGTCATTTCATCACAATAATAAACATTTAAACTCTTTATACTATCTAGAACAAGATTCATATATTATTTATTTAAAAAGATTGGATTATATATGGCATATACGCATATAAAGTGCAAATAATGCAATTCTGAGTATTATTTGTGCATTTCAATCGTTTCTAAATTCATTCTAAGTAACTCCGTCGCAATAATCTACATTTACACACTTTATACTTCCCAAAATAAGATTGATGAGTAATTTTTTCAAAAAGATTGGATTATACACCACAATTACGCATAAAAAGTGCAAATAATGAAATTCTGATTATCATTTGATCATTTTAATCATTTTAATCATTTCTAGATTCATTCTAAGTCATTTCATCACAATAATCTACATTTAATATCTTTATACTGTCTAGAATAAGATTCAAGTATTATTTATTCAAAAAGATTGGATTATACATGACAATTACATATATAAATTGCAAATAATGCAATTCTAAGTATCATTTGAGCATTTCAATCGTTTATGGAATCAGTCTATGTCATTTCATCACAATAATCTACATTTAAACACTTTATATTGTCTATAATATGATTCATGAGTTATTTATTCAAAAAGATTGGATTATACCAGGTAATTACGCATATAAAGAGAAAATTATGCAATTTTGAGTATCATTTGAACATTTCAATCGTTTTTGGATTCATTCTAAGTCATCTCATCACAATAATATACATTTACACTCCTTATATTATCTAAAATATGATTCATGTGTTATTTATTCCAAAAGATTTGATTATACACAGTAATTACGCATATAAATTGTAAATAATACAATTCTGTGTATTATTTGATCATTTCAATCGTTTCTGGATTCATTCAAAGTCATTTCATCACAATAATCAACATTTAAACTCTTTATACTGTGTATAATATGATTCATGTGTTATTTATTCAGAAAATTTGGATTATACACGGCAATTACGCATATAAAGTGCAATAATGCAATTCTAAGTATCATGTGAGCATTTCAATCGTTTCTGGATTCATTCTATGTCATTTCATCACAATAATCTACATTTAAGCTCTTTATATTTTCCAGAATATGATTCATATGTTATTTATTAAAAAAGATTGGATTATACATGGTAATTACGCATATAAAATGCAAATAATACAATTCTGAGTATCATTTGAGCATTTCAATCGTTTCTGGATTCATTTAAAGTCATTTCATCACAATAATCAACATTTAAACTCTTCATACTATCTACAATATGATTCATATGTTATTTATTCAAAAAGATTGGATTATACACGGTAATTACGCATATAAAGTGCAAAAAATGCAATTCTGAGTATCATTTGAGCATTTCAATCATTTCTGGATTCATTTTAAGTCATTTCTTCACAATAATTAACTTTTAAACTCTCTATACAGTCCAAAATATTATTCATGTGTTATTTATTCAAAAAGATTGGATTAAACATGATAATTTCGCATATAAAATGCAAATAATGCAATTCTTATTATCATTTGAGCATTTGAATCGTTTCTGGATTCATTCTTAATCATTTCACCACAATAATCTTTATTTAAACTCTTGATACTGTCTAGAATAAGATTCATGTGTTATTTATTCAAAAATATTGGATTATACTTGGAAATTACGCTTATATTGCAAATAATGCAATTCTGAGTATCATTTGAGCATTTCAATAGTTTCTGGATTTATTTTAAGCCATTTTATCAAATAATATACATTTAAACTCTTTATACTGTCCAGGAAAAGATTCATGTGTTATTTATTCAAAAATATTGGATTAAAAATGGCATTTACGCATATAAATTGCAAATAATGCAATTCTGAGTATTATTTGAGCATTTCAATCGTTTCTGAATTCATTCTAAGTCATTTTGTCGCAATAATCTACATTTAAATACTATATACGGCCAAGAATTTGATTCATGAGTAATTTGTTCAAAAAGATTGGATTATACACCACAATTACGCATATAAAGTGCAAATAATGCAATTCTGAGTATCATTTGAGCATTTCAATCGTTTCTGGATTCATTTAAAGTCATTTCATCACAATAATCAACATTTAAACTCTTTAAACTGTCTACAATATGATTCATGTGTTATTTATTTAAAAAGATTGGATTATACATGGTAATTACGCATATAAAGTTCAAAAAAATACAATTATGAGTATCATTTGAGCATTTCAATCATTTCTGGATTCATTTTAAGTCATTTCTTCACAAAAATTAACATTTAAACTCTCTATACAGTCCATAATATTATTCATGTGCTATTTATTCAAAAAGATAGGATTGTAGATGGTAATTACGAATATAAAGCGAAAATAATGCAATTTTGAGTATCATTTGCGGTTTTCAATCGTTTCTAGATTCAGTCTAAGTCATTTCATAACAATAGTCTACATTTAAACTCTTTATACGGTCGAGAATATGGTTCGTATGTTATTTGTTCAAAAAGATAGAATTATACATAGCAATTGCGTATATAAATTGCAAATAATGCAATTCTATGTGTCATTTAAGCATTTCAATCGGATCTGGATTCATTCAAAGTCATTTCATCACAATAATCTGAATTTAAACTCTTTTGTACTGTCTAGAATATGATTCATATGTTATTTATTGAAAAAGATTGAATTATAAATAGCAATTACGCATATAAATTGCAAATAATGCAATTCTGAGTATCATTTGAGCATTTCAATCGTTTCTGGATTTATTCTAAGTCATGTTATCACAATAATCTACATTTCAACTCTTTATATTGTCTATAATATGATTCATGAGTTATTTATTCAAAAAGATTGGATTATACCAGGTAGTTACGCATATAAAGAGAAAATAGTGCAATTTTGAATATCATTTGAACATTTCAATCGTTTTTGGATTCATTCTAAGTCATCTCATCACAATAATATACATTTACACTCCTTATATTATCTAACATATGATTCATGTGTTATTTATTCAAAAAGATTTGATTATACACAGTAATTACGCATATAAATTGTAAATAATACAATTCTGAGTATCATTTTATCATTTCAATCATTTCTAGATTCATTCTAAGTCATTTGGATCACAATAATCAACATTCAAACTCTTTATACTGTCTACAATATGATTCAAGAATTATTTATTCAGAGAATTTGGATTGTACATGGCAATTACGCATATAAAGTGCAAAAATGCAATTCTGAGTATCATGTCAGCATTTCAATCGTTTCTGGATTCATTCTATTTCATTTCATCACAATAATATACATTTAAATTCTTTATATTGTCCAGAATATGATTCATATGTTATTTATTAAAAAAGATTAAATTATACAAGATAATTTCGCATATAAAGTGTAAATAATGCAATTCTTAGTATCATTTGAGCATTTAAATCATTTCTGGATTCATTCATAGTCATTTCATCACAATAATCTACATTTAAACTCTTTATACTGTCTAGAATAAGATTCATGTGTTATTTTTTCAAAAATATTGGATTATACATGGAAATTAGTAAATTACACATATATATTGCAAATAATGCAATTCTGAGTATCATTTGTGCATTTCAATAGTTTCTGGATTTATTTTAAGTCATTTTATCATAATAATATACATTTAAACTCTTTATACTGTCTAGAAAAAGATTCATGTGTTATTTATTCAAAAATATTGGATTATAAATGGCATTTACGCATATAAATTGCAAATAATTCAATTCTGAGTATTATTTGAGCATTTCAATCACTTCTGAATTCATTCTAAGCAAGCTTCTAAAATGCGGTGCATTATCGCCGAATTAGCGAAAATAGCGGTTTTGGCTGCTCAACCGCGCGATAACATTGATCCATTTTTTTAAAAAGCGGTCCTTCGCTAAAACGTACTTAACGCCGTTTTATCGTAAAATTAATTCGGTTTTAGCGGAGAAAAAACGGAACGACCCTCCTAATATGAAACCCAACCTAAATTTCTCCAGAGCCAAATCCCTAATTTCTTTCTCCTCTTCCTTCGTTCTATCATCGTTCCTCTTCCTCCTATCGCCACTGTTCTGCTCCCACACCACCGGTCTTCTCCCCCGCCCATCGCCCCTCAGCACCTTCTCCATCGATCTTGCCAGTTCTCCTTTCGCAGTTCTCCGCCATTTGCTCCGCTCTTCTATTCTCCTCCGACGCTGCTTGTCGACCTGCGCCGCTGGTCCAGCTAGTCTCCCTCCGATCTTGTATTCACTACTAGTCTCCTCCGCCTCTCTCTTTACTGTAACTCTGTAAGTTCCCATATGCTTTTTAGTTTTTGAGTTCTAAACTTCTAATATTTTGCCTTCTTTGCTCCCAAATCCCAATACTTTTGTATTCACTGGAATTGCTCCGAATACTTTTGTATTCACTGGAACTGCTAGTCTCCTCTTCTCAATTAGATGGTTGGTCAACCAATTCCATCTTGGTGAAATAATTTAAGGTGCTAAAATTACCCTCCCTGGAGTGAAGAACATCATAGTAGTTGAACTCACGATGGGGCTGATTCAAATTTTGGTATTTTACTGTTATTTCTGCACTGTGTGTCGATATTTTTTTCACTGATTCTGTTATTTATGCATCAACCTCTTTGTTCCCTAATTGGTGTGAGAGACTGACTGGTGGTGGTAATTAAAAATTGTAATTTTCTTGTTTTCTTTTTAAATTTAGGAATGAAATTTGACTTCAATACTCAAATCTTATGGCACTCAGAGAAAGAATTATAGAGACATATAGTTATATTAGTAGCTGTTGTTTTCAATACTCAAATCTTGTAGACAACGCTTGAATGTTTGTTATATGTTGAACTTATTTTGGTAATTGGTAATTGATACTGTTATTTTTGTTGTTGACTTAAAATGTTACACTAATGAAGTGTTTCTTAGTTTAATTTGCTAGTACAATGGCATCATTAGTTATTTAACTCTTAGAATAGTTTATAGAAGAATTGAAAAAAAAATAAAGATGATTGTATTTGTGGTACCATTGCAGTAGATAAATGTCATATCAATTGTTGTATTATATGATGTTTCCTTTAAATGTGGTTATTTGTATTTACGAAACCATACATGTAGTTTAAAATGTCATTTTGATATATGGACAATAGGTTCGATTCTCAAAAGAGTATATAACTATATATGGTGTCTTGGTTTCTCACACACCGCATTACACAACGCATTATCACCGTTTTATCACCGATAAAACTCCGCATCGATAATTCAATACCGAACCGCTAAACCGCATAAATCGCATTTTAAAACCTTGATTCTAAGTCATTTCGTCACAATAATCAACATTTAAACACTTTATACAGCCCAGAATAAGATTCATCAGTAATTTGTTCAAAAAGATTGGATTATACACCACAATTACGCATATAAAATGCAAATAATGCAATTCTGAGTATCATTTGAGCATTTCAATCGTTTCTGGATTCAATATAAATCATTTTATCACAATAATCTACATTTAAACTCTGTATACTGTCTTTAATAAGATTCATGTGTTATTTATTCAAAAAGATTGGAATATACATGGTATTTACGCATATAAAGTGCAAATAATGCAATTCTGAGTATTATTTGAACATTTCAATCGTTTCTGGATTCATTCTAAATCATTTCATCGCAATAATCTACATTTCAACACTTCATACTGCCCAGAGTAAGATTCATGACTAATTTGTTCAAAAAGATTGGATTATACACCACAATTACGCAAATAAAGTGCAAATAATGTAATTCTGAGTATCATTTGAGCATTTCAATCGTTTCTGGATTCAGTCTATGTCATTTCATCACAATAATCTACATTTAAACTCTTTATATTGTCTATAATATGATTCATGAGTTATTTGTTCAAAAAGATTGGATTATACCTGGTAATTACGCATATAAAGAGAAAATAATGCAATTTTGAGTATCATTTGAACATTTCAATCGTTTTTGGATTCATTCTAAGTCATCTCATCACAATAATTTACATTTACACTCATTATATTATCTAACATATGATTCATGTGTTATTTATTCAAGAAGATTTGATTATACACGGGAATTACGCATATAAATTGTAAATAATACAATTCTGAGTATCATTTGATCATTTCAATCGTTTCTGGATTCATTCTAAGTCATTTTGATCACAATAATCAACATTGAAACTCTTTATACTGTCTACAATATGATTCATGAGTTATTAATTCAGAGAATCTGGATTATACACTGCAATTACGCATATAAAGTGCAAAAATGCAATTCTGAGTATCATGTGAGCATTTCAATCGTTTCTGGATTCATTCTATTTCATTTCATCACAATAATCTACATTTAAACTCTTTATATTGTCCAGAATATGATTCATATGTTATTTATTCAAAAAGATTAAATTATACATGGCAATTACGCATATAAAATGCAAATAATGTAATTCTGAGTATCATCTGAGCATTTCAATTGTTTCTGGATTCATTCTATGTCATTTCATCACAATAATCAACATTTAAACTCTTTATACTGTCTATAATATGATTCATGAGTCATTTATTCAGAGAATTTGGAATATACACGGCAATTATGCTTATAAAGTGCAAATAATGAAATTCTGAGCATCATTTGAGCATTTCAATCGTTTCTGGTTTCATTCCATGCCATTTCATCACAATAATCTATATTTAAACTCTTTAAAATGTCAAGAATATAATTCATATGTTATTTATTCGAAAAGATTGGATTATACATGGTATTTACTCATATAAAGTGCAAATAATATAATTCTGAGTATTATTTGAGCATTTCAATCGTTTCTGGATTCATTCTAAGTAATTACGTCGCAATAATCTACATATAAACACTTGATACTGCCCAGAGTAAGATTCATGACTAATTTGTTCAAAAAGATTGGATTATACACCACAATTACACATATAAAGTGCAAATAATGCAATTCTGAGTATCATTTGAGCATTTCAATCGTTTCTGGATTCAGTCTATGTCATTTCATCACAATAATCTACATTTAAACTCTTTGTATTGTCTATAATATGATTCATGAGTAATTTATTCAAAAAGATTGGATTATACCAGGTAATTACGCATATAAAGAGAAAATTATGCAATTTTGAGTATCATTTGAACATTTCAATCGTTTTTGGATTCATTCTAAATCATCTCAACACAATAATATACATTTACACTCCTTATATTATCTAAAATATTATTCATGTGTTATTTATTCAAAAAGATTTGATTATACACAGTAATTACGCATATAAATTGTAAATAATACAATTCTGAGTATCATTTGATCATTTCAATCGTTTCTGAATTCATTCTAAGTCATTTTGTCGCAATATTCTATATTTAAATACTATATACCGCCAAGAATAAGATTCATGAATAAATTTGTTCAAAAAGATTGGATTATACACCACAATTATGCATATAAAGTGCAAATAATGCAATTCTGAGTATCATTTTAGCATTTCAATCGTTTCTGGATCATTTAAAGTCATTTCATCACAATAATGAACATTTCAACTCTTTATACTGTCTACAATATGATTCATGTGTTATTTATTCAAAAAGATTGGATTATACATGGTAATTACGCATATAAAGTGCAAAAAATGCAATTCTGAGTATCATTTGAGCATTTCAATCATTTCTGGATTCATTTTAAGTCATTTCTTCACAATAATTAACATTTAAACTATCTATACAGTCCAGAATATTATTCATGAGTTATTTATTCAAAAAGATAAGATTATAGATGGTAATTACGAATATAAAGTGCAAATAATGCAATTCTGAGTATCGTTTGAGGTTTTCAATCATTTCTGGATTCATTCTAAGTTATTTCGTAGCAATAATCTACATTTAAACACTTCATACTGCCCAGAGTAAGATTCATGACTAATTTGTTCAAAAAGATTGGATTATATACCACAATTACGCATATAAAGTGCAAATAATGCAATTCTGAGTATCATTTGATCATTTCAATCGTTTCTGGATTTATTTAAAGTCATTTCATCACAATAATCAACATTTAAAATCTTTATACTATCTACAATATGATTCATGTATTATTTTTTCAAAAAGATTTCATTATACATGTCAATTACCCTTATAGAGTGCAAAAAATGAAATTCTGATTATCATTTAAGCATTTCAATCATTTCTGCATTAATTCTAATTCATTTCTTCAAAATTATTTACATTTAAACTCTCTATGCTGTCCAGAATATTATTCATGTGTTATTTATTCAAAAAGATTGGATTATGGATGGTAATTACGAATATGAAACGTAAACAATGCAATTCTGAGTTTCATTTGAGGTTTTTCAATTGTTTCTGGATTCATTCTATGTCATTTCATCACAATAATCTACATTTAAACTCTTTATACTGTCTAGAATATGGTTCATATGTTATTTGTTCAAAAAGATTGGATTATACATCGCAATTGTGCATATAAATTGCAAATATTACAATTCTATGTGTCATTTGAGCATTTCAATCGGTTCTGGATTCATTCTAAGTCATTTTGTCATAATAATCTGCATTTAAACTCTTTTGTACTGTCTAGAATAAGATTGATATGTTATTTATTGAAAAAAATTGGATTATAAATGGCAATTACGCATATAAATTGCAAATAATGCAATTCTGAGTATCATTTGAGCATTTCAATCGTTTCTGGATATATTCTAAGTCATTTGATCACAATAATCTGCATTTACACTCTTTATACTGTCTAGAATAAGATTCATGTGTTATTTATTCAAAAAGATTGGGTTATACTTGACAATTACGCATATAAAGTGCAAATAATGCAATATTGAGTATTATTTGAACATTTCAATCATTTCTGGATTCATTCTAAGTCATTTCGTCGCAATAATCTCCATTTAAACACTTCATGCTGCCCAGAACAAGATTCATGACTAATTTGTTAAAAAAAGATTGGATTATACACCACAATTACGCATATAAAGGGCAAATAATGCAATTCCGAGCATCATTTGATCATTTCAATCGTTCCTAGATTCATTCTAAGTCATTTCATCACAGTAATCTATATTTAAACGCTTTATACTATCTTGAATATGATTCATATGTTATTTATTCAAAAAGATTCGATTATACATGGCAATTTCGCATATAAAGTGCAAATAATGCAATTCTGCGTATCATTTGAGGATTTTAATCGTTTCTAGATTCATTCTAAGTCATTTCCTCAAACTAATCTACATTTAAACACTTCATACTGCCCAGAATAAGATTCATGACTAATTTGTTCAAAAAGATTGGATTATACACCACAATTACTCATATAAAGTGCAAATAATGCAATTCTGAGCATGATTTGATCATTTCAATCGTTTATAGATTAATTCTAAGTCATTTCATCACAATAATCTACATTTATACTCTTTATACTGTCTAGAATATGATTCATATATTCAAAAGATTGGATTATACATGGCATTTACGCATATAAAGTGCAAATAATACAATTCTGAGTATTATTTGAGTATTTCAATCATTTCTGGATTAATTCTAAGTCATTTCGTCGCAATAATCTACATTTAAACACTTTATTCTGCCCAGAATAAGATTCATGAGTAATTTGTTCAAAAAGATTGGATTATACTCCACAATTAAGTATATAAAGTGCAAATAATGCAATTCTGAGCATCATTTGATCATTTCAATCGTTTCTAGATTCATTCTAAGTCATTTCATCACAATAATTTACATTTAAACCCTCTATATTGTCTTGAATATGATTCATATATTATTTGTTCAAAAAGATTCAATTATACATGGCAATTGCGCATATAAAGTGCAAATAATGCAATTTTGAGTATCATTTGAGCTTTTTAATCGTTTCTAGATTCACTCTAAGTCATTTCATCACACTAATTTACATTTAAACTCTTTATAATGTCTTGAATATGATTCTTATGTTATTTATTCAAAAAGATACGATTATAAATGGCAATTACGCATATAAAGTGCAAATAAAGTAATTCTGAGTATCATTTGAGCATTTCAATCATTTCTGGATTCATTCTAAGTCATTTTGACCACAATAATCTACATTTAAACTATTTATACTGTCTAGAATATGATTCATTTGTCATTTACTCAAAAAGATTGGATTATCCATGGTAATTACGCATATAAATTGCAAATAATAAAATTCTGAGGATAATTTGAGAATTTCAATCTTTTCTGGATTTCTAAATCATTTCATCTCAATAATCTACATTTAAACTCTTTATACCGTCTAGAATATGATTCACAAGTTATTTATTCTAAAAAATTAGATTATAAATGGTAATTAAACATATAAATTGCAAATCATGCAATTCTGAGTATCATTTGAGTATTTCAATCGTTTCTGGATTCATTCTAAGTCTTTTCATCACAATAATCTAAATTTAAATTCCTTATACTGTGTATAATTTGATTCATGTGTCATTTATTCGAAAAGATTGTATTATACATGGTAATTACGCATGTAAATTGCAAATAATACAATTCTGAGGATGATTTGAGCATTTCAATCATTTCTGGATACATTCTAAGTCATTTCTTTACAATAATCAACATTTAAACTATTTATACCATCTAAAATATGATTCATAAGTTATTTATTCTAAAAGATTGGATTATACATGGTAATTACGCATATAAAGTGCAAAAAATGCAATTCTGAATATCAATTGAGAATTTCTATTGTTTTTGGATTCATTCTAAGTCATTTCAACCCAATAATCAAAATTTAAACTCCAAATACTGTCTGGAATATGATTAATGTGTTGTTTATTAAAAAAGAATTGATTATTTGGTAATTACGCATATAAAGTACAAATAATGCAATTCTGAGTATAATTTGAGCATTTCAATCATTTCTGGATTCATTCTATGTCATTTCATCACAATAATATACATTTAAACTCTTTATATTGTTTATAATATGATTCATGTGTTATTTATTCAAAAATATTGGATTATACATGGTAATTACGCATATAAAGTGCAAATAATGCAATTTTGAGTATCATTTAAGCGTTCTAATCTCTTTTGGATTCATTCGAAGTCATTTCATCACAATAATATACATTTAAACTCCTTATATTTTTTAAAATATGATTCATGTGTTATTTTTTCAAAAAGATTTGATTATACATTGTAATTACGCATATAAAGTGCAAATAATGCAATTCTGAGTATCATTTGAGTATTTCAATCGTTTCTGGATTCATTCTATTTAATTTCATCAAAATAATCTACATTTAAACTCTTTATACTGTCTAGAATAAGATTCATGTGTTATTTATTCAAAAATCGTGGATTATACATGGAAATTATGCATATAAAGTGCAAATAATACAATTCTGAGTATCATTTAAGCATTTCAATTGTTTCTGGATTAATTCTAAGTCATTTCATCACAATAATCTACATTTAAACTCTTTATACTGTCTACAATATGATTCATATGTTATTTATTCAGAGAGTTTGTTTTATACACGGCAATTACGCATATAAACTGCAAATAATGCAATTCTGAGTATCATTTGAGCATTTCAATCGTTTCTGGATTCATTCTATGTCATTTCATCACAATAATTTAAATTTAAATACTTTATACTGTCCATAATAAGATTAATGAGTTATTTATTCAAAAAATTTGGATTATACATGGCAATTACGCATATAAAGTGCAAATAATGCAATTTTGAGTATCATTTGTGCATTTTAATCGTTTCAGTATACATTCTAAGTCATTTCATCACAACAATCTACATTTAAACTCTTTATAATTTCCAGAATAAGATTCATGAGTTATTTGTGGAAAAATATGGGATTATACAAGGTAATTACGCATACAAAGTGCAAATAATGCAATTTTGTGTATTATTTGAGCATTTGAAGCATTTCTAGATTCATTCTAAGTCATTTCATCACAATAATCTACATTTAAACTCTTTATACTGTCTAGAATATGATTCATATGTTATTTATTCAAAACGATTGGATTATACATGGCATTTACGCATATAAAGTGCAAATAATGCAATTCTGAGTATTATTTGAGTATTTCAATCGTTTCTGGATTCATTCTAAGTCATTTCATCAGTATAATCAATATTTAAACTCTTTATACTATCTACAATATGATTCATGAGTTATTTATTCAGAGAATTTGGAATATACACGGCAATCACGCATATAAAGTGCAAATAATGCAATTCTAAGCATCATTTGAGCATTTGAATCGTTTCTGGTTTCATTCCAAGTCATTTCATCACAATAATCTATATTTAAACTCTTTAAAATGTCAAGAATATAATTCATATGTTTTATTTATTCAAAAAGATTGGATTATACATGTTATTTACGCATATAAAGTGCAAATAATGCAATTCTGAGTATTATTTGAGCATTTCAATCATTTCTGGATTCATTCTAAGTAATTTCATCCCAATAATCTACATATAAATACTTCATACTGCCCAGAGTAAGATTCATGGCTAATTTGTTCAAAAGGATTGGATTATACACCACAATTACGCATATAAAGTGCAAATAATGCAATTCTGAGTATCATTTGAGCATTTCAATCGTTTCTGGATTCAGTCTATGTCATTTCATCACAATAATCTACATTTAAACTCTTTATATTGTCTATAATATGATTCATGAGTTATTTATTCAAAAAGATTGGATTATACCAAGTAATTACGCATATAAAGAGAAAATAATGCAATTTTGAGTATCATTTGAACATTTCAATCGTTTTTGGATTCATTCTAAGTCATCTCATCACAATAATATACATTTACACTCCTTATATTATCTAAAATATGATTCATGTGTTATTTATTCCAAAAGATTTGATTATACACGGCAATTACGCATATAAAGTGAAAATAATGTAATTCTGAGTATCATTTGAGCATTTCAATCATTTCTGGATTCATTCTATGTCATTTCATCACAATAATATAAATTTAATCTCTTTATACTGTCCATAATAAGATTCATCAGTTATTTATTCAAAAAGTTTGGATTATACACGGCAATTATGCATATAAAGTGCAAATAATGCAATTTTGAGTATCATCTGTGCATTTCAATCGTTTCAGTATTCATTCTAAGTCATTTCATCACAATAATCTACATTTAAACTCTTTATAATGTCCAGAATAAGATTCATGAGTTATTAGTGGAAAAATATTGGATTATACAAGACAATTACGCATATAAAATGCAAATAATGCAATTCTGAGCATTATTTGAGCATTTCAATCGTTTCTAAATTTATTCCATGTCATTTCATCACAATTATCTACATTTAAACTCTTCATACTGTCTTGAATATGATTCAAATGTTATTTATTCAAAAAGATTGGATTATACATGGTAATTACTCATATAAAGTGCAAATAATGCAATTCTGATTATCATTTGAGCATTTGAATCATTTCTGGATTCATTCTAAGTATTTTTATCAGAATAATCTACTTTGAAACTCTTTATACTGTCTAGAATAAGATTCAAGTGTTATTTATTCAAAAAGATTGGATTATACATGGTAATTACGCTTACAAAGTCCAAATAATGCAATTCTGAGTATCTGTTGCGGATTTCAATCGTTTCTGCATTCATTCTAAGTCATTTCATCACAATAATCTACATTTAAACTCTCTATATTATCTAGAATAAGATTCATGTGTTATTTATTAAAAAAATATTGGATTATATATGGAAATTACGAATATAAAGTGCAAATAGCACAATTCTGAGTATCATTTGAGCATTTCAATTGTTTATGGATTCATTCTAAGTCATTTTATGACAATAATATACATTTAAACTCTTTATACTGTCTAGAATATGATTCATATGTTATTTATTTAAAAAGATTGGATAATACATGGCAATTAGGCATATAAAGTGCAAATAATGTAATTCTTAGTATCATTTGAGCATTTCAATCGTTTCTGGATTCATTCTAAGTCATTTCTTCACAATAATCTATATTTAAACTCTTTATACTGTCTAGAATAAGATTCATGTGTTATTTATTCAAAAAGATTGGATTATATATGGAAATTACGCTTATAAAGTGCAAATAATGCAATTCTGAGTATCATTTGAGTATTTCATTTGTTTCAGAATTCAGTCTATGGCATTTTATCCCAATAATCTACATTTAAACTCTTTATACTTTCTAGAAAAAGATTCATGAGTTATTTTTTCAAAAAGATTGGATTTACTCAGCAATTACGCATATAAAATGCAAATAATGCAATTCTAAGTATCATTTGAGTATTTCAATTTTTTTCGTATTCATTCTAAGTCATTTAGTCACAAGAATATAATTTTAAACTCTTTATACTGTCTTTAATAGGATTAATGTGTTATTTATTCAAAAAGATTGAATTATACATGGTAATTACGCATATAAAATGCAAATAATTTCTGGTAATTACTCATTTTATTATTCCATGTCCAGAATACTGAATGAATCCAATATTTCCCGTGAAATGATTACTGGATGGCATAGAATCGTTGTCTTTTACATTTAGCTATAACCATGGCATCTTCACATGGCAACTTGTTCCAATATTTTCAAAAGACTTGAAATCAAAAGTAACACATGGATATGGAAAAGAGATTTAATGGCAAAAAAGTAACATAAATATTTTTGAAAAAAACTAATCGAAAACTTGTGGAGAACTGTACGATAGCCTCCTCCAATATGTTCAATGTTGAATCGTGCAATCTCGCACATGGCGCCTTTTGTAAAATCATTTTAAATCCATTGATACTATCCAATATCAACAACACTTTGTATAACACCTCCCTGTATACCAAAATATAAATCTTTCAGTAAAAAACTGGATATTTTAAGCAAATATTTTTGGTAAGTTAAAAGATTTAAATATTTTCAAATTTATATATGTCATAAAGTTGTTGGCCCAAATGTATAAATATGAAAACTATGTTGGTAGCAATTACTAGCAAATTCTTGTCATATATTTGAAATAGAAATGATATAGGAATTTTAGTTTGGCGTTAAATTTAAAAACTTCCTTTAATTTAAACATGAAATTTATAAAAAAAAAAAAATTACCTTACTATCTAGTAGAACGAAATTCATTCCTCATGTATTTCCCATCTTCGAATTTGGTGTGGGCCAAATTTTAGATTATATTACATCGCTTTGAAATTTATATTTTGAGGAAAGATAATAAGCAAGAGAAGGAATTATTTCATGACAAGACAAGTAAAATTTTCATTTTATAATGACATTTTCTTTTGCATATAAAGGAAATTCCCTTTAACGGAAACATTTACAAAAGTTCAAACGGTTAAATGATACTGGGTTACGCTAGCTTAGGCTCATGAAAGGAAATTCTATTTAATTTGATTTTTTATCCGAGAAGAACGTTTTCTGTCTCGTTTAGACGAAGCATAAAGGACTATAATCCGATCAGTCATACACTCGTACTTACGTTTATACTAGCCGAGTGTTTTAAATGGTTTGGCTACGAAATAAAGCATTTCGCTTCGTTTAAACACCATGGACAGAATTAATTTGCACCCTTTCCATGGTTTAATCAATCTAGAATGATCTCAACTATCAATCTTCAAATTTATCTTTCTTCTCTTGAAGTGTTGAAAGATTTTTTAGATGTTTGATGTCAGAATTGCAAGAATACGTTATATTCGGCTCATTAAGCTTAGAATAAACTTCTATGTTCCAAACTTTCAGTCTTGATTTCACTGTGATGTGCGGCCCAATTTATGAAGAAAAAAGAAACATTCTTAAGAGTAGAAACTTTTTTTTTTTTGAAGATAAATTGGGGTCAAGTCTCTCAACTTATTTTTAAATTAAATGTCTATAAAGACTCCCAGCCGGATTTCGAAAGAGTAGAAACATTTTTACTAGTTCTGTTTGTTTTATCCTTTTTTTTTTTATCAGTTTTGTCTGCTTTGCCTAGCCTCAATTGCTAGCCTTGTTTGTATTCATAACTTTTAAATTTCAATGAAAAGGTACTGGGCTTGACCCGTGCTTTTATTTAAAAAAAAAAAAGAGTAGGAAAGCAAAGAATGAAGAGTTCAAGAGTCTTGATTTCACTGTGTTTCCTACGCCCAGAGTCTTGATTTCATTCTGAATCTTCCATTCCTTTGAAATCCTTTCTATTAGTTTCTTGAAATTAAAATTCAATCGCATCACTAAAAAAATCTCTGTGCTTGTTTTATTCCCTGTTTCTTCATTCTCCTTACGTAATTTCAAAGTGGATTCTACGAATAGCGATAACTTATATCATACACGAGACCCAGTGATTGCATCATTTGTCATGTATAAATATTTAACCAAGATTGTATCATTGTTTCTATTTATGCTCTTATATCTGTTTTTTTTTTTTATTGCCACCTGACCTTTTCTCAAAAATATATATATATCCGTATTTTTTTTTTCTCATATCATAACTCGAAACAAAACAAAATTGGAAGGCAACAATAACAAATTATATTTGAATGCCAATGTAAAATGTTTTCGCATTGGACAACATAAATGAGTGGGAATACAATTTAGAAATTTTAGGCGTTGAGGACTTCTTAGGTTCATCCTAAAACACAAAATAGTACAAATATAGGATTGTATGTAATTCAAATACTACATATTAGTATTGGAATTTCGACAGCCACATATAATTATATATAAATCATGTAATAGGTATGTTTTACGGGGAATACTATTTTATTTTTTCAGTGCTCTAATTTTAAACATAACATGAACACTCCAAAAAATAATGAAAAAAAGAAAAAAAGAATTGAATGGGAGAGACAAACGGGTAATATAGGACTAGAGGAGGAATAGAAAGTCAATTGTTACTTTCTTGTTCGTGCCTTTTCAGTAATTAATTAATGCATGATAACGAAACAAATATAAGATTACATTGTACTATAAATATAACTTTTACGAGGTCTTTATGGATAAAAAAAAACTAGCGTTTTAAACGGGTAACCTCCGGTGACAGAAACAAAATCGCCCCGCCTAGACGCCTAATCCATCTTAAATAAATTATTATATATTTGAAAGCGGAATTGCTTAAGATCATCCCCTCTTCTATCATCACATCATCCCCTCTACAGACGCGTTAATATTTTCCATTTTTAGAAAATGCGTTAATAACTTCTTTTCTATTTTCGGAAGTCCAGGAGATGAGAGGATGAGGACTGGGAGGATGAGCGCCAGGGGAAGGGGGATGGGAGAGGGGGAGGGAATGAAACAGAGAGAGATATAGAAGATGAGTCCCACGAAATGATTTATTAAACAGAACAATTATATATATAACCAGAACAGTTATGTATTTAACCAGAACAGTTATGTATTTAACCAGAACAGTTATGTATTTTAACCAGAACAGTTATGTATTTAACCAGAACAGTTATCTATTTAACCAGAACAGTTATGTATTTAACCAGAACAGTTATATATATTAACTAGAACAGTTGCTATATTAACTAGAACAGTTAATATATAATTACAGAAAGAGATAGTGAATCAAAGTGGGAGGGAAGGGGAGGGGGAGGGGGAGTGAGCGAAACAGATAGGGAGAGAGGGGATGACTCCCAGGGATGATGGATGGGGATGACGCGCATTAATTACATTCCGAAAATAAAAATTAGTTAATTACGCATTTTCTAAAAATGAAAGACGCGTCTTTGGAAATGACAGGGATGATGGATTTCGGGGATGATCTTTATCGGCCCCGATTTGAAAGAAACCAAAGAAAGTAAAGAAAGCGTTCTTCCTCTGCTGCTGTCTCCAAATGGAAGGTGCGCCATCCAAGCATCCCGATTGGGCCTATCTCCCACAACTGGTCCTGCATTGGGTCTCAGAACAGCTGAAATCCGTCACCGACTTTGTCCTTTTTCATTTGCTCTTCATGGCGCTCCGCTACCCTTCAGAATCTGCGCCACTTCCCTCCTCAACTCCCTTGGCTGATGCTTCCGTACAACCCAAATGAAGATAAAGAAGATGACGGGATCCGCCACTTCTATGACCTTTGGGAAGATACCGTGCACAAGCTGCACCTCCCAGATATAATCGGTAAGACTTGTCAGGCCACCCACCGTGGCTGGCTTTTGGTCATAGCGACTGAAGGGAGAGAGGTCTTCCTGCTGAACCCGTTAACCAGAGCTCACTTCGAACTCCCTCCCTTCAATACTCAGGTCAGACATCTCGGAGAGGACTGGAGTGCTCCTCGCCATGATACTCCACACCGGTTTACTCCTTCCCATGAATTTAGGTACAGCAAGGTGATATTGTCGTCTGATCTGACCGACCCTGACTGCCTCATAACGGTGTTCCTGCACCGGCTGGTGATCTTCTGCTACAGGGTCAGGGACCCATGCTGGACAATGGTCAACTCCCCTCTGAATTATTATCTACATGACGTGACCTACTACAATGGACGGTTCTATTTGCTCTATTACCATGATGTAGCCAACAAGGGAGACATTGTGATTATTTTTTTTTTGAAACTATTGGACATCTCCACCTCTTTGCATTAAAGAAAAGAAACCAGAATTATTACAAGCGTCACAGTATCCTCAAAACAACAGATCAAAACCCCAATATCCACACCGGTATCAACCCTCAACATACCGGTGGCACGACATTGTGATTATTGATTCAGACAAACCAGATAAGCCGATCAAATACAATTTTGAGCCCGAGTTATGGTTACGAGCTTTCAACGGAATGGGTTTTATGGAAGGGCATTCCGGGGTTTACTTAATTGGAAGCAAGGAAAACAAATTTGATAGCAAGGAAGACAAATATGAGCTTTACCGGTTCCATGAGCAGCTGATGAAACTCGAGCTTATCACAGACACAAGCAACATAACCATTTTCAATACCCACAACTTCTACTTCCTTGCTGTCTGCTCTGCCGATTGGGACTCACTTGGTGGGGTTTCTATGTGTATGGTCTGCTACTCACCTGATCAGAAACGGTTGGATATTATCATAGCATTTGTTATGCCAAGTTAGAGAATGGAAAGATGGAACCATTGTGGGACCTTGACGAAGAACCATTAGTACTGGCTGGGCCAAAAGAACCGCTTATGTGGCTTCAGCCAAGCTTTGTTTAGCTGTTTGGGAAGCATGCTACAACATACTTTTCAGATATAAAGTTCCTATCTTTTTTGTTTCCTATGTTCAGCTAGTTTTCTAATTTAATCAAGAAATGTGCACCGTAATAGTAGGTTTTGTGTCACTTGAGGTTGAGGTGCTTGTTATCAGGATTTAAGCTTTTTCTGGATTGTTGGTGTTTATTCTTTAATTTGTGCTACATTAGATGTTTGTAGTTATTACTTGCAACGATTACTCTGAATTCAAATTACTTCTGAGTGTTGGTCTGTATGGTTCTATACTCCTATGTTGTGCTGGATATGATATGTTTAGTTTATAGTCATTAATTACAATGGTTGAGCATGCTTCCATCTGTGATGTGTTATTTGATCTTTAGAATATATTTTTTAGATATACTTACTTGGATAGAGGGCCCAGTTTGGTCATTGTAAATATTCTCACATGGAGACAAATCTAATCGACGGGAATACTTTATAATTTTCTACTATATACAATATATTGAATTAAACGAACTTTTGCTGCATTTGCACTTGCGGGGTCGCATATGAAATGTGGAGTTTTAATTTGTATTCTGTTACTGTAAAATTGTTTTGTGTATCCAAAGAGGAAAATTTCTGGGCTTTAAGTATTGTTGTTGTTTAGAAGTATTTGAGATGAAACTGTGTATCAGTCATTAATGCATATCCAAATGTAAAAGCATTGTGTTGATATCATTGAAGTTTGAATATTGTGTTGTTGTATTGTTTAGCTTGTATTTAAGTTGAAATTATCTATCATGTACATCCAGATGCCAATATGTGCTGACTGTGAAGATTGGTCCTGTTTTCTGGTTTTCTTGATAGCAATATTAAAAGGGTAAATTGTATAATCTGTTTGATTTTCTTTTTTTTTTTAATTTCTTCTAGGGATGCTAGTTATCTGATTAGAGGAAATATGTTATTTTTCTTAAAATTTGAATAACTGTGGCAATTTTCACATATAATTCCTCCATCACTCCGGGAATATGTAAATGTTCTGGCTTTGTTGCTTCAAGTTTTTATCTAATCATGGAACATTGGGACTGAGTCAGTGAGGGACAAGAGTTCATGCTACTACCATATTGATAAATTTTATTCCTGTATTTTTGTAAACAGATAATTTACTTAGATATTAACTATTTTTTCAAAAAGTAAATTGGTCTTAGAATTTCAATAATAACTCGCGCCATTGTTTCAAAACCAGAGTGTGTATGTGTGTACATAAAGCAATATGAACGTAGAGCGCAATGAAACAGAGCCTAACTGATGATGTAATTTATACCAATCCATTTATTGGCAGATTTATGATCTGATGTTTTGAATTGGCAATTTTGGTGCCGAATAGAAAATAACGAAGTGATTTGCAGAAAACTTGGAGTCTTGCAAATTTTCCCTTTGCTGACTTGAGAACTATTTCCAATTAGAAGTGAAAACTGCAATAATATTTATTAATTTTCAATTACTATGGCCTTGTCCTTCTATATTCTTGTTATTTTATTCTTGAGAAGGACTAATTTTTTTTTTTAATGAAATTCCTTTCCTAGACATTCATATAGGGGCCGTTTGGATGGGACTAGGAATAGTCTATTCCTAGAAATTTGCTATTCCTAGACATAAATCTCTCTCACAAAGTTACACACTTTTCAATATTTTCCGCCTAGAAATAGGAATAAGAGAAATAGTCTATTCCTAGACGGAAAATATTAGAAAGTGTGTAACTTTGTGAGAGAGATTTATGTCTAGGAATAGCAAATTCTTAGGAATAAGCTATTTCTAGCCCCATCCAAACGGCCCCATAAGGGTTATAAACTAATAAACTGAACCACTTAGAACTTATCTCTTTGTTTTGTGTTCCTTCACTTTTCAATATCGTAAATTCACATTAATTTAAAGTTGAAAGGTTTCTGGTTTTACATTTTCAGAGATAGTTACAACCATACATGCATAATCATTATTTTTATTTTTAGTGCTCTAATTTCGGACACAACACGAACACTCCACAAAAAAATAATTTAAAAAAAAATGAATGGGAGAGATAAACGGGTAAATGGTAATATAGTATAGGAGGAATACTGGAAAAGAAAGTCAATCGCTACTTTTTTGGTTCGTGCGTTATAGAGTTATTATAGTTCAGTAATTAATTAATGCACGATAACGAAACAAAAATATGATTAAATTGTACTATAATTAAAACTTTTATTGGGCTTTATGGATAAAAAACTAGTGTTTTAAATGGGTAAACCTCCGCTGGAAAAACAAAATCCCTCCGCTTAATCCATCTTAAGTTAACATATCAAAGAAAGCAAGAAAGTAAAGAAAAGCGCTCTGCCTGAGTGCCTTTGCTCTCTCGAAATGGAAGGTGCACCATCCAAGCGTCCTGATTGGGCCTATCTCCCTGAACTGGTCCTGCATTGGATCTCAGAAAAGTTGGAATCCATCACCGACTTTGTCCAATATCGTGCCGTTTGCTCTCCATGGCGCTCTGCCTCCCTTCCCATGCCGCGCCATCTCCCTCCCCAACTCCCTTGGTTGATGATTGGGCACAAACTGAATGCAAATGAAGATGACGATGGGATGCGGGTCTTCTACGACATTTGGAAAGGCAAGATGCACAAGCTGCACCTCCCTGAGATCATCGGCAAGGGTTGCTGCGGCACACACCGTGGCTGGCTTTTGGTCATAGCAACGGAAGGTAGAGAGGTTTTCCTACTGAACCCATTAACCCGGGCTCGCATCTATCTCCCTCCCTTCACTACTCCGGTCAGACATCTCGGAGAGGAATGGCATGCTCCTCTCCATGATGCTCCACACCAGTTTAGTCCTTACCATCACTTCCGGGGAAGCAAGGTGATTTTCTCATCTGATCTGACCAACCCTGACTGCCTCATAATGGTGTTCTTGCATCGGCGGGTGTTCTGCTACAGAGTCGGGGACCTATGCTGGACAATGGTCAAGAACCCTCTGAAAAATGTTGTAGCTGATGTGACATACTACAATGGAAAGTTCTATTTGCTCTATCACGAAGGCAATGAGGGAGACATGGTGATTATTGAGTCAGACAAACCAGATGAGAAGATTCCCTACAAGTTCGAGCTTAAGTTGGGAAATATCAGGCGTTTACTGGAAGGGCAGTCCGGGGTTTACTTGGTTGGCATGAAGTTCCTTATGGAAGAAGGAGAGGAAGACAAATATGAGCTATACCAATTCCAAGAGCACCCGTTGAAGCTCGAGCATATCACAGACACAAGCAACACAACCATTTTTAATACCAATAACTCCCGCTTCCTGACTGTCTGCTCTGACGACTGGGACGATCTTGGTGGGGGTTCTATGTACACTGTCATGTTAATACCAGTTTATGAAGGAAATGATGTGGTTGGACATCGTTATAGCATCTGGTCTACCAAGTTAGAGGATGGAGAGCTAGAACAAGTGTGGGACCTTGACGAGGCACCGCTACTACTACTTGGGCGAGATGAAACGGTTATGTGGTTTCAACCAAGCCTTGTTTAGCTGTTTGGGAAGCATGCTATAACATGCTTTTTAGGTACAAAATTCAAATCTTTTTTGGTTTTTAGTGAGGTAGTTTTTATTAATCAAGAAATGTGCAATGTAATAGTACATGTCTCTTGAGGTGCTCGTTATCAGAATTTAAGCTTGTTCTTAATGGAGTGTTGGTGTTTATGCTTCAATATGTGCGCCTACATTACTTCTCTAATTATTACTTACGATGACTTCTCTAATTTTACATTACTTCTGAGTGTTAATCATTATGCAAACCCCCCCCCCCCCCCCCCCCGAATTTCAAATTCTCTCTTTTCCTTTAAAAACATAAGATCTAGCTATGGCTTCCTTAGCCTGAGCCAGTGTGGGGCCTAAGCCAAGACTTAGGTTTAGTACTGATCTGGAACCTCAGTGGCTCAGGTCTTTCTTTCTGGTCCTAATAGGCTTCGACAATTTATCCCTCTCCAATAATCTCCCTTGTCTGAATTCTTAAAAGAAATATTGAGGACTGAAACGTAAACTGACAAGATCAGGTTGGGTTCTTCACCAGTTCCAGTATATGAAATTGTCCCTTCTTTGATAATTGATATATATAATAATGGTAAAACATTTTTTTTGAAGATAAATAATGGCAAAACATGGACATTTCAGCATAAAAACGTTAGGTAAGGGTAATTGTGAGATGCTTTATTCTGCTGAACTGAGAAGTACTCTAATCTGGTTACAAGATGCATGCCACATAATAGTATACAAGTGAAGGGGGTATTTATTATACAAGTGGAGGGGGTATTTTAGGAATAGTTAAAAATCTTCCCTGTGTTTTTCTTTTTCCATTTCATAATTTATCCATCCTTATAAAGCCTAAAGTGGATCTGAAGGAATAGATATCCTCTATCACTGTAGCGTAGATCTACTTTCAGAGTATATTATCATATCTGTTTAAGGTATAGATCTGCAAGCAAATTGTTATTTCCATTTATTAAAATGCCTAAAATATTCTTTTTATGTGCAACTGAAAGCTTGTTCTTTCATAAAAAATATTGTTATTCCCTTAAGCTCTGACCACAATTCTGGCTTCCGTTGGTTAACTCCTAATCCTTAGAAGTGTATACTGTATATGAAAACTTGCCCTTTACAAAAAAGGAAAGGGATAGTTCTGTCATTTGAAGCCTTTCTTTTCCACAGCATAGGTAGTATATAGTTCTGAAATTTTCCAGTGTTTTTTTTACAATTTCTATCATATTATGATGTAAATAAGGTATATGTTAGGATCTGCCATATGGAAATATGATTCTTACTGATTCCTTTCAAACTGTTCTGGCTATTTTAGTTAATCCCTTCTTTTGATCATACATGATTCCTTTTTTATAAGCATAAAAACAGATTATGATTTCTTGTATATATATAAATATAGTAAGATTTCTTCTCTTGATTATATATTCTCCTTTCCTTTGTGTTAACTGCACATGCTTGAGTTGAAACCCTCAATTAAAAGACCGTCTTTAATTCAAGGATTTTTATATAACATTCGGCAATAAAATAGAAGTGAGGGTCCTTTTGGTGAATATCACATATCATTGACAAATGAAGATCCTTGTCACAGTTAGACTTACACAGAGCATATTCTTTAGTAAAAACTTTACAGTAGTATAGATATTTTAGGGGCATTTGTGGGAAAATAATAATATTTTGTTGATTTTGGCTTTAGTTTGCTAATGTCTGCTGCCTCCTGGATGGTTATAACTTAAACATAATGGATTTTCATGTCTGGCATTTTTATATTCATTTACTATGTGCTTTGATTAGTTTCTATTATACTTCCTGAGTTGTCGTAAATCTAAGAGTCATCAGGTTGATGGTTATAACTTAAACATAATGGATTTTCATGTCTGGCATTTTTATATTCATTTACTATGTGCTTTGATTAGTTTCTAACTTTCTATTATACTTCCTGAGTTGTCGTACATCTAAGAGTCGTCAGGTTGATTAAATAAAAGCATGGAACACCTTTTGCTTTCTTCTCTGATGTAAAAAAAATTAAAATGAAAGCAAGGACTAAAGTGTAAATCAATTTTTGCATGATTGCTAAAAATGTAACTAACTTCACTGGCTGGACGAAATAAGTATATGTGATTTATAACTGTTTTAGTATAATTTCTAGAAAATTGACTGAAAGGTAAAACTACCGACATCATTTGTCAGAAAGTATTAAGACTTCGAGAGTTAACCTTGATCTGTCGTTGGTGCGATTTGTATTATTTCATTTCCCATTTAGGCACGAATTAGAGCTCATGTAAAGCACAATTGATAGTTAATTGCAGAGTAGTTTATTTAAACAGGGAAAGGAATCCTTCAGATGTTGAAACACACTAAGTTACCTCGATTCCATATGGGCTCAATTGAAACAGTAACTAAAATGCATAAATGTAGAAGTATGAACAGAAATTGATGGACTAAAGTTATTAACATCAGATAAGTATATGATAGTCAGCCCTTGAAACTGGTACCGAAACTCCACCTCACCATATTAGTGTCTGGTATTCATCATCATCGTCGTGTCGTCGTTGTAGTCATCATTATATTCTTCATGTTCAGTTGAAATAGATTACTCGTAATCTCTGAACCTACAAACAATTGTGTTTTACTCCATAGGCCAAAATGTAAGGGGAAAAAAAAATGTGGCTACATCCGATCCTAAGAAAATGAATATGCGTAATTAGTCCAATTTCACTAATTTTATTGTTTATATTACTCTTGTAAGTTTATCTTCCGAAACAAAATAGTGCTCCACACAATTATTTTATCCAAATGGGGACAAAAACAGGAAAACTCTTCACATAATATGCATGTTATATTTAGCCAACATACAAAAGCTCATATTGCAGGGACACCTCTGATTATTATATTCTCAACCCAAATTAATAATCATGCAATAAAAAAGTCTCAAAATTTTAACAGCAAAATTAAAAGGAATAAATAAATGGGCTCCATCTTCCCAAATTGAACAAGGAAAAAGATGGTCGGGATTCCTGTTATTAAACCCGACCCATCTTTATTGCTGTCATTCTTCCTCCGCATATATAAATTAACTATAGTAATAAATCAGGTTTGACAATTAAATAACTGCATAAACATAAGAAATACGATATATAAGGTTTGACCAAGTTTATAAACATTTTCATCTTCTCTAATGCGGCAAGAAATTAATATTTTATTACATTTATTTGAAACTTATATAACATTGATTTGAAACTTAAAAAGGACAAGCATCTAATTAATGAGATCAGTAAAATTTCCATATCATAATGGCATTTTCTTTTCTTTTTTTATCCTTTCAATTTCATGTAGTATTAATTAAGTTTTCATTTCACATAAAGGAAATTCTTTCTCACAGAAACATTTAAACGAAAGTTTATTTTAGTTTATGCTTAGGCTGAAAGGGAATTCCATTTGATTTAACTAATACTTGCTTTTAATCTAGTTGAGTATCGTTTAAACAGTTTGGCTACGAATTAAGCATTTCATTTCGTTTAAACATGCTGACAGAATTTGCACCCTTTCAATTGCTTAATCAATCTGGAGTGATCTTAGGTATTAATCTTCAAATTATCTTCTTCTCTTGAACTTTGAAGTGTTAAACGCTTAGAATATACTTTTCTGTCTCGTTCCCAACTCCAGAGTTTTGATTTCACTGTAGTGTGCGGCTCAATTTATGAGGTAAAAAAAAAAACAAGAGAAGGAAATAAAAGAATCAAGAGTCTTTATTTCACTACTAGAGGGGCACATCGAGCTTCGCTCGATATGGAAATTTCCTCAAATATTTTAATCAATTGAGTTTGTATCAACCTTCAGTTGTTTCATTCAGATTTTAATTTCATTAATTCCAACCAAATAGATTTGAAAATCATAGAGTTAATATTTAATTTTATAAGATCATTTTTCTAACTTTGCAGCATGGGTAATCTTATCATTGCCAATTTGCCATTAATTCCAACATGTGTGTAGCTTATAAATACAAAAACAATAGTCAAAATCTATCTTTTATACATAAACTGTAAAAACTAAAGTGCATAAGCATTATAAATGAGATGCAATTAATAGCTCTTCGGCATCAATCTACATATAATAATAATAATAATAATAATAATAATAATAATAATAATAATGATGATGATGATGATAAAAGAAGAAGAAGAAGAACCAATTAAAGGGAACTCAAATAAGAGAAACAAAGTAACTTAAAAGCGTTACCATTGGTAAGAATTGGAAGTCCAGCATTCAAGTATAAAAAAATAATGAGATAGGCTAAAATCAGTCGCGACTGACGGATGAGACCGTCAGCTACGATCAAATCACAATTTTCGAGATTCTAACAGTCGATCCAAACCGTTCAATGTGTTCTGTATATTGAAATCTCATTGGAGACAAAATTTTATAATTTTCTGAAATTTTTTAGTATTTGTTTGGTATTTTACAAAATTCTTAATCTAAACAATTCCGGACCCTTCAATAACTATGATTTTTAAAATTCTCAAAAAAATAGTAAATAAAATCAGAAAAATGTAAAATTTGGTCTCCAATGAGATTTCAATATGGAGAACACATTGAACGGTTCAGATTAGCCATTAGAACCGCAAAAGTTGAGATATAATCGTAGCTGACGGGTCCATCCGTCAGTCGTGGCTGATTTTAGCCTATCTCAAAAATAATTGCATTGAATTTTAAGAAAGAATAATAAAGAAGGCAAAAACACACAAGAAATTTAATGCATGAATTAATTTCTGGTAACATGATGAGAAGATAGGTCCCTAACATGATGAAAGCTAGGCGTACAATAAATTTATATTTTTCAAGCAAAAAGTACACAGGGACACAAATTTAATAGTAAAGGAAAATCTATATGTTCCAGAAAAAAATTGTAGCTGACTACCTGCAAAGAATTTGTCTATATATACAAAAACTGCTAAGGTACCGACTACTTGACATGTAGAACCATAATTGCATATTAAGAAATACCCATGCATTGAAAACAAAGCTTATGGTTACTAACTATTATAGCATTTATGTTAGTTCAAATCTGACAAAACCTTTTGCATTTGCATAGTAGTTGCAGCCATGCAGGCTCTTGTTGGCACTTCCTTTTGGTTCAGTCCTCACAAAAGACTGGCATATATCATGTTCAGTTGACACATGTTAAATAGCGTTGATACTTGAAAATTTGCTTGATTAAAACGGCACCTTTCGAATATAAATTTGCTTTTTCCTTCCATAGAATGTATCAGAAAACAGTACCAGATTCAGAGATTGTAAGCTGTCCAAAATATAGAAAAAGGTTTGTGAGAACTATGATGGTAATATATCTTGATCTTTATCATAGATACATCAACAATTCTACTGGCAATTTTCTAAAGGGCAGATATTAAAAGAAAAGAACGGCAAACTACAACATTCTAACAATATATAAATCGACTAAATTTTGACAATGTTCAATTGGAGAAATGAGTTTTTACTTTTGTCAATTATGCCCTTCACTTTATTTAATTTATCAATTGGACAAAATCAAAAGGGGCATTTGGAATCACAGAACAGTAACTGTATAAACCTCAAAAAGATAATATATAACCGTTGACTTTAGCAACAATTATTCTAGTTCTATGAAAAATCTTGCATGTACCTGCCAAAGAATCTGTACCAGTGTACCCACAATTATTCTCAGTATAGCATGAAGACATTATAACCTACAAATTAAAAAATAAAATCAAAATTTATGGCATGTATTGTAATTGTAATTTTTATCAGAAAGAAGGATTGAACAAAAAATACCTCTGAGAATACCAAATATAGATAATAGATAATAATAACGCAATTGCCAAAGTATTACAAAGTGTTCTCAAATGAAAATCTATATCTATATATAGACAAATGATAAAAAACAGCTAGCACTCTGTATTAATTACAAATTTAAATATGTTTAATAAAAATTTATTGCAATGAAATCCTGCACAACATGTAATGGAGATCTCAAAAATTAATATTTATGGATTTATATCAGATATACACACTGGAACCGTTAAAGAATGCCAAATCCTTCATTACTTTAAATGGAGCATAAACATAACAAAAATGGACACCAATTAATGAAAATTAAATTAATTACACATTTCTCTCACATACAAATAAATGGATACCTAATCGAACGTTACCCTGTCATTTCTCTTGGTAACGGACAAAAGATTTTGTCTATACTACAATTAATAAACGATTTAATATTTCAAAGAAATTTTAGAAATATTTACCGGCCTAATTTGGGGAAAAAAAGTTTTTTTTTATTTTTTGTGAAACCGGTAGGGATTCTCCCCACCTCCTTTCTTCTTGTCTTAAATGTGCTGCGCCATTAAATTTCATAAAATTTACACATTTATACATATCTATAAAAATATGCTGCGCCATTAGTTGGAAAATACGCTCGTGTTGGTAAAGAATTTGACGGTTGTAATGCTAAAATTTAAAAAATATTTTAAATAAAACACAAGAAATAAGAGAGAAATCCCTAACCGACAATAATAAAAAATAATCAGAGGGAATCATTGACAGAAGAAATCATCGAAGGGTATTACGAAATCGAAATACTCAGAAACTTCATCTAAGAAAGAGGAAATCACCTGGCAATCCAAATAACCAATGATGCGCCAATCATCCTAATATTAGTTACAGCTGGAATTTGCAAAACACCAAACTTCGAAAATAAGATAATTGAATTTCAAAAGGCATCTTTATGTAGCACACTCTTGAATACGTCCAAAAATCATTGAAATAAAATACTTAAAAATATGTGTTTACTCATGTGCCCTGGAAAAAAAAATACATGAAATCCAGAAACAATTCAATTTGAATTGATAAAAATTAAAAAGTATTGAGAATCAGAACTCACAAAGGAAGTCTATATTGAGACCAGTACGTGACACGATGAAAAACACTTGGCCCACTTGTAGGGAAAACCGATTCCCCAAACCTACTGCAAAATACGATGAAAAACATCAGTGGGAGGAGAGCACGAACGGAGAGAGGTGCGGAATAAGGGGTGGGGGTCTCGGAGGAGAGGCGATGACATTTTTAAGGCGGAGTAAGGGATAGAGTGCTCGGAAGTCGAAACAGCAAAGAAGATGAGAGGTCTTGACCGTTTTGTTTTTTACTTTCAGCTGCGATGGAATTACGCTGGACTAAGATGGAAAGGTACGTAGCAATTGGAAATAAAGTTATGCGCAGAAAATAAAAAGTATTCTGATGAAACGGATTATTTGTTTCTGGTATCGTACCCGGCACACCAAGATATGTAGAAGTCACGTTCCATAAACATTAAAAATCATCATACCACATAATATCGGAGGATTCCGTGTCCGTCTAAAATTTACCATGTTAAAACTGACACCCACGCATCTTTATTTATAATACTGATGTTTCCAACTCCCAGAATCTTGACTTCATTCTGAACCTTCCATTCCTTTTTATTAGTTTCTTGAAATAAAATTCAGTCGCGTCATTAACAAAATCTGTGTTTGTTTTATTCTCTATTAATTTCTTCATTCCCCTTGCGTAATTAGAGTACATTCTACGAATAACGGTACTTACATCATACACGCGGCTCAATGATTTCATCATTCATGTATAAGTAATTCGTATATCTGTATTTTTAATTTCCGACATGTCATAGCGAAACAAAAACAAAAAGAAAATGAAAACCAACAATAATAAATTTGAACGCCATTGTACATGTTCGCATTGGACAGCAACATAAATGAGTTGGTAATGTACCAACTGATATCTATATATTGCTTTCTGATGTTGATAGGGCTCAGCCCAACAGGCCTAACTCAAAAGACTAGGGCCATAAACGGGGTAGAGTTCGAAAAAACAAATATCGAGTCTCCTCGGACGATAACAAAATGCCTTCGTCGCTCGGGTCCGAGGTGAGCTCGGATAGACCAAGCGGGTCAAGTGGCCTCAGCAAGAGAATCTTCTGCTTGAAGCCTATATATAGAAGGGGTAGACCATTGTAAGGGAGGGGGGCGATTACTAAAACACACCATTGTAACACTGTTATGCAATAAAGATTCACCGATTCACCTCTCGATCAAGCTTGAATCGGCAAATTAATAAGTTTATTAACTTTAATTCTATTTATTTTTAAAAATCCAAAAAACAAGAGAAATCGATATTTCTCGGAAACCTTGACGGTGAGGATAAAAATGATTATACTCAATATAGAATCAATAAATCGAAATCGTTCGATCCTTTGAGGTCTGCTTGAATCGGCAAATTAATAAGTTTATTAACTTTAATTTTATTTATTTTTAAAAATCCAAATAGAAATTTTAAAATCCAAATAGAAAAGGAGGAACCGCATGGATTACCAAAAAATGGTTATTGTATTCAAACGATTCTTAATGTCTAGAGTGGCTGTATGGGTTTTACTGGAGATTCTTGAACACCTTCGACCATTTTCTATATGCAACAGTAATAGAATGCAAAATAGGATCATTCTTCTTCCAAAAAAGGAAGGACCCACCGATCACCAAAAAATGGTTACTGCATTCAAACGATTTCTAAATGTTCCAAATTTCTAATGAATTTAGAATTGATTTCAAGTTTAAATATTAATTAAGTTTATATGATTTTATAAAACAATATATAAGGACATTTAGAAATTTTAGGCGTTGAGGACTTCTAAGTTCATCCTAAAATACAAAATAGTACAAATATAGGATTTTATGTAATTTAAGTACTACTTAGTAGTATTAAAATTTCAAAAGTTGCATATGATTATATATAAACCATGAAACTTGTATGTTTTACAGGGGATTCATTTATTTTTGTAGTGCTCTAATTTTGGGCATAACATGAACACTCCCACAAAATATATAAAAAAAAAAAAGGAATTGAGGAAGAGAAAAATATGATTAGTTCTTTATGTTCAATACTAAATTATTGCATGATAACGAAATAAAAAATATGATTAAATTGTACAGTAAATAAAACTTTAATGAGGACTTTATGGTTATGGATAAAACACTAGTGGTTTTATAACTTTCAATTTTTAAACGGTTAAACGCGCGCCCGCTAACAAAAGCTCTCCGCCTAATCCATATTTCTCTTGCGTGTTTTTAAATTGCACACTTTAAAGAAAGCAAAGAAAGAAAAGAAAGCGAAGAAAACACTCTGCCTCTGGCTCTGGCCCTTTGCTCTCTCGAAATGAAAGGTGCACCTGTTGGGTTTGCTTTAAAGTCAAAGGGAATAAACAATTCTAACAAGTCAAATAAGCAACCCAGAAAACATAAACTCGCAGAACCAGCAGTTGGAACGGACCGTTCTGGTCATAGACCGGACCGTTCCAAAACACCAGAAAACTAAATCGAGAGCGGAAGCTTACCTAATTCCATTGCTATGGTCTGAATCTTGATGTTAAGCACTTCTTGATGTGTCCTGATGTGTATGCACCTTCACCAAAATTGTTCCACGCACCTAAGTAGGGAGAAAGATCTTCCAAGAGAACAAGACGCGCCCTTTGATGCCTTTAGCCTAAACAAAAGCACTATCTCTCTCTAATCGATGGAATAATTAGGGAGAGGGGCAGAGATGCTGCTATCAACGCATGTATGCAGCAATACTCGTGTGTGTCTTGTCCCTTGGGGACCAACCCCTTTATTTATAGTGCCAAGGGCTTCTTGGCCACTACACAATACCATATTTTGTCCATCATAAAATAGGTAATGTTTCTAAATATAACCACCTATAAAAGGCAACACATCTATTGCACAAAATCTGCTATTTTTTTACAGCCATGCTTAGCTTATTACCATAATCAATAGAAACTTGGATACCAAACAATAATCAGCACATACTTAATTTAGATTGTTTCCATATAGACTCGTCAGCCTATATGGAAATAATCTAACAATCTCCCACTTGGGCTATTATATTTAGTGTTATCCAATGTCCTTAACTTAATGAGCTCATCTTTTATGGTAATAAAATTTTGTGTCCTTAATTCCGTCCATCATTTACAATAATAGAAGACCAAGGAAGCATTCGTTACATTATAGCATTTACAGGCCTCTAATCCTATAAAGCCGTCGTAACTAAACTCACAATGATCACAATATCATTATAAAGAACGACATTGAATTAAGATGTGTATAAGTGGTGTGGAAAATACACGTAAGTGTGACTGTCACGTGTCTATTTTCAACTTTATTGGTCACCCAAAAACTAAAGTGAGGTCAACTTAAATAAATTGAGAATGAAAACTGAAACTGAATCTGAAAACTGAAACTTTATTCATTTCTGCAGAAATATTCATTACATAATACACTGAATAAACTGAATAAACTAAAACTATCATCAAATCTAGCACTCCCACTGAACAAAACTCCCACTAAAGCCTAGAATCCTCAACTGAAATTACACCCATACTAGTTACATGTTTCAGAAACTGCTTGGGTATTAATGCTTTAGTTAGTGGATCTGCTATCATTGAGTTTGTTCCAATGTGCTTGATTGATAATTCGTCATTCTCAACCTTTTGCTTAACAGACAGAAACTTGATGTCGATGTGCTTCGAGTTGGCTGAGCTTCTGTTATTATTAGCATACATGACTGCTGAGTTATTGTCACAGAAAATTCTTAGTGGAGCTTGGATAGAGTCCACTACACGCAACCTAGTGACAAAATTTCGCAACCATGTTCCAAATAATGACGCCTCATAGCAAGCCACGCATTCTGCTGCCATGGTTGAAGATGCCACTAGGGATTGTTTGGCACTTTTCCATGAAACAGCTCCACCTGCCATCATGAAGATGAACCCTGTGGTTGACTTTAAACTATCTTGACATCCCGCAAAATCAGAATCAGAATATCCTATGACCTCCAGCCTATCTGATCTCCGATACGTTAGTGCAAAGTCTTTGGTTCTTTGAAGATATCTCAAAACTCGTTTAGCTGCCTTGATATGCTGAATTCCTGGGTTATGCAAATACCTGCCTAGCATACCTGTAATGAAAGCAATGTCTGGACGTGTACACACTTGGGCATACATTATGCTTCCAACTATGGAGGCATACTTATTGTCCTTTACTTGCTTCTTTTCCAACTGTGTTTTGGGACATTGTTCTAGACTAAACTTGTCCCCTTTAGCAACAGGGGTCTCTGTTGGTTTGCAGTTTTCCAAATCATACCGCTTGAGTACTTGATCGATATAGGCCTTTTGTGATAGACCCAAAATACCTTGAGAACGATCTCTAAGTATCTTAAGACCTAACACGTATGATGCATCACCAAGATCTTTCATTTCAAAATGTCTAGATAGAAATTTCTTAGTTTCATGCAACATATCCTTATCGTTTGTGGCAAGCAGTATATCATCCACATACAAAACCAAGAAAGAATATTTACTCCCACTGAACTTGTGATATATACAATCATCCGCCGGGTTACTCTCGAAACCAAATGAGAGAATCACTCAATGGAATTTGTAATACTATTGTCGAGACGCTTGTTTGAGCCCATATATGGATTTCTTAAGTTTGCAAACCATTCTCTTTGGATCGTTCGATACAAAGTGGGGTGGTTGCACCATATAGATGGTTTCATCAATGTCACCATTGAGAAACGCAGTCTTAACATCCATTTGATGAAGCTCAAGATCTAAATGTGCCACAAATGCCATGATTACCCTAAAAGAGTCTTTCGATGAAACTGGAGAGAAAGTCTCTTTGTAATCAATACCTTCTTTTTGAGTAAAGCCCTTAGCGACAAGACGTGCCTTATACCTTTCCACATTACCCTTAGAATCCTTTTTGGTCTTAAAAATCCATTTGCAACCAATAGGTTTCTTTCCTTCTGGTAATGGTACTAAGTTCCATACATCATTGTCATACATGGACTTCATTTCTTCATTCATGGCATCGATCCACTTTTGTGAGTTTGGACTGTCTAAAGCTTGACGAAGATCATGAGGATCTTCCATCATCCCAATGTCAAACTCATGTTCTTGGAGATAGACCATATAATCATTAGATATTGCTGGTCTTTTCTCTCTAGTGGATCTCCTAGGCACAAGTTCTTGAGGCGTTTGCAGTTGTTCAATGACATCATTATCTTCAACTTGATTATTTCCAAGATCCAAGTCTATAGGATCTGGAACAGGATCCGTTTCTTGAATTAAACGGTCCGTTTCAATATTGGAACGGTCCGTTCCAGTCCTGGAACGGTCCGTTTCAATCCTGGGCACTGCATCTATGATCAACCGTTCCGTTTCAGCCTCAGACCGGTCCGTTCCAATCCTGGAACGGTCCGTTTCAGCCCTGTCATGGTCCGTTTGAAGATCAGTGCTCGTTTCCTCCTCGAAGATAATATCCTGATGTGTCATATCTCCCCCCACAACCAAAACATCCTCAAAGAACTTAGCTATAATCGTCTCAAAAATATTCCTATTAGTGGGATCGTAAAACTTGTAACCCCTAGAACGTTCGGCATATCCAATGAAATAACAACTCACTGTCCTTTCGTCCAATTTCTTCTCATTTGGCTTGTAAGGCCGAGCTTCAGCTGGACATCCCCAAATGCGATAATGTTGCAGACTTGGTTTCCTACCAGTCCACATTTCATAGGGGATTTTATTGTTATTTGCCTTAGTTGGTACACGATTGAGTAAATAGGCTGCCGTTTTAAGCGCTTCGCCCCAAAGAGATCTTGGCAAATTAGTATGACTGAGCATACTTCTAACCATGTCCTTCAATGTCCTGTTTCGCCTTTCAGCTACTCCATTCATGCTAGGCGATCCTGGCATGGTATATTGAGGGACAATGCCATTTTCCTCTAGGAACTTAGCAAAAGGCCCTGGACGTTGTTCACCTGAACCGTCATATCTACCATAGTATTCACCACCACGGTCAGATTTAATTTGCTTAATCCTTTTGTTGAGTTGTAACTCAACTTCAGCTTTAAATGATTTGAATACGTCCAAAGCTTGCGCTTTTTCACTTAATAGATATAGATAACCAAATCTTGAATAATCGTCTATAAAACTGATAAAGTAAGTTTGACCATTCCTAGTAGGCATAGGAAATGGTCCACAAATGTCCGTATGAATCAGTTCTAAGACATCACTCGTTCTATTGGCATCATATCTCCTTTTATTGGTTTGTTTTCCTTTAACACAACTTTTACATGGGCCTAAATCAGTCATGTCTAAAGGATCGAGTATTTCACTTTGCACAAGCCTTTCAATTCTCTTTGGAGAAATGTGACCTAAACGCTTATGCCAAAGTGCACCTGAATTCTCATGAGTTAATTTACGCTTAACACTTCTAGTACTTGTATGCAAGTTTTCATTATATGAAGCAATAGTTTCCAAAGAATATAGATTGTCATAAACTGAAAGAAAACCAGATCCAACGCATTTAGAATTATGAGATAAACTGAATTTTCCATTTCCAAAAGAACAAGAGTAACCGAATTTGTCCAGTACAGAAATATAAACTAAATTTCGTCTAAAAGACGGTACAACAAAAGTCTCATATAAATTCAAATACAATCCAGTCCTAAGTAACAATCTAAAATGCCCAATAGCTTCAACTTGTGCCTTCTTGCCATCGCCCACATAGATGTATCTTTCACCATCATTTGGCTTGCGGCAGCTCAGGCAACCCTGCATAGAGATACTTATGTGAGTTGTAGCACCCGAATCAATCCACCAAGTATCTTTTTGTACTGAAGTTAAATTAACTTCTGAACAAACCAAAGAGAGAGACATACCTTTCTTCTTGCGCCAAGCTATGTAGCCTGCACAATCAGTCTTCTTGTGTCCCTCTTCGCCACAGAAGAAGCACCCATTTGGATTCTTTGGCTTCTTGCCAGTCTTCCCCTTATTGGGTTCCTTCTTTGGCTCTGAATTAGCAGTCTTTTTCTTATTTTGTTTCTTCTTTCCATTATTCTTGAAAGTGGAAGCAACGTTAGCACTGTGTGTCTTATCAAGCTTCAACCTTTCCTCTTCTTGAACTAGATGCGAAATCAGTTCATTCAGAGTCCACTTATCCTTAGTGCAGTTATAAGTAACATTGAAATGGTTATACTGACTAGGGAGAGAGTTAAGCACTAGACACACCTGAATTTCTTCAGATATGTCTAACTTAAGGGCTTGTAACTTTGAAGCAAGATTAGACACTTCCAAAACGTACTCACGAATGTTGCCTTTTCCATTATACTTTATAGAGGTGAGTCTTGCCATGAATGTACAAATCTTCGATTTCTCATTCTTGGCAAATCTCTTCTCAATTTCTTCCAAGCATGCCTTAGCCTCATCGGAATCAGAAATGGTACCCCTGAATGCCTTTGGAATTGTCTTCTTAATGATCATTATGCCCATGCGATTAGAGTGATTCCATTGAGCTACACTTTGAATGTGTTGTTGAGTGCTTTTAGCATCAATCTCAGTTGGTTTCTGCTCCCTGAATGCAAGGTCAATATCTAGACAACCGAGAACTATCATCAAGTTCTCTTTCCATTCCTTAAAGTTGGAACCAGTCAGCATGGGTATGCTGTTAATGCTAGCTGGAATGTTTGCTAAAATAAACCAAAGACAAAAAATACACTAATGTTAATAACCATAATGTATAAGTTAAATCATAAAATATAAAGGTCTAAATCTCATCTACTAGTCTTTATTCATTTGCAAGTGCTCTTTGGAGTCTCCAAGCAAACTTCAATTAACTAGGTGTAGCATCAAATGTAACGATTCATAACATATCAATTAATTAACCTTCCTTTGGGCCGATTAATTAATTGTATGTAAAACCTTATAATCATTACCCATTTGATTCTACCAAAACATTGTACATGTAGTCTTTTTATTATGTCCTTCCTGTTTGACCCTAAAAAATAACCCTGAAAACCAAATCCAAACTGCTAAATCCAAATTGCTAAAACCAAATTCAAATAGCGAAAACCAAAATTCAAATTGCAAATTGCGAAAAATCAAGTTCAAATTGCGAAAAATACAAAACAAACTCCAAAAATTCCCAAAAATTACCCAAAAATTCCCTAAGAATTATGATGAATTATCATGATTTTACAATTCCAAAAATGTCAACAGAAACTCCAAATTTTGCAAAGAAACCCCAAAATTCTACAAAATTACCATAATAAATCTGTGAGGAATTTAGCAAAACCATTTAAACCACTAAATTTCTTATATTTTTGTGAGTCTACCCATAAAATTTTGTCCAAAAATATCCAAGGGAAGGTCCCTAAATAATTTATTTAGGATTGGCAGCATGGAAATATATGTTAAATAAAGGAAATTAAAGGAAAATCCCAGAAAAATCGAAAGCCCTTTGCGCGTGCATCCATTGGAGGGGATCTGGGCTGAATCAAAGAGGACGCTGGTTTAAAAATTTTTACTATTCCGTTCAAAAGTTGCATGCACCCGTTCTTTGTGGACCACGTTCAGAAATTTAAAAGAGTGTATACGGTTCACAGTGAAACGAGTGCTCTTACCCTCAAGGGGTCTTCTTCTTCGTTGGTAAAAGAAAAGAAAAGAAACAGAAGAGGTGAAGCTCGGTTTTACCGCGCACGTCGGGTAAAATCGTGAAATTCGCCGACGTGGCCTCCACCAGCGCCACAAACCCGAAACCAGACACCTGCGCCCACGGTTTTCTCAAACCTAACCCTAAGCGCAGCCTAATCCTGGCCATTGATGGAAATTGGACGGGAGAGATTGACTCGGGTTCAAATTGGGGTTGCCCTAATTTCAGTCTATAAAAGGACTCAAATTCAAGCAGGAAAAAAGAGAGGAGGCAGCCACAAGTTCAGGCTAGGTTAGGCTACTGTCATTGTGTTCAATTAGGGTAAAGAGGGTCGGATTGAGGATAGGCAATATATCAAACAGTTGGAGAGAAGAGAAAAGAGGTAGAATTAACTAGTCCGTGCTTGTAAAATTCTGTGTGTAAATCAAAGGAAGTGATTTGAGTTATCAATTTGTTGTTTTGTTTTCTCCTTTCCTTCAACTCAGCCACCAAACAATGGTGTGCTTGAGTCATAGAAACACAGCTCCTAGGGACCATGGTCTGAAGCATGGCGTCAGTCATGGCCCTAGGATGGTTCTAGGATGTCTCATGAGGGTTTGGAGCCTAGCTCCTCACCTCATGGGATGTCTTCTTGTTCAATAAAAAAAAACACCATGGATGCCATGTGGAGGTCTTTAGCCTAGCTTAAGTCTCTCATGGCAATCTTAACTTGACTTGGCATAGGTCCAGAGCCTAGCTCTGGCCTAGCCATGTTCAAGGAATTGGCAAAGCTCAAAACAAAAGAAAAAAAATGATGAATAAATGGTATACTAACTTTCAACTAGTCCTTATCTGTGAGTTTACTCAAAATCCAGGGTTTAAATGCACAGTGCAGTTTAAATCCTGCATGCTCTAGGCCATCATCGCATCATTATAGCAAAAATGCATATATGTATAACCACACAAATCTGGACAGAATTAAAAATAAATAAAAGTTGGAGTTTCCTTTGCATAAAAACATAAAAGTAAGCATGGACAGAAAGTATAGAGTTCAATGGACAGCAGGAAACATTTCTTTTCATTTTCTGAATTTTACATGATTTTATACGCATAAATAAAGGCAGCAGTGTATTTTTCCAAACAAATTGATATTTTCCAAAACCTTGGGCTTTTCTGCAAAAATACAAAAGTTTATAAACATGTGAAAGAATATTCCTGCAAATTCTCAGGATGTTTGGACAAATATAAAAGTGTTTATCACTTGCTTTTCAAAAAGGAATTAAAATGGTGTAAATAAGCAATTATTTTTGAAACAAATACAGCAGTTGCTTTCAGCAATTACAAATGCACCTCTAATGGCCAGGGAAACCGATTTACATGCATTTGTGCAACTCAAATCCAAATCCACTCAAAACAACCCAAATTGATTGAAAATTAGAAAACTGAAAATTGAAAAATGTGTTAAGTACTGTGCTCTATTCTCTGTGATGATTTGGACATACAAAACAAACTCAAATGGACTTAAAATAGGTATGAAATCAAACCCTGCTGTTGTAAAATGACTTACACGCAAAAAACAAAGTTGAACAAAGTGAACATCTTCTGCCTCAATGCTCCTCGTGCCCAACTGTGGTGCTTCAAATTGAAATGAAGGCATAAACGGTATGAAATTGATCTCCTGAAACTCACCAAACAATTGTTGGCATCAAAGGAACTCTCGGTGGGCCTTACAAATCAAGCTCGATTCTGTTCAAATGAAGGCCGAATTGCCTCAGTCGAATTAATCCCTTTCAAGTCCTCTCCACGCCAAATTGACATCACCCTTGTCTTATACACATTCTCTTAAGCACAAAAAACCTAAGTCTGGCAGAGGAAGATGTCCCAAGAGCTTTAAACGCCATTAACGGCAGCTCGAGGTCACTCAGGTCCCACATGACGAAATAATCTTTAACAAAAATCATGGAGCATACCACTGTTTTCCCCTCAATCTTACGATTCCAACAAGCTAAGTCTCGACAGAAATGGTGAGCGGAGCTGCCGCAATTTCGCCGGAGAAAAGAGAGGGACTAAACTGCAAAATTACCTCTATCGGGTTTGAGAGAGACGAAATTCGAAGCCACAAACTATCCGCTGTGGCTCAAACCTTGTGTGGCGAGTCGCAGGCATGGTAACGACCCGCCTGGATCTATTTGAAGTAAAAAATGAGAATCCGGCTAAAAAAAGAAACTTGGCCCAAAAAATGAAGTGGAGCCCAAAAAGAAAAAGCAAAAGCCCAACGCCTGATTTCTTCTGCCATGTCAGCAAGCCACGTCAGCGCCTAGTCAGCAGCCACGTCAAGACTGTGTGTTTAATTGGACCAATCAGAAAATTCTAAATCAGCAGAAATTTCAAAAATTCATTAAAAATAGAAGGAAACTCAGAAAAATTCAAATAAAATATCCAAAAATTTCTAAAAATCTAAACAAACCAAATTTACTGATACTTTGATATAAAATTTTGTCAAAATATTAGTCTTTTGTATTTTTGAAGTATTTTCAATATTAAACAAATTTTATAAAATCCAAAAATGATATTAATTAAATAAAATTATAAAATGACGTACAAACTCATTTCAAATTTCCAAAAATAAAGATTGAGATAATTTTAAAAATAGAAACAATTCAAAAAGAGATATATTAAATATCAAGTATTCTCAAATATATAAAAAAAAATAAACATAATTAAAAATATAAAAAGAAATTCCAAAAGTCTAAAATTAAAAATAAGGATAAAATGAAACTGTGACAATGGTAAAACCCAAAGATGAACTTCAGAAATTTAAAAGTCAAAACACGAATCCCAAAACCAAAGCCGAAACCTCTTCACTAGACAAAAGAAAGCTCTTCAGCAAATCAAGATCAACTTCAAGCGAGTCCAAAAGCCGAAAATCCTGAAACTCAAACCAAAAGACAAATCCTAAAAGACCATGAAACTCAAGCCAAAAAAGCTAAATCCTAATACCTCGAAATCCAAGACAAAGCCAAGTCCTTTAGGCCTAAATCCAAAATAACCAAAGCCTTAGCACTAAAACCAAATTATGAAAGCTAGAAACCTAAAACCCAGAAAACCTCTAAATACAAACTCAAAACCAAACTTAAATCAAAAAATCAAAACAGAAGAAACCAAAGCCTTTGTCACAAATGTAGAAACGAAAACGTAAAGATGAAATGATCAAAAGCAAGAAACTCAAAATTCAAACTCAAATCTGAGAACTGAAACTCAAAACCTTGCTTCTCACAAGTGGCCCAAAATAGACCCGAGAACTCAAAACTTTGTTTCCACAAGAGACCCAAAATAGTCCCGGAAACCAATCCTTACAAGTGATCCAAAATAGTCCTAAGAATTGTCAAGAACCCAAATTCTCACAAGTGGCCCAAAATAGTCCCGAGAACCCAAAATTTTGTTTCCACAAATGACCCAAAATAGTCCCGGAAACCAATCCTTACAAGTGACCCAAAATAGTCCCAAGGATTACCAAAATCACGTTCCTACAAGTGACCCAAAATAGTCTCAGGAACCATTTCTCACAAGTGACCCAAAATAGTCCCGAGAAACTCAAATTAAATCCAAAAAAGGCCCAAAATAGCCTTATGAAACCTAAATCAAATCCAAATTCCACAAAGGCCCAAAATAGCCTTAAACAACTCAAACCAAATCCAAATCCAAATGGCCCAAAATAGCCTCAAGAAATCCAAATCCTACAAAGGCCCAAAATAGCCTCAAGACCAAAAAACCATACTCCAACACGAAAACCAAAATCAAGTCTATTTGAAATAAAAGTCTAAATTAAAAATTATTAAATATTCAAGTGTCCTCAATTGAGTCCCGTCAATTAGGTCTAGTACCATCAATTGAGTCCGGTCTAAGCCAAAAGAAATAAAATCCACATAAACACAAAATCATTTTAGAGACGATATTCCTAGCCTATTACATATAATTCTTTAGATCCCTTAATCAGAGGTTCCCGTAGGCAACTACGGGGTAATTAACAATAGGGGCTTGCGCCTATTGGAAAGAAAGGACCCGCTAAATTAATAAACTCTCGTAAGAAGCGACTCTTGTTCTGGTTCTCTTGTCGTCAAGAGACACTCAGTGCGGAGATCGAACCTTAAGGGGGGTGAATCTAAGGCTTGTTCTAATTTCTCGAGGAGACCATTTCATTCTTCGAGAGATGACGAAAAAGTCCACACAGATTCTCTGGCACGCCCGGTGGGACTTCTTTCTCCTCTCATCTTTGGGCTCTAAAGACCATAATGTAAATGCTAGGAAAATTGATAAATATATATATATATATATATATATACACACATAAAACAAAGAAATAATAATAAATAAAAATAATAATAATATTAAAAAGTTAAAATAAAAAAAGGGGAAAAAGAAAATAATAATAATAATAAAAAATATATATAAATTTTTGTTTCTTCAATTGCTTGAAATTCCAAATAAACATTTCTAACGATAACATGTGGAGATCTTTTCTTGCAGGAAATGGCATGCACAACGGTTGATATGAGCAAACCCGAAGGAGTGTTCACGATTGGGGCAGTTTCGATCTGCTACCAACACGAGTTCATGCTCGGCAACATGCCATATGGGTACTCCTATGTGCCTATAGTCCAAGTAAATGATGGAAGTTTCCAACTTGCCAATGTCACTGAGGAACCACCGAATAAGCCAATGGTAGTCTCCCCAGTCCCTGAAATTCCTGTTGAGATTAATTCCAAAGAGGAAGAATGGGCTTTCATTCCTCAAAAGGGAGTCCACCCAAGCCTAAGTCACAAGAGACGCCAGTTTGACCACTGGTCCCCTCAAAAGAAAACGGCGGTGAGAAAAGTCTATATGCCAGTCCCTCAAAGCACGAGAACTATCAAGAAAGTACAGAGGGCATATAAGAATGAATTGGACACAAAGCCTAACCTCCCAGTCAGCAACTCGTTCGCACCACTTCGGTTGGTTCGAAAGAACTCCCCTACAGCCGTATTGAAAACAATGGAGGAATTTCCTTCAAAATATCAGGTCCAGTTCCGGGGCAGAAATCCTCAAACTAGACATTCTGTGAAAGAAAGGCTTACCTTTCCCCAAACACCGGTCCATGAGAGATTAGGACCGAAGGGGCGAAGAAGAGAATTAACTCCAGTAAAAGAAAGACTGGGGCCGAAAGGAAAGGAACGAGCAACAACCCCGGTCAAAGAGCGACTGGGACCTTTGCAAAATAGAAGAGGGGTTGAGAAAATATGGGTGCCAAAAGATAGGACTCGATTTGTGGTTGAAGTGGCCAACCAAGAAACACAAAGCAAGCGAAGGCGCTTAGTGTGGCGGGAAAAGGAGCCTATGATGCATGCTTATGTAAACATGATTAGCATAAGCAAAGAACATGAGATGCATGCATTCGTGAACATGGCTAGCGATGAGGAAATTCCTCTAATAAAAAATGATGGCAAAGGGAAACAAGAGATCCCATCATCAAGTGGTCACGGCCGTCCTGAAGATGAGCCAGTTGAGATCGACCAAGAAGATGGTGGTGATAAAGGCCGATGGGTTGAAGGAGAAAATGCTCGGTTGATGAGCATGTTGGAAAAGAATGAAAGAAAAATGTCAGAATTGATGAGCGAAAGAGAGAAAGAAAGAGAAATACTTAAGAAAATGTATAAATTTATAGAGAAGAAAAATTTGCTCGGGGAGCTTGATAGAGAATATCCTTCCTCAGAAGAAGAAGGAGAAGACAATCACAAGAAGAAAGTTCTCAAAGGAAGAAAGAACAAAAGCAAATACGAGCTTTCTGATGAAGAGGAGGAAAGAAGCAAGAAGAAAGCTCTAAAAGAAAGGAAGAGTAAGAGCAAGTATGGGACTTCTGATGAAGAAGAAGAGAAGAGTCGGAGAAAGCCTTCTAAAGAAAAGAAGAACAAAAATAAGTACGAATCATCAGAAGAAGAAGAAGAAAGGTATCACAGAAAACACTCCAAAGAAAGGAGAAGTAAGACCAGATACGAATCTGACGATGATGAAATCCCTGGGGCAAGGTCTCGGACAGGGGCAAGAAAGTCAGATTCAACAAAGCAAATCATCCAAGAAATGATAAATCAACAACTCCAAGCATCAGGAGCGAGCCGTTTGGTTAATTTTCGCAAGAGATGTGGAAGGCCGTATCCAAGGGAGTACGAACAGATTCCTTACCCTTCAGGATACCAAGTCCCAAAATTCAACCTCTTTGATGGTACAGGAAGGGAAGGTATCACGCCTGATCAACATTTGGTACAATTCAGAAATGCATGTGGCAATACAGCCCATGATGAAGCTTTGTTACTAAAACAGTTCTCCCAGAGTCTTACAGGTGCCGCTTTTGAGTGGTATTCTTCATTGGAGAATGACTCAATCAAAACTTGGGATGAAATGGAAGATCTCTTTCGAGCAAAGTTCGCCATGGTGATGCAAAGAATTTCTATGGCTGATGTTGCTTGTGAAAAACCAAGGTCGAGTGAATCGCCGCTTGACTACATCAACAGATGGAGAAATATGAATATACGATGCACTCACCAAATGCCAGAAAGAGAGGCTGTCGAGTTTCTAATAAGAAATTTGGATGATTGGATCCGTAGACCGCTCTCAGGGAGCGATATCTACACTTATGAGGATTTAGTGACTCGGGTTGCAAGAGTTGTGCATATCGGCCCGCCTAAAGAGACACAAACCTCATACAACAAAGGTGAACAAAAGATTAAGGGGCAAGTTCCTATTAAAATAGTGGGAGCCAACGAGACGTCAACTAGCCAAGGAGGCGGTGGCTATAAGAACAATAAAGGGAATGTCAATAACAATAACAATGGAAGTAACCAACCCCAAGTAACTTTGGCGGAGCGCTTGAGCAAACCATATTCATTTAAGAAAGAGAAAACGGCAGCGTTGCTCAAACAATTGTTGAATGGAAAAGCCATAGAGTTACCATACTGTAAAAGGCCTGATGAGCAAAACAAGACAAATGACCCAAAGTATTGTGCTTTCCATCGAGTCTTGGGTCACCCCACAAGCGATTGTTATGTCTTTAAGAACATTGCAGAAAAGATGATTAAAGAAGGGGATTTGATCTTGCCTGAGAGCTTTAAACAAGAGCCAGCTCCACATGTACAAGCAAATGCAGTAGCACAAAGAGGCAATCCAAGTCGCAACGTAGAGTGCAACGTCATAGTGATAGTGGATGAAGAATCTGATCAAGAAAAATATTATGTGCAGAAGGTATCAAGATTAAGTGAGAAAAAAATTGAAAACAAGAAAAGTATTGAGAAAAATGAGAAGAAAGATGCAAAAGAGGAAGAAGAAAAAAGGAAACAAATAAAGAAGGAAAAGGAAGAAGAAAAAGAAGAAGAGGAATTTGATACCTATTATTATGACGCTGAAGATGAAGATGAGGCACCATATGGAGGCCTCTTTGCTAAAGGCATGTTTGAAGAAAAAGACTGCCATGTGAACTTGCGATCAGGTACAAATATCCCTGAAAGGCAAGCATCCAAAGAAAATGAAAAAGGAGGAGAAAAAAACAAAGGCCGAGAAGTAAGTAATGAAGCGGGGCCAAGTCAAAAAACAAAAGAAACTGTTGGGGAATACAATATCTTGGCTCATTTAAGGCGCACGCCCGCACTAATCAGTGTGTTTGAGGCGTTGATGATGTCAAAGGAATTAAGAGAAACAATGATGGAAGTATTGGAAGAGCCCGAGAAATTTCAAGCTTACTTAGCAGAAAAGCACATGACTGAGGCCCTATATGTAGAGCCACAAAGCCAAATCACATTCACAGATACAGACCTAATGATGGGGACGGCTCGTCACAATAAGCCACTCTACATTACAGGCCAAACCAATGGAAGTCAGTTAAATCGAATGTTGGTGGACCCCGGATCTTCTATTAATATCTTGCCACTTAAATCATTGAAACAATTAGCTTTAGGAGGAAGGCAACTCTCAGATGAGAATGTCTTTATCCATGGGTTCAACCAAAACTCCGAGCGGGCATTGGGGGCAATTGCCCTTCCCATGAAATTTGGAGAGCTTGAAACTTTGATTAAATTCTATGTAATCGATGCCGATACCTCCTACAGGGCTTTGCTAGGCAGACCATGGTTACATGAAAATCATCTTGTGCCATCCACCCTCCACCAGTGCATCAAATACATAAACGATGGCGGGCAAAAAATCATTAAAGGAGATGCACAACATTATGAAGCACATGAAGTGGAATTGGAAGAAATAGATCGATTTTATACTCCAGCCTCTCAAAGGAGTACTTCTCCTGATTTGAGGCCAAGAGTAGAAAATCAGAAAGAGTGTGATGAGAAAGTAAGATTGAAAGAAAGGCCTAAAACTTCATGTGTCGTGAAGACTCCATTTTACATAAGGTCATCTGATGAAGAAGATGAAAGCGAAAGTCAAAAAGAAAAGCTGTATGTGGACGGTGAACAAAAACCAAAACAAAGGAATGTAATCCATGTATATGATATTGGCTCAGATAAAGAGGAGTTCAATGAAAAGGAAGACTCGATGGTTATTGAACAAATTCCCATTGGTTGCTTTAAAGAGTTAACACCAAAAGAAGTGAACCAGGTCAAAAAATTAGAAACCTTTTATGTACCACCTAAAACAGAAATGGTCCAAGGAAAATTGGTGGTTCATAAAGAAATCTTGTTTTACAAGGCGGAGAATATAGACCCATCTGGTAATGTGCCCGATTCCAACGATTGGGAGAAGTGGTTGAAAGAAGAAGAAAATGAATGTGAAAGTATAGAAATAATGGGTTACTACAATAAGAAGCTAATACCCCTCTTTGAAAAGACTCATTGTTTGGACCCAATCTCTAAACAGAAGGCTAAAGTTTTCCAAGATCTTTGGAGCGAGGAATCTCGATGGGTGAAGGGTGTAGACGGAAAATGGAAGCGCACAAAAGGATTGGGATTTAAGTCGCCCCCAGAAGAAGTTTCGATACCTTCCATCAATGGCCGCCACCTTAGGAAGTATTACACCTAAACCCACATCTTCCAACAAAAAAAAATATAAAAAATAAAATAAAATAACAACAACCAAAGCCAAAATGTCTTTCTACTCTTAAATAAAAAAGCCAAGTCTAAAAATTCCCAAAACCTCAATAAAAAAAAACTATGCCAAAAACTACTAAGCCTATTAAATTCAAAACATATAGAAAACCAAGCTAATAAAATCCTGAATAAAATCCCAAATAAAACCAACAAAACCTACCATGACTCCAAATAAAACAAAATCCCAAAATCTTAACCAAATCCTTACCTAAAATTCAAAAATTCAAAACCCAAAACCCTAATAGAAAATCCAATAAAGTCTTGAATAAGACCCTCAAGACCCAAAAACCCAAAGTCATAACAAACAACCAAAATCCAAGAAACAAGTCTCACGTCCCGCCGGGCTAAAGCTCGAAAGGGATGTTCCGTTCTTTTGAACATTTTGAAACATTCCTCTGCAAGGCCCTAAAGAAATAAGGTAACCACAAATTAATAAATCCTTAGCCTCAAAAATCCGAAAAAAAAAAAAAAAAAAACAATTAGGATAAAATCCAAAAGAAATAAAACCATATTCATACCTTGTCCTACCGGGCCTAAATTCGAAGGAATGTCTTTGTCCTTTTGGACATTCATATGACATCTCCTTTACAAAAGGCCTACATTTAAGAAAGAAACGTCCCTAAGTTTTGTGCTTTGTACTTTGAACAATGTACTAGGTGCTTGTTCATCTCACCGAACAAAAGGATGAACAAAAGTTCCGTGTCTTGAACTGTAAATTAAGACACAAGGCGGTGATCTATCACACCAACCAAGAAAAGGATAGCAATGTTGAGGAAGCCTGTGTGGTTTCTGAATACATGGAATGGTGAAATTTACCCTAAGCGTTGTGCTTTGTGCTTTGAACAAGGTACTAGGTGTCTGTTCATCTCACCGATAAAAAGGATGAATAAAAGTTCTGTGTCTTGAACTCTAAATAAGACACCAGAGATACACACTAGAACAAATGCCCACACCGGGGCAGAGAAACAATAAGAGCTGATAAACAACCAAACTGGGACAAGAGCCAATGATCAACCAAACCTGATACAAATTAAGGGGATAAGAGACAATATGAAAGAATACAAAGTGAAGTCAAGTGTCGAAGAAACTGAAATGCTTCAAGGCCGACATTCAGAAGGGAAAATCAAAACTGGGACAAGGCCCATGTAAATCTAAACTCAAGGAAATACAGGTGTGGGCCAAAATACCCCGACCTAAATTGTGGTGCGGACTTATGGGTGCCTTAGTCCTGAATGAAGAAAAACAAAAAGAAAGAAAAAGTCAAAGGTGGGCCAAAATACCCACATTCCAAAGCAAGAGAAACGAAGCGGGAGTAAAGTGACTCCTCACTTCAAAAGTTTATAAGAAGGTCTTGAGCTCGGAAGCCCAATCAAACACAAGACTGACAAGTGTTAAAGAAACCAAACCACGACAAAGAACAGGGGGTCAAAAAGGGACCACCAAAGCACGTCGTTCTGCTCAAGACCCTCACAACATGCTTCGGTGGGGGGCATTTGTTTGACCCTAAAAAATAACCCTGAAAACCAAATCCAAACTGCTAAATCCAAATTGCTAAAACCAAATTCAAATAGCGAAAACCAAAATTCAAATTGCAAATTGCGAAAAATCAAGTTCAAATTGCGAAAAATACAAAACAAACTCCAAAAATTCCCAAAAATTACCCAAAAATTCCCTAAGAATTATGATGAATTATCATGATTTTACAATTCCAAAAATGTCAACAGAAACTCCAAATTTTGCAAAGAAACCCCAAAATTCTACAAAATTACCATAATAAATCTGTGAGGAATTTAGCAAAACCATTTGAACCACTAAATTCCTTATATTTTTGTGAGTCTACCCATAAAATTTTGTCCAAAAATATCCAAGGGAAGGTCCCTAAATAATTTATTTAGGATTGGCAGCATGGAAATATATGTTAAATAAAGGAAATTAAAGGAAAATCCCAGAAAAATCGAAAGCCCTTTGCGCGTGCATCCATTGGAGGGGATCTGGGCTGAATCAAAGAGGACGCTGGTTTAAAAATTTTTACTATTCCGTTCAAAAGTTGCATGCACCCGTTCTTTGTGGACCACGTTCAGAAATTTAAAAGAGTGTATACGGTTCACAGTGAAACGAGTGCTCTTACCCTCAAGGGGTCTTCTTCTTCGTTGGTAAAAGAAAAGAAAAGAAACAGAAGAGGTGAAGCTCGGTTTTACCGCGCACGTCGGGTAAAATCGTGAAATTCGCCGACGTGGCCTCCACCAGCGCCACAAACCCGAAACCAGACACCTGCGCCCACGGTTTTCTCAAACCTAACCCTAAGCGCAGCCTAATCCTGGCCATTGATGGAAATTGGACGGGAGAGATTGACTCGGGTTCAAATTGGGGTTGCCCTAATTTCAGTCTATAAAAGGACTCAAATTCAAGCAGGAAAAAAGAGAGGAGGCAGCCACAAGTTCAGGCTAGGTTAGGCTACTGTCATTGTGTTCAATTAGGGTAAAGAGGGTCGGATTGAGGATAGGCAATATATCAAACAGTTGGAGAGAAGAGAAAAGAGGTAGAATTAACTAGTCCGTGCTTGTAAAATTCTGTGTGTAAATCAAAGGAAGTGATTTGAGTTATCAATTTGTTGTTTTGTTTTCTCCTTTCCTTCAACTCAGCCACCAAACAATGGTGTGCTTGAGTCATAGAAACACAGCTCCTAGGGACCATGGTCTGAAGCATGGCGTCAGTCATGGCCCTAGGATGGTTCTAGGATGTCTCATGAGGGTTTGGAGCCTAGCTCCTCACCTCATGGGATGTCTTCTTGTTCAATAAAAAAAAACACCATGGATGCCATGTGGAGGTCTTTAGCCTAGCTTAAGTCTCTCATGGCAATCTTAACTTGACTTGGCATAGGTCCAGAGCCTAGCTCTGGCCTAGCCATGTTCAAGGAATTGGCAAAGCTCAAAACAAAAGAAAAAAAATGATGAATAAATGGTATACTAACTTTCAACTAGTCCTTATCTGTGAGTTTACTCAAAATCCAGGGTTTAAATGCACAGTGCAGTTTAAATCCTGCATGCTCTAGGCCATCATCGCATCATTATAGCAAAAATGCATATATGTATAACCACACAAATCTGGACAGAATTAAAAATAAATAAAAGTTGGAGTTTCCTTTGCATAAAAACATAAAAGTAAGCATGGACAGAAAGTATAGAGTTCAATGGACAGCAGGAAACATTTCTTTTCATTTTCTGAATTTTACATGATTTTATACGCATAAATAAAGGCAGCAGTGTATTTTTCCAAACAAATTGATATTTTCCAAAACCTTGGGCTTTTCTGCAAAAATACAAAAGTTTATAAACATGTGAAAGAATATTCCTGCAAATTCTCAGGATGTTTGGACAAATATAAAAGTGTTTATCACTTGCTTTTCAAAAAGGAATTAAAATGGTGTAAATAAGCAATTATTTTTGAAACAAATACAGCAGTTGCTTTCAGCAATTACAAATGCACCTCTAATGGCCAGGGAAACCGATTTACATGCATTTGTGCAACTCAAATCCAAATCCACTCAAAACAACCCAAATTGATTGAAAATTAGAAAACTGAAAATTGAAAAATGTGTTAAGTACTGTGCTCTATTCTCTGTGATGATTTGGACATACAAAACAAACTCAAATGGACTTAAAATAGGTATGAAATCAAACCCTGCTGTTGTAAAATGACTTACACGCAAAAAACAAAGTTGAACAAAGTGAACATCTTCTGCCTCAATGCTCCTCGTGCCCAACTGTGGTGCTTCAAATTGAAATGAAGGCATAAACGGTATGAAATTGATCTCCTGAAACTCACCAAACAATTGTTGGCATCAAAGGAACTCTCGGTGGGCCTTACAAATCAAGCTCGATTCTGTTCAAATGAAGGCCGAATTGCCTCAGTCGAATTAATCCCTTTCAAGTCCTCTCCACGCCAAATTGACATCACCCTTGTCTTATACACATTCTCTTAAGCACAAAAAACCTAAGTCTGGCAGAGGAAGATGTCCCAAGAGCTTTAAACGCCATTAACGGCAGCTCGAGGTCACTCAGGTCCCACATGACGAAATAATCTTTAACAAAAATCATGGAGCATACCACTGTTTTCCCCTCAATCTTACGATTCCAACAAGCTAAGTCTCGACAGAAATGGTGAGCGGAGCTGCCGCAATTTCGCCGGAGAAAAGAGAGGGACTAAACTGCAAAATTACCTCTATCGGGTTTGAGAGAGACGAAATTCGAAGCCACAAACTATCCGCTGTGGCTCAAACCTTGTGTGGCGAGTCGCAGGCATGGTAACGACCCGCCTGGATCTATTTGAAGTAAAAAATGAGAATCCGGCTAAAAAAAGAAACTTGGCCCAAAAAATGAAGTGGAGCCCAAAAAGAAAAAGCAAAAGCCCAACGCCTGATTTCTTCTGCCATGTCAGCAAGCCACGTCAGCGCCTAGTCAGCAGCCACGTCAAGACTGTGTGTTTAATTGGACCAATCAGAAAATTCTAAATCAGCAGAAATTTCAAAAATTCATTAAAAATAGAAGGAAACTCAGAAAAATTCAAATAAAATATCCAAAAATTTCTAAAAATCTAAACAAACCAAATTTACTGATACTTTGATATAAAATTTTGTCAAAATATTAGTCTTTTGTATTTTTGAAGTATTTTCAATATTAAACAAATTTTATAAAATCCAAAAATGATATTAATTAAATAAAATTATAAAATGACGTACAAACTCATTTCAAATTTCCAAAAATAAAGATTGAGATAATTTTAAAAATAGAAACAATTCAAAAAGAGATATATTAAATATCAAGTATTCTCAAATATATAAAAAAAAATAAACATAATTAAAAATATAAAAAGAAATTCCAAAAGTCTAAAATTAAAAATAAGGATAAAATGAAACTGTGACAATGGTAAAACCCAAAGATGAACTTCAGAAATTTAAAAGTCAAAACACGAATCCCAAAACCAAAGCCGAAACCTCTTCACTAGACAAAAGAAAGCTCTTCAGCAAATCAAGATCAACTTCAAGCGAGTCCAAAAGCCGAAAATCCTGAAACTCAAACCAAAAGACAAATCCTAAAAGACCATGAAACTCAAGCCAAAAAAGCTAAATCCTAATACCTCGAAATCCAAGACAAAGCCAAGTCCTTTAGGCCTAAATCCAAAATAACCAAAGCCTTAGCACTAAAACCAAATTATGAAAGCTAGAAACCTAAAACCCAGAAAACCTCTAAATACAAACTCAAAACCAAACTTAAATCAAAAAATCAAAACAGAAGAAACCAAAGCCTTTGTCACAAATGTAGAAACGAAAACGTAAAGATGAAATGATCAAAAGCAAGAAACTCAAAATTCAAACTCAAATCTGAGAACTGAAACTCAAAACCTTGCTTCTCACAAGTGGCCCAAAATAGACCCGAGAACTCAAAACTTTGTTTCCACAAGAGACCCAAAATAGTCCCGGAAACCAATCCTTACAAGTGATCCAAAATAGTCCTAAGAATTGTCAAGAACCCAAATTCTCACAAGTGGCCCAAAATAGTCCCGAGAACCCAAAATTTTGTTTCCACAAATGACCCAAAATAGTCCCGGAAACCAATCCTTACAAGTGACCCAAAATAGTCCCAAGGATTACCAAAATCACGTTCCTACAAGTGACCCAAAATAGTCTCAGGAACCATTTCTCACAAGTGACCCAAAATAGTCCCGAGAAACTCAAATTAAATCCAAAAAAGGCCCAAAATAGCCTTATGAAACCTAAATCAAATCCAAATTCCACAAAGGCCCAAAATAGCCTTAAACAACTCAAACCAAATCCAAATCCAAATGGCCCAAAATAGCCTCAAGAAATCCAAATCCTACAAAGGCCCAAAATAGCCTCAAGACCAAAAAACCATACTCCAACACGAAAACCAAAATCAAGTCTATTTGAAATAAAAGTCTAAATTAAAAATTATTAAATATTCAAGTGTCCTCAATTGAGTCCCGTCAATTAGGTCTAGTACCATCAATTGAGTCCGGTCTAAGCCAAAAGAAATAAAATCCACATAAACACAAAATCATTTTAGAGACGATATTCCTAGCCTATTACATATAATTCTTTAGATCCCTTAATCAGAGGTTCCCGTAGGCAACTACGGGGTAATTAACAATAGGGGCTTGCGCCTATTGGAAAGAAAGGACCCGCTAAATTAATAAACTCTCGTAAGAAGCGACTCTTGTTCTGGTTCTCTTGTCGTCAAGAGACACTCAGTGCGGAGATCGAACCTTAAGGGGGGTGAATCTAAGGCTTGTTCTAATTTCTCGAGGAGACCATTTCATTCTTCGAGAGATGACGAAAAAGTCCACACACTTCCTTTGGGCCGATCTATAGTTTAGAAGTTACATGTACCTTAATACACTTTGTACCTGAGTCTTTGAAACAATCATTAATATGAGAGCCCACTTTGGCGGGATGATATTAATATTGGTTCAATTCTCAAAATACAACTCAAATTACCTTTATATTAGACTTAAAATATACCTAATCCTAGACTTTTCGTTATGCACATCAATCCTAAGATGAAAAGTCTAACTAAATACTGACCTAGGATGATATAGACTTAGGACCCAGTTGCAAACCCTAAGGTATATACGCGTTGGATCGTACGAACCAACAAATCTGAAACGGACCGTTTTGGTGAGAGAACGGTCCGCCTTAAATAGACCAGAAGAGAACCAAAGAGAGATATGACCATACAAGCTAGTACGAGTCATATTGAGATAAGAAAAGAAAGCGGTGGTCTCCCGTTCAGCCAGCAGCCATTGAAATTACACCACATCCAGGCAAGATTCCCAGAAAAGGCCAGAGTCATATGAACACTTTAGGCGCCGACCTTATTTTCTGCGACAGAACTTGTCCTCATGACAACATGGTGTAACCCAACGCTTACAGCTCTTACTAATGAAAACCACGGCAAAGAAGAGAAGAGGATGGATGCATAAAGTGTCATTTGTACCTAACCAGTACAAACAACCTGAATTTTGACTTAAAATCTAACAATCTGGTTCTGAAACGGACCGTTCTGGTTGTAGAACGGACCGTCCTAAACTCTGGTCAGTACCTAACAGTTTGCAACCAAAACTGAAGTGGAACGGACCGTCCCAGAGTGGAACGGACCGCCTGAAAACCGCAGAGAAGAGTAGAAAATGTCGTCCTAATCTAGGTCGAGAAACCCTAAAGATTTCTCTCCTAACCTGACAATTTACTTTAAATCTAAATCATCCAATTAGGTCAGATTTTAAACGATTTTGAATTTTTAAAACTTTAACTTAATTTTCAAAATCTTTTCAAGCAATTGCAATTTCAAAATAATTTGAATTATAACAAAGAGCTAAATCAAAATAAACAATTCAATAACAGTTCAAGTTGTAGCCCTTTGGGTCCAATTTGCAATTACAAACAATAAGTCTGGCACAATACTCAATAAACAGATCATAAACAATCCAAAGTTAATGGAACGGTCCGTTCGAGCCATGAAACGGACCGTCCAAAAGCCAGATAAATCAGAAACAGTTCAGAAAACAGTCCAAAAAAAATTCCAGAACATACGTGCCAGAAATTTAAACAGTTCAGTTCAAATCAACAATCTCACCAAATCAATTCAAACACTTCAATTAGATCCAAAATTATGTGTCATGCTACTGGCTCACGACGAGTGGCTCTGATACCACTTGTTGGGTTTGCTTTAAAGTCAAAGGGAATAAACAATTCTAACAAGTCAAATAAGCAACCTAGAAAACATAAACTCGCAGAACCAGCAGTTGGAACGGACCGTTCTGGTCATAGACCGGATCGTTCCAAAACACCAGAAAACTAAATCGAGAGCGGAAGCTTACCTAATTCCATTGCTATGGTCTGAATCTTGATGTTAAGCACTTCTTGATGTGTCCTGACGTGTATGCACCTTCACCAAAATTGTTCCACGCACCTAAGTAGGGAGAAAGATCTTCCAAGAGAACAAGACGCGCCCTTTGATGCCTTTAGCCTAAACAAAAGCACTATCTCTCTCTAATCGATGGAATAATTAGGGAGAGGGACAGAGATGCTGCTATCAACGCATGTATGCAGCAATACTCGTGTGTGTCTTGTCCCTTGGGGACCAACCCCTTTATTTATAGTGCCAAGGGCTTCTTGGCCACCACACAATACCATATTTTGTCCATCATAAAATAGATAATGTTTCTAAATATAACCACCTATAAAAGGCAACACATCTATTGCACAAAATCTGCTATTTCTTTACAGCCATGTTTAGCTTATTACCATAATCAATAGAAACTTGGATACCAAACAATAATCAGCCCATACTTAATTTAGATTGTTTCCATATAGACTCGTCAGCCTATATGAAAATAATCTAACAGCACCATCCAAGCGTTCCGATTGGGCCAATCTCCATCAGCTGGTCCTGCATTGGATCTCAGAAAAGTTGAAATCCATCACCGACTTTGTCCTATTTCATGCCGTTTGCTCTCCATGGCGCTCCGCCCTCCTTCTGAAGCCGCGGTACCTCCCTCCGCAACTCCCTTGGCTGATGATTGGGCACAAACTGAATGCAAATGAAGATGACGATGGGATGCGGGTCTTCTACGACATTTGGAAAGGCAAGATGCACAAGCTTCACCTCCCAGATATCATCGGCAAGGCTTGCTGCGCCACCCACCATGGCTGGCTTTTGCTCATAGTGACGGAAGGTAGAGAGGTTTTCCTATTAAACCCATTAACCCAGGCTCGCATTGATCTCCCTCCCTTCACTACTCCGATCAGACATCTCGGAGAGGAATGGCATGTTCCTCTCCATGATGCTCCACACCGGTTTAGTCCTTACCATAACTTCTGGGGAAGTAAGGTGATTCTCTCGTCTGATCTGACCGACCCTGACTGCCTCATAACGGTGTTCTTGTATCTGCGGGTGATCTTCTGCTACAGGATCGGGGACCTGTGCTGGACAATGGTCAAGAACCCCCTGAAAAATGATGTAGTTGATGCGACATACTACAATAGACGGTTCTATTTGCTCTATGACAAAGGCAGTGAGGCAGACATGGTGATTATTGATTCAGACAAACCAAATGAGAAGATTCCCTCCAAGTTTGAGCTTAAGTTGGGAAATATCAGGCGTTTACTGGAAGGGCAGTGCAGGGTTTATTTGGTTAGCGTGAAGTTCCTTATTGAAGAAGGATTGAAAGATAAATATGAGCTGTACCAGGTCCAAGAGAAATCGTTGAAGCTGAAGCATATCACAGACACAAGCAACACAACCATTTTTAGTACTGATAACTTCCGCTTCCTGGCTGTCTGCTCTGACGACTGGGACTGTCTTGGTGGGGATTCTATGTACACTGTCATGTTAATACCAGTTTATGAAGGAAAAGATGTAGTTGGACATTGTTATAGCATCTGGTCTGTCAATCTAGAGGATGGAAAGCTAAAACAAAGGTGGGACCTTGAAGAGGCACCGCTACAACAGGTTGGGCTAAATGAAACAATTATGTGGTTTCAGCCAAGCCTTGTTTAGCTATTTGGGAAGCATGCTACAACATGCTTTTTAGGTACAAAATTCAAATCTTTTTTGGTTGTTTGTTGAGCTAGTTTTTGTTAATCAAGAAATGTGCACTGTAATAGTACATTTTGTTTCTCTTGAGGTGCTTGTTATCAGAATTTAAGCTTGTTCTTAATTGAATGTTGGTGTTTGTGCTTTAATATGTGCTAACATTAGATGTTAATAGTTATTAGTTATTACTTATGGGCTTATGGCGAGTTCTCTAAATTTAGATTATCTGAGTGTTAATCTTTATGAAACCACCCCCTAATTTCAAATTCTATCACTTTTCAAATTCCTTTAGAAACATTGGTTCTAGCTATCCTTTGCATGGCCTGTATCAGTACTCGTCTGAGCCTCAGTGACTTGACTATCCTAATAGGTAAGGACCAGAAGGATAGTCCTCAAGTCAGGTTAGGTTCTGCACTAATTCTGTCTTAGAAAAAATTCCCTTCTTTGATATACATAATAATGGTAAAAAATGGATATTTCTGCATAGAAACGCTAGGTAAGGGTAATTTTGAGATACTTTATTCCTCTGGGCTATGAAGTACTCTAATCTGGTACTAGATGATGCTACATAGAAGTATCCAACTGGAGGGGGTATTCTAGGAATAGTAGAAAACCTTCCCTGTGTTCTTTTTTCTTTTCATTTCATAACTTCTCCATCCTTGTAAAGCCGAAAGTGAATCTGAAGAAATAGATATCCCCTATCACTGTAGCATATATAGAACTACTTTCAGAATATATTATTATATCTGTGAAAGTTTTATATCCATTTATTAAAATGCCTAAAATATCCTTTCTATGTGCAACTGAAAGCTTATTCTTTCAAATAATCTTGTTATATATTCTCTTAGGCTCTGACCACAATTCTGGACTCCCTTGGTTAACTCCTAATCCTTCGTAGTATATTATATAGAAAAACTTTGGGAAATTTTTTTCTATACCCCTCAAAACTGAGGAAATACAAGATTTACCCCCCGAAAGTTCAAACTCCTGAATTTGGCCCCCGAAAATTAGACCGCCTCCTCTATTTGCCCTTTTGATATATAAAATACTGCTAAATTAAAAAAATATATATATATGACGATTATGCCCATTTGCGAAACCAACCCATTCGAACCTGACCAGATCGATCCAGACTAAACCGAGTGAACCGAAACCTTTCTCCTCTCTCTCGCACGATAAACCTTTCACCATATGCCTGGAGGTGCTCTCGTTTGACATTCAAGTCTCCTTTGGTGCTCTCTCCTAAATAGTCCACGTCAGACTTGGTCGACGGCGTAACGGAGAAAAGACCATCATCACATCCAAGTCTGACGTCCTTCTCCTTCCACTGACGACCGGGTTCGAATGGGCCCACCCGCCTTCCTCGCATCCATCACTGTGCAACACAGAGAAAGACCTCTTTGCCTCTCTCGTCTCGTACCAATAGGAAGTGAGGAGGAAGCTCTTGAGCTGGAGAGATTGGGTCTTAACATGAGAAATCTAGGTTTTATGAAGAAATCGATTGAATCGGCCATTTTTGGTAATTGGTAGAGAGAGACTGAAAGAGTGAGAGGAGTGGTAGAAATTGAGGCAAGGGAAAAGAGAATGATTCGGTGCGTAATTACTAATTAGTGTTTTGTTGTCTCATCAATCTATGTTCTATCTAATAATTAAAAAAAGCGAGGGTTTAGTCTGGATCGATCTGGTCAAGTTCGAATGGGTTGGTTTCGGAAAAGGGCATAATCGTCATATATTTTCCTTTTTTTAATTTAGCAGTATTTTATATATCAAAAGGGCAAATAGAGGAGGCGGTCTAATTTTCGGAGGGCAAATTCAGGAGTTTGAACTTTCGGAGGGTAAATTCTGTATTTCCTCAGTTTTGAGGGGTATAGAAAAAATTTTCCCAAAAACTTTCCCTTTTTAAAAACAGAAATGATTGATTCTGTCATTTGAAGCCTTTCTTCTTTTCCAGCTTAGGTAGTATATTATTCTGATAGTTTGCTTAAGTGTTACAATTTCTTTCATACCCTTCTTTTGATCAAACATGATTTTTTTTAGAAGCATAAAAACAGATTGTAAATTCTTGTGTATAAATATAGTAAGAATTCTTCCTGTTGATATCATATGTTCTCCTTTCCATCGTGTTAACAGAACATGTTTTAGTTGCAATCCGCAATTAACATATTGTATTTTTCTAGGATTTTTAATAGCATATTGTATTATTTTAGTTTTTTAGCTTTCTTTTGTACAGTTTTAGATTTAGGATTTTGAATAATATTTGGCGATAAAATAAAAGTGAGGGTTCTTTTGGTGAATAGCATATATCATTGACAACCCTTTTCAGAGTTAGACTTATACAGAGCATAATCCTTTTTTTTTTTTTTTTTTTTGAGCATAATCTTTAGTAAAAGCTGTGCAGTAGAGTCTATTAGGGTCATTTCTGGGAAAATAATATATATATATAGGCTTTAGTATGCTAATGTCTGTTACATTCTGGATGTTTATAACTTGAACATAATGGATTTTCATGGCTGGATTTTTTATATTTATTTACTTATGTGCTTTGATTAGTTTCTATGGGGTCGTTTGGATGGCGCCGGAATTTGGAGATTTTCCAATTCCGGGCATAAATTTTAATATAAACAATTCATCTCTCTCACAAAGTTACACACTTCCCAACGAAAATCCTTATTCCTTCCTAGGAATTGGCTATTCCTAGCCCATCCAAACGACCCCTATTATACTTGCTGTCCCATAAGACTTGTCAGTTGATCAAATAAAAGCAGCATGGAATACATTTTGCTTTTTTCTCTGATGTACAAATTTAAAAATGAAAGCAATGACTAAAGTGTAAATCAATTTTTCGATGATTGCTAAAAATGTACATAACTTCACTGGCTGGATGAAACAAGTATTTGTGATTTATAACTGTTTTAGTATAATTTCTACAAAACTGAGGACTGAAAGGTAAAATGCCGACTTCACTTGTTAAAGTCAGAGAGAGAGAGTATAGGACTTCGAGAGTAAACCTTAATCTGTAGTTGGTGCGATTTATTTTATTTTTATTTCATTTCCCATCTAGGCACGACTGAGAGCTCATGTATAGCACAATAGATAGTTAATTGCAAAGGGGTTTATTTACACACGCAAAGGAAAACTTAATAGATGTTGAAACACAAGTTACATCGATTCCATATGTGCTCAGTTTAAACAGTACCTAAAATGCAAAAAATTTAGATTTACAAACAGGAATTGATATCAAACTTCCACTTCACCATATTAATGTCTGATATTCACTTGAACAAGATAACTCGTAATCTCTGAACCTACGTCCTACGAGGCAACTAACAATTGCATTTTACTCCCTGGACCCAAAAAAATTATATAAAATATTGCTACATCCGATCCTAAGAAAATGAATCTACGTAATTAGTTCCATATTACTCTTGTTGTTTTATCTTCGAATCACTTTTTTTTCCCCTTCTGTTTTGCACAGCCTATCATGCACCCACCTTGACAAAGATTTTGTAGAACAAACAATTGGATGTGAAAATAATCAAATTAAACAGTGACAAAATGAAATACATTTGTTTAATTACTCCATACAATTACTTTATCCAAACGAGAACAGAAACAGTAATGCTCTTTACATAATATCATGCATGTGTATCTTGCCAAGTGCCAACTCACAAAAGCTCATATTGCAGGACACCTCTGATTATCAAACTCTCAACCTGAATTAATAATCATGTAATGAAAAAGGTCTCAAAATCTTAACTGCAAAATTAGAGGGAATAAATAAATGGGCTCCATCTTCTCAAATTGAACAAGGAAAAAGACGGTCAGGATTCCTTGTTATTGAACCCGAACCATCAGACCCGCCACAGCATTTCATAGAAGCACTCCACATAAAATCCCTCCCATCAATCTTGTGTCGTCCGAGGTTGAGCCCTGCCACATGCACCCCTTCTATGTCAAACTGGAGAGCTCCATTCTCTCCCAATTGGGCCTCAATCAACCCAATCATGAGCTCACCAACAGTCCCAAGATCCTCTTTTGGGTCTCTTACCTGGATCAAGACTACTAGTACAACCCAATCCCTGCTGGCCGTTGATTCACTCAATGCTGCCTTGAGATCCGTGCCAGCAACAGCTGCTGCTTCGGTGGAATTTGCCGAGCTCCTGGTGGTACTGGTGCCCATTTGGAGCTTCAGCCCCTCGAGGACTAGTTCCTCCAACTTCTTGACCGAGTCAAAGAGGATCGATTCGATGAGAAAGTCGAGCTCGGTGCTTGCATGGTAAGGCTGACTGGCAGAGCCCGTCAACTTGAGGCCAGTTATGTCGATCATTGGCATTAGGCTCATCAGGCATCTGCACAAGTCGTCCATCTTTATTGTTGTCATTCTTTGCAATACCTGTATAGATACATAACCAAACAATTGAACACAAATGCCTAGTAATTAAAGTACTGGAAACTGAATGAAATTCGGTACAAATAAACTATTCTAATACATCAGGTGCTGACAATTAAATAACAACATATATAAACATAAGCAATGCAATCTATAATGGTTAACCAAGTTTATATAATTTTTAATCTTATCCAAAAATTAAGATTATTTTAAATTAATTATTATAACACATGTAATTACAGAAGATATATAATTGGTGAGTTTCCTAGTTCCATCTCAGAACCCAAGAATATTACTAAAGACTGCCTTAAGTTATTAATTTGTATGCTACAGATCGATTATATAGTTTGAGATAGCTAGATATCTCGGATGTACTAAATCAACCATACTAATCTAACACCAGGAGTCAGAAGACGTGCAAAGGTACATAGTCACTGAAACAGACATATTCCAAAGGCAAGACACAGCTTAATTTCAAACGGTTGTCAAAAGTAGTATGCAACTTCAATTGCATGCAACTCTTAGTTACTGATAGACATCAAGAAATGGGTTTCTCACCTCGTCTGCAGTAGTCGCATCTTCAGCTACAGTAGGCAACGACACATGCATGCACAACCTCTCCCACGGCTTCCCGACCTTAGTGATCTCATGGAGAAAGCTTCCATCCTGAAACCTCACAACGGCGGGCCCCGCCACCTCTTTATCTTCTCCAGGTAGCCACATTTTGGCAGGAGGCTTCTCTCTGATGATTCTTGCCTTCAGCCTGTCGAGGTCTCTTTCGAGGTCTCTCAGCCTCTTCTTTAAGTCGGGCGACAGTGAAACTCGAGCCGCGGTAAGTGGGGATTGGTCTGGAAGGGGAGGAGGGGGACGAGTGCTCTGGAGTTTGTGGGCCCCACCTCGCATAGAGAAGAAGAATCTGTGATGGGTGCACCAATTGAAGGGTGCAATTGAGTCGGAGGTGCGTTTCTTGGTGTTCTTGTTTGACATTGCGCCTGACTGCCTGAGACAGAGAGTAGTGAGGTTGGGACTTGGGAGGTGGATGTTGCTTATGAGGGAGAATTAATGTTTAAATATTAGTCGGAGGTTGATGCACAGTTGTACCGAGATTAAATATGAATATCCAATTGTTTTGGGGGTTTTCTTTTGATGTATATATTTTGATGATCAGTAATTAATCTCTTCTTTCTCCTTCGCGCTGGAATTAGCGACCTTTTAGCTAGACAACCTATATCCGAGGTATGAGCATATTTTTGCACTTCTATTTTTTTAATCTTTATAAAGACTCAAAAAATAAATTTGTTCGTACTTCACATATTGCACATCAAAATCCCTTAGTGTTTTTTAATCAGTAATTGCATGACTTTTGTACAACAAATCGTCTGAAAAAATTCAGGTGCTTAATTAGCTTTAATTCTTTATTAACAGTCAAATTTTTCACATCACACAGTCAAACTTTTTGTGTAGGGTCTTAGAGTTGGAGTTGGGCCGAACAAGGAACAACTAAGTTCACATATAATAAAAGAAAGATGGCCGCACCCGCACAAATACATTATCCCTTGTAAACGAAGAATGTGATTGTCGGCTTTATATAACTTTGGGTTGTTGTGAGCTTCTACCAATTTTTTTTAAAAAAATATTAAAAATAATACTACTAATAAACACTAGCAAGAAAATTAATGTCGATATCGTTGTTGAATCACAAGTTATTTGATTGGATAATATATATTGACTAGTTCTTTAATAATAAACTAGCTATTGCATCGCACTTCACGCGATGTATGATTGGTCTAAGGTGATTGTTTACAACAAATGATATACTTTGCCGGAATTGCAGACGATGAAAAATACAATCAGCTAAACATGATTTTTCCACTTTCAAATAATATTAGAACGAAATTGATTGCAATTAAGATGTCACCATTGAATAAAAAATTGCCAAATTCTAGCACCTAAACTAAACTAATTACTTGTAGAATTAAACCATATGCAACGAATTGTTGTGTGGAGATGGAAACGACAATCGTGAAATCCAGAAAATTGCCATCAAATGAACCAACTGTTCAATAAAGTAGCTGAACAAAGTTGATCCAAACTTGGTATTTTCCAGCCTCTGGCTCTGACTTATCAGCAATAAAATAAAGGCTCAAATTTAGCTAAGAATTACGTTGAGTTTTGTGAATTGAAGATGTTGATCTACTTACCAACAACGATTGGTTGCAATAACGAAGACTCTTAGACCCGAAAAAACCATTTTGCAGGCAAAACGAAATAAGAAATATGATACCGGGCAAATATTGGATTTTTATGTATATACATAGGTCAACACAATTGTCATTGAGTACATTTATGTTACCATATCATTGATCAAAGCTAAAAATCAAATTTAAGACTAACGTACACAATCTACAGTAACATGTGCCTAATTAAAGACGGATCTATAGGTATTAAGCTGCAAATAGTAAAAAAAAGAAGAGAACCACCGTAGCAATTCACATGAATTCAGAGTGTTGTTCTGATGCATGACCAACTAAAACTTATTACCATTGTCCCCTAGTGATTTTAGAAATTCATATAAAACATCTTGTAGACAACTTGATCAATAGAAATAAAATGAGACTGTATATTAGCTTATTTCAAGATAGTGTTTTCTTTATAAAAATAGAGATGCTATTCTTGTACCTCGTGTTGCTAGCCTACTACCTTTTATTTACTAATCCTGCTTTACTTGCTCATTTCCGGAAGATTTTGCAATGTCAGCTGAAAAACAAAACTGAAGGGAAAAAAAAAAAAACTCATCAGTGATGTTGATACTTCGAGCGAATTTTGAGGCAAAGAAACAAAATAAAAAAAGACTTTAGAGATCAAATAATCACAGTATCAAATTTTTATTCAGCCCTCATTTAATTATTTACATTGAACTCTCAGTTTAATTCAGAATGGTTGAGTACTTTTAGACATATTTTCAAATCTCCTTAATATTTTCTTTTAAAATTTCATCAATTGTTCAATCTCTTACAACTCCAATCTAATGAAAAGTAAGGAAGTGTTTATTACCAAATTTGGATGTAATGGATCGAATAGAGAGAGTCATGATGATGAAAGTGTTTTTACCTAACTCGCTTGTATTGGATCAAACAGAGAAAGTCATGGTGATGCAGCTACAGAGCTGGTAAATGTTGTCTCTAGCAGTATCAAGCATCTCTTTACATAAGATCCCCGGGTACATGTATATAGCCTGAAATGCAAAAAATATATCCATTTTAATGATTTAGTAATACCACCAACAATCATGTCCTACATGACTCAAAAGTGTCTTGAGCACAAAAATAGTTTTTAATTTTTTTATTAATCGAGCGATCTATTTTTTACAACTGAATTTGGGTGCTCTCTTCAGAAGAAAATAATTACTTAAAAGAACGAACGTATTTGAACGTTGATTGAGCTACGGTGATACTATTCATTTACAAATTCACATGGTATTTGTCTTTAATAAGAAAAACACAAAATTAAAAAGAGGGTCATTACCACAATGGCATAATGAAGCTTTCTTGACAACCACAAATTCCTTCATATCCTATGCTGACAGCAAAATAGCAGTGTAAAATATGTAAATACATGAGGTAAAAAGTAACTATATCTCTTGTTCCAATTTAATAGCACTTTTCCCGACAATCCCAAATTCCTTCATAGCATATGCTCACACCAAAATAGCACTGTAAAATATGTAAATAGATGACGTAAAAAGTAACTATCTTGTCTTAAAAAAGAATAGAACAGTGAGTGCACAAAAATAACAATTCTAAAAGTTTAAAAGGTAACATGTGATCCTAAAAAAAAAAAAAAAAAGAATCTTTGTTTACCTGGAAAGAATATATGCATTGAAATCTTTCCTGAGATTGAAAGAGTATCTAAAAATTGCAGCTAATTCAGCTCTTTCTTATCCTCCCAGAATGTCTAGCCGAAATTTGACCTCATCAGACAACCAAAAACACACATAACTAAGACAGTTTTTTTCTTAGTAACAGAAGGCAAACTAATTTTTTCACGATCTATTATTTTCTCTTCGCGAAAAAGTAGAATACTACAACTAACAGTAACATTAAGCAGAGATTAGAATACCTTGTTTATTGTGCCAGAATCGGACGGATTCCAAGCATTTGGCATAAATAAGAAAAAACAACATATGACCACTTTACTATTGTTTTAATTCCCTACTGCAACCAACCGTTGAAAAGAGAATAGCAACCTTTCTGGTGAAAACCAAAAAAAAATGGACAAAAAATGTTGACATTTGAAAAAAATAGTGCAAACAGCTAGACCAACAAAATAGAAAACTATATGATACGGTATATCAGAGAAATAGACTGTTGATATGCAAGTCTTATTAAGTTTTGAAAGTGAAGCAAAAAGAAGCAACAATTGTCAGCCCAGGCCTTCTAATCAATATCCAACAACCAATCAATAACAGTGATAAAGTATTAGCTTCTAATTAATATCCAACAACCAATCAATATCCAACATCCAATGACAGAGTAATATGACCTGAAAACGGGGCAGAGGAAGCCTTGAGTGCATACTGATATCTAATTGTTCTTCTCTATAGCAATATATATGTTAATTGTTCTTTTCTATAGCAATCATCATGTCTGACAGCATGTAGGAAAAATATCATAAGCTTAAACTCAATTAAGTACATAAAACAAACTGCATAGATTCAATTTCTTAGAAAAGTAGATAAATGAAATATCAATCTCACTTTACTTGCCAAATGTACCTCTGTAGGAGGGTAGAGTTGTTTCTGTGCAAAATATAAAATTTTCCTTTTTCTTTATTGCCTCCTCTACCTGAAAAAAACAAACAGAAAGAGAAAAAAAAACAAAATAAGCCTATTTTATTGCCTCTCAGATCTTGAATATCAACACTTATAACAACGCGATGTAATATTTTATAGAAATCACTAAATTCAATGCATTTTGCAACTACAATTGGGGTAAAAAAGGACAATAAAAATGACTTATTCCCTGACAGAACCAAGCTCTGATAACCGGTTGGTAGTTTCCTCCAACATGTATGATAAAATTTTCCCAAAAAAGAACACAAAATATCCAAATTACTCAGCAAAATAAGGATGGAAACATGACATACAAATCTCCTTTTGATTCATTTATAAACCTATGAAAAGATCACATTGGCAGCCAGCACCACATGCATTAAGCAAAAGAAAACGAACTGACACATCACCAGCAACAAACATGTATGCGGAGAATTCACAGCACGATGCAGTTCGCGGATGGTTCGGCAGCAGTACAGACAAAAGGCACGATCACATAAAACAACATAAAAAGGAAAGAGTAAGGAACAATGCACACATAAATACAGGTTTAATAACAAAAGAAAAGCATCAGCCACCGATGAAAGAAAAATTAGAAGAACAAACCTGCAAAGAACCACTGACAGAAACCGAACACAGAGTCCTGGAACAATAACAAAAAGAAAAAGAAAAGCATCAGGTACCGCAACAGGCACAAACAATGTAAAGAACTAAACAGACCAGGAAAAGGCAAAAATATCCTAGCCTGAAAAACCGCAGAAATTTCTGGTAGACAAACACAAACCATACACAGATCATAATCCAGTCCGATACCTACGAAAGAACAGAAAGGAACCTATTCCTTCCCAGTGACCAAACCAAAGAGCAACATGATGGTGCACAGAAACAGAAGGTACCTAAACAGGCTGAGCAAAACCAAAATAGATAGAAAAATGGCAGAACAGCAAAGGACTGAAACCCAACAAAGAATCAAGAAAAAAGAGAAGAAAGAGCTAGAAATAGAGAAATACCTCGTGGAGCAGCAGAACCGGAGCAGGAACAACCACAGCCAACCTGAAAACGACCAGAAAACATGTCAGGCACAGAAATCGGAAAGGAAAAAAAAAAGGAAGGCAAATAACAGAAAGGAAAACAGCAAAAAGCAGGAGAAAACCCCAAACCCAGCAAAAGATCACAAATTGACACAATGAGGACCAGCACAAGCAAAAGTTTACTCACCGAAGGAAGAAGCGAGCAAAGCAGAAGCAACACAACAACAGCGAACTGCAAAGGTGAAAGGAAAAAATCACAGTGCCCATCAAAAGCACACAGCAACACCCAGACTTTTCCATAGCACCGCCAAAGCCTAACAGTAGCCACCGTACAGATCGGAATGGGCAAAAAGCAGAGGCAGTGGAATGGCTCCGCCCAAAAAGAGAAGAAATGAGATCAGATACGGCAGCGCAAACAACAGCACGCACACAGGAAAAAAAGAAAGAAAGGAACCCACAAAAGCACACAGAAACGGCAGCAAAAAAACAGAAACAAAGTACAGCCAGGGCAATGGCTCCGCTCGAAAAAGCAAGAGACTAGATCAGATATGGCAAGACCGAAAATCAAGAGACACGCAGGAAGAAAAAGAAGAGAGAAACACACGAAAATAACAAACAAACGGAAACAGAAAACCGAAACGAACAGAGGCAGGAAACAGACAGCCCAGACGGACGGACCAGATCAGGCCCAGCGCACGCCAAACAGTAAGTGGAACCGTTGCGATTTGAGCTTTCTCTACAGTTATTTGAAGGTTTGAAATTGAAATACTTATAATTTTTGTGAACTTTTAGGCCTTGATCAAAATGTTTTTTTTTTTTACGTGGGATTCCATTTGATTTTATTTCAATTGATTTCTCAAGATTTTTTTGGATTTAATAGCATAGAAATTCTAACCAAATGACACCAAATCCGTTCATTTTGATAAAAAAAAAAAAAAACTCCTAATGAAATGAATTGAAATGAAATTTCATTTTTTTTTTAAAAAAAAAAGGATTTTTATCAGGGCCTTAGTGAGATCCGTCGGAAGGAAATTAAAAAAAATACATGATAAAATATATAACGTGAATAATAACGTATTATACTTGAATAATAATGTATGTTACTTATTTTCGTATTGTGTCATACATTTATATACCTGTACCTTAATCGTACAAAATTATTGTAAATATTTTCTAAATGCTGATTTTTTTTTTACACACAGTTTGATTGCCCAAAAATGGAGTTTAAATATTAGAACTTTTTATATATGTGTATGTAGCGAAAGTGAAATATTACGGGGCGAAATGTTTTGATACAGTTTGATTTTTGTAATTGTTTTACAAGTAAGACAAAGCTCTTGAACAGTTATAGCATAGCAGAGCGGGGCTAGAGTGCTGCTGGTGCAGACTGTCATGCATATATATTTGTTAAAGTAGTTTTTTTTTTTAGGGTATATTTGTTATAGACGTACGTTATTAATACGTTATCCCTTATCAGTTAATGATCATGATAATCAATAATTATAATTAGTGTAAAAAATGAACTCAAGCCAGTGATTTAAAATCGTAAAAAGCCCCGGTTATATTTGGCTTAATGGCTTTTAGTTTTTATTGCGTTCGTCCACATGAACCTTAGGAAATGATTTGGACAACAATGAAACTGATCCGAACCACTTTTTATCAGTATTCTGTACAAGAATACCCTCAACACCAATTAAATTGCTGTTATAATTTATTTCCAAATATTAAACTTAATAAATTCCTTTAATCAGGTTTTCCTTAATTATTTCTTCCTAGTTCTTTAACGCTGAGAAGAGAGGCAGCTTTATTTTTTTTCTCCCTCCGCTCAATTATTTCTTCTTAGTTCTTTCCTTAATTATTTCTTTAATCAGGCTTTCCTAAATTATTTCTTCTTAGTTCTTTCTAGCGAGGAGTGTTAAAAGAAGAAGGTGCTCTGTTTTTCAAGTATTCTTAGTTAGTTTTTTTTTGGCTCCGGATTGTTGGTGGAGCTCTTTTTGTTGTTTGTTTGTTTCGTTTTCTTTTCCCTTTGTTTTTGTTTTTCTTTCTTGATAGCTGATGTCAAATCTATCCAAATAAATGCTCTCAATTCGAGTTTAAGTAAGAGATAAAACAATTAACTGGACAATCTTTTTCTCTATGCTTGCTTACGAAAGATAAAACCAAAGAGAGGCTGATAAGTTGATCCGACGTAACCGATTGGATGTAGATTATCTGATAGTTAAATATGGGTCTAGCATGCATCTGATTCTACTCGGTTCAAATTAGTAGATTCTAACCTTAATGTTCACGAGATTAGTAGGATGTTGTTCGGAGAAATGACCAACGGGCAATGAGGGACAATATTGTCATTTAGAAACTTAGATGTTGTAAGGGCCAATTTTATTGTTGTCCGGATCATTTCCCATGAACCTCAGAGTATGCCACATGTGCGTGGAACGGACACGTCGAAAATTCTCCAAGCCTCATAAATATTGCGTGATTGAAGAGTCCGGATTTTCTTTAGCAATCCAGACCAAAAATAGTGTGGCTAATCGGAATGGGACAAATTTCAGATTTTTTATGTTTCTGTTAACAAAATGATTCATCTAATTTACGTGAAGTGCTATTCATGTAAGGTGTATGACATACTTGATCGACCTGAACCTGGTAATAATGTTTAAACAAAAACAAAATATGAGAACTATCATAAATCTTGTTTAAGATATTGAAGGAAATTGAAAAAATATTACATTATTAATTTGAAAGAAAAAGATAAAATATTGACTCCATCTTGGAGTCCATATTGAATCTCAAGGTACATACGGTGCTCAATAAACAAAGTATGGTGTTTTCCATTGTCGTGATAATGTATATAGACTAGTACATACGTAGACCACATATACTCAAATCTTTCTAAATGTCTATATATTTTTCTTTGCGTATATTTTTGTCAAGTTTTTAGACTCATCACTGCAAGTGAGATTGGATTTGTAACTATTTTCTTCATTATTTTTTATATCATTATATTTTTCCTATAAAAATGTCATTATCGTTTTATGCTATATTCTCGCATATGTTGGACATCTTCTCGTTGATGTTCTCATCAAAATAGTACCAGAAAATCTTAAGAATTGGTAGAACTATTGATGGAAAAGTTTAAGAATGGATGTAAATATGACATGAGTATTATATTTGTAATATTATATTTTCAATGATTGATATAAAAGTTTAAGGATGAATGTAACTAGCTTATATGTATTACATTTCTAATGATTGATATGGATGTAACTACATTGTGATTTTGTAATCACTTATTTGATTTTTATAATAAAATCTTTGTATATGCATTAGTAGTTAATACTTCAGTGGCCAAAGCATTTTTTTTTTTAAAAAAAGAATCATTTATGCTCAATCAAAAACATACATTAATCATTGTATAATTTAAAAACATACATAATTTATTTCTTTATGACATATATGTTTTTCTAGCACAAGATTTTTTTTTTTTAAGCTGATTGAAAAGGAAAATCAAGTATTATGCAAATTAAATAGCTGAAAAGCACATAAATCGTAATATGTTTCTATGTTTATTTATGCTTGTTCAGTTATATTTCTTATTACAAGTCATACAAAGCCAATGCCACATTACTTTATCACTCTTTAGAAATTCGTCACTTACAAAATATGTCCCAGCCTTACCGTACTTATGAAACTAACCAACTAATTTTGGTGGGCCATAAATGTATCCTAATTGGTGAGATCCAGCCACACTAAGGAATACTTTGCACTATTGCAGTTTCTCACTGCGTGCTCGTCTAAAAAGAAATGTGAGCGTAAGCTTGTTAGTAATTTAGGGGAGGTGCTTTGGGCAACGGAGTTTTTACTGCGAGCAACATAATTAATTTTTAATTGACTAAATTACCCTTCTAAAAAGATCGTAAATTTATTTCGCCGACTAAATCCAGTCTCCTCTCCTCCGCTGTCTTGACTGAGTAACTTCATTCCCTCCTCCCTTCACTCTTGCTAGCTTTATCTCCTCTCTCAACAATCTGTCTCCTCCACCTGCACCTCCCCTCTCTGCATCCCTTCTCTCAACCAGAGATTTTTTTAACCGTTCATGTTTCCTTGATTTCTCCGACTTGCAGTGAGAAAGGCAGTGACGAATGAAAGATTAATTTTCAACAGGTATATATTATGCCAAAGGAAAAAAAAAAAGGCAGTGGCGAGAAAGCAGTATATGTTACCATTGGTTCCTTTCAATGACTATTTCATAAGTCAACAGGAATTTATGCAAATATGTGATTTTCATTAAGAAAGATTAATTTTCTTTGATAGTGTATTAACCGTCTCTACTGATTTTGTAATTAAGCACTCAATGGTCAAAGAGAATTCAATTTTAGTTGAATATCTTCCAAAACAACAGCAAAACACACAAGTAACGAAAGGAAAATTTTTTAATATATGAATAATATTATTACCAAGAATTCCTTTTCACCACACGATTTACGATTATTTTACATAGTGAATGGCAAATGCAAATTCTTAAAAAAAAAAAGAAAAAGCAGCGGTAAGACATCTCAAGAGGGAGGGAGAATACACAGTGATGGCAAATGTAAATTCTTAAAAAAAAATAGCAGCGTAAGATATCTCAAGAGGGAGGGAGAAAAAGTGCAGTAGGAAACCTAGAAGAGAAAAAAACGGTTAAAGAAATAAATTAAAAGCACGATTATTAAGGAATAAATAAGGTAATAGATATTAATTGATTTTAAGGGTAGTTTAGACATTTAGAAAAGAAATATGTTGCTCCAAGCAAAAATTCAGTTGCCCAAAGCACTTCCCGTAATTTAGTCATTACCCATTAAATAACAATATTTTTATTAATAAGCTCTAAAAAACAATATTTCTATTAATAAACATATTGACCACATCTATTATATAATAATTACATAACAATAACATATGGTTAACTGTATTTATATAATAATTACATAATAATAACAGATGGTTAACTGTATTTCTAACTCCATTTTCCCTTCTATTATTCTAAAACAGTAACTGTACATTATTATAGCATATTAATACTTCAAGTAACAAGTATTAATAAATATCGTATGCAACTTAATTTCTAATAAAAATACTTCATATAATTGATGTCACTATTTCAAATGTCCTATGTTTATAAATTAATTTATTATATTAATACTTCAAATGTTATTGGACAATGAGTTTAAGTTTTCACAATTCAAGTGATTTTTTAAAGTATCCTTTATATAATATTACAAATAAAATAATTCTAATGCGTCTAAGCTTTACTATACATTGTCTTATGGTTAGAGGTTTTAAAAAATATATATTATTTTATCAATTTTAAATTTAAGCTAAATCAACTTTGCCTTTTCCACAGCATTGGACGTAGATGAACAAAGTACTAGAATTTAATAATCAAATATTCACTTGCACAAAATATCAGTTGATCATATCAAATAAGAAGTAAATTAAATCTATTCATGGGAGCTTCATGAAGCCTGAATCCGGATTCCCGGACCCCGGTTGCACAATTTTCCTGAAAACCTTTGCCAAAACTCCTGTATTATTGATTCACATTTCGTTCTGTGCGTTTATTATTCTATATATATTCTTATGATCGCTTAATGTCAGAAAGACGCAGTATTGTATTATACCAAAGTGCATTGAATGAAGCTCTCCTCTAGGGAGGCGCTGAGGTGTCAGGTGTGACGTGTGAGGTGTCCTATATATACTCCCTTCCCCTTTCCTCCTCTGACACTTGCATTTCCACTCTCTCTGTTTTTCTCTCGAAATCTCACAATCGATCGATCAACCCGAGAAGAGAAGCGATCCCAAATCAAGGTTTAGTTTTAACCAATTGAAGAAATGGTGAGCATCTCCTGCATCTGCATGCATCAACGAATCAGAATCTCTATGCCTCTTTGCTCGCATTCGTGAAATTTGTGAGTTCGAATCGATCAATGCATTTTCTAATTCTAGATTGAAATTTGGGAATTCATTGAAGAATGTGAATGTTTCTATTTCTTTTCTCTGAAGTTCAAACAACGTTGTTTTTTAATCTCTAAAAAGAAAGCAGTGGTAGACGCTAAAAATAACTAATTGTTTTCGTTTGCCAAATTTAACATCCAAAGTTGATTGATCGATCAACCGAGAAAATATCTAGGGTTAAGTTTAGGGTTTCTCCTCGACTTACTTGATGATCCATGTGGCCTTTTAATCGCAAAGGGAAGGAACCGAGCACTTCTTCAGAGAAGGGGAAGGAGCCGGGGTACGACATTGAACCGGTCGTCGTTTGCGCAGGCCCCAATGGTCTTGACAAGGTTGTTCTTACAAATTATAAGGGATGCACCGTGGAGGTAATTGAGTTTCATTTTGGGGATATTTATACACCTGGTGCAAAATGTAGTTGCATTTTGTAGTTCTAGCTCAATTGCTCAAATCATTCACCTCCTTCAGTTAGGCTAAACACCGAGTACGTACATACCCTTTGATTTACATTTTTCAATGTTACATTGAGTCCCTAATAAATGTCGTTCAGCTTGTTATGTTCCAATGTGATTAAATGTCTTTGATTGTTGCAATCATTGTTGAGACGCCAATTTTGCAGGGGATTAAAAGAAATATCTAAATTTATGTACTTATAATTGATGGTTTATTGGTTCCAGTTCAATATGAGTCATCTACTGATAAATTTTCTATTCAACTTGATTTTGCATAATTCAACTTTGGCTGAGGCGTTGGATGGGAATTCTGTTAAAACTTCCTTCTTAATTACGTTTCAGTGATTAGTATGCATATTTCTTTCTCAGTTTCTCCTTCTTAATTTTGAAGCTAAATATAATTCTAGCATTTCTTATTTATTAATGAAACGTAATATTTTTTAATTTAGTTTTGACGAAAAGAAACTAAAATGTCACATCTTGACATTTGCTACTTTTAATCCCATTCTTTTGCTGTTACAGTAATTAACACTATCTAGAAAACAGTAATTATGTGATTAGATAAGCTCTCTTGTACAGTGTCTTCTTACAGACTATATTGTCCAGTGGACTCTTTATAAAGGTGTGCATTCTCTTTTGGAATAACTTTGTATAACACTTTCAACCTAGAAATTTAATTTCCTTAGTAATTGTAAAATAGCTTATACAAGACCGACAATAAAACATAGAGGATATCTTTGGAGTTCTTTTCAAAGGAATTGATATTTTACTTTGCAACATTTAATACATGCATGAGATTTCTGATGTTATCTTTGACTGGACCCATTGCAGAGTTGTAGCCTCAATAATCTAATAATCTTACATCTGGTACATAGCTTAGAGGCAGTACTTTAGAAATTTTAGAGATTTCAATTAAAATTTATAACAAGTCGAAAATTTGCATATGTTTTAGTAACTTCCCTACGTTATTTTGTGGAAAAAATTAATTGTTCCTTATGAGGCTATGAGGCCGGTCATAAGATGTTGGTTTTTATGACTTTATCATATGGATGTATAAGTTTCATTGCTACTACCATGGGTTGTTATTAAGTTTTCCAAGTTGTCGGACTTGGTTTTGTCTGCAAATTCCTTTTGTTCTTCTGTTGAATTAAACTATTATTGCCATCATCATTTTGTTCAAGTGCATAATAAGGAGGGGTTATAGACAAGGTTGTCTGTGTAGAAATTCCCCACGTTACACATAGGAAGTAAAAATTTTACAATAAAATTCTAATTTGTCCCGTTTCGTTGAATTAATATCTTACATATCTATGCAGATATTACTGTATGGAGGCCAAATTATCGCATGGAAAAATGAATATGGAGAAGACTACCTGTTCATGAGTAAGAAGGTGGCCTAACTTCTATTTATTTATTTATTCTCTAAATTTTGTTGTTGAAATTATGTTTACTTTATAATGACTCAATAGTCTCTAATATTTTCAGGCTGCTTTTACCCCTCCAAAGCCCATTCGTGGAGGTATTCCTATATGTTTTCCTCAAGTACGTCACTTTTTCATACATTTTTTTAATCATAGATCTGAGATTACAAGCCAAGTATTATTGAATGGAGGTCTAATGAATCCGATTCTATAACAAAAAATCATGAAAAGAAAGAACTTAAATTAGCCTTTTCAATTGTAGTTGTCATAGGTGTTGATTTGTAATTATCCTAAGATGTGAGATTGCTCGCAGTCACAAAAGACTTCACATGATCACCGAAGAAGAAGAACATATATATCGTTCAGGAATTGTTACAGACATGCGTTTATAGTTTACTGAAACAAAAACAGAGGCTAAGACCTGCTTTAATTTACTGACAAACTCGACTGAACAAAATTCAGACTATAACAGAACAATTAAATTCTCTGATGATGGTGTTCTTGTTATTATCATTGTGATTTACTATAAATAATTAAATATATTATATTGTGCAGTTTGGTACATATGGGCATTTGGAAACAAATGGTTTTGCTAAGCACATGACATGGACAATAGAAGAGAATCCCCCAAAAATTCTTCAGAAATATCCAAGCCCTAAAACCAAGTCGTTTGTCGATTTGCTTCTCTTGCCTTCTCAAAACACCAACCGAATATACCCATATACGTATGTATAAACACCTTTCTCATTTGTCTCATTTATTTAACACAAATGAAATTTGACTGAACTACTCCTTTGTTATCTCTTATTCAAGATTAAAAAAGAATAAAAAAATGAAAGCAAAACAAAAAGAAAAAATCTGAAAAACAATGAATACATGCTACTGGTGCAGGCCGGTAATTTGAGGAATGACCATTACCGGTGCCGGTACGATGTGTGTTGAATTGACAGGTGGGAGTTGCGGCTAAGAGTAATACTGGGTCAAAATGGAAACCTGACACTAATACCACGTGTACGTAACATGAACCTGGAAAAGAGAGACATGGCTTTCACCTTTGCTCTTCAGGCCCACTTTCACATATCTGATGTCGGGTACATTATCTATGTTGTTTTTCTTTTTTTAAGACATTGAATTGCCGCATCTTTTACAAACAAGAAAACTGACTTCTAAAAAATAATTATTGCAGGGAAGTAAGGCTAGAAGGTCTCGAAACAATGGATTACTATGACCATCTGAATAATAAAACGCGTGCCACTGAATATGGCGATGCTTTAACGTTTGAAAAGGAAGTAAGGCTTTTTTTTCTGTGCCAATTGCTTTTTGTTTCTTCGTTTCTTTTTTTTTTTTTTTTTTTTTTGGAATCTCAGTATTCTATGTCTATCATTTTCAAGCACCTCTGCATAGTTAAACAATCGATTAATTGAAAATGTTGTCGGATAGATGGTTGGCATCACCATGAGCTCAAATCACAGCAGACACTAGGGAGTATTTTCACAAAGAATGTAGGGTGTGTGCATTCCCTAGGGAGAGAGTGGAATGAGGGAATTGAGCATTCTAGGATGTCAGACCTTGCTTTCAACAGGAGAGCTTTGTTTCAAAAAATAATAGTAAACTGTGGAACTAAACACTGGCAACAGTCGCAACAGTAGTACCACAAATGAAACCACCAAAAAAGAGAAAAATGTTTTAGTCAGAGCAGACTCAAAATTAAGTTTTGTGGAAAAGAATACCTGCTTGTCAATTGATTGTTTATATTTTGAAGGTTGACAAGGCATATTTGGAGACACCTGGCAAGATAGCTATTATCGACCATGCAAAGAGAAGAACATATGTCGTGTTGAAAGAGGGCCTACCTGATTGCGGTATTTCCCTATTCCTATTTCTCTCATAAACTGAGAGTTTAATGTACTGGTCACAACAAGTATCGTAACTGTATTGGTATGTGGTACCTTGAACTATTCGTAATCTTCAACTTTTTAAGAACCAGCATGCAATTGATTTGTGTTGAATGTTTGTACAGTGTTGTGGAATCCATGGGACAAGCAAGCAAAGAAGATACCAGATTTTGGAGACAAGGAATTTCGCAACATGTTGTGTTTGCAACCGGCCATAATAGAGAGGCCACTAAAACTGAAGCCAGGTCAGGAATGGACAGGCCGAGTCCAGTTCACCATTGTCAATTCAAGTTATTTTAGCGGTCCGCTTGAGCCCCATAGGGCCCTTAACCCCACTCGGAGCTCCTTAAATTCCTCCTAAGTATATCTCAATTTTCTCCTTTTTTTTTTCCTTCTTTTCTGTACAGCCGTGATATCTTCTTTTTTTGTGGTTTTCATTGTTGTTTCTTTTTTTTTTCATTTGTTTACTCGCTTGAGTGAACTAATACTGACCAAAGGTTGTAGACTCAGTTAATGGAGACCTTTAGTTTGAGGAGGCTCCATCTTAGTTTTTCTTCTTTTTTTTCTCTAATTACCTGGTGCCAGGTTGTTTGCTACTTTTTTAGAATGTTTTTTTTTTTTTCTTTCCTCTTGTAGTCTGTGCTGTTTTCATTTTTTCTTTTCCTTTAGCATTGCTTGTTTAGGTTATTGTTAGCTATTTGGCAGGTTATTTGTGGCACCAGTTGTTTATGTAAGGGCATGGATGTTCTAAGTTTTTTTCTATTAATGAAGTTTTGCCTAAGGGCGTTCATCACAAGAAAGAAAAAAGAACCTTCAGTGGGTCTTGACAGGTATCATACTTCACCGATACTGGTATCTCTCTACTAGCCAGACGTATCAGTATCCAAACCTGCGTTTTTCATCATTTTAACAAAATGCAGAGAACCAATTTATTCGGCCGGAATAGAAGTTAGAATACCAAAAACAACATTTCATTCTTCCGAATAGTACAAAAAAAAGCTATTCTCTGTGCTCTTCCAATAACACTATTCTAGAATATTTTACTGATACTATTCTAGACATACTATTTTGTTCTGTTTTGGCCCCAGGTTCCCGTTCACGCTTACCAACTTATCTTGCCATGTGTTTTAGATAATCGAAGGGTCTAGTAGACACTTCACTTGCTGTTTCAGCTGAGGAAAGTTTACAAAAAGTAAAACATGCCAAATGGGAAATATATTGTTTGTTTCAAATACACAAATAAGCATCAGAAACATACTAGAACCCCCCCCCCCCCCCCCCCGATAATTTGACCCAAAAAACACAGATAAGCAAATATTACTTATATGGGCTATTTCATTTATAAAAGCCCCACAAATTGTAGACCCAAACTATGAATGAAGGCCTCGTTGTGGGGCAACAGAATCAGGTGTTACTGCTGATTTTGCGTCCTTTGCTGTGCTAAATTAGGATTCTGGCCTGGGTTTCCCATGCCCATCATGCCTTGTTGCATGCTTTGGGGATTCGTGTTCATGTTAGAAAACATGCCTTGTTGCTGCGGTATCCCCACCATTGTAGCTGGATTTGCTGCTCCCATACCAAACACTGTGATGTGTGAAAAAAGAAGTTGCCATCATATAACATGACTTGGTACCAGACTGGTCAGGTCTCGTTAGTCTAGTAATGGCCAACAAAAATGATTATTTTTCTGGTTAGTCAGCAAACTTTACCTCAACAAAACAAAAATCCCACCGCAAGTATGGTTTCATTTTGCAATGAAATTGGAAGCCTTGTGCTACATCCTACATGCCTAATATAACCCAATTTTACCTCAATTTGACCAGAATGGTGTAGTTGAGCACCAAGGAAACAAAGAGCATTGAAAAAAAAAATTCAAGCAAAAGTTTCAAATAAATTCAGAGAACAGAACATTCAAGGGGGAGGTAGGGCAGAGGTTAAGACATACTTTGATCATTTAAAATTTGCGACGGCAGATTCCTTTGGGTTAAACCAAACTGTTTCACAATAAAAGCAGCAAAGTAAACTCTTTCTTCAAAACAGTAATAAAAACAAAGGAAAATAACAATAAAAATAACAACATGATAGTCCAAATTATACAAAGAAAAAATTAACTCACCTGCATCCTAGGTTGCATAGTAGCTGACATATTCGTAAGCTGAAATTATGAAAAAAAATAAAAGAGCAACTCACTGAGAATTGGAATATGTAAAATTGGAACAGTGTCCTGGGTGACCCTACAAAATATTGAATATCATGCACATTCTCACAAAAGAGAGGTACTTAGTATGCCCCTTTTAAAGATATTTATAAATATCCAATCCCCCCTCATTTTCCTAATCCCTTTCAAAATAGACGAAGAACCATCTAGTATTTTCTGTTTAAATTATAAACAAGGAGGAATACTATAGGCATTTTTGAAGGGAGGAGGGGTAAATGAGATAAATTTCATGTTACCCTGAAAACACATGATAGTTTTATTTTGAAGGGGTCCGTGTCAGTGTATTTCTAAGGGAATAACATGTGAAATTTCTCCAATGAAAGAAAAGTAAAAAAATCGAGACATGCCATCTGAGACGTTGGGGATGCTTGTGCTGTAGCATAGAGAGGGTTATTGCCAGTGCCACTGAATTGCCCCATATGGGTTCTTAATTGGTTATTATGTACCATAGTTTGTTGCATATTAAGTGCCGATTGCATATTCCTGTTCTGGTACTGTTGAGCAAGAGCCGGTTGAGTGTATTGCATTTGTCCCTGGACCTAAACATATTATGAACAAGTACCTTGAGAATGCTTAACCAAGAATATGATCAAAGGCCAAAAGAAAGTGAAAAAATTATGAATTCACCTGGTGCAACTTCTGTTGAGCTTGCCCTTGTAAATCATGCAGCTGAGGCATTGTTCCCTGCTAGAAAGAAAATGGGTACCATCACTAAAAAATTTAATAGCAGTAATGGTAGGTTCCCATAAAATATCAACTCAAAATAAAGAGCCTTGGGTTATTCATTGACTACTTGATGTTTGAAGCCCGACTAAGACCAAATCTTAGACCCCTCGTACAAAGAAGTAGAGAAAAACAAAATAAAATAAAATAAAATAATATATGAAAAGAAACAATATACTTTTATATTTCAGTTGGTAAGGCCTATATTATATTTGTATCAAAACTTATAGATCATGTAAGACCAATAGAAAACAGGACAATTTCAGTCATACAGGCGCAAGAAAGGGAAAGCTGGTGTAGGACCCACCTGACCAAGAACAGGCTGGCTTGCACCAACATGCATCTGCTGGTGTGGGTTGGTCTGCTGCATTATCTTCTGCCTCTGATGCTGTAGTGGGGCCTGTTGCTGCTGCGGCGAAGCAGCCATGTTGTGGGTGTTCATTAAATTTGCGCCTGACCTTGGCGAGTTTGTGTTATTATTATTGTTCACCGTATTATTAGCATTATTCATGTTAGTATTATTTGTATATGGAGGCACTGGTGGGGTTGACACATTCTCGAATGTGGGCCCTACAGGGGATGGGGCTGACCTCCCTCCAACCATTTGGGAGCCAGGAACCTGCTGCTTTTGTTTCAACTTTTAGTGCATGTGACAAGCCTATGCTCGATAATTCGAATGTTAACGAAGAAGCCTAAAAAGAAATATATCAGGATAAGTTTAGGCAAGACCTGCATAGGAGTGCCCTTCTGATAAACACCTGCATTACAGAAAAAAAACTGCTGGTAAAACAATCATAACAAGGATCTGAAAATTTTAAAAGCTCGTGCCATCGCTCCAGGTTTCATGCATACCCATATAGAAAAAGATAAAAATATAATCTAGTCAGCCACTCTCTGAAGTTACTCAAAATACACAACAACGTTTCCCTTGGCCATCAATCAATCATGTATAGAGAATAAAAAAAATGAAGGATAGTTTGGGTATATCTCAAGGAAAATGGGTTTATTATGGATTAAAAAAAGGTGCATCTTCTATTTTATTGGGCTGAATTGCAGACAACATGAGCATCAAGTAGGGTTAATGCCTCCTGGATCTTGAAGTAGTTACTCCTGCGTTTGATTTTGCTGTAATTTTGTATTGTGCGGCTCTTTTTCCCTGCCAAGGCCACAGAAAACCACCTATTCCCCAAAAGAACTACTTAAACATAGAGGTAGAGCAGGACAGAACAAAAGAAAAATAAGGATCAACACATACCACCAGAATTGTCTCCAAAATTGTGGGTCCCGTCTCCACCACCGAGCACCTCGACCAAGTGACTAGGAAGTGATGTCAGCATCTGCCTTTGATCCCCTTGTATCCTTAACCCTGATACAGAAGCACTTTTAACAATTCTTAAAAAATAAATAAATAATAAAAATAATATTAAAAAAACTTTACATGAAGGCACAAAAGAATGGTGGTAGTACAGATACATTCAAGTAGCCAACAAAAATATCCTGTTAATTCTGGATACTCAGTTAGAAAAGTTATTGTATAAAGATTTTCCATCTTCTAAGCTTTCTTCATCCTATTATCGCACTAAAAACTTTGAACTTCCTCCTTTTCCTTTTGGGAAAAAAATTACAAATATTGACAGGATCTAAAGTTTGTGGCTGAAATACACTCGTGTGAAGGAAATACATCATGCATGCGCAAGCATATAAAATATAAAGTATGCCGCACAGAGCATAAAAAAAAAAAAAAGAACTATCATCTTCAGGTGCTTGAATCATTTGACGCATCTTATTTTTCTAGGGCATACGTGATATGACACTTTGCAGGATAATCGAAGGAACAAAGTTACCTTCACCATTATGAATGGCAGCTCGGAGGGAATTCTCCTGCTCCTGAATTTTAGCAGCTTGAGCCTTGTCTAGTGTTGGTGCAAGGTGGGGCCCCTGACGTGAACCCAGTCCATGCATCTTCCTACATTCTGATATTACCTTTTCTGCCGCTTCGCATGCTGCTCCTATCATATCTATTCTCATCTAAATTTAAAAAAAAAAAAAAAAAACCCTCAAGAATTGGCTCTCTCGAGAATATTTCTACAAAATTCACCAACAATAGTGAATCATGTCATTATGATCTTTTCAAGAGATTAAACTGATTTCATGTTGATCTAATAGCTGAATAAAACCATAAAGGACAGGTAATAGGGGTCCCAAGTATTTAACCCTCTTGTTATTGGTTTCTAGGCTTCAGAAGAGGCAGTTTTTTCTTAGAAACAAATCTGCTAAAAACCAAGTTCATATTAAAGTACCTAAAATTTACATGCAAATTTACCTAACAAGTACCTTTAGTTTCTCGATTTGGTTCTGTATAGGATTCTTGGTAATGGTGTTAAGCAATAATTCCCTCTTAGCATTATCCTCAGTTTCCATCTCTGGCAAAAGCTTCGATGACAGCATCACCGGCAATACTACAAAGTACAAATAATACTTATGAAAACATATTCTTCCCCTCCAAAACATCAAGGTATCATGCACAAAATTGAAGAGAGATCTCAGTTATTGTCTATAGAAAAGTACCACACCAAATGACCTGAGATTTTATGTCCTGCAATCATAGAGAAATTATAGAGGGGGCAATAAATTGTTTCAAACTAAATAAGGAAACAAGGCTTTCATATGGTAGTAGCATATTTGATTTCTGATATTAGGCAGTCCCCAACACCAGGACACCAGCATACAGGACCATGCAAGAGAAAAAGGAGACACAAAAAAAAACCCACAACAACAGGCAAAATTGGGAGTCTGTAATGTGAGATTGATTATAATGTGCAACTACAGCTAACTGTTTTCCGCCTCAAATAACAATTGTTTAACAGAAAAAAAGTAATTAGAGGAGAGTGCACGCACTAGTAGCAGTTTCTGCATTTACATTTCGAGGATGCACAACAAAAGACTTGGACACCTTTTTAATGTCTTCTACTATGTTGAAAAGCTCCATACTAACCATCGAAAATTGGCCCAGCACCTCTTGCCTACCAGCAATGAAGAGTAAGAAATCGAATTATTAATTCCTTAAAAGTATGGATCAAGGCATAAATTGTGGTTAATCTGACATGCTTCCTGTTACACCATATTGTCACTGATTGCCAGTGTAACAGAATCCCAAAATCAAGATCATTTAAACCTCAGGTGCTGGACAAGACCTCAGTGAATCCTCCTTTTATACTGTATTACTTTAAGCAAGCCAAAGCCACAATTATGCGTCTTAGCGCCAACTTCAAACACTCACATCCAATTTGCATTTAGTACTGGAACAGTTTTCTAATCTCTTGAAATTGCATATATATTAGTGGTTACATTTGAAGAATACACTTCCAGTACATTTAATCAGCATCTCTAAATACATATTAATTTCCTTCTGTTTAAAAAAAAATAAAATAAAAGGAGAAAAAGGCATTGAAGAGAGAGAGAGAGTGGATGTGCCATTTGGGAGAAGCATTGGTCCGAGAATACATATCGAAATCTTCTAGTATACGAGATATCGCCTTGTAGAGTCCCACGGCACGAGCCTTAACGGATTCGAGATTCAGCTGCTGTTGAACCTGCTGGCTCAGCCTCTCCACAGCCGGACGACCTGGCGCCGCCCCTTGCTCTCCCGTGGCAGGCGGCGCCGTCGCCACCTGAGAAGGCCCCGCCATCGCCGCCGTAGAGTCCATTTGTCAGAGAAATGGAAAGGGTTCTCTCCACCAAGGAGCAAGAGGGAGCTTGAAGAAGTGGAGACTGTATTTCTTGTGGCGGCCTCAGTGTGGGAATCTCTGTGGCAGGTAGTGTAGTCGGCTACTCAGCTAGTCAGCTCTAGTTGCGAACTTGGAACTTGGTGCACAAAGTGCAAACGCCTCAAATAATGGGTTTGTTCTTAAGTGGGTCGTGTTTGTGATTTTTGGGCTGGAAGTGGCAAGGTTGGGCCAGATTCACATGAAACTCGAGAAGTCCAATTCGTTATTTTGAATTCGGATCTCGCCTTACCCGCAACAGCTTTGTAAGAATCCGGCTCGTTATGATCCGATCCAATTAGTAGTCATTCTGTTTTCGTTTCTAGATCATGCATTTTATAAACAATTAAGTTTTTCTCAAAAAGCAAACAATAAATTGAATATTACTCTATACAGTAACCATGCCGGTTGTATCGTTTAATTTGAATTTTTTATAGTACAATGCATAATAAATTTTTGCACTGTTGCAACATTTAAACCATACGAATATTGGCTAAACAAAAATTGGTAATATGCAAGCAAAAAACTTAAAAAACTTTTTACGATGACAGTGATGCCGATTAAAAACCAATAATAGCAACTGAGGATGCAAGTACAACCTCATAATCCAACCAAGCCGATTATTTATTTGTTTTGGTAAAATAATTGAACTATGATTTAACGTTCTATATGTTGGATTTTAGTATTACTATATAGGGAAAAACTATGGTGCATGCTAATATACCAGAGCTTCGGTGCATATTGATCCAAACTCTTTGATCTACTTCAAAATGATCGATCCAAACCATCCAATATGATCTTCCTATTGAAATCTCCTTGCCAACCAAATTTTACATTTTTTCCGAAATTTTTTAATTTCTTTTTCGGATTTTTAAAAGTTGTAGTTTTTGAACGGTTCAGAAAAAATTATATTAGTGATTTTCTAAAAAAATTTTAAAAAAAAAAAGAGCAAGGTTCTGGTGCCACAAATGTCACACTTTACTTTTTTATTTTTTATTTTAAATTTTAAAATTTAATCGTCCGATCCGAACCAAACCGTTGATATTGTTCATTTTTTATTATGGATGCATTATTCTAAAATTTTATATTTTTTTTAGTTTATTTGATCCATGATCAAGAGAACAAACTATGAACATATTAGAATTAATCTATCACAGCTAATTAGATTCCTTCGTTTTTCAACATCTTGATCATGCATCAAATGAACTCAAAAAAATATAAAATTTTAGAATAATGCATCCATAGTAAAAATGAACAATATCAACGATTCGGATGGGACGATTAAATTTTAAAATTTAAAATAAAAAAATAAAAAAGTAAAGTGTGGCATTTGTGGCACCAGAACCTTGCTCTAAAAAAATAGTAAAAAATTCAAAAAATGTAAAATTTGGTCGGCAATGAGACTATAATAGGGAGATCATATTGAACAGTTTGGATCAATATACATTGAGGCTAATGTGCCATCGAGTCTTTTTTGAATTCAAAATTCAAACGATCAATCCAAACTGTTCAAGTTGTTCACCATATTAAAATATCCTCCGAAACTAAATTTTATATTTTTTTTCAAATTTTTTTTATATTTATTATGATATTTTAAAAAAACGCTATATAGATCAAGTAAATATAATCCGATTGCAGTAAAGATGCTATACTTGTAAATATAATGTTAAGCCTAATTTGTAATTACTATGACGCCCACGGGTTCTTACTGTCAAAAAAAAAGAATACATATATGGTAGGACGGAAAAAAAATTCCGTCTCTATACATAAGAAATGGATCGAATCATCGGAGTCCTTAGTCTTTGACTCTCTTTAATTTTCCCTTTTTATTATGACGATTGTTGCAAAGCAAATAGACAGGGATGGCCGTAATAGTTATTTCTCAAAATATAGTTTGTAAAATCTAAAAATTTAACTTTAAATTAATTAATTACTTTGTTTTGAAAATTTCACGATGAGGTATGTTTTTTGTCTTAAATTATTAATTTATGTTCCGATTAATAGAATGGATTAAATTATGCCGATAAAAAATTATGTATTACTATGAGAACATAAATGTCTGACAAAAAAATTAAGAATAAATTCAATTCAGGTGAGTTGTATTTGTATATTGGTATATTTTAAAATAAATTGATCAGTGGTTTAAAAAATAAAAAATAATTATTTTATTTACATTTCATATGCGGCCAAAACAAAATATAAATTACATCAAATTTATTACAGTAAATTTTGCACTCCAAGTTATATAAAATTAATTATATAATTATACTGCCTAAATTGCAATTATTTTATCAGCGGCCACAATTTTTTTTCATTGAAAATATCGTTACCAATCTATTCCTACCCAAAGTAAAGATTAGCATTAATTACTGCAGCCCTACCTATAGAAAAAAGTTACCATTACTCTTTTCCAATTTCGAAAAAGATTGTGATTACTCTCCAGTACTCCTATCTACAGAAATATTACCATTTCTGTGATTCCCTCTCCAGTCTCCAAGCATATCTGGCACCGCAATCTCGACCCTTTTTTTACCAGAAAAGGGTCATTCCAAAGTTCTGTAATAAACCCTAGTAATTTATAATTTATATAATAATAATAAACCCACAAACTCCATCCTTTCTCCTTTCTTCTACCTATCGCTTGAAAGTCGAAACCTAGTTCCAATGGGAGATTCTCGAAGCTCCGGCGATCGCCACCTCTTTCTGGTGGCGAGAAAGCCTCGATTCGGCCTCCCGACTGCTTGCCCCTCGTGCCTCCCTGTCTACCTCTACCTCAAGCTCGCCAACGCTGATTTCAGCGTCGAATTCGATTCGTCGTTTCCCGATTCAGGTTCGGTTCGAATCCCTGACTATTATTGGTAATCTTTTCTAATCGGAACTGGGTTAGATGTGTTTTTGGTTGTGTTTGTCTTGAGATGTTGTCTGGTGCAACTTGATTTTCAAGCAATTAGTTATGATTTAAAGTACTGGTGTAGAGCTTATAGAAACAAAGAAGCGAAAAGGATGATCAAATTATCTTTCTCGTGATGCCTTTTTGGCTTTCCGTACTTGTTTCTATCTTCAGAATGCAAAAGCTGAACACTCCTGTAAATGAATCTTCAAGCCCTGTAAGAAAGGTAGGGTGTATGGGTAATTGGGTATGTTATCCTTTGTCTTGGATTTAGTGATGTCTAGTTAATTTTGTGTTAATTAAGGTGAATTTTGGTCAAGTTGAAGTGCTATTCTTGGACAATACCAGAAATTATGCATAATTAATTAAGTATTAATTCGGGGTTAATTATTCATTGTCAAGTTTAGTTTAAACTATATCTTTGGTATTGGTGAATTAATTAAAAAAAATCTTTTTGCTAGATCACATTCCTTACGTGGAGTATGGAGAGAGTGTGGCACTAAACAATGAGAAAGGAGGTGTAATTGAACTGTTGAAAGAGGAAGCTATACTCGACCTCAATGCAAAGCACACTAGCCTTGCGATACCTGATCTTGTATGTGCGATCCATCTTTGTGAGCCTTTAAGTTTTGTACTAAAATATCATGCAGCTGATGCTGATAGCAAACAAAAAAAAAAAAAAAAAAAACATCTCGGGTTGCTTTCTTAACCTCCAGAATTGAGCAAACTTGTTTTCTCGTAGCAAATCTTTTTTTTTTCTTTATACCCACGTGGGTAACCATGCAATGGTGTTACCCAAGGTAAGTTGACAAACTAAGCCCCATTTATTACTGTATTTGCAGAGATCAATTGTGGCATTTATTGTGTTTGAACTTACCAGCCAATATTGGTTTGAACTGCTAAAATTGACTTCTGCTCAAGAAAAGAAAAGGAGAAAAAACAACAACAAGAAGTACCAAGTGCACCAACATTTTGTGTTAAACCGGGAAGATATTTGTAGTTGCAACTAATTCATATAATCATGAACTTTACCTTATATATATGCTTTGCTTCTTAGATCAGTAGGACACTGGGAAATATTCTATAGTAAGTGACAAAATTGACTTCAGGAAACCAGCCTTTTCCATTGGGATTTTTGTACAGTTGGTTATCTTTGACAATCTCATGCTGCAATTATTAACAGGTATGCTATAGGGTCCCATGCTATTTTGCAAAAGGAGAAACCTGTTAAAGAAACATTGTTCTATCCTTTTCTTTCAAGATACTAATCTAAAATTTTGTTGCCGAAGGTATCGACCAAGGCCATGGTTAGCTCATGGCTTTATGAGGCCATACTATATGAATTATGGATTGCAATTGGTGGAGATGTCGCTCATAATATTTACTTCTCTGATTTACCATGGCCTATTGGAAAAATACTACATTGGAAGAAAATTTATGATGTGAAGAAGCTCCTGGGAGTGACAAAGGTGAATTGCGAAGAGAGAGAATTTGAGGTGACTTCTCCCCTCCCTCCTGCTTACCTCCATGAACTCTCTTTTCCTATCTAACATATGGTTCGACGATCTACCACAATCATACCTTGTCAGGACCCTATAGGTTCCTCAAATTAGTAATTCAATTCTGTTTTTGACAGATTCTACTTCAATTGACTCTCTGTTGGCAATTTGACCTTAATTTTACCATATTGCATCATTTTTTAGTTACAATTTCCAGTAGCTCTTTTTTTTCCTTTTTTATATTCAGTTTAATCTCATTCCGTTTCAATTACCTTCAATTAAATAAGACAAAAAAAATAAAGAAGGGCTGGACTGCAGTTGAATAAGCCAACTGGGGTTTGTTTTGTGCTGGATGGCCTGATTGGTTGCCTGAACGAGAAATGAGACTAGTCAAGCCTTGAATGAGTACCAACTCTGCAAGTAGACTGAAATTTAATTCCTTTTTTGTCCCATAAAGAACAACTGTATACTTTATCTGATTGACTAATGTCCATTTAACCTGAATTGGTGTTTTTCTGCCCTCAAGTGGGCGATTAAACAAAAAAAAAATATATATATAAGATACAAACTACAAAAACAACCAGGGTCTAGCACGATACCAGGCTATACAGATCCATATAGTTTCTCTTGGTACTAGCATACTAGTTGATAAATATCGTTGCAGATATACAAGAAAGCTAATGAAGCATATGAGGCTCTTTCCTTGAAGCTAGGTGATCAGGTCTTTTTCTTTGATAACAGGTATAGTATTTCATAAAACTCATAATATGCTATCAGAGTGAGGACCCACATGAAATTTTTTATTTCTTCCATGCAGACCAACAGATGTTGATGCTCTTTTTCTCGGGCATGCACTTTTTGTACTTCATGCTTTGCCGGTATTTATTTCTTTTCTTTTGAATCTTTAATTTTTTTTCTTAATTTCTATGAAAAAACCTATAAATTACATATTTAAAATGTTTCAGAACCGAGATGATTCAAATAGCTCGTTTTTTCAAACTTCATCATGTTTTCAACTTTCTGATCACACAAGCCAAACTGAAGGAATATATTAGTTCACACCTGTACTTTACCTATTAATTTATGTTTAACAGTTGCCAGTTCTATGTTTTTTTAATTCTTTGATATAGGAAATCTCAGAGCTGAGAAGCAATCTATTAAAGCACGATAATCTCGTGAAGTATGCAGAGCATCTGAAGGCCGAATTGCAACTGGACTCCACCCCGTCATCAACACAGCCATCATCATCGTCAAAAGATGCATCTACACCATCTGCTCCCAGAAGAAAACCTTCCTCTGGTTGGGGTAGGTCATAAAAATGTTGTGTTTATACTATGTTGGTTTTGTTAGCCTTTGACACTATAATTGTTAGTCAATATTCCCGGTTCCCAGAAAGGTAGCTCTTACATTTATTTTACTTAGGTGCCACCACCTCACCTTCCTATATCAACAAATCAACTAGTAAAAAGTAAAAACAAATAACAATGTTCAAATCAAATAGTAGAATTGATGGCTTAGTTTGAAGTATAATCAAGTTAAGCATTAAAAAAATATATATATATATATGAAGCTGTACAGTTTAATACATGTCATAGCTTCATCCTCTCATCTCCTTGACACTTGGATGAATGCAATTATCAGGTTCAAAGCCAAACCCAAAACCAAAGAAGGAAAAAACTGAGGAAGAGAAGAAATTCAGGAGGAGAGCCAAGTATTTTCTGGCAACCCAATTGGTTGCCGTGTTAGTGTTTCTGTCTTTGATGGGTGTGGCTGGTGACTCAGAAATGGATGATGAAGATGCAGTTGACTATGATGAAGAATAGACTAAAGACAATAATTAGGGAAACAAAATGAGATTGTTTTTTTTTTTTTTTGCTAGGTTCTTCCTGTTGACCCCACCCTCTTCAGAATTTTGGTTTTAGGAAGATTTATTTCCTCCGTCTCTCAGTTTTGTTCTATAAGGCTTTGCTTTTGTGTGTAGAATGCATCGAGATGAACACGTGGCAAAGGGGGAAGAGCTGATAGTCGAACTAAATAATTTTAGTTGCGTTTCGTGGAAATCTTGCTACTCCACGTCTGTGGGAGTAACATTTTTGCAATAATAGAAGCTCTTCATTATAATTATGGTTATTTTTTCTTACACGATGACACGGTAGATTTATAGCTAACATTTTTTTAACATTGCCTTTTTTTTTTTTTTTTTTTTTGCGTCTGCGATACCTCTTTATGGTGGGGTGCCCTCTGAAGACTGAAAATAGTAGGTTGATCTGATCCCTCCACCTACACGACGAGGATATGCACCACCGATTCAAGTAGTACTGTGGCGAAACAAATATGTACATGGAGGCCGACGCCAAATCACAAGTGGTGATTGCTTTTGTTTCTGTAATGGGACTTACCACGCTTTACCACTGATTCTTTCCAGCGGGAATGCTTCCGTTTGACCGTTTCTAGTTGTGGGTTCAGACAATATTGAAGGACATCAAAATTAAAATAAGATCTCTCTGCCAAAAACACGATACATTTGTACAGGATATGACCATTACATAAAATATAAATACTAGACCTCTTTACTGATTAAACAAAGCAAATCCATATGTTAATACTCAACATACAATTTTCCTGCACGATGACAATTCTATAAGATAAGGAAACTCAGAATTATTGCTTCTTATAGATGACGAAACTACGTGAGATTTCTTTTCTCAAGCAACTGCCCAGTTTTTCCTCAGCATACTAATCGCTTAATCCTTGCTAGTGGTCTGATATTTACACAGGCATATTTTCATTGGTCCATACAATCAACAACCACTAAAAATAGTGTAATAGTTCCATCTGACCTGAAATTTTGTTCCAACTCTTAAAATGGAAATACCTTCTCAAATCTCAAATAGTATAATGCATCTCGGTCCCCACTACTTCATCGAATTCAAGAATAGCACTGCCCAATACATCTTGGTCCACACTACATGGTGCAATCTGGAAACATTGGGTGTGCTTCAGTTTGACAAATGGCCCCTCGCATTTCCTGTCAGGACCTTCTAGTAAGCACTGAATGCCTTCGACTTGAGTACAGTTTGACTATGTTTTGATACCCACATTCATGTGATTTTCAGGGTATTCTATTCATTTTATTAGGCTCTAGAAGCAACCTTCCAAAACCCATAAACTCTTCAGCAAACTCATCATCATTTTTTGACAGCATTTCCTTCAAACTACAGTCAGCATTTCTGCTCTTAATTATGAAGAATCTTGGTTTTATTTTCTTCTCCAGGCAGTAGCTGAAGTATCTAGGATACTCCACAATTTCCCTTAGTGGCTTTCTCATAGTGTTCAAGAGAAACTCAAGCTTTGGCTTTAGGACATTTTCTATACTATAGCCGAGAATGGGAGAGAATCGATGTATCATTGAACGGACCTCCCACTTAGAAAATCCAAGTGAAGTTAGATATTCCAGCCTGAAATATGGTACAAGACAAACAATAAACAATAAGAGAGGCCTTTTAATGTGAAAAGTGGCAACCACATTCAACAGTTACAATTGAAGATTTTTTTTTTTTTTTGGGTGCGGTGCAATACAAAAAAAAAAGAAGACAATATTGGGCACACTTAATATCACCAACTGAGATATACTAGCTATTTTTATTGGCTCGATAATGTAATTGAAGTTAATAATTCAACTTTGAAAGGGTAAAAATGGTAAACTGAGGTCAAATGGAGGTGTTATACCTTTCAAGAACTATAATATCAGTCACAGTTAGTTGGGCTTAACAAGACTTGCAGATTATGACCTTGACAACACAACTCATTTAAGTATTCAAGAAGTCTTATCTTTGATATGAAGGTTACTATTAGATATTAACAAGTCTATCAACCCCATTGCAATAGGATACTTAAGCCTGAAAATGATGTTGGATTTGTAATAAATGAGGCTGGATCAGGAGACATCAGACACCTGTTTGAGGCTAAATAAAATCAATACATTTATGATCCAAAGTATGAAACTTGCTTAAGATAAGCTCCCTAGAAGAAAACTGTAGTTAATTAAACTAGTTATAGTCCAATGTCTTCACGTAATAGCAAAACCAAAACTCTTGGTACCAGCTAGTACATACCAAGGACCTTGTTCAGAACAAACTTCGTGATAGTAATTGTTGGGCATACCTTGCAAGCAGTACTTTATCAGTGTCTAACAGAAGAAGCTCTGGATATTTTCTGACAATTCGAGGAATTTTCTCATTAGAAAATCCAAAATCAATCAAAAATTTGATCTTTCTCCTGAGGGTCTTTTCAACATTTCCTGGAAAAATCTCTGGAGAACGGCATAAAATTTTCCCGATAGTTGGACGGTCAAACCCCAATTCCTCCAAAAATAAGACCACCTTGTAGATTCAACAAAGAAAGAAACAAAAGACAGTAAATGATAAAGAATAACAATTATCCAAAATTGAGTTTACTTTTATGCAAAAAAAAAAAAAAAACTGTACAACTCAATTGTTTGACATAGCTAAGCAAAGGAGTGGTTGTTTGACAATTTCTTCCTTTGCCTTGATTGTAAAGCAGTATCCACAGAAGCTCGTTTTATCATGTTATTACAAGTAACAATAATAAAAAAGCACATTTATTCCATATGCTAAGCAATCAAAGTGCATGCAAAATAAGTTGTAAATTTGTAATAGTCAAGTGCAAAAAGTTGAGAGAGGCAATAATTAATTGTAAACCTCAAAAAATTCACTAGGCTTTCTAAGTAGAAGTTGTGGGCTTGAAGTAATAACTGGCACCAGCCTTTTTTTACTGACTGATATCTCATTAAAGCAATTAAGTGCCGTATTGATTCTTCGTGCCGACAAACCCAATATGTGGGGCCAACTCTTGATTGCAGCATCAACATCCCTCTTTGACACCTAGAAGATAAAATTCTCTTGATGTATCACTAAACAAATATAGAGGTAATATTGATGAGATAATAATCAATATTGGATCAACCAACTTTCCAGACCAGCTTAGTCAGCCTCGGATGTAACCAGCTTCAACCCAATTAGGTTCCTTTAGTTCAAATAATGCAACTGAACAATATGGCCATGAAAGGGTGCTAAAATAAGTAGCTCAACTGGTACCTGTTTCAGACCAGTTGCCAGAACTTGGTACCTTTTTTTTGTAGAAGTGTGTGACAATCTGTTCATAATTGGCCAGAATGCATGAAGAAAGGATCCATGGGTACTTAACGAGCATTCTCGGAATTTCCTTTTTATCCCACACCTGTCTAGAGAAATAAAAGATTTAGTTAGCTCAAGAAAAGAATATGTCAATTAAGTCCTAGTAAGACTGTTTTCTTTGTTCGTGGATTTAAATTGTTGGTGCTATTTACAAAGAGGGGCTATTTAAGCTTTAAAAAATATAAAGGGGGTGCCAATTACACCACAACTAAGAACAAAAAAAGACTGTGTGCAAGTAAGAAAATAGTGTGCAGCCTTAAACAATGATGACAATCCTTCTGCTTAGATGCATCAAGTTACACTTAATTGCACCAAGCTAAATACCTTCTCTGGTGCACCTAATCTTTGTTTATTTGTCTCCATAATTTAATGTAGAAGCAAACAGGATGGGTGGTTCTTGTTTTTTTTCTAATCCCTCATTAACGTGAGTTTTTTTTTTTTCATTTTCAATATGTAGTAAGAGGAATCAAACATAGCCACATACCTTCTCTAGTGCACTTATTCTTGGCTTTATTGTTTTCTCCAAGTCATAAAAAAACAAGGGCGGAAAGCACAGGAGAATGGACTCTACATCAGCCCTAGGTACACCTACCGATGCAAGAAGTTTGGATAAGTGTTCCAGATGGTTTTCTACTGAGCAATTAAGCAACCTTGGAAAAGATTCTATTAGAAGTGGAAATGAGACACTTCTTTGCCCTAATGCCTCCAAGCCACCATGTCTTGCCTCCATCTAAAATGAAATTTAAAAATGAAAGGTTCAGAGCAACTATTTGATCTCAATAATGACTGTTCTTACCTGATAAAGTGAAAAGTTTTACGTACTTGTTACACACGAATAAAATCCTAACAAAAGACAACCTAATTTAAAGGGGCTGGCAGGGGGATAGTAAGTGCAGCTTTTGTGCTAAAAATGAAAAAATCACCTGTTCCTTAACTGTACATACGCAGACAGAATTTAATTTTGGTTGGGGCATTGAGACTTGTATAAAAATTGATCAAGTATTGAAGATATAATTCACTTTGCTTACCAGTTACCTGCTAAGAGAAAAGAAGCATTTTTTATTGTTTTGAGTGCTGTTTGTTGGAGCATTTGGAAACACAGAAATGAAGTTATTTTTTCTCATACTCCTCCAAAATCCATGAGAAATATGTTGATACTAAAAGATGGATTACTGTCGGTAACTGGTCAGGTGCTATAAAAGGGGGGCATAACACAGCTGATGAGAGAGTGGCTGCCTAGCACATGGGATGAGAATATGAGATACATTGATGATGCTTGCACCAAATGAAGAGGAGACTCATGATGTGGGACTACTGTGTGCAGTCAGTTGTGGATGAAGCACAATTTAGACTTTTGTTTTTACCCTTTGGTTGTAATAAAGCTGAGTAAACTGCAAATTTTATGCAGTGTGATACCACATGTGTAGCTTTATTTCTTATGGGCTGGGGATTTGGATTGGGGATAGTTCAAGTAAGGAGAGACAATCATTGGTTGCTTGCATAGTTCTGTAAACTTCATTTGTTTTTCTTTCATTACCATGGGAAAATGTTGCTCTCTTTGAAAATAAAGACCGTTCTTCAAAATTATACCTTCTGAAAAAAATTGGCAGTGCTCCGGATGTCTTCATCAGCAATTATGGAAAAATTTACCATCATACGCCTTGCATTCCTTCCCACGTATGTCTTGTCAGAATCACCAGAAAATAATACTTCCTTAAGGAACTGGACCTACAATTAATAAATTAGCCACACCAGCAATACTAATCTATATTTATTTAGACGATTGTGGGTTAAATCACAACACCTTTGCGATAGTAGTCGTGATTAAAGAAGAAATTTAGATAGAAAATTAGGGATTATATCCTCTCTGGTCAGAGGCTCCCTTTATATTAATCAATAATTGTTTTTACAGAATAGTCCCTGCACTTCTACAAATAACAAAATACCATAAACGACATAATACTATAGATAAACATAATGCTATAAATAACTTAACAACACTCCCCCTCAAGATGGGCGAAAAATATCAGCTAAGCCCATCTTGTCACATAATCTTGATACGTCCTCTGAGCTAAGTCCCTTGGTAAGACAATCTGCAACTTGGTCTCTGGTTGGTACATGACCTAGCTTGAGTAGTCCATTATCCAGCTTCTCTTTGATAAAGAACCTATCAATTTCAATATGTTTGGTTCTGTCATGTTGTACTGGGTTGTTGGCAATGCTGATTGCTGATTTATTATCACACCATAATCTCATCTGGTCTCCTTGATCCATCTTTAGCTCTATCAAAAAAGCTCTCAGCCACAATAACTCAGCAACTCCTAAAGCCATGGCCCTGTACTCTGCCTCTGCTGTCGATCTTGCTACTACCGGCTGCTTCTTGCTCCTCCAAGAAACCAAGTTGCCTCCTACAAACACACAATATCCTGATGTGGATCTTCTATCATCGACACAGCTAGCCCAGTCAGAGTCACAATAGCCCTCAATGTTTAAATGATCATTCCTTCTGAAGATTAACCCCTTTCCTGGTGTACTTTTGAGATACCTCAGAATCCGATACACTGCATCCATATGACCTTTCCTTGGATCATGCATGTAACGACTTACTACGCTTACAGCGAAGGAGATGTCGGGACGAGTGTGATTCAGATAGATCAACCGACCCACCAATCTCTGGTATCTTTCACGATCAACTGACTCTCCTGCCTCTGCACTTAGTTTGAGCTTCGAATCAATTGGAGTTACCGCAGGCTTACACCCCAACATGCCAGTCTCCTTGAGAAGATCAAGTGCATATTTTCGCTGAGAAAGAACGATTCCCTCTGCTCCACGAGCTACCTCAATTCCAAGGAAGTATCGTAACAAGCCTAGATCCTTCACCTCAAATTCTTTACCCAATTGCACTTTCAGTTGTGCAATCTCTTTCTCATCTTCACCCGTGATAATTATGTCATCCACATACACAGCAAGCATTGTAATATGTCCTTTATGCTGTCGAACAAATACAGTGTGATCGGCATTTATCTGGCGATATCCCATGCCTACCATAGCCCTCCTGAACCTATCGAACCAAGCTCGAGGAGACTGTTTCAGACCATAAAGTGACTTCTTCAATCTACATACCTTGCCTATTGTTTGAGCTGTGCCAAATCCGGGGGGAATTTCCATGTACACCTCTTCCAGTAAATTCCCATGAAGAAATGCATTCTTCACATCCAACTGGTGTAGCTTCCAACCTCCATTTGCTGCAAGGGAGACAAGTGTCCTGACAGTGCTCATCTTTGCCACTGGTGCAAATGTCTCATCATAATCGATGCCATATGTCTGACTATACCCCTTTGCCACCAGTCGTGCCTTGTAGCGATCAATTTTTCCTTCTGGGGTCTGCTTCACTGTGAACACCCACCTACATCCAACTGCCTTCTTGCCGGGTGGTAGTGATACAATTTCCCAGGTTTTATTCTTATCTAGAGCCCCAAGTTCCTCTTGCATAGCTGCTTTCCACTTTGGATCCTTCTTAGCAACCTGCCAGCACTCAGGTAAAGTAACAGAGTCTAATGATGCAATAAATGCTCCATGTACAGGTGATATGTTTGAATATGAGACAAATTGAGCAATATCATGTGGGAAACCATAACGATCAGGAGGAAGTCCCGCATTGCTGCGAGAGGTCCTCCTTAATGTTATTGGAGAAGAGGTAGGATTCATATCACCTGTGAATTCTGAGTCTGAGGATTCTGTAGGTGTAGGCGTCTCAAGAGTCGGGGTAGGTCGGGACAAGGGACTCGATGGCACAAGTGGCATTATTGGTGCATTCACGGGACCCTCTTTCGGCCTTCTAGTATACACTTGCAGTTCACGTTGAACTTGCAGTTCCTCTTCCTGCTCATCCTCCTCTTCTTCTTCTCCATTCTCATGTTCTTCAACCAACGTAGGAATCAACAAAGGAATTGATTCCACTTTTCCCATCTTATCACCATTCTCCCCCTCTCGTCTCATACTTTCAGGATCAGACGAGTCACCAAAAGGTGAAGTCACCTCCAATTTATAATATGGTTCAAATTCTCGAAAAAGTACATCCATACTCACAAACAGCCTCTTTTCCACTGGGCTCCAGCAAACATAACCCTTTTGGGTAGCAGAATATCCCACAAATATACATTTCACAGCTCTAGGATCAAGTTTCCCTACAGAAGGTCTGTTGTCCTTCACAAAACACACACATCCAAATACCTTCAATGGAAGAATCCCAGCGTTATCTCCTTTCAACATTTCACATGGAGATTTCCATTCCAACACCCTTGAGGGCATCCTGTTAATCAATGCTGCAGCTGTCAAAACTGCCTGTCCCCACAAATGTTTTGGGACATTCATGGAGATCATCATACTTCTAGCCACCTCTAGAAGATGTCTGTTCTTCCTTTCTGCTACTCCATTTTGAGCTGGTGTGTATGGACATGTTGTTTGATGTTGTATCCCCTGAGCTGACAAATATTCCGCGAATGCTCTGTTGGTATACTCTGTCCCATTATCAGACCTCAATACTTTCACTACGGCCCCATATTGAGTCTGAACAGACCTATGAAAATCTTTAAAGCAAGCCAACACCTCATTTTTATTTTTCATCAGATACAACCAAGTAACACGAGAAAAACAATCAATGAAAGTCACAAAATATCTATAACCATTCATAGAACTTGTGGGACAAGGTCCCCAAACATCAGAATGTATCAGGTCAAAAGCACAAGAACTCCTATGACCAGAACTAACATAAGAGCTTCTAGTAAGCTTGCCAAACTCACATGCATCACAAACAAGTTTTAATTTATTAGCCTTTTCAAATAAAACTGGATACAAACGACTCAAAACATTAAAAGAAGAATGTCCCATGCGTTGGTGATGAAGCATCAACACATCCTCAGTACTCATCTCAGATCCCATTTTTTCTGTCCCCTGTACCATGGATATTAATGCTGAATCCAGCCCTTCACGATCCAAGTACCATAAACCACTACGCCAAGTGCCAGTCCCAAGTCTCCGACCTGTCCCCTTTTCTTGAAATATCACCTTTGGAATATCAAAAGAAACAACACATTTTAGTTGGAGTATGATAGCACTAATGGATAAAAGGTTTACTGGAAATGAGGGAGCATGCAAAACATTAGACAAAGTTACAGAACCAGTACAATTCACAGTACCCTTACCGACCACAGGTTGTGTTGTACCATCAGCAGTTTGGATACTCTCAGGCACTGCTAAGTGAGTATAGGAAGAGAACTCACTAGCATTACCTGTCACATGTCGAGATGCACCAGAATCCACTATCCATTCTGGTGATCTAGTTGTGGATATAGAGGCAAGAGCATGTGTATTATTAGTACCTTGGGTCGAATGAGCATAAGTAGCAATGTTACCCCTAGGCAAGAATGAAGTGGATGCATCCTCGGTCACACTCTTCTTGTCTTCATTATTTGCTGCTCTATGCTTGCGACTAAGTACCTCCAAGAGCGCTTGGTCCTCCTCAGTGAAGACCACTCCAGTGTCTTCTTCTTCCTCTGCTACCATCAGATTTGCCCGGTAGCCTCCTCTTCCACCTCTTCGGCCACCACGGCCTCGGCCACGGCCACGACCTCCAGGCTGTCCACGTCCACCAAAAACTGTCTCCTTGAGTGGCTTAGGACAAGCAGGCCTCAAATGGCCTACCTCACCACAATTATAGCACTTACGAGTCTCCCCCTGAACTCCTGTTACACTAGAGTTTGAGACTGTCAATGCCGAGCGCACACCCACACCAGTAGCTTCTGAAAGCAGTTTAATGCGACTCTCTTCCTGCATCATAGCTGCAATTGCCTCATCAAGTGACGGAATTCTTGACTGAGCCAGTAGTACTGCAGTCCTGTGCTCAAAGGCCGGGTTCAACCTCCTCAGAAAATGCATAGTCCTTCTCTGAGCATCTCTCTCCCCCTTCCTACACTCGGGGTCTTTGCAGCATGCCATCGGCGAGAAGTAGTCATAATCCGCCCACAATCGCTCTAGATCTGCGGCATACTCTTGGATTGACCTATCTCCCTGCACCACTGCTTCTATCTCACGTTCGATCTGGAACACCCGCATGTTGTTCTCAGGTCCTGCATAGATCTTTTTCAACTTGGCCCACATATCCTTCACATTCTGAATGCCATCCACCGTCACAGCAATCGAAGGAACCATCGAGTTGAGAAGCCATGTATACAGCAACATGTGCGTGGTCTTCCACACATTCCAAGCATCAGTATCCTTTTCTGGTTCTGTCCTCTCTCCAGTCAGGAAGCCCTCTAGATTCCTTCCTGCCAGAGCCCCCTGAATCCTACGTGACCAACTCAGATATGTGGCTGGTCCATCAAGTTTCAACTCCACCGGTGGAAGATCTAGCTTGACTGACGGTTGATGTGTCTCGGCTCTGTGCGACACCTTCACGAGCTCGAGCAATGTCTTCACATCCTCGGGATTCAACTTTTCAAGAAGTTTATCCATTTTCTAATACCGTGCTTGATCTCCCAGTACCAGCCACACCTTATCTCCTCGAACACAAACCGCGCGTACTCACACGATCACGGTATCAGCATGTACCAAATACAATTTTCACACAAGACAGAAAGAGAACACCTGTTAGAGAATCCATTAATCAAATCTGCCTTGGTTGCACACAACGATCTGCACAGAGAAGAGGGCCTACACGCGCGTCAAACTTGATCTCCTTGCACGCGATCTGCACGACCAGCTTGGCGCGCGATTTGCTTGGTGCGGTCCACACGCGGTCCACGCGCAGGAGACGCTGGTCTACACGCGGTCCACGCGCGGTCCACGACGCAGGAGAGGCTAGTGTTGGCGCGGCTCACCAGAAGAAGCGGAAGCAGAGAAGAAAAAAGAAGGTACGGGAAGAGAAAAGAAGAAGGAGAAGGAGGATTCAAAGCCGCCGTCAGTGGCTCTGATACCAAGAAGAAATTTAGATAGAAAATTAGGGATTATATCCTCTCTGGTCAGAGGCTCCCTTTATATTAATCAATAATTGTTTTTACAGAATAGTCCCTGCACTTCTACAAATAACAAAATACCATAAACGACATAATACTATAGATAAACATAATGCTATAAATAACTTAACAACAATTAAAACTGATGGAAAAGCTGGATTGATTAGGAGCAACTTTGACATTACGGGTTAACTATGATAAAGCTACATTTGAGTAATTACAAACCGACTTGCCCAATTATGTACCAGTGATGCATAATATGGATCCATTGATACTATTATTATTTCTTTTTAACATATGGTATAACTAACTCTAAAAGCATCCCTTCTGTTAATTATTTCTACAGACAGTGAAACAATAATCAAAATATTCAAACTAAAATAAAAAAAATTATACCTTGTTTAGAAGATTTGGTAGAGTATCCGATTGAAGATATGAGACAATCACCTTAGCCGACGACAACTTCACACCAAGGCTCTCCAGAAAAGGTAAAATTCCTTTATCCCCTTTACTCTTAGCCATGTAATAAACCTTTTTCCCAAACCCTAACCCACCAATCTCTACTTCTTCTTGTTTCATCAAACCATTATCCCAAGAGTCCCAAAGCCCCAACGCATCCAATTCATCCACGCTATCTACAATCATTTCTAAGTACTTAGGCGAATTGGAAGCAATAAAAACCGAATCTTTCTCTGAAGCGCCGTGTTCTTTGAGTAAAGCGACTATCGCTTTGCGTGCCTCGATTTCTTTTCCATCGACGCAGAAGCGTCGAACGGGGAGAAGACGAGGTTTGGGTTTGCAAGACAGAGAGGTCGCAAAATGGTTTAGAGATGAGATATGGAGGAATTCGGAACGGCGCTGATTAGATAGAAAGAGGAAATTTGGAGTTAGGGTTAAGGCTTGGGATTGGTAGAGGAGGCGAGTGGCCATGGCGGGTACTTAGAGTGTGCTTCGTTTCTTTGAGAGGTTTTGGATGAGGTATTGAGGTGAGACGCCAGAGAAGAGAGATGGAGGGTTTAGAGGTTAAAAAAAGAAAGATATTTATATTACCAGTAAAAAACTGCAATTACCTACTTTTTATCCCTCCCTCCCTTTGTTGTAATATATTTTCCTCTACTTTTGCGTCAAATAAATCTAATTAATTTCTTTTTGTACAATCTAAACCATATTATTATGATAATTATATTACTTATTCTTATAACTAAATTTTGTAACCAAATTTAAGTTTATCTTTATTTAAATAACTACTAATTCAAAATGTCCATCATAAGAATATCTTTCTTGTATGTATTAAATTTTAATAAAACTATTATTAATCTTTTGACAATAAATCAATCTCGAAATAATAGCAAAACTTAAAATTATCTTTATTAATTATTATTATTATTAGATCATTTTTAATATAACTATTTTTCATTCCTTATCACCTTAAAATAAATATTTTGAACTTGAATTGTTGGGGAATTCCTTTCGGAAAAACCCCTCAAAAAATTGGCGTATGCTGCTTTAATGTGACGAGCACACGGTATTCTTTAGTAAAAGGCGAAAGAATAGTTCGCTCTGTGCTCATCACGCAGCTGCGCGAGTTCTAACGGTTGAGGCCCAAGCCTTTATATAACAGTGCGTAGCGAAACACCTTTATGAAACCGGCCGTTGTGGGACTAAGCATTCTAGCGACTGAGTGTTAACAAACCGGATGGATGCTAATATTCTATTGTTCGTAAAGAGGGTCCATCCCGGCCGTTCATCAAGCTTTCAATCCTTGTCGCTTTAAATTAATACAGCCATTAAGCGTCGTTGAGAACTAGTCGACTAGATAACTATAGGACTTCAAAAAATAAATAAATAAATAAAAGCTATCTCAATCATATTACATTATCACTCATTTGATTTACTGTCTGTTCTGTTGAATTTTGAGCGCGGTTGCATCAAATATTCAAATACGGACTTGAACTCCTTACTGATCCATTGAAAATGGATTCCTTTGAGGCTGAGCGTTTATCTTCAAAAGTTTATTTTAATCCAATTCTTTCGTGTTCAATATTATATCAATTCTTAATTGTTAATTATCTCCATGTCCAATTAGTCAGTAGAATACCCAAGCGACTCGTATATTATAATGCAATCAGTCAATGACAGAAATCTTATGCTAATTGGTGCTTGTATTTTCTGTGCATTTTCATATATTGTACTATTATGATTTTGTACTAGAAGTTTGTTATTTGTTTAAGCGAAACATAAATGTTATGCAGCAAACATCGATGAAGTAACTATTTATTTAATCCACTCGTTGATTCTTAATCATCCGCGTCATTTATTTTAATACGTTAAATATAAAATTAAATAAACAAGAATATTCTAAAGAATTCAATTTAAAGTACTATTTATTAGGCCAGTATAATCTATAAAATTATATGTACCCAGAAGATTAGATGGATTGGATGGTTTAAAAGGATAGATCAACTTTAAAAAAAAAATTTAAATAACCAAGTAGAATAGAGTTAGATTCACATTTCTAGTCAACTATTATCTGTTTATAGATTTTGAAACAAATTTACAACTACGATCTATCACCGTTCAATATGCTGACCGCGTAAAAATCTCTAATTTTCGGGAAAACGTTTAACAAAGTTTTGTTTATAGCCTAACTATTTTAGACCGTGTAAATATACATACACTACTACAACAACAACAACAACAACAAAGCATTTAGTCCCAAAAAAATAATAGTAGTAGCAGTAGTAGTAAAAACCTACATTCTTAATCTCGTGAGCTAAAACTATGATCTAAAATCTAGAACATTGCTCTTAACTCCACCTATGTTATTTTAATATAGTTGGTCCCAAGTCCGGATAAAGAAGGAGGGTTGTAATAGATGTGGCGAGCCAATGTACAAAAATATAGCTATCTTTGTAGAAACAAAATCCAAATATACAAATACAATAGTATAAAATTATATCAGAGATAATTAGTTTTATGCCATTATAAATGTTTGTTAATCTGAGATATGTCACTGTTAAATCACTGATTAGATTTATGCCACTATAAAATTGATAAAATTAGTTTTGTGCCATTATTTTTCCTAAAAACACAATAAATTCTTAAAATGTCATCCTTAAATCTGTCATTATTTTAAATATTTTCAGAATACCCTAATTCAAATAAACCCTAAGAAAAAAAATGACGGCGTTGAGAACATGTAACTACTCAATGCCCCTGTTTTAAAGGAATAAATATGCAAACTCTTGCTTCATTTTTGATAAAACCTTGTTTTTTTTTTTTTTTTTTGCGTCCAATTTGAATCATCTTATCTCATTTTTCTTTTGGTTTGTGTAACATCTGTTAAAGATTTGTCTGATAAGCTCTGCAATATTAGGATTTAATTGAATGATTAGCTATGTTAATATAATCATGTTAATAAAAGGAGAATCCGTAGTATTAAAATTCTGTTATAGTCTTGAAAAAAAAAATTATATAAAATGAGATAATATCGACCATGATAATTTGATGATAGAATCAAGGAATCAAAAGGAAAGGTAGCTATTATCCTAACTCTGGTATGCAATGGAGATTATTTGAATATTTGTGAAACTAGTAATAAAAATATTGGATCTGAAATTTAGAAAATCAAAATATAACAATTCTGTTATCTACAGTCTGAATATTTAATAAATTAAGTCTTGAGTTATTTAAACTCACTGATTAGTTAAATTGATTCTCGAATTCATTAACAATCTATTTTGAGAATTATGGAAATTATGTCTGTAATAAGATCATATAAATGCAAATGATCTGTTATCATATTAAATAAAGATAAAATTATAATTAGGTTCTGATTGACTAAATTAATATGAAATATGATATAAATTATTGGGAAATTTAGCACCCAATATCATTAAATTGGTATCTGAATAATCTAAGACGTTGGATAAGAGAATTTGAGATGGGATTAATCACAGCCGTCGAATTTTTTTTAAGTTGGCTCCAGCCCTATCTCCTTCTCTCTCTCTATTCTTCCGTCGTGGCCTCTTCTTCTCCACCGAAATCAAAACCCTCCTCCTCTGCTCCGATTGGCTCCAGTGAAGGTGAGAATGTCTGACGTGAGTCAAATCGATGATCTGTACAGCTGACTCACCTCCCTCCTTAATTGCGCCTGCTAACCCATCTGCTGCCGCCTTCCTCTCCCTTTCGGATGGCGCCACCTCAGCTCTGCGGGCCCCTCTATCTTCTGTTTAAACAAGCTACCTCTCCATTCTCTACCTTCTCCTCTTTGGAGACCCACAGAAATATACTGAAATACAAAACAAAAAAAAGGGAGAGAGTGGAGACGGCGACTGGCTTGAAAATCAAATTGACGACGGCCATGGTGGGAGGCGATGGTGGCAGTGAGGGTGGCGGCGATGTCTAGAAAAAGAGGAGGCAAGGTGATGGCAGCTGTAGCAGAGGCAAGACAGTGGTTTACAATATCGTTCTTGCTTCTTTTCCAATATGGTAAAATTGTTTCTAAATTATACTCAATTAGATATCTGTTAATCTGTTGGAGCTTATAAGAAATCTGCAATTAAAATGGGTTATTGGTTTATTAATTTGGGATTCAATTGGGGTGCTTGATCTAATGGTTAATTCGGTTTTGTTGCTTGATGATAGGAAAAAGGGGAAATTCTGGTTATGCTATTTGCTAACAGTTTAAGTTGTGACTCATGAGATATTAGATTTGAAATTGCTACTGCTTTGCTAGGTTAAGTAGTTGTTAAACTCATGGTTATACTTGGATGTGTTGATTTTGATGCGGGCACACAAGAAGAGACATCATGGATTAATAAACTGAAGGTTGGCTGTTTTGGTAAGTTCAAATATGCCCTTAATTTTCATCTCCTTTCTCATTCTGGATCTGAATTCATGTGATATATGAATGCCCAATTGGTTGCAAATTAATGGGACTGTTCTTGCATCTAAATTGGCATTTGTGTAGAGTTAAAGAGGTGGCACAATTATATACCAATTTGGTACATGCAGGAACTTAAATGCTTGTAAATAGAAATCTTAGGAATTAGGCGTATAAGCTAGGTTGACTTTGGTATGAAGTCTGGATGAAGAAGCATTCTAAAATGAATAAATGATATATGTATGGCTTGGAATGTAAATACTGAATATTCATGTAAAATTGATAAAAATAATTGTTGCCATAACATAAGTAAGCATTCATAGTTTTGTAGTTGGTATGCATGGTTTTAATGGGTACAGTGGACTGTTAGGCTGTATATATGAACCAAGAGAAACTATATCATTTGGTACATGAGCTGTACCAATATTGGGCAGGAGTTCTTTGGTTTAAGTATGAGTTTATAGACCTCCGTATGGTTTACCCTCTATGAAATTTGTGTGAACTAAACTAAAGGCTTTAATCTTATAAGGATGGCATTCAAATCTGTAGAGAAAGGGGATGAGAACTGCTGAAATCAGAGGGCTACTGTGAAGGAAAATAATAATTGAGGAAATTGTTTCTGTATCCTCAAATTGCTTAATATGGATTATGTTGTTTGTTGTTTAATAAAGGTTGAGACTCATTAGCTGACATGGGATCTGAGTGATTAAAAAAAAATGGAATTTCATTTGTTAAGTTACTAGGTTTATCGCCTGACTTTGAACAGAAATGGGTTGATTCCCTTACTGAATTGAATAAAAAGGGAGAAAAGGTTAAATAGTCAAAATAGTTGCAATTGTCTTGTGAAATTGTTACCATAAGGCTATAGTGGATAGGTACCAATTTGTTACCAGTTTGGTACAATTCAATTTTGTTTGCTGATAAGCTTTACAAACCACAAAGGACCTAATTGTAAAAAAAATATTTTTAGTAGGGACCTCTTTATAAATTATTTTGAACTGTGCAAGGGTTGAGATGAAATTATCGTTGGTATCAATGTTTTAAATTGTGAATTTTATACAAATAAATTGAATCTGAGGGGTATTGAATAAATGTCATGCTAGTGAGTCGAATATATTAAGCAATTTCTTATTGGGTTGGACTTAAAAGTCCGAAACCCATTTGTATATAAAATTTGTTTGTGAGCTGCGTGTGCAGCGTTATTTCTGTAGATATGGGCTTTTAAGAATAAGAAATTAAGGTTGGAATTTCTAACGGGTATGAAATAGTGAGGGACCCGAATAGACTAGAACGGTTATTATGGAATGAAACAAAAATGTGGGTTTGAATAAAAAGAAAGATTGAACTTTCAGTCAATTTACTAAGGAATTAGTCGATTTTCGAATTTCGGGATATGACGACATAGTCTGACAAAAATAGAAAGAACAGATACAGTGGTATAATTTCAGACTCATTCTGATCCCAAAGAAAAATAAATTTATTTCTATTTCTGATTCTGAGATTGACTTTCTGGCTTCTGATTTCTGATTTCCGACTTCTATTTCTGAATTGTTTTCTGTCGGATTTTCTGAATTTAAGTCGATCTCGATATAAAATAAAATAAGATGACAATTATTCTGATAATAATATTAAGATAATGTCAAGAGCTAAAGTTATGCATTAGAATATCTAACCCTAGATTCATGACATCCTTTTGTTTAGTAAACCAATAACTATCTGGAACGGATTGCTTCAAGCTCCATTCTGACAGTTTTCAATAGTCGTTAAATAAGTTTTAACAATTTATATGTGCTAAACAGGAACGATCACTGTTGCGATAAACGCAGCGGGCACAGGTGCGGAATTACGCGATTTCTCTGTTAGAACTCGGAATTCGGTATTTTTAAATTCATGCATGACATGTTGAATAATCAGTTGACGGTGCATTCTATTCGTGCATATAGATAATAGAAGCCCCAAAATAAATAAACTGCATGTTGAATCAATTATCCGTTTGATCTGTTAAGTCTGACGTAGATAATCATTTGATAATCATTGAAAAGTCAGACTTAAAAAAGACTATAATGGTTTCAACAAATTGAATTGAAACTATCACATGATTATATTTTGTGATAGAAGAATCTGACTGAAATAGGAAAACCATTCATATTCAGTCTGCATAGCATAACTTTATGATCATAACTCACTCTCCGGTGTTTCGGTTTGGCCACCGATCCGGCCAGGATATTAGCGCTACTATTACTGGGTATTCCCTCTGTCTGGATCTATACCATGGGATGAGTACCTATGGTTTTGGGAAGAGTTCTCTCTGTATCTGTTGGGGCTGGAGAACTTGAGTGTAAGTTATTTGAATGATCTGATATGACGGTTATGCTTGATTTGTAATTATGATGCATTTGCATATATGCAACATTTCGATAAGTAGTCCCTTCTAGTAGGACCAAGAATATTAATCTGGTTCTGAGTCTGTAGTTATTCTGCACTATTTAAATGTTTAAATAATATAAATTCTATTTATTATTACTGTTGATTTTTCTGGGTATTATTTTCGATGCTCGGATTCGTACAAAGATCCGCGTACTGGAACTAAAACCCGCACTGAGAATATATTTCTCATTCCGTGCATTTGTTTTGCATGTGTCCCTGGCGGTTGGGGGTTCCAGATTCAGAGACGGGCTCGCTGAAGTCAAGTGACGGTTAAGCCAAATCTTTTCCATGGAAATTATTTAGTTTGGAATTCCGTCTGAATTTTGAAAATTGTAATTAGTTTTGAAAACTATACATTTATGCAATAAATAAATATATGTTTTATTCTGTTATCCATGGCGTTGTTGTACTGTTAACCTTGTGTTGATAAAAAAAAAATAGCCTTGCGAATATACAGGCGGAGATGATTGTCATCCCTGGTCGGTGGGGTGTGACAGTTTGTGAATATAACTTCTCTGAATTTTCCATGGGAAATGACTGTGAAGACAGGAGAGGAGTATAGAGCATGATGATTTTTGGTGAATAATATAGACACTTTTTATATTACGGTATTTTGTTGTTTAAGTCTTGCACGAAATATCCCTAGGTAGCCTCTACCAAGCCTTTAAAAAAAAAAAAAAAAAAAAAAAAAAAGTCTTGCACGAAATATACATATTTGCATTTTTTTATGGGTTTGCCAATATAGAATATTTAGTGTTGCTTATAAGGGTATAGAATGGTATGATGGAAATAAATATTATTTTGATATAATTAGTAAAATATTCATTTTTGTTTAATATATTATTAATATAGAATAATTACCAGCTTTCATGGCATAATTAGACCGAGGTGATCTAATGCTGAAACATTCTCAAAAAATGTAACTTGCTAATTTTAAATATGCCACTATTTTTGTGCACTATCGACATAAAAACTAATTGTTACTTTTGTAGCGGCATAAAACAAATTTTTACTAATATGTGGTGGCATAATAAAATGGCACAACGGTCTTATAAATAAATTGTTAATGGTATAAAACTAATTTTCGATTTCTTGCGATGGCATAAAAATAACTAATCGTATAGTAATGACATATCTCTAATTTCAAACTTTTACAATTACATAAACCTAAATCACCTAATATATTAATATATTAAGTTTTGTCTATCATTTAATCATCTAGATCGCTAAATAAATATTATAAAATGCAGTTCCGACCATAAAAACATAAAACCTATCAATTATAGAATGCCACCTGACCACCTCCGGCGCTAAACAACACATGGATCCAAACCAAAATGAAAAAAACTTACAGATCCAATCCCAAATCGTTCTCTTGGCGGTCCCTGTCAGGAAATCCTCAGCAGTTGAATATATCGGCTGCCTGTACCAAACAGCCAAAATAATTTTTTTTTTAAATTTAAAAATTTGAAAATTTAAATGCTGAATCTAAATCGTTGATCTTGTTCAATTTTATGAACGATGTGTTTTCATATAAGTTTTATAAACTTTGGAGTTGATTTGATACTAGATCAAGTGATCAACAAATAAACGAATCTGGTTAACTATCACTGATTAATTCTAATACGTTCATAATTTGATTACTTAATCGAGTATCAAATCGGCTAAAAAATTTATAAAACTTATATGAAAACACATCGCCCGTAAAATTGAACAAGATCAACGGTTTGGATTCAGCATTTGAATTTTCAATCTTTTAAATTAAAAAAAAATTGTTTGACTGTTTGGTACTATATTGGCTGTTGAGGATTTGATACCGTTTTTGTCGAGCTTTCTAAAAAAACATTTCCCAAATTATTTTTTGGTTCCACCCTTCCTTGGATGGGTCCTGGGGATTCACATCCTTTGAGGTATGCAGAGAGCAGACTTTTGATCCGAACCGTCCGATTAATGATGGTGTCCCGTGAATACCAAGTCCGTCAAGATTCATGCGGTCTGTAAAAATTTGCCCGTTAAAATCAGATCGCACGATTCAATGGAACGTCTACCGTTTACAAAAGGCTTGCAGGTCCCCTTCGCTGGCTCAATATTTAATTATTTTAAGTTTCACAAAACAGTATGCAACTGAAATGTGGGTCCTACTAGAGAAAAGCCCGTCACAAGTGACAACCACAAGCTCAAACCTAAAAGCCTAGAACTTGAATTAAGATTTAGACCCGTCTTAAAATTCATCCTAATCGAGGGACTAAAATGGAAAACGAAGACATTTGACTATTTAGACTCCGTTACTCCAAAGTCCAAAGTCCAAAGCCGAAGCGCCGGGAACCGAGACGATGCGATTGCGATCTGAGTGGAACAATTAGGTCAGCCGCACATATTTGACCATAGTGCATACTGTGCAAGTGTGCATCTATATTTGGTTTCTTGATTTCCTGCTTTGAACGCTTAAAGGTAAAACGTAAAAAAGCAGGGTGTCTCATATAAAACATCCAGTCAGATCGAACATTGGCAAGTGGCAACGATCGGAACCGTCCAAATATATCCCGGATTACTGAATCTTTTAGAAAATTCTCTTATAGCGACCATATTCGGTAAGTAGTAACAACAAAATTAAAAGGAGATACACTGTCATTAATAAAATTATTATAATAATTAGTTTTGTGCCATTATTTTTCCTAAAAACACAATAAATTCTTAAAATGTCATCCTTAAATCTGTCATTATTTTAAATATTTCCAGATTACCCTAATTCAAATAAACCCTAAGAAAAAAAAATGACGGCGTTGAGAACATGTAACTACTCAATGCCCCTGTTTTAAAGGAATAAATATGCAAACTCTTGCTTCATTTTTGATAAAACCTTGTTTTTTTGATACAACTAAAAAATGTTCTCTCTTTTGAACAAGTTAGCAATTACCCAGGAGAAAAAAAAATAATAAAAAGCTCCGAAACCCCAACAAGAGCTCCACTCGGCAAAACTGGAAAAGAGGGAAACAAAAATAAACAAACAAACAAACAAATAATTAGATTAATTAAACAGAGAGAGAGAGAGAGAGAGAGAGAGGTTGGTCGGGTGGGTGAGAGTCGGAGAACTCGAGGAGAGGCGGGAGCGGCGCCCGACGAACTGGTCGGATAGCAATCGCTCGCTAATCGCTGTTCCATGGTTTTGTTTTGCGACAACCACACGCCACCTCTTCCTTCCTTTTCCTTCTAGTCTCTCTCTCTCTCTCTTCTCCCATCCCACCACTCTCCATTTTTTCACTTTAAATATTGAGGTAACGCTTCTTTTTTTTATTTATTTATTGTTACTTGTTCTTGCTCTTTGTTGTGTTGTGGTGGGTTGGTGGGAGTATTTATATGCACATGCTCCGCAATTCGTAGGGATGATTTCGTACAGAGAAAGGCGAAGATGAGACGAGCTCTGTGGTTCACTTTGCTTCTCATATTGCTTTCGTTAGGTTTGTGTTTTCTTTTATTTTTTTTCCTTCTGGGTTGAGAACTGGTACTGGCAACTAGAAAAGAAAAGAAATTTCACTCTAGATCATAAAAAATGCACTATTGGAATGTAGCAAGTGTAAAAAGGTGGATAATTATAGCAAAGTTGAAAATTACATGGTTCTTTTAGTTAACTATATCACCTTTGATCTTTCTACAATGTTAATGCTGAGAAAGGGCTTGTATGATTCAATTTGAGATTGCTTTAGCAACTTGTAGGAACTGATAATGTTTTAGCATAATACTGCTAACAAAGGGATCAATGAACCATAACTAATTCTATGTTATCTTTCATTTTTCTTTTGCACCCTGCAGTGGTTCAAGTCTCCTCCATTGACGACAGTTATGTCCAGTGTGAAAGAGTTGTAAATAAATGGGCAAAGTTATCGGCTGAAGATGTAAAAACAGAAGACAAGCTAACCTTACGGGACTTGTTATTTTTCTTGCACATACCTAGAACTGGTGGCAGAACATACTTTCAATGGTTATTATCAAATTATCTAATATTCTTTCAAAGTTTTTCTAATTGACAGTAGCAAGGTGTAATATCACATACATTCCAGAAAAATTGGAAAATACCATGTTTGCCCCTTGAAGACAAGAAAAGTCACCTCTATTTCTGAAAAATTAGGAATACTAATTATATCCCTTAAACATATGGAAGTTTCTCCTTTCTGCTTGGCCCTTCCACGTTAGTTCTATAGGATTCCAAATAGCCATATTCTCATTGCTTATCTTGCAAAAATTGTGGACGAAAGAGTAATTTTTAGAGTTCTTTAGAGATTTTATTAGAGGAAGGGTGTTTGTGGTACTTCTCTATTTTAAAGGGGCATAAGCCGCATAACACTGTTTACCATCCATGGGTTTCTCCATGAAACTTTATTTTAAAAAAGCATACTAACGGGACTTCAATCTTTGCAGCTTTTTGAAAAAATTATACAGCTTTGATCAGGAGTGTGCTCGATCATATGACAAAATAAGATTTAACCCAAGGTACTACATTTCTTCTTCTACTTTTAACCCTATTTGATGTATGGTAATATTTAAGCATCAAACTCAAACTTTGAACGAAACAAATTAGGGAAAAAAAAATATACAAAACCAACGAACAAAAATTGCTATTGTCCCTGGAATCAGCAGCATGCAACTGTCAGCAGACCAACCAGACCATCAGGTAGATAGGTATTACTGTTTGTTTTTTTGCAAATGACAACCAATTTATTGTCCTTGTGGATGAATGTCTTCCTCATAATGTGCATTTGGCATTCTCATTTTTTCATCCAACATTATTTGAGGTATCGCAAACAGCACCTGCGTGATAGGTGCATGTGATGGAAATTGTATATGCTGTTGAATATTGAAAAATTTGCCCCTACATTTGGCAAGTAGTCTTTCCTCAGTTCAACTTGTATAGAATCAACCCCAGCAGTTGTTCATGTTAGTAGCTTATATGAACCGGGTTTAGAAATTTTGGATGAGCTTATATATAAGGGCTAATCAGTAATTAAATCATTTTTTGCTTCATTTTACCTTCATTTCCAGAGCCAGAATTATTCGAAATAACGAAATTGTTTCAATTAGCTGCAAGTTAAATAAATGGAAAGAAGCTGTGTGGGTAGTCCAATATATTTCCTGGAGGGCTAGACCCTCAATAGCCAATACTTCCACCAGCTATAGTTGAATAATAATGATCACAATAAATAAATTTCAAACAAATACTTTTCTTTGATTCAAATAATTTAATTTGTACAAAAGACCCATGTTGATACCTGCAAATCTGGTGATTACATGAGTTGGAGTGAATTCATGGAAAAAAATCACCTTGAAATATGAGATAGTTGGCAAAAGAAATATTCTAATGTCTTTGCATTTTTACATCTGTTCCCAGCAAACCTAATTGCAATGTTGTTGCAACTCATGATGACTATAGCTTGATATCCAAGCTTCCCCAAGATAAAACATCGGTGGTCACGATCTTGCGGGACCCAATCGAACGTGTCTTCAGCACATATGAATTTGCAGTTGAGGTGGCAGCCAGGTTTTTAGTGCATCCCAACCTGACATCAGCACTGGAGACATCTAATAGGGTCCGGCGTAAGTCATCTACAATGGTTAGCACATTGGATATATGGCCTTGGAAGTATTTGGTCCCTTGGATGAGAGAAGATCTTTTTGCGCGGGTAATTATGCTCCATGACATGCATATAGTATTTTCTTCCCCCCCTCAGATTTCATAATTGAACCCCAATTAATCAAATCCAATAGTAGATTTGTCTTCAATCTAGCTTGACATGACTTGATGTGTGCAACTTAACATCAGATTGCCAAATAACATATATTTATGTTAGTTTATCTTCAATTGTGAAGCATGTATTGATTAGAAGGAAAAAAAAATGGACAAATGAATAATATGGTGTTAGTGTTTATTGCTAAGCAACACATGGGAATTGGAAATGGAATTATAAGTGAACTTAAAAATGATTAATGTGCTCTGCTGGGAAAATGATCATATTTCTATTTCAAGTTAAATAAGAACCAAGTTTTTTTCTCACTTCTTTGAATAAGAGGAAAGTTAAATTTCAAGTAAAAAATGATTGGCCTACCCCGAGCTGAGGGAGGAGACAGTGCAGTTGTCAAGGGCCTAAATAAAGCATCATATATGATCAAACTTAAATTTATTAGTATTTGCTGTGGCCAGGTGTTGCTTTCTATGGTTTTGTTTTTCCAACACTTTGCTACTTGTGCTATACAGAACTGACTAGATTTTGGTTTATTTTTTTCTTGAGACTTTCTCTCTAATCTTTTCACACCGCTAGTTAGAGATGAATGAAGACTCTAATATCAGATAACATATTGCCAAGTGGCCCAGATTTAAGTCGCTATTAAACTTTCTATCCATTTAGCCATTTAACCCTGTTTGTTGATAACGTGTTTAGTAGTGAGTAGCAAGTAGCAACACATATTTGTTTCAAGTGATAGTAACTTCCTGATCTGTAACCATTTGTCCCTCAGAAGATGTAAGCCATATGACTTTGTAATTGTGGCAATGCATTTACAGTAGGAACTTTCTTGAGATATGTGCCTCAAAAATGGTGAAAATAATACTTAAAAAATAACAATGTAAGACCACAAATTATAGATCACCTACCAATTGCTAACAAATTAATTTGGCTCATTCTGTTGTACTTAATTAACGATTGTAAGCATATTGATTTGGCACATTCATCAATTCCGCCTTGGTATGCTGAAAAGTAATAGTATATTCCTCTTTGAATTTGATTTTAGGAACAGATTAATAAAGCTGTTACAATCTTGCCATTTTTGTTGTTAATTCCTTTTTACCGTTGGTACTAATGTGCTAACTTGGTGTTGTTGCACAGAGGGAAGCAAGTAAGCTCGGCAAGCTCAAAAGAAATGTATTCAGTGATGTGTACAATACGGAAGATGTGGCTATGCCCTTGCATGAATTCATCAATGATCCTTTTGCCCATGAACTCATTCATAATGGGATCACTTTTCAGGTACTATAACCCTAAACCCCAAAAAGGGTTCTGGACATCAATTTATCTAAAGTGCTTTATACACTCTTGGTGCCATAGCAACTACCATGTACAATCAAGGTAATTAGCGTGAATGTTGTTTGGTATCCCCTGATTATAAAACTTTGAACTTCACATTTTGGTATTACTATATCAGTATATCTTGTTTCCTCATCCACTTAAATGGACAGGTGGCAGGTCTAACAAACAATTCTTATTTGGATGATGCACATGAGGTGCGACAGTGTGTGAGGAAGCACCCATCACTTGGCCAGCTTGTACTTGGTGTTGCTAAGGTACAACTGGTACCAAACGTTACTGTTCATATTACAAAAACAGTTAAACAATTAAGCATGAAGAGAACATGAACCAAATGCGAAGAAATCAATGATTACATTACAGTTTGGTAAACAATCCAATATGAATCCTCATTCCTTATGATCTTGTTCAATGATCAAAATTCACCATTTAGTATTCTTCTTTAACTTTAGTGATATATGATAATCATTTGATATAGTAAATGAATACAGATACTGTAGGTGTTTCAAGCTTTAGTTTTGTTGTAATAAACCCAAAGAGTTTGTCATTGCACCAGAGTCCTCATGCACAATATTTTCTCTCAAGCATGGTATACATAATATTTTAGGACTTCTGAAGAGTTCATTTTGCAATTTTCAACAAAATTATTCATCAATAGTAGTCCACAATGTTCCTCAATCCACTCCCTCGTCCAAAAGAAAATAAGAAAAATAGGGTACAATATGCTGTCTACATTAAAAAAGTTATATATTTTAAGGTTCTTTTCTCTTTTGGTTGTACATTTCTTGCAGATTATTGAACATGAGGCATTTAGTAGAGTCCATTTTTTTATGAATATTATACGTAACATTTACAATTTGAAATATTTCTAAACAGGGAAGGTTGGACCAGATGCTATATGTAGGATTGACAGAAGATCATAAGAAATCAGCTCGTATGTTTGCCAGCATGGTTGGTGCTCAGATCCTTGCCCGCTCCAAGTCTACTCCTGATTCTCAACCGGAGTCGTCCGAACAAACTAGTACTCCCCCCCAACCCCTCCCCTCCTTTTCTTCTTCTTTTCTTCTGCTTGCTTTGTTTTTGATCTTACACAACCCAACTTGAATCCTATCCTGTAGTTCTTTTCTTTAAGTTTCGACAAAGTTGAACTAAAAATTACTATATCAAGCTAGTACTTGTATGTTCTAAACATATGATCATACAGTAGAATATACAAGTACTAGTTTCTTTAACTTTAGTGATATATGATAATCATGTTTCGACAGAGTTGAACTAAACATACAAAAGCTTTTGTACACAGTCATTCTATATACCGAGTACCTAAGCATGGCATGACGGTGGAGTTATTATATCAACGATCCAAAGTTAAGCTTATGATGTCATGTAATCTGGGCACTGTCTGATGATGCACCGATGATTGTTAGATTCAGCCTGTTGAGAAGTTCAAATCTTTTGATTAACAGTAGAACATACAACAAATTTTATCAATATATTTGGCATGCAATCTCATATACGTTATGCCTAGAAAGTTCAATCTCCTAATTCAGTTATACGTATGTTATAGTTTCTTAAAGGAAACAATATAATAGGCTGTAATTCGATTCTAGTTTGCATCAAATCAGATATATTAGATTTTATTTGATTTCAAATATTTTATGTATATTTCCATTTTTCTTAGTTGGCTGAGATTGAGGATTGATATGTTGCCATATTTTAGAAAGATCTGTATAATATGAGCTGGATTGTATTAGGGTTAAGCAGAAAAATAAAGACAGTCTTCTCTTTTTATCTCCTTTTTCTCGATTTATATTTTATCAACAGTTCCTAACATTTGAGCATTCACCTAAAATTTGCATTGAATTTAGTTTAATGTTGGTTTTGGTTTAAACTGAAATATCTTAGCCACTTTCAAGGTCAGTTTAGTTAATGAATATAATAATTGAATAAACCAGATAGTGGAAATACATCAAGGTATGCCAAACTATGCATTACATAGTACTAAGCAAATCATAGTTGAAATACTAATATGTACTAGGTGTAAGTAAAGTTACTTTTTGTGAAGCTCATTTAATAGAACCAAATAAACAGAACTCTTAATTAATGTATTTTCTTTAATTTTGTTAATAGTTTTCCAAAGTGCGAGTGAACAGAAGTTGTAACTTATTTTAAGCTCTATTAGTTGAAACAAATAAACCACATTCATAATTAGTGTATTTCGTTGTGTTTGGTTCACAATATATCTAAAATGCAAGGCATTAGAGGTTGAAACAACATTGATAAATTTAATATTAAACAGAACACCTAACATTCTTTTTATAAATTATACCGCAGATGTAGAGTCTGTACAAGCTGTACCTGAAAAACCTGTTGAAGAGACTAATCATGTACGGTAAACACTGTTGATGAAATAAGAACCTATTGTCTATTCTACGTTGTTTTCCAACTTGTCCAATTCTCCTTTTTCTTACAATTTTGTATCCATTGATAGACTGCCAGCATTGAAGATGAAGTCTCTACTGCAAATGCAAATCCTCCTAAAAAGATTGTAATGTTCTTTCTCCAATCCTTTTCTCTTATATCAAGCATTATAAGAAAGGTTAAAAAAATGGCCAAACTATCTCTTGCTTTCTCCTTTATGGGAAAGGTGGAGGGGTAGTTCAGCACTTTATCTCAAGAAGTATATAACCAGAGATATTACTTCTAGTGCTCACTTAGGAGTAGCTCCTTGTTATTAGTGCCAATTCTTCCCATTCATCAATTTCAACCAGAAATGGATGCTGCTTTTGATCATGTTTTTGCATCTATTGTGACAATTGATGCAAAATAAATGGTTCCAGTCAGAATAATTACGTGGCATTTAAACATGAAAAACAACTAAAAAATTTATTTGTGCAATTACTTCTTATCTGCTCTCGTCCTTTTCTTAAAAAGATGTATTATGTTAGAGAAATTAACAAATATGTGTGATTTTCCTGGAAAAGGAAACTAATTTACTGATATTGCAGCTGACAAAGGAACAGTTGATGGAGGAATACAAAGAATGCGTGGAAAACTTACGTAATGCACAAATGAGGAGACGATATATTTCCCTTAAGCGAATCTCTCCGGTTAACTTCACCAGTCAGGTACCAAATTTTAATTTTATTTAATTTGTTTGGTTTTTGTGTTTACTTTATCGGGAGATTTTAGAAGTGTTCTCTTCACTATTGAATTTTATCGCAACTGACATTCTGATGCACACTCAATTGGCCCTCTTTATCGGGAGGATTTTGGAAGTGTTCTCTTCACTATTGAGTTATATCGCAGCTGACATTCTGATGCACACTCAATTAGTCCTCAAGACATTCACCCATATGCACTCAAAATTGTCTATTAAGTGACGATTGACCTAATTAACTGCGAATTCCCTAAATTTCTATTGCTTGATTTGAACAAGTGATGTTTCTGGAAATGTAGGCCCGTGGCTTGGTACCAGAACCAGTGCTGGAAGAAATGAGAAATCTTAACAGTCTTGATATGCAATTGTACTTGCATGCACAGTCAATTTTCTTGCGACAGCAGATCCTCATGGACAATCTGGAGAAGCAAAATCTACAATTGGCTAAACAAGTCAGTACACCTAATTTTTCTGTTTACACTTGCAACTATGGCAGTGGCCCAGTGGGTTCATCTAAAATTAAGAGTATTCTTGTCAATGAAATTCAAGTTTAAATAAGTGACAGCTGATAATAATAACATGCAAGTTGCCTAAAGCATATTGATGTCAGAAACAAGTCAACAAAGGTTATAACGTGAAAATGACTAAAAAGTTTGACAATTGACTTCCTCTATGTGAGAAAACGTTTTCTACAGAGAATACGGTATGTTAACTTTATGCTACTTCTCTGTAGTTTGTCTATGTCTATGTCTATATCTATGTATGACTAGGACCAATCTTATAGCTCTATTGGCTCCACCTTTTTCGCTTTTTGTTTTTAACACTCTTATTTTCTCCCCATCTCTAGGTATCAGCTGAAATAGAAACTCCATGGAATTATGTGCTTCTACTTATGGTCCTTGTTCCTGTTTTTCTATTTTTTATGGTTGTTATGCATAGAAGAAGGACGTCTAAACTTAAGATCTGACTATGTATATCCATGAAAGCAATTTACTACGGGGCCAATTTTTGCTGTATAAAATTCTCATGTGTAAAAAACTTGTGGGCTGATCGCCGTCCTTTTGTACACAAAGTATAAAACATCTTTGTTATTCCTTGGTGTTGTTTGCTCCATTTATTATAGGTTTTCATTGTACTTGTGCGTCAAATCAATTTTTATGCTCTCCTTAATGCAAGCACTAATAGGAACCTAATTTTCATGTTCTGAAATTATGCAAAAGTGTCTATTTTTGTTAAGTTTTCGTGTTACCTGAGCGCAATCTCCATAATTACATTACATAAATAAATTTTGAACCTTAATTAGTTTCAGAACATAAAAAGATACTTTCAATATTATTGAAATTACTGAATTTAAATGAAGAGAACTGGTTCACAGATGCATATTTCAATATTTCACAACCTAAGTAGCTAAATGAGGTAGATTAATGCCCTGATCAAAATGATTTTTAGGTGGGATTTCATTTCAATTCAATTCATTGGATTTGATTTTTTGAAATTTGTTTGGATTTAATAACATGGAAATTCGATCAAATAATATCAAATCCACCCATTTTGATAAAAAATTTTCTAATAAAATGAAATCCCGTGTTAAAAATTTGCCATTCTGATCAGGGCCTAAGGCTTTGATCAAAATATTTTTTACGCTGGATTTTATTTCATTTCTCGGGATTTCGTTGGATATAATAACATAGAAATTCCAATCAAATGACATCAAATTCGTTCATTTTGATAAAATTTTTTTTAATGAAATGATATCCAATGTTAAAAATTAGGGCCTAACTGTTTATTTAACTTTTTCTTTTTTTTTATCCAGTTTTATGGACTTTGTAAAAAAATAGAAATAATTCAAGCATGAGCTCATCAAGGAAGTTTGTGAGGTTAACATCAAATATTATCTGATTTACTTTGTAAGATTAGTATGTCGAAAAGAATAAATTTATTGGATGCATTTTATAATTTTTTTTGCACTTCCACTCAGTGATCCCATAAAACACGAACTACAATAATTAATTTACAAACATAAATATTTTTTTAATAATCGTAGTTAAAACTCTGCCACTTTCTATTAATAGAAAGCAAAACTAAACAGTTTGCATTATATCCAAATAAAAGGAAACAAAGCTGATTAGTGATTACTGACAGTCTGACACCGGTGGTCCGGTACCACTGCATCTACTAGTACTAGGGACCGATGCAACACCTGCTATCTAACTACGGAAACTACCACATAGAAACCAGATTGAATAAAGAAATGTTTCTCATTAATATTAAATATATAAAGATCAATAATTCGAATTTATCATTTGAAACTGACTCGATGTTTAAGGAAAAAAGAAAAAAACTGTACATAATAAACTTAAACTAATACTCCTCAAACTCATATTTAACCTGACTTCGTTTTTAGATTCCAATATTCAATTTGAATTGAAGGAAACAGAATCTTTATTGTACGGCGTTCAATTAAGTCTGGATCGTCCGTACTAATTTTGACAGTATAGTTGTTCCCTCCGCGTCAAATCTTTATTGTATAAATAGGGAGAGTGCGATCCGTATTTAGACCAGAGGCAGATACACTGAGAAGCGATATTAAAAAAAAAAAAAAAAAGAAAATTACACTGAGAAGAGATGGTTTCTAAAATTCTGTATTTTTATTTAGAATAAAATTTCATATAAATTTCTTCAATTTCTAATAAATTCCAAAGTTATGTGCTTATTTGATCTTCAACTTTCTCACAAATTTCAAAACTTTGGTCCGTAGCTTAAAATAAATAATTGTGTGCTGTCTAATACGTTTATTGGACTTGTAGTTTCAAATTTTTGAGATGAGATGAGTATGGTATTGTAAATTCCGTACAATTCGAGAACTGGACCCGATTTGTAAGGGTTGAGTTGACGAGTGCATACTGGGTCCATAATGGCTTTGACGTGCGTGTCCGTGACTCCTGTTATTACAACCAAACTCAGCATTATGCATTTTAAATTTGTACCGTCCGATTTAAAACGAACGGTTCAGATGGATACAATAGCAGCCGAGCTGAGTATGCCTTTTTTGATGGAGCGATGGTCCTTGCCTTTGTAATTTGGACCATCACTTTGTCGTCTAGCAGCTCTCTTTAATTTTGAACTTGCTCGAATCTCGGAGTTTCATACGTGTCATAAATCTAACGGTTTTGTTTGGAATTTTGAATCGCGCTATGAGGAGCGGGAAAATTGGAAATCCTACTAAGAAGCACAATCTCCCAATAACAATCCCTTTCTAAAATTCGATTATATTAGTCTTTGCACATGGTGTAGTGTTAATGCGAGTATTATTAATGGGGTCGTTTGGATGTGTCCGGAATTTGGGGATTTTCCAATTCCGGGCATAAATTTTAATATAAACAATTCATCTCTCTCACAAAGTTACACACTTCCCAACGAAAATCCTTATTCCTTCCTAGGAATTGGCTATTCCTAACCCATCCAAACGACCCCAATATAAACATTTTACACAACGCATGGGGGAATTGTAAGCCGACAGGCGACAATACACTGCTGCAATATGACGTTGCAATTATTTTTACTTACAGATCATTTAATTTAGTCGTTGTAGGCTTGTAGCCCCATGGGCCATGGCCATGGGCATTTCAGTATTGAAAAAAAAAATTAGACATTGTATATTTATTAACTATTTGCATTATTCAAAGTTCATATTAATGTTGTGGCCGTTTCATTTTTATAGTTCAAAATATAAATAAAATGGCCGAGAATACATGATTCGAAACCGGCACCGAGTTCTAAAGAGCTGTAAGTAAAAAATCTTATTTTTTTAATTTTAAAAAAAATAATAAGAGATTTTTATTGTCCATCTAGTTATTTTGTGACCGCATCTTGAAATAAAATGTAAGCGTGCGTGTTTCATCATCGCGATGTTGAGTTTTTCATTCATAGCATTACACATTCACACTATATAATGTCAAATTCTTTTGAACATTATTTGTATCATATATGACATGCGGCATTATTAACTTTCAACATCATTCTAAATAAATACAAGAATCAAATATATGCGGTGAAAAATTCATCCAACATCTGTATTATTTGCAAAATGTACGAACAAAAGTGCATTAGTGTATATTTGTATATATCTATTGCAAAAGTTATAATTTTTTTTAAGATAAAGACGGACTTCACGTTTTTTAACTTCAATATCGTTAACAAATTCTTCAACAGCTCACGACCTCTACAAAAAATAAGTCTCATTCTATTCTCCAAATTATAGGCCGATTCATCAGAATCAACAAACTTCAAATTTACTCTATAAAAATTATAACACTACTTTCTAAATAGTCGCAAACAAAGTACCAACGTATCCAAAAATAATATACAATATCACAATATATTATTTATATTATAAAAACAAACTATTTTCCAATTATATTTGTGTAATTCCGAAGCCTGTTTTGTTCTAAAATCGTCGTATTAATGTACTTTTATTTATTATTTTCAAAGTTTGAGATCGTTGCAGTGACGACTGCCCGATTTTTTTTTTATTAATTATAAATATTATAATTAAATAAACTTATTTAGTAATCGAGAAAATATTTAATAATACTAATAATTTCGGGTCGCCATTGGTAACGGTGATTCCTGCCTGATAAGAGTCGCCGTTACCAACCCTTATGTCAGATTCCATTTGTCCCGTTACCTAAGAGTGATCCATCTGTCCCGTCCTCTACACATTATGTCAGATTCCACAAGAAAATAATTTATTTTATAGTCGGTGAAATATTAATAGCGTAAGGATTGTGTACGACTTTGTATCACTAAATAGTTGTGTCACACACAACTCTTATGGCTATTGATTTCACACCAACTAACATTTTGGTTGGGTTTTTTTTAGGATAGGTTTTTGGACTCGTTGTTTTCTGATTTTTTTCCTTCTAAAATTTAGACTATATTTTTTTGGGTTTTTTTTGGATTTTTTTTCTTTTCTGATTTTTTTGGGTTTTTTTTGGAAATTTTTTCTCAGATTTTTTTTTTTGGATTTTCAGTGAAAAGAGGAGGAGAGAATGGTTTTGAGTGAAGAGAGGGGACCAACGACGTCTTTAAATAGACTGAGAATCACCGTTGGTTACGGCGACTCCTATCAGGCACGAATCGTCATTACCAATGGTGACACGAAATTATTAGTATTATTAAATATTTTTTTAGTTACTAAATAAGTTTATTTAATTATAATAATTATTATTAATAAAAAATTCGGGACGAGTGGCGAGAGAGGATCCGAAATGACTGTTTGGAATTGAATGTTGTAATGTTTTTTTTTTTTTTGAAGCAGTTGAATGTTGTAATGTACTGACTGCTCACGGTCCATCCAAATCCGGTCTCCTCGGTTTCAGTGGAGAGAGAAGAAAAGCTTTAAACTAAAGTTAATTACTGCTTTATCAAAGAATGAGGATACAGAGTTACAGACGGTGCACTACACCGTTCTCACTGACTGGTAGTTCCAATAAGTTTCATTAATCGTGGGCCCTACTTTCAGCGACAGAGGGGCTTCTACGGGCTTTTAAACCCACGACCACGAATAGTCGAATAGAGACGAAAGACAAAAAAGCGCTGCTGCTGCTTCTCTCACTACCACACACTCTCTCGCAGTGCGATTCAAATTCAAAGCTTGCGATCAAGGTTTCAACTGATCATCTTTTTTTTTTCTCCTTTTTCATTCTCTTTTCTCTCGTAATGCTGCTCCAACAATAGATCATCGAAGTAAGTAAGCATTTCAATTGCTCGTCAAAAGGTGTAATGAAGATAATTTTGCATTTTTTTAAACATTTTATAGGCTTTCGATGGTACGCTTTTCTTATTTGCCATTATATTACTTGAAAGTACTTCATTTGTTCTATAATGTTTTGTTGCTAAAACTTGTTTCAGGTAGAAATGGAAGGAGAAATTTCCATTCCTGCGCCAATTTGTGGAGCTCAAATCTCGGATTCGAACTCAATATAGGGTTTAACGGAAGAACTCTTGCCTAAATCTTAGGTTTCTACTGAAAGATCAAATCCTCGTAAGTCGTAAGCCAGGATCGATTCCAAAATGAAGCCTCAGGCATTGAACCAGAAGGGAAAGTTTGTATTCGAGCTGAAACAACGAATCATTGTTTCTCTAAACAAGCTTTCTGATAGAGACACATATCAGCTTGGCTCTGAAGAGCTGGAGAGGATCGCTGATTCCCTGTCTCCTGACATGATCTCTCCATTTGTCTTTTGCATTGCTGACATGGACTCTGAGGCGAAGAGCTCGGTCCGGAGAGAGTGCATCAGGCTCATGGGCGTTTTGGGAATTTCCCATGGTGCCCTTCTTGGGCCCCACATGGGCAAAATAGTGTCGGGCATTGTTAAAAGGCTGAAAGATAGTGATTCTATTGTGAGGGATGCATGTGTTGAGACGTGTGGTGTTCTGTCAAGAAATGTTGAGGGTGTATTTGTAACTTTGGCGAGGCCACTTTTTGAGGCACTGGGAGAGCAGAACAAGTATGTGCAAGGAGGTGGGGCCCTTTGTTTGGCTAGGGTTATTGATGAAAGTGTGGATTTGCCGAGTGGAATTCTGCCACAGATGCTGTCACGGCTTGTGAAATTGCTGAAAAATCAGCATTTCATGGCAAAGCCAGCACTCATCGAGCTTATTAGAAGTATCATTCAGGTTATATACTCTTTTTTATATATCACTAAAATAAAAAATTTCACGATGATAATAAAAGACTTTCAGTCTGACCACCTTGTCATTGTCTACATGGTACTGCTTGGACCAGCTTGATTGCTAGGTTGAGAATTAATTGATGCTACTTCTGGCTAAAATAAATAGCTATTAAATTTAGTTGCAAGGTCAGTGATAATTTTTGCACAATCCTTAAAATATTTCTGTTTTCTGCCTGATTACACAATTGAGGGAAGATAGTGGCTAAATTGTGCTATACTGACGATAACAGTGCAAAACTTTATTATTAAGGATTCCTAGGCACATGTCTGTGCAATTTCTATTGGGTGCAAAACTGGGGTTCAAGTATAGCTTATTGCTCAGCTGAGTGCAAATTGAGTTCAAGTATAAACTGAGAACATTGACATGTAATTGAGGAAAAGTTGGGTTAAACTTTGGTTAATTGTATACATGTTTGGTGATTGATGAAAAGGCTCAAGTGCTTGTTGGAGGGCAATGTAATATGGATTGCCATTGCTTTTCTTATTTTCTTGATTTTCTCCCTTAAAATGACATGAACAAACGATGGTCTGTTCAGGCTGGAGGAGCATCAACAGATAGTTCTCTCATGATTGCCCTGACTGGCATTATAGACTGCCTTAAAAACCGTGACTGGACTACACGAAAAGCCGCGTCATCAGCATTATCTAGTATTGCTCTTTCTTGTGACAGCTACATGCTGGGTCCTCTTGCAAGTAGCTGCCTCCATTCTCTTGAGAGATGTCGATTCGACAAAGTTAGTTTTTCCTTTGTACCATTTGATTTATTGCCACTATTCTTGAGCCATAAACTTTACCTTCATTGATAATGTTCCAAGAACCAGGAAAATGGCCTAATAGGTACTTTACTGGTAGATTACAAAGCATGCCTGTATTTAGTTATTATTTATCCATGGATTTGTTTTTGTTCTATATATTTCACCATTTCACATTGAACTTGAATATTAGCCAAGTACTTGTCATCTTTATGGATCACCATTTTGATGTCTATCTCTCCCTCACTCACTTACTAATTGTCTGCATCATTGTTTATCTCAGGTCAAACCTGTACGTGATGCGATAACTTATGCAATTCAGTGCTGGAAGTCTATTTCAGGAGACAATTCTCTTGAAATATCTGAATTTGCCTCTTCAGTTAAAGGTTTGCTCCATTTATTATCACAAATATGGAACGAAAATCTTCCTTGTTTCCTTAAAGGACCTAGAATTATGGCCCCAAATTGCTTCTACTCTTCTTGGTGAAGACATTTGTTTTTTAAATACTCTATTTTTGGTTGCAACTTGCAACAATCTTTGAATTGGGACGTCTGTATTTGCTGGGACATTGATATATGTAAGGATTATTAAAGGAGAAGATGAAATCCCTATGTTCAAAAACATTGGAAAGCTGTGGTGTTTTAATTTTATATTTAGAGGAAACACTTGTAAATTGTTGAAGTAACTCTACTGAAACCTATGGGCCAGAAGAATTCAGATATTACTTGAGGGAGACTTTTTGAACCTCCCTTTTCTTGTTATTCCATTCTTATATCCAAAATAGAGAAATAATTAAATTGTAATTTTGTTTGTCTTAAATTTGACAGAAAACTTCTGCAGTGACTACACTGAAGTAACAAGTATTAGTGACAATGGATCGAAATCTACATCCCTCAGAAAACCTGTTTCCATTTCCAACTCTCATACGAATGCCAATATGGTTTCATTTCCTAAAGGAAATAAAAATGCTGCCAACCAAACCAAGAAGAGAACTCCTTTATCTTTGAGGAAACCTGACAACGTCATTTTCAATACAAAACCTGTAGAGTGGCAAATTGAAGTAGCAGTTCCTAAGAAAAAAACCATTTTGTCCTCTCCTGTTGTCCAAAAGGATGTCAATGAAAATGTAAAAGAAGAAGAGTATTCTGACATGGGAAGTGGGAGTTGTGTGACGAAGGATATCAAAATTGAAGGAGGTGAATGCAATTCGAAATTGAATTTTGATTTAGATGAGTATTCTGATAGGTTTTTGGATGAAGAAGGGGATGTGGAGATTGAAGTTGAATCTACACATACTTTGCTTCAGGATAAGAAAGGTTCAGATTTGAGTGCCTGTGGTCCCCATGTGTGTTGTGCGAATGCGAAGAATGAGTTGGGATTTATTAGGAAACAGCTTGAAGAGATTGAATTGAAACAAAACAACTTGTTTGATGTTTTAAAGGTATGGACAATTTTTCTTTTTAGATATCCATAATAAAATTTCTGGTATTGATACTACTGATAGTTACTGAGCCAGGAACTTTTCTCTTTTGATATTGTACATGCCTAACCTATTTTATTGTAAGAGATCATTACCATATATGTTTGACTTGATTTAATTTTCTACTTTCTTTTCAGGAATTTGTGGGGAGTTCAATGGATAACTTCACCACACTGCACTCGAAAATTTATAAGATGGAAAATGCAGTGAATCAGATAGTAAGTGTCATGACTCAAAAGGAGCCGAATTTTGTACACAGAAACCCTAGCCCAAGACTAGCCAAGAATGGAAACATTTCCATTTCCTCATCCCCTAGGATTTCTTACTCCTCACCTCGATCTTCAACAGAAACTATCTACAAGAACTCACCGCACACTAAAAGCACAAAGTTGTTTCCCGAGAACACCCGATTTGGTAACGAGACATCAAGTTCAATTGCCATGGGTACACAAAATGACCCTGGGAGAATAAGTGCAGACAGTTTTACAAAAAGGGTCAACAGGTTTTCTGGTACAAGAGATGCACCTGTTAAAAGTGAAAAATCAAGTGCTAAGTGCACACAAAGCGACTCTGAAAGAAGCAAGAGTGATCTTGGGAAACATTTTAATGGATTTCTTGATACAGTCAGTCATGCAATACAAACAAAAGATGACAAATTGATGCCTGAAGGTGAACCTTTTGAAACTGAACGTTTGAGTGCAACTGCTTTAGGTACACAAGGTGACCCCAGAAGGATCAACCCAGACAGCTTTGAAAAACAGGTTTGCGAGCTTCTTACTGAAGGGGATATGGAATCTGCATACATAATGGTGCTATGTTCTGGGGATGATTTAAGCATTATTGGGTTGATGGATGTGACAGGACCTGTACTCCATAAGTTGTCCAGTGAAACAGCTAGTGAGGTTCTGAGGGTTATGTCAGTTCAGCCTATGGATAGGAAGTTCCTTGAATTTGCCATGCCTTGGATCCAACAGGTGAGTTTTTGAGATTTGATCATGTTGTGCTCTCTCCTTAGCAATGTTATTTCCTGCTTGTGCCAGTCCACACAAATTCATACTGGTACTTTTAGTTTCATTCAAATTTGAAGTTGGCAACCATGCTTTAAAATTTATACTCTGTAGGTCGTTGATTTGAGCACGGCGGAAGATTCAAGGCAACTATTCCTCTCACCAAGAGCTAAGAGAGAGTTCCTGCATTCACTTCAGCAAGTTGTAACTACAGCAACAATTGATGCAACAACTAGACTTGCCATTGCACAGCATGCCGCAAGATTGGGCAAAGCCTTTGGTCTGGTTTCAACCAGGTACAGTTTTTTTTGCAAATCATACTCTCATATTTTTAAAAACCTTGACAGCTGCTGCCAAGTTAAAATATATTAAATCCAACTACGACAAAGTTTAGTCCAAACAAGACTCTCTCTCTCTCTCTCTCTCTCTAACAACTGTCCTTTTTTTTCCCCCTTTTTCTCTCAGGAAACTGCCTCCTAGGGACACCAGAGTCGCTAAGAATTTCATTTCCCATGGAAGCTAGTTATTGTTTTCTGAAAACAACATTGTGTTTTCAACGCTTTCATGTATTTCTGTACTGTTTGTGCGTATTTCCCCCCCCTTGTGATCTACACTTTTTCCCTGCTAATTCATGAGAACTTGATGGAATGCGTCTTTGTTAAATGGTTTGCTTAAATGTGAAAAATGCCGAGTCATGAACTTCAATTCCATAATCCATTTGTGGAGTGGAGCACGAGTCAACAAAGTTCAGGATACTGGGTCCTGCCTAGAGCCAAGAGGTATTTTGCCCAGGAGTCATAAAAATGAAATTAATTTGGGCTTTTCGTTAGAATTAAATGAAAAGAGGTGGGCATAATCCCCATCGGTTTCAAAAAAAAAAAATAATAATAATAATAAAATAAAAAAAAAAATTTAAAATTAAAATGATATATTGGTTTATCTGTTATAGTTCTAGTATAAAGGATTTATATGGCCTTTGTATCTGAACTCTTTCATGCGAATTTTAAAATGAATCAGCCATAAAAAATCTATCCATGCGTTGATCACACAGTATGATGCGGTCAGAAATACTTGGACAAATGATATGAAGCGGATTTTTTATGTATAAAGGTACTGTTTAGATTGAATAGTTTGGATAGAAGATAGGTGATTGGTCCGGCCCTGATAGATTAATAACGAACTGTAGTTTAACTATTATAGGGGTCAAATTTAAATTTTCTTAAAAGATATTAGCAATTAGCAAAAAAAGTAAAAACATGCATAGTGTTTGAAGTGAAATGTATACAGGAATCAAATACCATTTCAATTTGTTGAACTAAATCATTTCCTGATGACTTGAACAAAATACATCTCGAACACAACACATAATTTAGGCTCGTAAATTACGTGAGATTTATAATCATGTCTTACCTACCACTTCAAGCGTGCTAGTTTTTTGAATGATGACAAAATAGTCAGCATCACTCATTCATTACTACAAATTACCAAGAAAAAAATAGTTACCCAAAAAAAAATGAAATAAACAGGGATAGCAAGATGTGACATGTTGGCAGTAGCAAGATGGATTACACCAAGAAGTGCTTGCTACACACACACACATATATATAAAATTCTCCGTCGGTGTCAAAGTGATTGGTGGAGTGGATTTTTCACACCTTAACGGGAATCAATGATTGGTACTCTTGCCAACCTTGTAGTACCAACCTTTGATCTGAATCGTTAGATCTAATCTCAACGATTAATGAGAGTTCCCTGCATAATATCAGATTGATAGGCTTGAAAAATTTTAACCGTCGAGATTAGATCGAACGGTTCAGATAAAAAGTTGGCAATATGCCAATCTTTTAAGGTTGGCAGAGAATACCGCCCCCCTTATCAAGGATTCAAGTCCTACATGCACTTCTAATTTTCTCTCTTTCTTCGAAAAAAAATATGTTTGGATGAAGACGAAGTTAGTGAAGTTCGAGGTTGTGGAAACTTAGTGCCAACTTGAGGTTAGAAAATATTTTTGATGTGATATGTCAGGGTTAGAGATGAAAGAAAATAATAAATGTTACTTTATATATAATTTTTATAACTAATTACATCTATTATAATAAATATTATATTAATTATTGTTTTATTATTATAATTTTAGTCACGATTAATGATATAATTATTACTAAATAATAATAATTAATACTATAATAATTTTATTAAAAATAGCAGCATCAACAACAATAATTGTAATTATTAATTAATGTTACAACTATAATTAATATTATAATTACTACACAAGTAGTAGTAGAGATGATAATAATAATAATAATCAGATTAATTGTTTTTATTGAATTTTCAAAGTTGGTGATGGCAACGAACTTCTCTAACTCAAAATTTTGTCAAGTTAAAAAAGGAGAGTGAAATTAGTGCTAACCTCACTGATTTCAAATATATTTGGTTGCATGAAAATTTGAAAGTTAGAGCTCTAGCTTAGCCAAAAACATTATATTATTTGTTTCTTCTATTTCAATAGAAAATTATTGTTTAGGAGGGAGACGAACTGAATCTGAGTACTGAATAATGGAATGACATCCTCTGAATAATTAGTGTTTGGGGTTCCTGCTGAGTTGTTTACTCGCCAACTTGAAATTTGGAGCCAAACCAAAAGGCAGACAAGAAAACTAATGCTGACAAAAGTCTCCTAAATTTTCCCAACACAGATCCCCTACTAACAAATTATAATACAAAAATATTATCTATCATCTCTTCACGCGCCATCCCGTACAATCGTATTTGTATTTGTTCACTTTATTCATTTATATATCCAGTTTGTTTATCTATGTATTCACTTTATTCAATTATGAGTTATGATGAGTGTATTTTATACGCATATTCAGGTAGGGTTTTGACTCCAAACTAAACCAATTTGCCTTGAGTTTAGATAATTTAGATAAGTTTAGGTTAGTTTAATTAGGATTTTGTGTCAAGAATGAGTTACTACCATAGTTTCTAATTTTATTGCAGATTCTGGATAAGAAATGACCTGGATGAGTCCATGAAGTTGAAGAGCTCGTTCTAAGCTTTCCAACGGTTCTTGAATCACCTCAAACGGAGTTCGTATGAAGGAGATATGTCCAAAACACTGACAAGACGCAGTGCTGATATTTTCCAGCGACCCACTGAGAGTCCCAGCGACTCACCAGACCTGGAACTGAAAGATTTATCAGAATTGTCCGATTTAGCAGTTCTATGTTTGGACGACGGTTTCTACCGACTCAATGTGCATCCAGAACGCATCTTCAGTTATTTCCAGCATTTCTACACCTTCCCAATGTCTATAAAAGACTAGTTTAAGGAGATTTTGAGAGAGACAAGGGAGACAAAGAGAGAGATCAAATCCAAGGTCAAAGTTAGGGTTAGATATTAAGTTATTTGAGAGTTGAGTCTTAAGTCCAGATCGTGGCAGCGCCAAGCAGGTTAATTGCGACAGCAAGAGACATGTTTGATAGGAGATTTCGACACGCAAGAGTAATTGGTTGTAATATTTCTTTATTATCCTTCTCTCTTGTGTTTGTATGATGTCTCTTAGTTGTTGATTGTTTGTTCTAGGGCTATGGTTGTAAACTCGAATTTTTAGTTGTTGATTGCATGTTTATTTAGTTTATTTGATATCTTTGTGTTTTATACCTTGCTTGAATTGCTTTAATTGATTATGCCATGATTATCTAAGTAGATTTATTTACGCCCGTTAAGTAGAGCTCGCTTAATTTCTAGGTGGTTAAGTCCAAACAAACTTAGATTATTAGGCATGATTATGATTAACATGAGGGTTGATACTGAGAGGTTAAACCAGGACCAATTAACGAGAGTTTAAGTCTTTTCCAAATGTGAGAACCAAGAAATTCGTAAGTTAGAAAGGTATAAACTTATAGAAACTAGACCACGAAACGAGAGTTGAAATCTAGGTTCTATACGAGAGAAATTGAGTTAATTAATTGGTAACCAGACCTGAAACGAAAGTTTGATCTAGGAACCTTAGTTAAGCCATTATCCCTACACAATTATCAACTAAATTAAGTCAACTTGCATTCACATTGCTAACTCTAGCGGGCCGCTGAGTAAACCAGCGAGGTTGTTTATACCCGTCAAGTAACTAGCGACTAGTTAAATAAATTAGCGACCCGAGTTCTTTTAGCGGGCCGCTACGAGAGTCGGCGGACCGCTGGAACGGGGACTAAGAAGAAGTATTAGCAACCAGAAATCTTAAAATTACGTGACTTGTTGAATCTCTTTCATTAATTTTTATTTTGACCTCGAAATTAGACTTAGGATTTAGACCCACCTTCAATCTTTAATTCACAAAAGAGTTGAACCGACTAGCTAGTTTAGTAAAGTAAAAGACCGATATTCCAACACCGTCCCTGTAGATTCGACCCTCAAGCTGTTCTGCAAACAATTAGATCGGTAGACACGAGATTTTTATTTTGAGACTTGGTTTTTCCATCGATCAAGTTAGATTTTATTTTTTTTGTATTGTTGTTAAAATTTTTATATGCATATTCAACTTATTTGTTTGTATGTATTCATTTCGATTATTTAAATGTTCACTTTGTCTATTTTATATGTTCACTTTGTTCAAAAGATGACAAAACTGCAGATTGCCGTTATTATTTTTTATTATAATATACTAGTTATGCACCCTGCATTACGGGACGACTTTACATTCATTACATTATATTATTCATTTAGATCTCGAAAGTATCATAGAATGACATTTGCATAATTGCATCATTCTTAGTATATAAGTTCATTGACATATTGGAAAAAAGATATAATATAAATTGAAAACAAAACAAGTCTTCAAAGCTAGATGATGCCCAAACAAATTGTGACAACAAATATAAACAATAACTTAACAGCAGAAAATAATCAATACAGCGTTCAGTTTTTTTTTTCAATCAATATAAATTAGCACTTTCTGTAGCTTCTGGGGGGGGGGGGGGGAATTACATGTGATATCAGTGATTAATGATTGGTGATATGTGAGAATAAAAAAAACTAAAAAATAGAAGAGAAAAAGTTGTAGCGTTGACAATATATATCACTTAAAAATCAAGCCTTACAAAGAGGATGATGGGTGTGAGGAGTGAGAGAGGGAGCATCATGAAGATTATATTAAAGTTTGGTTCATGATTAAGAGTTGACAATGCCTAAAGAAATTAGCGGAATTTGCCAAACGATATATTGTTTATGAGTTATATTACGCATTAGACACATCACAAAATATATATTTTTAACATTAAATGAAAAGAAAAAAAAATGACATTAAATGAAAAGAAAAAAAAATGATATGAGATTTATCTGATTAAAATTAAAATAAATGACAAAGAATATAAAATTGAGTAAATCAATATGGATAATGTAGACTAATTTTCTTTTAAGTACCACATAAGTACCACTTTATACTTAATTTTGTTTTGTAAGAATTTATATCTAAGAACTCATACGCTAAACATAAATGACTAATCTCATTATTTACAAATTCTTAATTTTTTACCAAACACTACTTAAGTTTACGGTGTTCCTTTTAACAAACATCTTTTTCTCGTTTTAATAGAGCCACCGACCGGCGCCTTTTCTGTTCCCGCTTGTTCGGTTCTTATATATACTATTAATTAGATTAAACTAAACCTTTCGTGATTAGGAAGTGTATCATCGAGAGGTTGAGCCACCGAATAATTGGATCTAATTCTAAGTTCGCGACTTTCAATCCAAGCTACGAGAGAGAGAGAGAGAGAAAGAGAGAGAGGCGATGGAAGAAGGGGAAGAAAGGCGACCTCTCTTGATCAATGTAAGCACTTTTTTTTTTTGCAGATTTTAGTGTGTTATTACAGACTCTTTTTTTGCAAAATCTCCATATTTCTTGTTATTTGATTTCTATTGTGAACGAGAGCTGAAGATTTTGCTTGAAAATTTAGATAACGCGTCCCTATTTGACTTTAGATTGTATCCTTTGTTAATTTTGATGTATAATGGGATGGCATTAAGTTTGGCATCTCAGATGCTCAAATCCTTGAGGTAACTGGGATACAAAAGCCTTACTGAGGTGTTATCTTAATTTGTGTACTATTAGCCACAAATTTGAATCGTGAATTTTTCTTCAATTAGAAATTCTGTTTCAGGTTGTACTTTAAAGGGTAAGTTTTTATTGGAAATTTCCTTTCTTTGTCTAATTTCAATGTACCAATGGTTCCTTTTTTAAGTAGAGCTTCCTTTTGTAATCCTTATCCACTGAATAAACCAAAAGGGGTCCATTCCATTGTCAGGTGTTGCAGTGGTTGTAGCATCCTCAAAACATAGAACAAAATAAACAATTGCTTTAATTGAAGGGCCCAGTATATGAACTTTTTAGTTTTTACAGGCTCAATCTGGGATCCACCATTGTCTATCCCTAGATCATGATTTAATGAGACATTAATTAGGTTGTATGAGGTCTACTACTACATTTTCTGTAATTATTTTTGGATGATATCATACATATAGATCTCAACATAGCATTTATACAGATCAAATAACATAAAAGAAAAACCCATCTGGGGGATTTCTTGTGGATATTTGCTTCGAGAGCTTGACCCCAATCTTTTAACTCAAAAAGGAAAAACAAAACAAAGAAAGTAAAATCATAAAAGAAAAAAGATCTAAGACAATCTGTGTACCCACACTGGCACACAGGCAGGCAAGGACACCACATCCCGTCAGGGGACTACAAGTCTACAATGGACATCTTCTGCTACAAATTTAAACCTGACCAGTCTGTTAAAAATATGCCTGTTGGTCGACTGGACAATCCGGATGCCATCCATTGCAGTTGTGTACATGACAAAATTTAGACTAGGCGGGAAGACTGCAGAACTGGACTGGACCAAAATGCCACTGAATTCAAATATTGCAGATGATTTGCAATAGTTGTTATTGATTTTTTTTTTTTGTTCGTCTGCTCTGACCTTATAGAGAGAAGAACCAAATGACAGCAACCAAGAGAAAGCAGTTTCATGTCAAGGGTCAGATTTGGAGGAGCCAGTTGCTACTTCTGACTGGAGAGCACCTGCAACTATTCTTGGTACGTTTACTTATCTTTAAATTCATATGTATGCCATTTACCTTAAAAAAAGGATTTTTTTTTTCCCAGATAAACTTCTAGAAGGGTAAACTATATGTAGAAGATCTTCTGATATGTGGAAGATTTTCTTAAAAACTCGCAAAAATAATACATAAATTCACAATAGCCTAGTACCCCTAAATATTTCACAAGTGAAATATCAGTTTACAATTCCATACCGCTAACAATCCCTACAAAAGGCTGACATGTCTAAAGTTGGCCTTGGAAAAAACATGGAATCATACGCGGATGTTGGAAATGGCGATCTATGTATGGTCATTTGTTGAAAACTGGAAATATTGAGGGGTTACAAGACCATTTGTGACTTCTGTGAATTATTTTTGAATTTTTAAGAAAAATATTCACTATATGTAGGGGTTCTTAGCAAACCTGCTCAGATATGAGTTTGAAATTAGAGTCCATATAGGTTAAGCAAGGTTATTAATTTATTATGCTGCTTCATTTCACAGCTCAGTGTAATTCTGGTTAACTTCACAGTAATTGGGTTAAAAGCATTCACAATTGAGTGCATAAGTACTATTTTCTCTTTTTACAGGGATTGAATGCTTGGAGAGCATGGCTTTCAACGGCATTGCCACAAACCTTGTTGTATATCTTCGTACTGTTTTGCATGACGATAATGCATCAAGTGCTGCGAAAGTCTCAATCTGGTATGGTACGAGCTATTTTGTGCCGATAGTAGGGGCTGTTTTAGCAGATACATGGTGGGGGAGTTACGCGACTGTCATGGTGTCACTTATTCTCTACTTCCTAGTATGTTGCACTTCTCTTCTAGTTGGTTGTTCAAAACATAGAACAACACAAGAATATATTTCACAAATCTACTAAGAGCAGGTCTTGTAGGTTTAGTGGGAGCAATGGTTTTGATACTGAGATTTTCAAGTGGTATACTCTGGTGCAGATGCTGAAATGCCTTGGTATTTGGTAGTCCCCACTTGTTAAATTAATCCAGTTTTGCTAGGTTGTAATTAAGCTTTAGACCGCGTGTCAGTCAGTACAGATCAGCGGTGTGATGCTGACCTGGTTGGGGCAGTCCTCAAGTATAACTCGTATCATATTGGTGCCAACATTACAAGCACACACATTTGTATTTCTCAATTATTACAGATGGCAAGCTGCTCGCCTTGAAGTCTATTCTATACAAGGAAGAAGCACTATACCTGCCAATATCCTGCTCTAACCCCCTTTATATTTTGCAAATATTCAGGGTATGATGGGTACCACACTTTCTTCTCTAATTCCCACAACAGACCTCTTCCCCTCATGTGATGACAAAGACAGTGACATAACAAGAACACCATGCAATGCTGTCAGTGCTCCCCATAAGCTTGTACTTTATCTCTGCTTATTTCTAATCGCCTTGGGCTGTGGTGGCGTCAGGTCTTCTCTCCTACCATTTGGTGCAGACCAATTTATTGACACGAATCATACCGACCAACAAAAAAAAGCCTCGTTTTTCAGTTGGTTCTATGTTTGTGTAATTTTTGGAGTCATCTCATCTGGTACGGTGGTGGTATGGGTACAAGAAAATGTTAGTTGGTCACTAGGATTTGCTATATCTACTTTTTGCGTTAGTTTGGCCTTGGTCTGGTTCTTGGCATGTACGGCGCTATACAGGAGAAAAGTACCAAGTGGGAGCCCCTTGAAGAGCATTTGTCAGGTCCTGGTGGCTTCTTTAAGAAAGATAGGTCTCAACGTATCTAAACAAGGAACTTCTTTGTTTGAGGATGATTATGAGAGTTCAAATGGTGAGGTTGGTTCTCAAAAGAGACTTGCCCATACTAGTGATTTCAGGTAATGTTTTTGGTTTATGTTGGAAGGATTATTCGGATTTCTTTAATTGCATGATGAGTAAATAATGCTGATTAATTTGTACATTTTAAAATATGTCTAATACCTTATTCTTGATACCATGTTTTGTCCAATTCGGTAAGGAACAATAACAGTATGCTATCAGTTCCCAGATTACAATGGGACAAAAAATCCTCAGTTACCCTTCTTGTGTACAAAGGAACCTCAATCACTGTTTAGCTCCATTTATCTCCACAAGAAATACAAATGTGGTACAAACATTAAAGTGGCATGATACTTCAAGAGGAAACAGAAAAGGGCTAAAAGCTTTTTGTGGACCCAATACCTATACTAACCATAACTGATATGATACCTTACCCTGTATGCTTTTTATGCTCTGTGCTACTAGTGTAGTAAAATATTACTTCCAAGTGATTAGTAAAATAAAAACATAAGGAAGGAAACAAGGATTTTTTTTGCTTGCTAATTAGAATTATCAACTTACTAAAAAAAAGACTTCTTCTTTCTGTCAGATTCTTAGACAAAGCAGCTATCATGACAGACAGTGATCTTGAATCCAACAGCCCACGCAACTCGTGGTCACTATGCACTGTAACCCAAGTCCAAGAACTCAAAATCCTACTCCGACTAGCCCCCATTTGGGCCACTGGAGTTCTCCATTCGGCCGCCTTCTCCCAGATGCACACTACTTTCATCCAACAAGGCAAGGCCATGGATACCACAGTGCTCTCCTTTTCGGTACCTGCGGCATCTTTGTACTCCTTTGAGGTAATATGTGTGGTGTGCTGGGTCTTTTTCTACAACAAAGTAGTTGTACCAACTATGGGTGGTGTACCGCTTTCCCAGCTGCAACGAATTGGCATTGGCCGGTTCTTGATTGTGCTGGCAATGTCAGCCGCTGCAGTTTTGGAAATGGTGCGGTTGGAGAAGTTTAGGAATAGTGGGAGTGTGCTGAATGTCACATGGCAGTTGCCACAGTATTTCATTGTAGCAGGGGCGGAATTTTTTAGCCTTATCACGCAATTGGAGTTCTTCCACGGGCAGGCGCCAGATGCAATGAAGAATGTTTGTACCGCATTTGCTTTGTTGTGTATTGCTCTTGGTAATTATCTCAGTTCATTGATTATTACCATGGTGGCCCTTGTAACTACAAAGGGAGGTGAATCCGGGTGGTTGCCAAATGATTTGAATAAAGGGCACATGGATTACTACTTTTGGATGGTGACTGCAATTTCAGGCTTAAATTTTGTTTTGTACATAATCTTTGCTAGGAGGTACAAGCTAAAGGAGGCTATTTTATCAACTTAGTCCCTAACCCCCTTTTGTATTGTTCAAAACAAAGGGCAAATATATGTGGCTGTACAAAGGGTAATTGTGTAATTAAGGAAGATTGAGTGCTCGATATATGATTTTTAATTATTTATTTAGTTTTTTGGTAGTGCATAAGCAAACAAGGTACTTAGTGTAAATGTGTTAGAAAGGAAAACTAGACATTGTATTAAGAAGTATGTTCATTCTAATATAATGGTAAATATGTTATGTTTTATATATAAGGACGTATTTGTTTAGTTCCTTAGGTCAGATAGCTTATGACTCGTTTCGCTGATGTCCTTTGCCCTGCATTGCAAATCGTAAATGGATTTGTATTTTAAGGTGAGGAGGAAGAAATTATTAACTAGCGACACAATTATTGTCCATTCTACGGGAAATGGTGATAAAAATGCCTTGGAGGAGAAACAGTAGTCGCTAAAATGGTCATTGTATAAAGTAAAAAGAGATAAATATCATCAAAATAACTTATTACATAATTGCCACTTGGGGACTAGCACCCGATATAAGACAATTTTCACATTTATGTTTTATAGAATCATTTGAAATTGTGGCCTTACAAAAGAAGAAGGCATCATTAGATATACACAAAGAGCATGTACAGGCGAACGGAAAACCAAACTAGGACTGGGACTGCAAGTTTTGGGTCTGGGACTTGGACTGGGAGGTCCGGGTTCAGGGATGGAATTGGGACTGGGTCTGGGATTTATCTGATTAACCTAAAATGAATGAGAAATAATATAAAAACTAGTAAATCAATATAGATAATGTAGAATAACTAACAAACTCGGGACGTTTGGATCGCTTAAGAATAAATTTGTGATTAGTTATTTGAAGTTAAAAATATATTATTCCTAAATGATCAGAATATATATATTTTTTGAAATTTAGAGTGCTACTTTTAAGTGATCCAATATTCAGAATAAATTTTCAATCTTAGTGTGTTTAGACTTTTTTTAATATGGATTAAAAAATTATTGGAAACAATTTTATTTGGATTAAAAAGATAATCCAAACACAATATGAATAAAAATTTATTAAAGATATTAGATCACTTAACAATAACATTCTAAATCCCAAAAAAAAAATATTTTTGAAACAATAATATCTTTTACTTCCGAACTAAACGCCCCCTCGGAGATTAATTTTCTTTAGTACCAGTTTATACTTAATTTTAATTTTGTTATGTAAGAATTTACACATGTTCCTTTTAACAAACATCTTTTTCTCGTTTTAATAGACACCTACCTAGTCTACGACATTGATTCACGAAACACTGGCGACTTCCGTATCTCAGTGATTTTGGATAGTTTTAGCTTACTGTCCGTTTTTTTTTTTTTTTTTTTTTTTTTTTTTTTTTTTCTCTTTCTCTCTGTGGCTGTATAGCTTAGCAAGCGTGTAGGTCAACGGAGATTTAACTCTCCTGTTTGTAAATATGTTATTTTTTTTCGAATCAATTTTTGCCTGAAGGCCCTCAAAAATAAATAAATAAATAAAAGAGCCGCCTACCCCTTTGTCGGTTCTTATATATACTAAATTAAATAAGAGAGACCTGAGCTCTTCTTCCCAATTTTGTTGAAGAATTTCAATGCTAAAGTCACTGAATAAGAGGATCTAAGCTCGCAACTGTAGCTACGAGAGAGAGAGAGAGAGAGAGGCGATGGAAGAAGGGGAAGAAAGGCGACCTCTCTTGATCAATGTAAGCACATTTATTTTTTTCAGATTTTAGTGTGTTATTACAGGTTCTTTTTGCAAAATCTCCATATTCTTGTTATTTGATACAAAAGCCTTACTGAGTTGTCCTCTTAATTTGTGTACTATTAGCCACATATTGGAATGGTGAATTTTTCTCCAATTAGAAATTTTGTTTCAGTGTACTTTAAAGGGTAAGTTTTTTATTGGAAAATTTCCCTTCTTTGTCTAATTTCAATGTATCAATAGTGCCTTTTTTTTTCCCTAGAGCTTCCTTTTGTAATCCTTAGGTGTTCCTGTGGTTGTAGATCCTCAAAACATAGAACGAAATAAATGATTGCTTTCATTGAGGCGTCCAGTATATGAACTTTTGCAGGCTCAGTCTGGAATTTACCAGTATCATCAACTAGGTCATAATTTAGCAAAACACTGATTAGGTCTTATAGGGTCTAATTCTAAATTTTTCCTGAATTAATTTTGGGATGATATCCTACATATAGATCACAACATAAAAGAAAGCAGTATGCAGATCGATTAACATAAAGAAATACCCAACTAGGTGATTTCTTGTAGATATATAAATTGAGAGGTTGACCCCAATCTTGATATCAGAAAAAAAGAAAGTGAAAGCAAAAAAAAAAAAGATATGAGACAATTTCTGTACCCGCACAGGCAGGCAAGGACATCACATCCCGTCAGGGGACTACAATGTGCATTATTCAGATCTTGTGTTATGAATTTTAAACCTGACCAGTCCCTTAAAATATGCCTGTCGGTCAACTGGACGGTCTGGATGCCGAACTATTGCAGCTGTGTACCTGAGAAAATGCAGACTAGGCAGGCAGACTGCAGAACTGGACTGCAACAAAATGCCACCAAATTCCAATATTGCAGATAATTTGCAATAGTTGTTATTGATTTTTTTTTTTTTTTTATTTGCTCTAATCTGACAGAGAGAAGAACTAAATGAGAGCAATGAAGAAAAAGAAGCAGTTTCACATCAAGGGTTGCATTTGGAGGAGCCAATTGCTACTTCTGACTGGAGAGCACCTGCAACAATTCTTGGTTTTTTACTTATCTATAAACTTGGAAATTCAAATGTATGCCATTTACCATAGAAAAAGGATAAGGTTTTTTTTTTTTTTTTAAAATAAATAAATAAAACTCTACAAAAGTAAACTATGTAGGGATTGTCGACTTCACTATAAAACCACAGACAATCCATACAAAGAATTGCATGTCTGAAGTCGGCCTTGAAAAAAACATGGAGGCATAGGCCAATGTTTGAAATGGAGATATATATAAGGCCATTGGTGAAAATATTGAGGGGGTACTAGACTGTTTGTGACTTTTCGAATTACTTTTGGATTTTTTAAGAAAATATTCCAGTATAAGGGTTCTTTGCAAACCCATTTAAGACTTGAATTTAAAATTAGAGTCCATATAAGTCAAGCAAGGTTATTATGCTGCTTCATTTGTTAGCTTTGTCACACTCCAAACCAAGCCGCAATCTGGGGAGGACAGCCCCGCCACGTATGCACACTCTGCTGCGCGCACGTAAGGCTATAAAACAGTGTCACAGATACAAATAATCACAAATAGATAATCACATAATAATGGCATTGCTTGTTCATACAACAATAGACTGGTAAATATACACATATCAAAATCTCCAGTCATCATACAAACAAAACATAAAATAATAATGCACAGCGGATAAATACTATTCCAGCTCGGCTTGGTCTTCTGGCAAAACCTCCTCTGCTAAGTCTGCCAAACCTGAACCTGCTCCACAAGCAATTATGTGGGCTGAGTACATGAATACTCAGTGGTGGTAAAAGAAAGCCCTAAGGTCTTGGTTAAAATCTAATTAGAAACTAAACCATACTTAGTTGGATCATTTTAAATCCTATAATGCAATATCTAAGTGTAAACATATGTTAATGATGTTACTAATCTACAATTAATGACATGCCCAAAAATAAAATCTAAAAAGTATCTGGAGAAGCAGATAATGATAATAGTATAATAATATACGGAGTCTATATAGTAATACGAAAGTGAAGCACCCGCATCTAACGATCAATTCATAAGTCACAAAGATTCCATAATCCACCTCGCAAATCCCAATATGACATGAACCGTGCCGACATATCAACCTACGCCCGAAGCTAGCTCGACAACTCAAAAGTGCCCCGTTCCCACATCCCCGCTAAAAAAGTGGGCAGTAAAACACGGTACCGGTAAACTGAACGCATGGGGGTCGAGAGGAAGTCTGGTAAAATGGCACACGCAATTCTCCATTTGTTAAGGTTCAAGTCAAGTCAACGGAATATAATAACACAAGCCAAAGGAATATAATAGTAACTCAAATAACCATCAAGTGACCGCAGTACCGCCTGACGGTCGGTCTGCTGAGTGATCATCAGAAACGCGTTGCTCGAGATCGCTATCATAAGGAACCCACCGGCAATGGCTGGGGTGCAAGCTCCCGATAATGGAAACCGCGTGCAAAACGCTCTTATCTCACTCAGTCTCACTATCCTGATCCATACCAGATGCAAGTGTTGATTTAAGCACTTTTAAGTTTATTATTCACATTTTTAATATGAATGCATATCCTATATATGCAGAACTAATCTTTAATTAATGTCATACGCTTAACTGTTTACTTAATGTTAATGACATGATATGCACACAATTAGTTAATGATCTAATTGCTAACTAAAGATTAAACAAAACCTAAGGCATCCACAAGTCATAAAAAGACTGCCACACTTGGAAAAGTCAGAGGCAGAGCAACTACTCTGAATGGTCGATGAAGTCCTGACCAGCTCCTGCAGTCTCGAGCTCGGGATAGAAGTCGTCTATCGGTCCAGAGAAGTCCTGTGGTGCACCTGACGACCGAAACTCACACGTTAAAATCTATTCTAACGATCTACCCCTTTCTAGTTATTGGTGTACTAAATCATACTTAGAAACTAGACATTCACTAAGAAACTCATATTCTGACTTAGGAAAAGTTGGACTTAAGATTTCTGAAAATGAATTCTGTTTTAAAATATATTAACTTACATAATTATTTTCAAGAAATAATTTGACAGAGTTTTGTTTGAAACTGGTTGTGCAGAAATGTTAACTTAACAAACATTTTTAGAAATATTTTGCTATAGTTTGTTTTATAAAATCAATGTGTAGAGATGTTTGGTCTGATAGTGTTATGAATATTTTTAGAATTAATTTACTAAGGTTTAGTTTATAAAATATGTGTGTAGATAGACGTATATGACGGATCCAACAAGTCTTAACTACAATGATTATAGACGTGTCACATTAGATTGGTTTGGAAAATCATTCAATAAGTTTAATCAATTTCTAACAGTATTTTAATTAAGTATGAAATTATTTTAATTTCCTAAACTAAATAAACTGTATTAATAAAACTTATGCTAGATAATAAAGAAGATAAACTCAGTTTAATTGATTTGGTTTTGGGATCATATATTGTCCTATTATATCATAGTATCTGTAAAGATTGTTTTGCGGACGGTTTAATCATCTCCCATTTAAAAGCCAACAAATTTATTTTCGAATCCGCCTTAATTATTTCTCGGCCAAAAACTCTTACTATTCAAACTATTTATTCAAGCAATCATATAGTTCTAGTTTTATTTCTCAAAATCCAAACTTACTCAAATCCTTTCTTTTAAATTATGTCAAAAGATACAATGGGCCACGCATAAAACAGAGCCCAACAGAAATAAAAGCACACGGATCCAAACAGAGGAACAAGCCCAGAAAGGAAACAGGCCTGATGACCCAGAGGAATTACACAAGCCCACATGGAAACAGGGATCCAAGCGGATCCGGATACAAATGTGTTTCGGGGATCAAATCCGAAACCCAAACCAGAAAATACAATCCGATCCAATAACACAGAAACTTTACACTAAAGACCCTGATTCTATTTTATTTACTTAAAAATTTCCTAACAAACCCTAATAACAGTATAATTCATAAACAGATCCTAATATAGTTTAAAGTAATTTACAGACAAGTCCCTAGCAACAAAATACATTTACAGAATGGTCCCCGGGTCATAACAGAAAGCGTACCAGACTGGTACAAGGCCTGAACCAGCCCTGTACCATGTACCAGAGGCATCAAACAACACTGCACAAGCCTCAGAAAGGCTTCACCACACAAGTTCAAGCCTAAACAATTAACACCAACATCAAAACAGAATTTTAAGTGTTCTATTTTATTAAACAGACCAAGAGCAAGTCATTTAGGACGACAAACACTTAACAGAGCAAGTATTAGCCTCTACAACAAATCTAACAGGTACCTAAGCCAACAACATCAAGCAAAACACACAACTTTGAGGCATTCCACACATAACAGATCAAAGACAAGCATCAACACTCTCAACAGATTGAATTGAGCCATCACAACACACAAACAGATCACAAGCTCAGATACACATTTCAGATTAAGGCATCAAACAACATCATAGATCAATTCCAAGCATCAACGTGCCTCAATTAACACATAGAATCAAGCAACAGAATCAAAGGAACAAGGAAGGAGAAGTTACCAACAGAGAAGGGGAAAAGGGAAGCAAACAGGGAAGAGGAAATCGAGCTCAGCCAGCACACCACTGCACCGTCAGGGTCAGCACCACCACCTCACCCCGTCGGCCACCACCGTCTCCACTCCAGTCGCCTAGTCTCCACTCCAGTCGCCTAGTCTCCACCTCCCTTACTCTCACTCTCTTCCTTTCTCTATTTCTGTTCTTATCTGTACTGTATTGGGTCTGAGTAGAGAGAGAGAGAGAGAGGAGGGGTGACTTAAATGGGATGGAAATGGAGAGGAGGGGTCGAGCTGCTGAGGTGGAAAGCAGTGGACGAGTGAGGGAGCGGTGGTAGGGTTTAGGTCAGGCACGAGATAGTGACAGATGGCATGACTCACTCGGTTTTGGGAAACCAGAGGAGAAAAGCAGGGGCTGTGGTTCTCTCTGATAGGTCGAGAGGGGATGGATGGCACCACGCCATTCGATGAGAGGAGACCAAGAGGAAAACGCGGAGGTTATGGTCGGTTTGGGAGCGACGGGGGCAGAGTAAAGGAGGTGGGGTCGATGGCTGTGATAGGCGAGAGAGAGGAGGGAACAGCTTGGGGAGAGAGCCAGGGATGGGGTCGAGTGCTCTGCCATAGGCGAGAGAGAGAGAGAAGAGCTGATTGGTCGAGGGATTTCTCCGATTGGTGAAACACGAGAGAAGAAGCGGAAAAGAGGGAAAAAGGGGTGGGGACGACGGATCTGTCGGAGAAGAGAGAGAGAGAGGAGATAAGAGAGAAAAAGAAAGGAGATCGGACTGCTGAGATAAATCAGAATTTTCTAAATTCCATCCAAAGGTCCAGATCAAAGGGATTTTAGGAAAGGATTAAATCAAGCAGTGAAAGCCAGATTCTAATACAGATTCAACTTATAATAATTTGTAAAATAGTTATTTGAATTTTCCCATAGTATATAAGATAGACATTTGAAATTTTTATAGTATAAACTAGATATTCAATCAAATAGCTTTCTGAAAATCTTATATATGGCCGAGTTTAATTATCGTGTCAGATTCAAAATGAAGTCGACTTCTAATTAAATAAAAAGGAGTTGATAATCCGCTAATTAACTGAGTGTGATTTTCATCAACATTAATTACATTTATTTGTTTGCTTGAAGTTTTATTAGATTTCTCAATTTGATTTTTAATTTGAAACTAGATTTCATTATGAGTCTAAGAATTTCTCTGTTAATTTTAGATCAGTCATTTATTTTAATAATTTTAATTATTTCAGAAATTATTTATCAATTTATAATTTAAATTCTATTTTCTAATTTTACGGGGTTTTGCAAGCTTAGTGCAATTCTGGTTAAATTCAGAGTAATTGGGTTAAAAGCATTCACAGTTGAGTGCATCTAAAAGTACTATTTTCTCATTTTTACAGGAGTTGAATGCTTGGAGAGCATGGCTTTCAATGGCATAGCCACAAACCTTGTTGTATATCTTCGTACCATTTTGCATGACAATAATGCATCAAGTGCTGCGAAAGTCTCAATCTGGTATGGTACGAGCTATTTCATGCCGATTGTAGGGGCAGTTATAGCAGATACGTGGTGGGGGAGTTACATGACTGTCATGGTGTCCCTTATCCTGTACTTCCTAGTATGTTGCTCTTCTGTTCTCGTTGGTGGTTTTAAAAATAGGACAACACAAGAATATATCTTACAAATTTACTAAGAGCAGGTCTTGTAGGTTTAATGGGAGAAATGGTTTTGATACTGAGATATTCAATTGGTATATGCTGATGCAGATGCTGTTTGCCTTGGTATTTGGGATTCCCCACTTGTGAAATTAATCCAACTGAGCTTATAATAATCTCTGTTTTTTTGTAAACAATAAGTGAGATAATCACCGTTTTGCTAGGTTGCAGTTAAGCTTAGACAGTGCAGTAGTAGGTACAGATCACCGTGCATTAGTATTTCTCATTTACTACAGATGGCAAGCTGGTCGTCTTGAAGTCTATTCTATATAAGGAATAAGCACGAGTTGTACCTGCCAACCTGCTCTAAGCCCCTTTATATTTTTGTAAATATTCAGGGCATGATGGGTACGACACTTTCTTCTCTAATTGCCACAACAGCAGACCTCTTCCCCTCATGTGATGACAAAGACAGTATCATAACAACAACACCATGCAATGCTGTCGGGTCTCCCCACAAGCTTGTACTTTACCTCTGCTTATTTCTCATTGCCTTGGGCTGCGGTGGCGTCAGGTCTTCTCTCCTACCATTTGGTGCAGACCAATTTATTGACACTAACTATACCGATCAACAAAACAAAGCTTCGTTTTTCAGTTGGTTCTATGTTTGTATAATTTTTGGGGTCATCTTATCTGGGACGGTGGTGGTATGGGTACAAGAAAATGTTAGTTGGTCACTAGGATTTGCTATATCGACTTTTTGCATTAGTTTGGCCTTGGTCTGGTTCTTGGCATGTACGGCACTATACAGGAGAAAGGTACCAAGTGGGAGCCCCTTGAAGAGCATTTGTCAGGTCTTGGTGGCCTCTGTAAGAAAGATAGGGCTCAACGTATCTAAACAAGGAACAGCTTTGTTCGAGGTTGCTTGTGAGAGTTCAAGTGGTGAGGTTGGTTCTCAAAAGAGACTTGTCCATACTAGCGATTTCAGGTAACATTTCTTTTGGTTTATGTTGGAACTTGGAATCGTTATTTGCATTTCTTTAATTGCATAATGAGTAAATAATGCTAAGTAACTAGTACATACTGTACATTCCAAAACATCTCTGATACCTCATAATTGATACCATGTTTTTTTTTTTTTTTTTTCCAATTTGGTAAGGAACAATAACAGTATGCTACCAGTTCCCAGATTAAAATGAGAACAAAATAATCCTCAGTTACCTTTCATTTGTGCAAAGTAACCTCAATCATTGTTTGGCTCAATTTATCTCCACAAGCAATACAAATGGGTGCAATCATTGAAGTCGCGTGATACAATAAGAGGAAACATAAAAAGGCCTAAAAGCTTTTTGCGGAACCAATACCTATATTAACCGGAACTCATAGGATACCTAACCCCGTATGGTATAATGCTCTTTGCTAATAGTACTGTAAAATATTCCTTCCAAGTGATCAGTAAATAGAAACATAAGAAAGGGAAAAGGTATTTTTTTTCTTATTTGCTAATTAAAATCAACACACTAAATTACTGTCCTTTCTGTCAGATTCTTAGACAAAGCAGCTATCATGTCAGACAGTGATCTTGAATCAAACAGCCCACGTAACCAGTGGTCACTATGCACCGTAACCCAAGTTGAAGAACTCAAAATCCTACTCCGACTAACCCCCATTTGGGCCACTGGAGTTCTTTATTCAGCCGCCTACTCCCAGATGCACACTACTTTCATCCAACAAGGCAAGACCATGGATACCACAGTGCTTTCCTTTTCGGTACCTGCAGCATCTTTGTACTCCTTTGAGGTAATATGCGTCATGTGCTGGGTCTTTATCTACAACAAAGTAGTTATACCAACTATGGGTGGTGTATGGCTTTCTCAGCTGCAACGAATTGGCATTGGCCGGTTCTTGATTGTGCTGTCAATGTCAGCTGCTGCAGTTTTGGAAATGGTGCGGTTGGAGAAGTTCAGGAACAGTGGGAGCATGCTGAATGTCACATGGCAGTTGCCACAGTATTTCATTGTAGCAGGGTCAGAATTTTTTAGCCTTATCACGCAACTGGAGTTCTTTCACGGGCAGGCGCCAGATGCGATGAAGAATGTTTGTACGGCATTTGCTTTATTGTGTATTGCTCTTGGTAATTATCTCAGTTCATTCATTATTACCATGGTGGCCCTTGTAACTACAAAGGAAGGTGAATCCAGGTGGTTGCCAAATGATTTGAATAAAGGGCACATGGATTACTACTTTTGGATGATGGCTGCTATTTCAGGCTTAAATTTTGTTTTGTACATTATCTTTGCTAGGAGGTACAAGCTAAAGGAGGCTATTTTAACAACTTAGTCCCCGACCCCCTTTTTAAATTGCCTGAAAAGGGCCAATATATGTGGATTTATCAAAGGGTAATTGTGTAGTCAAGGAAGATTGAGCGCTCGATATGATTTTATTTATTTATATTTATTTTGCTAGTGCCTAAGCAAAAAGGTACGTGCTGTAAATTTGTTAGAAAGGAATACTAAACATTGCATTAAGAAGTATGTTCATTCTAATATTATGGTAAATATGTTAATGTTTTTTAAGGACGGATTTGTTTAGTTCCTTAGGTCAGATAGCTTAGGACTCGTTCCACTGATGTCCATTTTGCCCTGCATGTCGTCAGTGGGTTTACATTTTAAGGCGAGGAAGAGATAACTAGCCACACAGTTATTGTCCATTCTACGCCAAAGGATGATAAAAATGCCTCGGAGGGGAGACAGTAGTCGCCAAACTTTAAGGTCACAGTAAAAAGTAAAATGAGATAAATATAATAAAAATAACTTATTACATAATTAGCAGTTAGGGACTTAGCACCCAATATGAGAATAACAATTTTCACATTTATATTCAGTAAAAATCATTTCATTTGACTTTTAGAAGATAATTTTCTTGTTTGTGCGACTCATTATTTAATTTCTTAGAAGTAGAACCGCAGTTTTGTCCGAGTACCAGCTGATATCTAGTAATAACTTTATTACTCTTACTCCTACATGTTTATTCAATGCATAGAAAAAACAAAAAAAAGCTCTCGTTTGAAACCTCCTTCCTATGAAATTTTCAACATTGATATTTGTGAACTCTGGTACAAGGGTGCTCTTTGGTATCAGAAAAACTAATCCAGTAATTACGTGGGCAAATTGACAATAAGCTGATAATAATAAATACTGATCATCATACACAAAAATGTTGATTCTTTTCTTTTTATACCACTTTTCATGGCATCACCAATCAGAATCATTGCTTCGGCCAGAAGCACTCAAATCACCACCCATTCTTTTGCTAATACTGCTTCTCTGAACACATCTAACAAGGGATTGCACCACCTCAGACATAGTTGGCCGAAACTCTGGTTCTTTCTGGTTTAAGAGAAAAAACAGGAAAAGAGATTAAGAGTTTTAAGTATACATTGATCTGATCCCAAAAAAGTATCTTAAAACTAACCCTCATTTCCTCTTTTTGCAAAGAGAAGAACATGATAAGAGTGGATGAGGAAACTTTTATAACATGCAAGTGCTATGTTTTGAATTCTTGGCGTAATTCATCTTCACTTCACAGATGTCCTAGTGCAGTAGTGCTGGTAAATGCTACTACACGTAACATAAATAGATGTTACTGATGATGCTTACCTGGACACACAGACCAATGACATCAGCAAATCGGGAGACAGCTTTAGGGGGATAGAGACCACGTAGAGAAGGGTCCACCATCTGTGACAATGAATCAATATCATGGAGATGTTGAACTGCCCAATTCACCAACGACTGTTCTTCAGTTCGCCTTGAACTACAAAGGCCAAAGAAGAAAAGTGAATATACTCATATATTGAAATTGTGACCTTGTAAAAGAAGAAGGCATTATTACATATACACACAAAGAGCATATAGAGGTGGACAGAAAACTAAACTGGGTCCGGGACTGCGACTGAGAGGCCTGGGACTGGGCCCGAGAGGTCTGGGTCTGGGTCTGGATTTGGATCTGGGACTCGGAGATCTGGGTCTGGGTCTGGAATGTTTTGGGTCTGCTATTCAGTTGAGTTCAATTTGTTGTACCCAACTTTTGTAATTTAATAGAAAATTTAAGCTAATGATAATAATTAAAAGCACAAGAAACTGAAATTTGCATAAATTCTAACTTTGAGAATAATACAATGCATTTCTATTATGTTTTGCTAGCAATTTAATCTTATGCTGCAAGTTTCAGGTGCTTATAAAACCTATCTACTTACTTATCAAAGGGCTTGCGGCCCGTTAAGAGCTCCAGCATGACAACCCCAAAGCTGTAAACATCACTCTTCATAGTGTAGACAGATGGCACGACACATTCTGGCGCTTTATATCCTGATTCTTGGTTCTCACTTAGATCCTGCTATAAGTAGAAGAAATAATCTTACTAGCATCGCATTGTAGAATTAGTGATCTGAAAGAAGCTATGGAGATTGAAAGTACCAAATTTTGGTAAATACTACAATCAAATCTCAAATATAGCCTAGGCATCACTTTCGACCCAAAGGGACCGTTACCATGCGTCTAAGCCAGTATTGCAATTGTAAACCAGAATACATGCAAAAAGGATGAAGTATAATTTTGATACCTCATAGAAAACGGCAAGACCACAGTCTGACAGGTGGGGATTAAGCTCTAAATCAAGTAGTACATTTGATGATTTTATGTTCTTGTGCATTACTGATGGAGAACACACTTCATGCAGGTATCTACAAAACAGCAAAGCATGAGAACAACAACAAAAAGAGAACAACGAAAATAAAAATATAATAAAGTAGTAAAAAATGATAATGGGCTTTACTCTAAAGCACGAGCTGTCCCAAGGGCAATGCGAACACGAGTGTCCCAAGTAAGAGGCTTGCTATACTCATCAGAAAGGTGTAGATAATCATGTAGGGAGCCATTTCTCTGAAATTCATACACCAAGAGGTGGTAACCGGGTTCAGAGCAGTACCCGACAAGCTCTGAGAGGTTTGGATGATGCAGCTTGGTAATGTCAGTGATTATCTCCACAAACTCATGGGAACTCCCTCGTGAAAAGTTTATCGTATCAATTTTCTTCACGGCCAACAGCTGGACACAAGAAATGGAGATATAATACCATTTGTAGCTTCCCTCTATCTTCCTAATACAATACGAAAATTTTTTGGCACCAGAAAATAATTGAACCTAAATTGGGTTAAAAGATGACACTTATAGCATTATTGATGATACAAATGCCCCCATTTGAATTTCAATTAAGACTACATGCAACCCAAAAGTACAGAACCAATTTCTTGATTATTAATATATAATTGAAGTTAGGTTCTGTCTACCTAAGCTACAGATAAACACATCCCCATGCCAGTTTAAGCAGCATTCTAACTATGCATGCTGGAGTTCCTTCTGAGAAGAAAATCTAGGAGACATATTAGCATCTTTTTAAAATACCTTTGCCAAATGAAAATGCATATGAGAACTGAGAGAAAAAGGAAAACAAATACCCTTCCATCTTCGAATTTGGCCTTGAAGACGCGGCCAATGGTTCCTTGGCCAACAAGCCTGCTCGAGCTGAAGCTTCCAGTCGCCAGCTGGAGATCGGAGAGAGGATATGATGTGGCATCAATTGGCTCACTGATCCTTCTTGAGTGGTACTTGACTGCAAATTCACTGACACTCGCATCGGTCGATGACCGGCGTGGGTCAATTGGCAGCGGCTTCATCATGCCAAATGAAGAGGAAGATTGCAACGGTTTCATGTCTATTACTGCAGGAGAAACTTCATATGATTAGAATAAAAGATGCAATTGCCCAGGTGAGGAAGTGCTTAGTACAAGCTCCTTTCTGTGGTACTTTTGTGACCTTGGACCACCTACCCTCTCTTATTATGCAATGTTTTTTTTCCCACGCGTAGTAGCTTGTGCTTAAATAAGAATGCTAACACTCAATTAATGCGAGATTGGTGAAAGCCAACATCCATTACAAAAATTAAGGGGGACTCTAGTAGCCTTAATGGGGTCCCATTGCAAGTTGCAGCCGCGGTGCCAACGATTGATTGAGAGGGAGGGGGAGGGGAGAGATAGAGGGGGGGGGGGGGGGGGGGGGCGAGAGAGAACCTTTATCATTAGCAGCAAGAGGGGCGAAGGAGCGGTTATTGCTGAGCTGGTCATCCATGTAATGTGACCGCCCATCCAAATACTGTGAGGAAGAAGATGACTTGTTTTTCCGAACCAGGGAAAGTACAAGCACCACAAGTGCCAGCACAGCTACCACAATCAGAGCAATTGCTATGCCATTTACTTTAGAAGACCACCAACTGCTTGACCCACTGTTACCTCCTGACCCCAGCCTGCTGCTCGACGCCTTCTCCATACCGGATGGTGCTGTGCCAGTCGACCATGGATTTCCCCCAAGCCTTTGAAATTGAGATCAGTTATCAGAAAATTTGAGCAAATTCTATAGTATTATCAGCTCCATTTATTAGGATGGCTTTTTACGCAATACTTGAGTTTTTGGTTTTATGCATTTAAATTTCTGAATAGTGAATTGTATTATAAGAGACTTACTTTATGCTTTTTGCATCATTCAGCTTTTGTGGAATATATCCAGTGAACCGGTTGTTCTCCAAATTCCTTGATATCCCATGAAAGAAAAAAAAAAAAAAAAGGGTTAGAGATTGCTTATGAACTTTTGCATCAGTCAAGTATGCAGGCAACCACTATGTGATTAGCTATTTCTCCAAAAAAAAAAAGAGATTGCTTATGAAATGAAGTCATAAAGAGAGTTAAATATGTGAAATACAATATCAGAAGCTGATTTAAGCAGTCTGAACAAGTACTTTGTAGTTTATATTTAGGTGTGTTTGGTTTCCACCACGAACAGGCTGTTCGCGAACAGCCGTAGTTCGCGCGAACCAAACACCTCACGAACTAGGCTGTTCGCGAACTTCTTGGCTTGTTCCAAGTTCCCCGATTTTCACGAACTAGGCGCTGTTCGTGGCTCCCTTGTTCGTCCCTTGTTCGTGCGCAAACCAAACACACCCTATAGTTAATTGGCCTGGGAACAATATCAAGGAATTTTAAAAGCAAAACTCACAGATCTTTAAGAGGAAGGTTGCCAAGAATATTGATGGTACCACTGAACTGATTGTTTTGTAGATACCTATGAAATAACAAGTAGATTATTAGAAGTGACACTGCTTTTCATAAATACCCTTCAAAAAGTTAAAAAGAATGATCGATCAAAATAAACAAAGGAATGAATGAGTAAAATATCAGCTCTTCCATATGCATACATGAAAGGAGGTAGGATGCTGGCTCTTCCTAGACTTATAAAGCCCAGAGGCAAAAAAAAAAAAAAACTGCTTTCTGAATGATTCATGGAGTGCAATTTTGGCTTTTTTCCAACCAAAGGAAACAACTGATCACATATTTTGTGGAATATATCCATGACTTTCAACCAATAACAAAAGTTTACAAGTCAAAGAAACAAGAAACTTACAGAGTCTTTAGGCTTGTGAGATGCTTGAATGTTTGAGGTAGATTACCTGAGAGGCGGTTGAATGAGAGATCCCTGATTTTATATAGAATTAATATTTTCTAACGGGAAGTAAAGACTATTTATTAGGTGCCTAATATAATTTTTTTTTTTTTTGGAAGGGAAGAACTTAGTCCTGGACTGTGTCACTAGCACGGACAACATAAACAAATTTGTAATAAAAAATTATAGCTGTGCTGGTTCGCCCGTCTTAAAAGTATATTTAATATGATAGAAAGCCAAGAAATATCAGTACAGTGTGCATTGCAAAACTTTTTAACTCATTTCAAGGCTGGAAGATGTAATGTGTTTGTCTCGTAACCATAATATATACACTTACATAGTAGAGAGCTTTGGAAGTTTGCCGAACATATCGATCAATTGCCCACTGAGCTGATTATTTGCAAGGTTCCTGCAAAAGCAATCAATTCCAATTCTTAAAGTTAGTTAACCACATACCTTGATAATAATGAGGCCTCATTTCTTCATGTACCAGCCAAATTAGTCATTTCTCCATAATTAACCATATTGACTAATTCTAAATTTATAAAGAAAGGGCTCTGTGTAAAATTTATAACATAGGGATATCCTGAGCAGGGCTACTATGCATAGTTTCATAAAACAAAAGAAACATTGTTCTTACAAAGACTTGAGGTCAGGCATCTGTGAAATTGAATAAGGCACTCCGCCAGTAAATTGGTTCCTCTCAAGATTTCTGCATCCGTATTTCAACATCAAAAATTAATATTATAAGGGGCACTTTTACATGCTAATAGTGTTTTTGATGTTTTTAACATCTTCCCTCTGCGTATGCACACTTTAAATATGACTTTCATTTGACTTTTCTTTTCTTTTTTTTTCGGTTTGGATCTATGTCCCCTAGCATTCCAACTAGGTGAAGTACTCCAGCCAGCTTGTACTGGTTCTGTTTTTTAATGGAAGGAGAGACTTACAGCTGAACCATATTTGGAGGAAGCTGATAAGGTATATCACCTTTGAGGTTATTCTTGCTGACATCACTGTACTACGAAAAAAATTAAAGGAAATGAACTAAGTTGTTTATATAAAGTAGCAAAAGTATCATAGTGAGAAATTAAAATGCTACTCACAATTTAGTAACTGAAGTCAGACTAGACAGCTGGTACCCAAGCTGACCATTCAGACCCAGTCCTGATAAATCTCTGATTAAATGTAGAAACAACAATTAGGTAAGCCACTTTGCATTAACAATAAATTGCTGTAAATTTTGTTATTGTTGGACAAATGTGCCTCAAAATTTTTCCCCTAGTTAGTTGTTTTCTCTTCATAAAAGTTGTTGGAAGGTCAAAGTTCTTTAAATAAATATAGAAAAAGGCTTTTGAGCTTTGTTGCACCTGGTTTTTAGTTTCACACAGTAACCATCTAAATTTGCTTACATAATTCCCAAAAACCCAATGAAAGAAATGTAAGAACAAATTACATTTCAGTAACAGATGAACCATCACAGTTGACACCTTTCCATTTGTCACCACATGGGTCCCCACCGCTAGCACTCCAACCTGTCAACTGTGATGGCTTGTTCATGCTACTGTACATCACGTTCAGTGCAGATACTGCACAAAAGAAAAAACAATTATTATTAAAACTAATATAAGAGATCTCAAGTCTGGTATTTTTATGTATTTATTTTTCTTTCCTTTTAGATAAGCATACTTTATCCAAAATAAGTTATTCTGAAACATAAATCAGTCGGTATTGCCGAGGGTCGATACGCTAGTATATTTTAGCTTCCAAAGGTTGAGAATTCAAATTTTTGTAGTTTAGACAATGACTTATGTTTTTACTTGAAGCATTGTCATAGAGAACAGAACAGCAACAAACCTTTCAAAAATAAAGGCTGGATTGCAACATTTATCTTGTCTAATTATTATTATTATTATTACATTTTTTAATTTGATAAAATATGCAAGTAGCATTTCAACTTCGTTTTTTGACACTAGCCCCTATATTTTTTCTAATTTACAATGACGTCTGTGAATTTTGTTCAGCAACTAAATTCTTGCCCCTGATTCATACAAAAAAAAAATAATAATAAGACAAAAAAGTTTAAATAGAAACTCACCATCTGGCTGGTCAGTTTTTGCAATTACTGGTGAGAGAACCAGAGAGAGAGATACAAAGAGTGCAAATGCTGGAACTAGGGTTCCTGAAAGATCCATTGTAGATGATTTTGGAATCCCTAGATCGACGAGAAACCCAAAAATTGGGCACGAGAAGGATTTTTTTGGTTTTTCTGAGAAGATCGCGTCTCTCTCCATGGGAAGAAGATGGGTCTGGCTGGGAAGGCATTGTTAGGTTTTCCAAATTTGGGGAAGTGGTTACAAGGGTAAAAACAAGAGAGAGAGAGAGAGAGAATGAGAAGCGAAGAATGAGGAAAGAGCGAATGAGAAGCGGGAGAGGTGGCGCGAATTGGTTAGGAGGGAGAGGTGAGTGGCGACTGAACAACGGTACAGTACAACTTGAGTGGTTTTTTTGTATTTTAGTCCTTCTAAAGTATGTAAATAGGGGGAATTGCTTCATACACTCTTCAAAATTTGAGATTCACTCCTACTTAGACGAAAATGCTCTCCTCACTCCTTCAATTTACGTCATTCAACTCACCTCAGTTTGAAAATATTTGAAAATAACAAGGATATTTTCGTCCAAGAGGAGTGGATCTCTAAATTTGGGGAGTGGATGAAGCAATAGGTTGTTGTCTTGGGAATCGCATCCTCTGCAGGTCCTGAGTGTAGATCGGTATCAAAACCGCCCGATCAATTATGGGTCTCCGTGATGAGATTTGTAGAGTGCAGCGACCTGCAGAAGATACTAATCATGTTGGCTTGTGGATTCACATCCTCTGCGGCGCTGCAGAGGGTGGCACTTTCAGCACAACCGTCCGATCTATGATGGATGTCCGTGATTAATATCATGTCCGTCGAAATTCGTGCGGTCTGTAAACATTTTTCCGTCGAAATTAGATTGGACGAACCGAATTCGTTCGAGCGATTTTGGTCTGCGGCAAAGAGGATATCTATCCGTTGTCTTGTGGGGATCACATTTCGCATAATAGGAATTATCAGGTTATATCCCTATGATAGATACAATTATCAAAAAGACCCCTACTGAGTCTAACAATTATTGCATATTAATACTTGGATTGCATGTATAGTTCGTCTCTGATTTTATTCTACCTGCTTGGTCGGATGCATAGTTAACTAAAGCTCGAGGTCAATTTTTGGTTCGAGTTTGAAACCTTGTAGGTTGACATAGTTAAAATACAACTCCATATATGTTTTATGGTATTATAAATGAAGCATCTGATTGTGTGCTCACTAGTACCTAATAGCTTCTTAGTTTAAACGTAACTTTATAGCGAGATTAACATGACCATTGTACATGATAGTTTTTAGTCTAAACGTAACTATATCTAAGATTAAATTAAATATTTTTTCAACTGAAAAAAGCAATTATTAATTATTTTGCAACTTATCATTCAAATAATTTGAATATTATAATTTCTATAGGCTTCAGCATGATGCGGATTCGAATCTGCTTGAATTGAACTGGTTCTCTCAATAGATCCACAGATGTAGTTCTACTAATAACAAAAATATCTATTATTTTACAGAGACAATGATATACTTTATTTTCATTTGGGGACCCCATAAATACTAGAGTTGAGGTTCAAAGGGATTTATTAAATTTTATTCATCATTAATGTAGGCATGTATTTTTAAAAGAATACTAGCACAAGGAACCAGTGCATAATACCACGTCAGAGTATCTTCTAACTACAATCGGAGGTAAATAAAAGAAAAATAACGAGAAACCTTATTGATCTGCATCCAACTTGCATTTTTACATAAGCAAAGCTTTATTTTTTTATTTTTCATTTTCCCCATTTCCCCTTTTTTTATGATTTTTTTCCCTTCTTAGAATAAAAATGCAGCTAACCTTAAGGCCAGCCACTACAGAAAGCACAAAAATACAGCAACTAAAAAGATAAAATATAAGAAAACAAAAAAGAAGAAAGAAGGAAAGCCAACTAAAGATGCATCAGAGGTTGGCCCCTCTGAAAATAAAAATTAAAGGAAAACAGAAGAAAAAAAATTCTCTATCCTATTTGCTTTCTGTCAAATCTTCAGCCTTAGAAAGCACGGCAGATGAGGAATTATCCTTGGACACATCAAGTTCTGCACTTTTATTCTCCTCAACACGCACAGCACGAGCAAAAGTTTTAGAGATTTGGCCAATAAAATCACTATCAGGTACAGATGTGGGTTTGATACCTGAAGGATCCACAATACTTCCTGGTTTTTGAATTTGTAGTTGCTGTTGTGACGGGAGATGGTGTTGCAACTGGTGTGCTCGATTCTCTTGCATCAGCTTCTCACGTTTCTCATAGTATTCAAAGTCTTCAAGCAGATGAGTGTCTGCCTCATGGTTCTTAAATATGGTTAACATCTCGATCCCCTGCTCCAGCTTAACCTATAATATTACAAATTTTTTAGAATGAGTTAACCATGTTATTTAGATGATTTTCCTGCTGTGGTTCTTTTCTAGCCTACCCCAACTTGTTTGGGACAAAAGGCTTAGTTATTGTTGAGTTAATCATATTATTTTGGTTCAAAATATAATTAAAAAAATATCCAAAAATATTTAACAAACAGCAAAATGTAACAGAGATTTTCTACACTGCTTTTATTTGGTTATGCAAAAATGTGGAATTCCGACAACAGAAACCCAAATCTGATAATATTAGGAAGGTCGCACATTTTGCCAGGACATGTGATCCTCTGTGTAACTGTGTTCCCTATGGGCGGTACATTTTGGATAGCAAAACCAAAACCTGCTATAAACCTAGTTTAGAAACTCTTTGATTTTATATTCCGTTACTATCACTTTAGAATTTCAAATTACTCAAAAAAAAATAATAAAGAAAAGAAAAGGAAGTGTAGTCTCTACTAGGGTTAGATTTACCATTTCGAAGGTTACGGTACTTCTTACATTGTTAGTTAGATGTAATGATTTGTCTTTTTCATATGAACTTGGCAATCGATGTAATACTGGTTCCTAATTCAATTCCAAATACAGAAGGCTAACTTATTAAGAAACAAGCAAAAGGTTGTTTCAGTAAGATACAAATAGTACTAAATTGATTGTCTAGTGCGTGTGTATTGGTTGTTGGGGATTTTTTTTTTTTCTTTGGGTGGGGTGGGGTGGCGGGGGTGTTGGGGAAAGAAGGTAGAGGTAAAGGTACCTCTTGGGTGTCGCGGCTGTTAGTAACAGGTTTGTTGTCATTATTCTCGAGGATGATGTGCCGGAAGAGGTTGTTAGGAACATCTTTGACAAAGTGCCACTTGACAGGGAACTGCCCTGTCCATTTATCCTGCTGCCAGTAACTCACACTCTTTTCAAAGTCCACTGGGCCCACCATCTCTGCCACTCCACAAAATTGTGAGCTCGCATTCACCTGTTATCCCAGAGCCAAAAAAATTCCATTTTAGATTTCACATGTGATCAGCAATTTAAAAGTAAATAAATAATAAAGGATCCGATCAGTATTTACCGAGAAAAAGAGAAAAACCGGGCATGGCCCTGCCTTCTCTTTGGCTTCATGATAAGCAGCATCGAGCTTCTTATTCCCATTAACAGTGCTAGCCCAAACACCGTACTTGATGCTCTTATGCACATTATCTTCACTATACGACTTTATTATATAAAACTTTGCATCTTTGTACTCGGTTAGGAATTCTGGGCTGTTATAGGTCTCCCCATTTGGCCCCTTCAAAATCCCCACCACCTTCTCTTTGTTATTGTTGCTGTTGTTGTTGTTGTTTCCTTTTTCATCCGAGTTGCTTTCCTGTTTCTTGGGTCGGGTGGCACGTGGGCCCCGATTTTGCTCAGTTAGAAAGTCAAGGGGTGATCCATTGCAGCTGCAAATTAGTGCATTTCCTTTGGGCCCACCGGGACCACCTCTCCTTCTGTTCTTGTCCATGGAGAAAAACCCACTACCCCTGCTACTATTAGTAGAATTTGCAACGGGGCTACCATAATTGGTATAGTTACCGAAGTTGTGGTATGGCATATTTGGCGTGTAGCTGCGGTCATAGGAATTGTTGGAGAAACCAAAGCCATAGTAGGGCTTTTGGTGTGTCTGTGTGACCTGCAAAATCCAAAAGACAGTTAGGAGGTCACTAGGGCAAATTTACCATCAGCGAGTACAAAACAGTTGCATTTTTTTAACATTATGACCAGATAGTATTCTAATGCTGTTGGACTTGCTGTTACAGGCACCGAGGCACCATACAAATGTTCAACAGAGGGGATGGCTCGACAAAGCTCAAACAAGGTTAGGAAAAAAAAAGTTAAATAGAACCAGAATGCTCCCTGGTTCTGACTCTGCTAAAGTGAGTAGATAGAGTACCATTCCAGGTATACTGGTTTGACCAAAAGAGTTGTGCATTGGGATTGGCTGAGGAGAAGCAACAGGAGATGGCAACATAGTCATAGAACTTCCATCTGGCTGCTTTGACCAATCTGACCAAGAAGTCCACAGAAAAGAAGGTCAGCATGAACCATACAAAGATAATTGGAACTTCATAGTGCAAAAAAAAAAAAAAAAAATGTCATAGTGCAAACAAAGATTCCAGTACTACTTGGACCAATCTGACCCAACAGCCAAGGTAGTTCGGCTACACACCAAGCACTCACCTAGTCTTAGTGGCTCAAATTGACCCTGAATTAATTACTCAGAGTGGATTAGATTGCAGAGTTTTTAGGGCTAACAAGGCATATTTGTTCACACAATTAACTGACAGGTTCAAGCTTAATATTTACGTGTGTTTGGCAGCTACCGAATAAGCAGCTTATTCGAATAAGCTGAACTAGCGCTCACCAAACACGGGATGAACGAATAGCTTATTCATGGTCTTATTCTTGTTCCCCAATTTCTGAGAACAAGAGACAAACAAGCTTCTTATTCAAACAGCTTTGTTCGTCCTTGTTCACCCCATGTGCCAAACACAGACCTACCTTTGTCTGCCTCACCAATTCCCCCCACCCACCTCCCTCCCTCTCCCATACCCAACTACACACAGAGGAACACATACTTACAGGAAAACAATTAGAGTGAATTGAAATGGCAGACAATCTTACCCCTACCAAATAACATATCAGAAGAAAGGAGGCTGCCTTGGCCAGTTGGATCAACTGGTACAATTGGGTTTGGGTCGATCTGAGAGATCACCTGATTTGGACTGGGGGAGTATGGATTGGGTTGCTGCTGGTAGTATGGGCCTGGACCTGAAAAGGGAAAGTGCTGAGGTGAGTAGAATTGGCCATCGCCTGTCACGGTTGGCAGAGGCGTCGCTGCTGGAGAGTATGGTCCATAAGGAATTTGCGGATTATACCCATACCCGGCATGGAACATCATTGATGGATCTTCATTGTACACCATCTTTTTTAAAATAGAAGTAAAGAAACAAAATAAGTAGAATGATACTTTCAATGAGGTAATGAGTAACTCTGTACTAAATTTCAGTAAATTTTGAGTTAGAGAAAGCACTTTTCTCTTATAGAAAAATTTTCATGTCTGCTACTTCTTGCATATATAGATTTGTACTTCCTACATTAACAGATCTTCGGAGTCTCACAACAGATATAGAGTCTAACGAATAAAAATTAGAAAGGTACAACAATAATACCACAAATACTAATATAGTAATATGTAATATCAAATTAAAAATTTTAGAGGGAAGCAATATAAGAATACTCACAGCTGAACCAACATCCAAGCCATCAAAATTAACATAATGAGAGTATTCTTCCCAGTCACCATTTGCATTTTCATATCCTACAAAAATAACAAAAAGTTCAATTAAGAGGAGAAATTTAAATTTTTACAAAGGCAGATATAAAAATTATTGTTCCAGAAATCACAAATGTAATCTACTGAGGGAAACAAGGTAAACAGTTATTAAAACCTCCATAGAAGAATGTTTGGGGTTGCGGGGAATATACACTAGGTGTATATGGAAAACTACGATCTGCACCGCTGCCAACTGGGGTGCTGACTTGGATCTGCACTGGTCGATTCGGACCAGCTGAATTCACTGAAACACTAGGAGGAGCTATCACCTTCTCATCTTTATTTGAAATTGACTGATTAAAATAAGAAAATGAACACATGAGTAGTGCACTTAATAAAATAAAAGCCTCGTGTTTTTTTTTAAATAAATTTTACTGTTCAATAAAAAATTGAACCAGTAGCATAAAGCTGGGCTTCAGCTTAGGATACGCCCTGCAATTACCCTGCATCAATTTTTTACTTGGATGACTGTCTTTCATTGCACAATTGAGGTGGACTGTAGCAATATTGAGATAAAAGGAGCTTGATAGCACAATCAAGGCTTACTTTGGGGTTGGCGGGTGGAACGGGGTATGTAAGTCTCAGTCAGATCACTTGATTACACAACTGATGGTCTAGTGGCTTCATAGTGGGGACTAGAAAAGGTGGTCAGGTATCACACCATTCTTGTACTGTGCATACCAACTTATATTGTAATCCTTTCTTTTCCTTTGCATAGTATTTGAAAGAGGACCAAATGATTTAGTAAATTGACAAAATAGAAACCTGATCCTTAGAAGCATCCGAGTTTGTAGGCTTCTGTTCAGTATCAGCAGGTTGGAGTGATTCCATTGAACCTGAAAGTTTTAAAATTTATATATATGTAAATAAGTGCAACTATTCATAACAACCTTCCAAAGTGATTAATTACGATTTATGACAAAGCAGATCTCATCCAAGCAATAGATGATTTAGCTGAGGACCAAATCCTAATTCTGACAATTGAAATATGGATCTACTGAACACTTCTAAGGATTCAAGGGAAACGAATTACAATTTCGAAACAATAAGCACGACAGGAATAAAGTATACAAATTGGCCAGAATTTCCTGGTTGTTGAAGCTGGATCTGGCATAATTCGACCACAAACAGCCATTTTTTCCCCAAATTAACTGAAAATTAGACTCAAGGCTTAATATTGCAATCCAAATTACCAATCCAGGGTTCATAATTTCCTATTACAATGTCGAAAATCATAATTACAAGTGATCAACAAAAGAAAGGCATTGTTGGAAGCTCAACACTGAGAAATAAAAAACTTTTGAAAAGCAAAAATAAATTACTTTAAAAGGAAAACGAAAAAAAAAAGGCGCGCGTACCGATTTGATCCGTCGAGGTTCGATCCGTTGACATGATCCAGATCTATTTTGAAGTCTACGCCTCTAGAGGGAGAAAGAAGGCGAAGAAGAGAGAGGAAAAAATGGATAAGGCGCACAAAAATCTTCTCAAACTTGTGTTTTTCGCTACTTTATATAATTCAAATAAGCGAAATTAATAATTTGAAGCTGCGAATTGGATCTCTGATCTGAGAGAGAGAGAGAGAGAGAGGTGGAGAAGAGTCTTCTCTCAGGATTTGGGAGAGAGAAAGATGCGCTTGAATTAGAAATTAACTTATATCGTGTTTAAAATAACCAAACCTAATGCACTGCTGGAGCGATGCGAGGGGATCTAATTTCCAGATCTCCTGTTCATACTACTATGTAACTTTTTTCAGGCGGGTTATAGTGTTTCCTTATACTGACCCGTTTTACGAAATGCTATGTAGGAAGTTACTGGAAGAGTGGAGAGGAAACGCAGACGAAATGTATGTGGAGTGTTTTCCTTTCGCTTTGTGGGGGTGTAAATTACGAATCTGGCCTCGTGAGTTAATGTAATTCAGTTGTGATTCGAGTAAGAAACTCCTTTTTCTCAGTGGCAGGAGCGGTATAGAGATGTATGTAGCGGTATTTAATGTGGGCCCGCCATAATCAACGTGGAGATGGCCGTTGCTTGATTAGTGGTGCGAAGCATTCAAATGAAAACGAGAGATTTAACTGTGGATAATATTACAACTCATCTCTTTCCGACAATTAGAATTGGCGACGGAACTAATAAACGAATTTGGTAAATAAGTTTTATAAGATAATTCTCTCTCTCATTTTTTTTTTTTTTTGTTTTTGGCACGAGAGTAACAAAAGAAACAATATTTCTACCGGTAGTTTTTTTGTTATTATTATTATTATTTGAGGAAAAAAAGAGTATCAGACGGAATGTTGCTTTCCCTCTTTCTGCTATAAGATAGCAATTGAAACCGGCCTACCTTGAGGGATAATGTATCATGTATGTTTTGATTTTTTTTTTTTTTTGTCTTTTTTATTATAGAGAAGCGATACTTGGTAGAAGCTACCAGGCTAAGGTAATTTTTTTTTTTTTCAAACAAAATGTCACGGCATGCACTTTAGAAGATGCTATGCATAAATTCATGCAGTTGGCTTTTAATATGTTTAAAGAAATGATATCATATAACGTAAATATATTCTAAATTTAATTCACACGATAAAAGTCCAGAACAACTAAATGCCCAAACTTTTAGTTTGAATTTTTAACTAAAAGGGCGACATGGTATTGAAACGTAATTATATATCTTTTAGGATGTCAGAAACGACCACATACCATATAAGTATTTTTATGTCTGCATAAAAAGGCCTTATATACCACATAGGTGGTCGGATGGTCTACATTTGAAACATTGGATATAATTTTTGTTTTCAGAAATCATTGAATTTAATATAAAATTTAAATTCAATTTCAGTCGCTGAATTTGATCAGTAGATTGATGATGATTTTTCCTGCTCTTAAATTTATACCCTAATCTATCTAAATTAAGTCGCAAGCGCACGACAATCGTCTAAGTATTTCGGGGTCGAACCACAATAACGGTTTGGATTATTAGAGTCTCAATTCAATTCAATTTGCTAAATAAAACAACAATTTGTAAGAAAAGTTGATTGGTCACAATAACAGATGAATAAAACTTACAGTAAAATAAATCATAAATTAACATATCACAATTGAAAGGTTTAAATGCAATTAATTAAAACTATGGGCTTAAGGTAAGCTAATTCTTCAGTTTACTCCAGTTCTAGCGGCCTGCTGACTCTCGTAGCGGCCCGCTGAAAGAACTCAGGTCGCTGGCTACTTGGCGGGTACAGACCACCTCGCTGGTTCACTCGACGGCCCGTTAGGATTAGTGCAGATTCAACATTTAAGTTAATTTAGACGTCGCTTTGTGTAAGGATTAAGGTTTAGTTGATGTTTAACAGATCAAACTCTCGTTTTCGGTCTGGTTGACAATCAATTAACTCGAACTCCTTCGTATAGAATCTAGATTTAAGCTTTCGCTTCGTGGTCTAGTTTCTACAAGTTTATACCTTTCTAACCTAATGAATTCCTTGAGTTTTCACTCTTAGAAAGGACCTAACTCTCGTTATTAGTCCCGGTTTCAATCTCTCAGTTCAAATCTTCAAGTTGGTACAATTGAATCAAATAACTCAAGTTTGGTTTGGACTTAACCATTAAACAATCAAGCAAGACCTATACTTGACGAATGCGAGCAAATCTAACTTAAGCAATTCAAACAATCAGATAGAATAATAAAGAAAGGAAATAAAATACAACATGCAACAAATAAATTAACTAAAAAGTATATTATCTAATCATAAACTAAAGATTCACTACCATGGCCCCTAAATTAGTATCTACTCACTAGAATTCATCGAATAAAACAAACATGTATCAAAGATAGACAAAAACATAATAAAAATTAAGTTTACAACAAAAAGCAACTTAATCTCCAACTTGCTGTCTTATGCTACTCTCCGGCTGTCCGCTGGTTGAGTCGGCGACCCGCTGGCGATTCTGTTGGCTGTCTCAATTAGTTGCGAATTAACCTCCAAATTGTGTCCCCTTTGGCATCAAAGCTTCTGATTTAAATAGAAGGCAGTGTCGGTTCTCTAAAGGTGGAGGACGTGCAATTGGAGGCTCCAGAATTAGCTCAGAACGCGGTTTGGAAGTTGGCAAAACTGACTGTGCTATTTTTGGCAGTCGGTTTCCTTCTTTCCAGCGGCCTGCTGGAATCTTCAGCATCGCCAGCCTTCACTTCTACCCGCTGGTGCTCTCGGTGTGTCGCCAATCAAGCTGGTGGGTCGCCGTTTGATGCAGATTTCGCCGTTTCGAGTAGCTTTATCTTCAATCCTGTACAAAACAGAGCAAATTATGGCAATACCTAGATTCTAATCTAAATTATCAATTAAACGTCAGAAATTACAATAAAATGCATGAAATTATGACCTATAAATGGTTGAAATACTAAGTATGAAAACCATTTATCATCGATCAATTAACATCAGCTTGAGGTAGATTGATAGTTTTTGGATGAAAATAAAGATGGAATGATAAAATTCAAATGAAAATCAGAGTTCAAAAATTAAAAACAAAATAATGCAAGGTTTAGTAATTGAAAATATAATTTACATCAAATTCAGTGATCTCCAACATAACTTATTCTTAAAAATCTAATTAATAATTCTTCCTCAATTACGCTGTAATTCAGATTCGGTTGGTTTAAAATTTCACTTATGCTAAATGAGGATTAATTATAGACATGTTATGATCAATTTCAGATTATTTACGATTCAGCTGTACACATTAAAATTGATTTTTTTTTTCTTTTTTTTTCGAAATAAGTCTGGAACGTAGCTTCTGCCACTTTCATTACCAAAGACAAAACAAAATATAAGGTTAGCCTCAAACAAAATTCTGATATTCTGAGAAAGTATTTACAAATATCAACGATAGAGACGCCGCTGGATCTCGGATTGTAACTTTATCGACAAATCTTTATCCGATCCATTTTGGGCCGCCGCCATCCATCATACATAAAAAATTTGTCGCAGGTAATTTTTAACATAGAGGAAGGTTATAATTATTTATTACTCTTAATAATACATTAAATGTACTTGAACTTGAACCCTTAAAGCTTTTGGATATTTAAATCTCTGGGCCGTTTGGATCGCTCAGGAATAAGAGGAATAGCCTATTCCTAGGCGGAAAACATTGAAAAGTGTGTAATTTTGTGAGAGAGATTTATGCCTAGGAATAGTTATTCCTAGAAAGAGGCTATTCCTAGCCCCATCCAAACGACTTGGAGATCAATGTAGTGATCTTACTCGGAGGTCACACATGGAAACTGAATTCTAGTGATTGAGAAAAATGGTATGATGCAAATATTATATTTATATTTGACTTTTGTGATATTTGATTAAGTGATTATTAAAATATTGACACAAATATAGCAATATTGGATTTAATCGTGATATATGCACATATGTATATCATCATCTTCTATAAACAGAACACATGCAAAATAGAAATTGGCTAAAGTATACTCCAGCTCAAACCCGTATGCTTGAGTCGTTTTTCAAAATTTAAAATTCAAACAGTCGATCCAAACCATTCAAGTTGTTCTCCATATGAAAATATCCTTGGTGACCAAATTTTACATTTTTTCGAATTTTTTTGCTATATATTATCCTATTTTCAAATTGAATGATTTGAAATACTCTTTATAGTGTTTCTTGAAAATAGCATAATATATAGCAAAAAAATTCGAAAAAATATAAATTTTGGTTTCCTTAAGAGATTTCAATATAGAGAACAATTTGAGCGGTTCGAATCGACTATATGAACTTTAGATTTTGAAAAATGACCCCAGCATACAGACGATCCGTGTGCTGGAGTCTACTTTAGCCAATCTTTGCAAAATATACCACATGTTTATAAGATAGGAGTTTGAATTTTATATATTATCGATGATGAAAATATCGTTAGAATAAATCATATTTTTTAAAACAAAATTGACGATTTCGCTCTTGCTATGCATAATACTACTGCTTTACAAATTACAACCAAGCCATTATACACTCATAAATACAGTGAGTATAATTCAATTAGTAAAGTTTTCAACTCTCTGTACGAGATTAAAATACTAGCCATTTTGAAAAAAAAAAAAAAAACATAAACACACTAAAACGATTCGTGTTCTTAACTGTTTTGATCTGTACAAATCCAACATTCAGCGAAGCTCCTTCAGGCAAATCGGCGTTTCTTAAGTTAAACTCACGAGCTTTGTTAATGAATTTAATTAGGTCGTGTTAAAATTATTATTATTCAATAATACTTGTTACATTCTTTCATGCATTTTTAAACAAGAGGGAACAAAGAAAAATCATAAGCATATGAGATAATAAGAAAAGTTTATGGTTTTAATGCCGCAATTTTTGTAGACCACAAATGTCACAATTTTATTTTTTTATTAGTATTTCTAAATTTTAAATTAAAACATTGAATTCAAACTATTGATCTTATTAGATTTCAGAAGAGATATATTTATATTAAATTATCATTTTTGAAGTTTAGTTAGTATGAGATCAAAATTGATCGTTTGATCTAGTATCAACCAAGATGTAAAAATTATTAAATTTTTATAACAAAATCAAACAGGATAAACGTTTTGAATTCGACGTTTTTATTTCAAATTCTGGAATTATTAATAAAAAGTTGAATCACGCGTTGCCGCAAAAAAAAAATGATAATATTACAACCCACTTATAGAAAAATTGCACAAATAAAATAAAGTAAGGTTAATTGCCAAAAAAAAAAAAATATAATAATAAAGCAAGGTCATAACATAATTTGGAAGTTGGAACTCCAACCTAACAAGTAGAAAAACTTTTAAAGGTGTGTTTGGATGCGCAAGAATAAAGTATCGGATAAAAATAAGTTCCAAATTCTTTATTCTTATGAAGTTCAAACAATACAAGAATAAGAAATTTGGATCCTTATTCATATTCTAACAAAGTCATAAAATTAAAATAAAAAATTTGAACAAACACGTATTTAGAAATCTTTATTCATATTTCTTATTCAATCTCTCGTCCGAACAACCGAATCAATCAAGCCGCGCCAAAAGAGGGGAAGGCGCGCACGTGTGCAACCCAAAGATCAAAGTAAAGTTTAATCGTTCTAAATTGTTGAGTCTAAATTCTCGAAAATGCAAAACAAATAAAGACACTGTTGGTCTGTCACTGTGCATCCGCACTTAAGAGCAGTTGTGTGAACGCATAACCAAATAAAGGTACGTGTCCACAAACAAAGTTAGGAGTTTAATTAGGAATTATCTCGACACGCTCACGTCCCATTCGCTTAATTTTTAATTCACAGGAAATCGGATTAGTTATTTTGTCTCAAGCTAGTTCAGCGGAACTACATCTCACTTGTGGAAATGGAATAAAATCTCAACCATCACATCATTCCTTCAAAAATTGGTGAAGAAAAAAATTAAAAAAACACTCACCACGACCAAATTATGTATTTATGTACCTTTTTTCCACCATGAACGATGTTGTTAGCCTCTCTCATCTTAAAACCCCGTCATGTTGCACTAACATTAAATCTATGATACATTAAACTATCATAGTATATCTTTAAAAAGAGGCTATCATAGTATAATTTAGCTTATATTGCAATTAAATTATAGCACATTATGTTAAATATTGTTATATATTTATAATTTTGATTTTTGAATCTAGCGATAATATTTATTAAATTAAAAATATTATAAAAGAAATGATAACAATACATTTCTATACAAATTTTCACCTAATAAAAAAGTAAATTACAAGTACAAATGGTTTTGTAAAAATCTAACATTGTCTTGATATTTCAAAAATAATATTATCGAATCTCACCTCCATAACAGTTCCAACAACATAGAAGGTAGAACACCAAAAAAGATCCTCGCTCTCTTCCAGTCTTCCACGCTAGATCGCGTTGGACGCGGATCCAATCATAAATATTTTAATAGTGTTTAAAAAAGGTATACTACTATACTAGGAGTGAGCAAAAAACTCGTAACTCGTGAGCTAACTCGAACTCGACTCAGAAAAAGCTCGGTTGTAACTCGAGCTAAAGAAACTGGAGTTGGCAGAGCTCGAGCTAAACTAACTCGGTTAGTTGACGAGTCGAGTTTGAGTTGGGCTCAACTCAGCTCGCAACTCGTGAGCCAACTCGTAACATAATAAATTTATATTTCAAATAGTATTATCAATATGATTTAAGAGTATTGAAATTTTATAAATTAATCATAAATATTTTCTGCTTATATATTTTTACTTAAAATAATTGCAACATTCGACTGATTGAGTTTCAAGACATATTTTGTTTCAAATCAATAGAAATAATATAAAAGATAATAATTTTATGTTTTAAAATATTATATATGTCAGTAAGTTTCAATACTAGAATAACATATTAATTAAATAAATAAAATTTTGAAGAATATATGATTATTTCAAGTTAGTTCATGAGCCACGAGCTAGCTCGAGTTGGAAGTGAGTCGAGTTTGAGCCAGTTTAAAAAGCTCGAAAATATTTCTATCTCGGCTCAAGTCAACTCGAGTTACGTCCGAGCCGAGTTTGAGTTGTCCCCAACTTGCTCGAACTCACATCATATACAGTCCTATACTATACTAGTACAAATAATATAAATTAAGAAACAAAGCCCACATGATGAAGCATTCCATGCTTCCAGCACGAGTCAGCACTCAGCACCGATCGATCCATTCCGGATGCAACGTGTCATGGATTTTATGGTGCAGAGAGAATATCTCCTTTCATGCGGCAACAAAAATTAAATTGCAAATTGAGTTGCATCACAAAAGGTCCTAGAGTTATTGCCTGACGTCAATTTTTGTACAACCAAAGTGGGGCTCCGGATTTGGACGGATTCGCTCCTTTTGGGGTACCATCCAACCCTTAGATTTTAATCCCACGGTTATGGATTTTAAAGACATGAGTGCTTGCCAATTGCCAATTCCCTTGTCAAAATGTTTTTCACGTGGGATTTCCTTTCATTTTCATTTCGATCAATTGATTTCACAGAATTTCGTAGGATCTAATTATATGGGAATTCCAATTAAATGACACCAAATCTATTCATTTTGATCAAGAATATTCCAACGAAATGAAATCCCATGTTAAAAAAATGGAATTTTGTTCAGTGCCTTATACTTTTCCAAATTCGACATAAAAAGTACTTAGGATTTTATGAATTCAAGATGGATAAAAAGATATGTATATATTGCTTGCTCTTCAATATTAATTATACGACGCACAAAATGCAACGTAACATATATTGCTTGCACTTTGAATATTGATTGTACGGAACGACTAAATATATCCATGAATTTTGTTAATTTGTTTGTTTATTCGGGGATTTTGAGATAGTAAAAAATCATATAAAATTTGCACTTCAATATAGAGAACTTAAAAGTTTGGATGATGCTGTTGGGGATCGAATCATTCCCCTAAATCCTAATGATCAATTTTACATCCAAGATAACGAAAAGTATATTCCGGATGGTTAGGCTCATCTGCTTCGCTCTACATTATCATGAATTATTTTTAAGGTCCAAAATTTTTTTCGGCCGAGTTTCTGAGGTCTGTATAGAGTGTTATTATACACATGGACGTTCATGTTTGTCAAACTTCTAATGTTGTGCTGATATGTACAGAAATTTAGACATAACGTGCTAGGTCAAAAAAAAAAAAAAATCATAAACACAGCACGCCTGATACTAAATTAGACAAAAAAAAAACAGTAAAAAAAAGGAGAAAAATATATATAAATTTAAGAATTATAATATACATCAAATAGGCGAATAGATTATCATTTTTACAACGAGTTAAAATTATCATTTTTTTTACAACAGATTTAGCAGTTTCAACATCAGAATGTTTCTATGGATGCGGAGCAAAAAATTTGGAACCCTGTCTGGATTTGTTTTCCCAAAATGCCCCTTCTTGGGCAAGAAGTTTAACAGAGAGCTTGGTGCCTTGGTCCCGTGTACGACCAGATAATTTGTGCATTTAAAACTTGATGCTGACGTTGATTTTGAAATAATTAATTTAAATATTCTGGTTGATGTTGAACATATACAAGCTAAGTCAGTCCAAGTAATGAAGTCAAACAATGATTGGACTGGCTGTTTTATTTACTAATAATGCATTTCTTTCCGCTACGCCTAAATAAATTAATTAGCCAATTCAAAAACTATAGTCGTTATGCATTCGTGTTTCCACGTTGCCTGGTGTTTTATCTCACTTTCTAAGAAAGTAATGATTTTTGTCGGGGGAAAAGAACCTATATATTTCTCTCCGGTATATATTTTGTTGCACGGAACGAATATTGATGCGTCATACCAATTTGATACATTAAATGTGTAAATTACATATAATAATTCTGCATGAATTTTAATGAATCAGAAATATAAATCTCGTTCTATTTTGCACAACAAAATTTGCACGTACTTATACATAAAATTGAGTTAATGCTTTTGGCGCGTCAAAATTCGAACAACCATATGAATATATATTCATCTACATACAAAAACCGCGCCGGCGACAAATAGACATATTTTCACTTACAGATTACAATTGTTAGCCACTCTCTCTAATTTTTTTTTTTTTTATAAATTACTTCATCGGCTAAATTAATTTATCGGAATAAGGTCGGTCCAAATAGCCTAAGATATTAAGATCCAATCTGAAATAAATATTCATATAATACTAACCCTCCTGATTTTGGTGTCTCTCAATTATCTCCTAACAGCAAGAAAATTAACCAGTCAAGAGCTACATCTTCAAACCTATTACCTATTTTATTTTTTTTCGAGATAATTTGCTCTATTTAATTAATGCCTCAAAAGACTGGATGATAATATATATATATTTTTAATCACTATAGAAAAAGTGCTCAAGTTCTTAAAATGCAACGAGGACACGGTATATTTATTTACTGTACATTTGATGCCACCCAATTTCCCAAGTCTCCACAAAAAAATGTAACGCTTTGCGAAAAAAGTGCCTATGTGAACCGCTGAACTAAAATCGGACGGTAAAATTTGAAATGACATATGCACATTCTTCTTGACCAAATACCAATCATTACAATAGCATTGCTCAGAAAAGAAAATACAATCCAAGAATGTTTTAAATCATTGCCCTACTAACAATCCGTTGTAGTCTAGTTGGTCAGGATACTCGGCTCTCACCCGAGAGACCCGGGTTCGAGTCCCGGCAACGGAATTTTTTTTCCTCTGCAATTTTGTATCGGCCAGTTGATATTGCTCTCGTCTAAAACAGAGCCCATAAGGCCCACTGCACAGATCAAGATCTTTCATTATTATCAGTTGAGCTAATATCAAACATGAATTTTCACTGTGCTGCAAACACAAGCGGATAGCAACTCTCGACCAACAAATGTATTATTTGACTTTGTTTCGTCAATGCAATTGATGGATGGGAACTTAAAACTTGAGTAATAACTTCTTAAGAAGTTTATGTTACATATGATGCATTCAACATCCTTCATGTTCGTGTCAAGTTTGTTTAACGTACAGTTTTAAAGCATGTAAAATAACATCTTTTATCCATATGACATATTGATCTTTAGAGGCAAGGGAACATTTCATGTATGCTGTACACTGCTACTGAAAGATGACAGAATATTTTATGCAATTGTTTCTTTTACGAAATATTCTTTATGGCAACTGAAAAAATCCACACGTAACTAAATTGAGAATCAAACAATATTGCAAAAACTATGAAAGGGAAAAAAAAAATTATTAGGAGAATCTAACTATATGAAACCTAGATCAAACAATAACATGGTCACTCAATCTACGACCACTTGTATCAAATGGAAAGAAAAAGATAGCCACGCCTGTTAAGAACATGACGAGTTCAAAAATGAGGATTGCTAGGCTCTGGTGGCAAGAATGAACCATTGTCACTGCCACGAGGGGGCATAAAATGCCACCGAATCGGGCAACTGAAGTCGCAAAACCAACACCAGTAGTCCGTACAGCTGTCGGATATATCTGAACAAAACATAAAATAAAAGACAAATGTTGATAAGCTATGCTGTAATCCTTTATTATAGAATGGTTAATCCTGCGCGATTGATACACAACAGAACCATCACACTTTTATTTTCATTGTTTCCTTCCGTCATTTCTTGTATTACTGGTTCCATAAATCACCAATTGCACCATAAAAAAAAATTAGAAATTTCAAACCCGATTCAACTCCCTCCCAACCTCCCATCCACACAGAAACACAGAGATATGTCTAACCTCTGGGGCATATATGTGCAAGATGGTGAAGCAAGCTGAGATGCAAAGACGTGTGCAAAAAAGACAAGCCGTAATTAGACCATCACTTTGAGGGAATAAAAGCGGGGCAATGAAAAAACAGCTGAGGAAAAGCATTAGAGACATGGAAAGCTTTCTTCCTATCTTGTCCACAATGGCCGCAGATAGAAACAGCCCTGGGAATTCTGGAAAAAAAAACAGAAACAGTATTTTTCCAATTATAAGCCTTTTTTCTTCATAGATTTTTTGGTAGAATGAAGGGAAATACATCCTTGCATGTAGGCTGTAGCCAAAAAAATAGTTAATTTTCCCTAAAGAAAAAAAAAGGGAAGAAATCTAACACCCGGACAATGGTGTGGTGCTAGAGAACCATCTTAACTAACTTGAAATAGAAATGGTACCTCCAAAGCTAGTGATGAACACACTTTTGTAGAGATTTCGATCAGTCACATGACTCACATGATGTACTGCTTCCTTCTCCTCAAATTCGCAATCCCTATTTCCGTTACTCAATTCAGATGTCAATAAAACAAGTCCGTAATATAGAAATGCCTGTGCAAGAAACACCGTCCAAAGCAGAATAGTCGGTCGTAACAAATTTGGCCCCAAAAGCTTCAAAACTGCATTCAGGCCACCGATTTCATTTCGATCTCTAATAGGTTCCACAGATTCTGAGGCAACAGGTAACAGCTCGTCAAGCTCCTGTTCATCTTCTTCAGACTTGTGGGTCCCAGCAACTAGCTTCCCAGGAGGTAGACTTACTTGATTTACCCCCGCCATGGTTGCAAGGACCTGAGTTGCGTCATTTGTTCTTCCCTTCATGCAGAGGTATCGAGGTGACTCGAGGGTTATTGGGAAGAATAAAAGGAGAGCAAAGGACGGGAGAGAGGACAAGGTCAGTAACCACCTCCAACCAAACGCAGGCATCACCAGCTGAGAATCAAAATTGTGCCCAAAAGTAACGATATTTGCGGTAAGACATAAGTATGACAATTAGGCAGCACTACAACTAGAAGTAGTTTAAAGGAAGTTCAAATCAACATAAACTTGAAATGATGAAAAAAAATAATAATAAGTGCCCATAGTTCACGACAAACAGTATAGGTAGGTAAAATTATTATATGACATTTCCACTCTCATTTGCATAAAAGTTTTGACCATGTCCAGCATAAATTTATGTACATACTGAATTATGGTTGATCTGAATATTTTAGTTTGTTTTATTACTTTTATATATTTGAAAAGGCATTTAAGGCTAGATTGCTATTTGAAGGCTTGATTTGCACAGTGTGTAGAGCTGATACCAAACAAGTAAAGTGATGGGAAATATTTAAAGTTTACTCTGCCCATTGGTGTAACCTGCTCCACAACAAATGGAAAAAGAGGGAATGGAATGGAAGGCAAAGGAAAGACGGAGACGTTTTTATGAAGACTTTACTTCCGGATGTTACACTCTGATTTTGGGGGTACAAGATCGGGGTACCCCTTCCATCCCTTTCTCTTCCTTTCCTTAATCAATGAGTTCTGGAGTGAGGATGAGTTGATGTCACGGCCAAATTGAACAATACAAAACAGTGCAGGGATAAAATTTGAATGAGCAATTAAAAAGTTACCCAAGCTAGAGAAGCCTCCAAAATAGTACCGACAGCCCAAAATCCAGAGAAAACAACCATCCAAGTGCCCCTGCTTGGTGCTGGTATGAACTCCAGAAACCAAGATGCAAGAACAGGCCCACCTCCCAGTCCCACACCCACCATAAATCTAAATACAATCAGTGTTAAATAGTTTGGCGCAAATGCACTCAACAGACCAGCTCCACCAGTCACTAGAGCAGTGAAGTTGAACCCCACCCTGAAAAAAAAGTTATTTCAATACTAGATTACAAAAATGAAAAAAAATCATATTAAGCATAAATTAACCCATCTTTAATGCAATTAATCCTCGAAAGACTGCAATTAATCCTGAAGCTGATCCTCATTGTAGAAGCATTAAAATAGGAAAAATAATAGGTAGAACACAAGGGCTCTGTACTTGGGTTAAAAAGGCCTTGAATGTGCCATTGGTTGAACCTAAATCAATTTGAAACTTCGCAAATATATTCCTATCTAACTGAATTATTCAAACTTACTATAGATATTAAAAGGTTTAAAAAAAAAATCACACAAAACTTTGCTTAATTCTAGTGTTCAGCATCCATTAACATAACATAGGCAAACTGGCCATACATTTTAAGCTTAATGGCATTATCAGTTGCTTCGAATCATAAAAAATTGATGGATATATCACATTATCATGTAGAAAATGGAGGAAAGTTTTACAAAAATAAAGACAATTAATAAACAATAAAAAAATATAACAGAAAACCTGCCTTCTTCCGTAATTATCTGATACAATTCCCCAAGAATATGCCCCCACAAGCACACCAATAAAAACAGCACTTGTTATGAGGCTTTCTTCCTGGGCAGAGAGGCCCCACTCAGCCTGTACAGATGGGCCCACAAAAGAAAGAAGCATCATCTCCATTGCCTCGGAGATCTTGGCCATGCCAGAATAGGCGAGCACAAAAATTTGGAATTTGCCAAAGCCCATTGAGATAAGTGCCTCATCAACTGTGTATGTGGCTTTCCCATTGCTCATCTAGAGGTGAAGGGAGAGGAGAGAGATCTTTCAGTAACTTGCTTTCAGTTTCATAAACAGATGCTGAAACTTTTCTTTTTAATTTTTTTGCAAATCCAATCAGGTATTCATCTTATATGCAAACAGAAACCAACATTCCTCAACTGCAGAGATAGCAGCACTATTTTTGCATTATTTGCAAATAAATCCCAATTTCACTGGATCAGATTACTTTATAGCTAGCAAATTCAAATTTCAAACTCGACATTGATCAATAAAGCTGCTAAAAAATGCCTATTAATAATGTCAAAGACAAGATCGTCAACATTTAAGAGACGTGAGTTGATCCAACAATTTGTACTTTACAAGTATCTCAAAAAATGCTGGATGCTAATCACAAATAAAAGCAACTTGGTGGTATGATTCGAAAATATCAGAATTGGGGTGAGGCAAGAAGATCCAACTAATCAATAGCCACCTTGTTACTGCTACAAAATTAGACTTGAGTTCTAATGACTCACTGTGTAGCACTTGATGCAATAAAGAAGTATTATTTGCAATTTGTATAATATGTTTTACCATATTGCAAATAACAACAATGCTTTTGAAAAATATGTTCCTTGAGCATATCAGAAATGAAAGAAAATTATCGCATTAATAGCATGTTACTGATACTGTGTCAGTACAGTACAGTTCCCCTTTACTGGAAACAAGTGTGATTGGTGTGCTACTGATAACCACTACCCAAAACCCAATCCATTTTGAAGGAACGCTCAGTGGAAGATTGATAATTTAACAAATTTTGTCAATTTAAACTTCTAACGAACTGAGATGCGAACCTAAACCGTACAATCAATGCTAGATCGTCGCTAATTGTGGATCAACTGTATCTTAAATGGAATAAAATTGTGCTAAATCGACCCCCCACAGGAAAATGGTATACCAACTTTTCAGAATTTTATATTGCAAAATAAAACTCAACCTTGTTCTTTACGAAATGTTGCAACAAGAGTAAAATCAACGAGATTCTTTTTAAAAATTCAACGACTTATTGAGATGAGAGAAGTAATATAGAGATAGATAACACGAACCATTGATAGGCGATAAGATCTTTTCCAAAGCCCTTGGAGAGATTAGGCGGCTACAACATTTTGAAGCTGACCTCAAAATCTCAAATCTATCAGCGAAAGGTAACGAGAAAATATGCAACAAACAATTTGGTAAACCGTCCTCTTCCTGGACCTTTCGGACAATAGTCCAACAAACTAATGCATATTATGAAAAGGACCTTTTGGAAATGATGGGACCGGGGACCCACATGTGAGGACGTCAAGCGGGAAAAATGTTTTTTATGTTTAAAAAGAAAAAAATTAGAAATTATTAAGTTTGGAATCCGAAAATCTAATTCCTAATCGTGATTTCATATTTCGGTCATTAACGCCTTTTTTTTTTTTATTTAAACAAGGTTCCTGTTGCAACGTAGCAAGATGATTGATTCACTTCTTATACGTTGCTCTAGGCAAGTACTTTCACAGAAATAGGAAAAAATGTTGATTAAAAAAAAAAAAAAAAGGATCGTGCATCCAGTGTTACATACATTACAAGTTTTGTACATGATAGCGTATTTATTGTATTTGATAACTTTTTAACACATGGTTTGAACACACATTACGATAAACTTTCTCATATATAGGGAGTACATTACGTTAATTTGGGAGCTTAAACAATGAATATCTTTTTTAAGCAGGTGATCGAAGTTTTTTAAAAAAAAAAAAAATGCAGCGCTCTCTTCATATTGTCAAGGTCATGGTCAACTAAGCACAATCATAAGATTTTAAGATACAGATGCAATGTTATTTTATATAATCTGAATGATATTATTATAATTCCCTACAAATACATCAAGCTGAAATTGCAGAAACAGATGCAATGTTATTTTAAAATAATCTGAATGATATTATCATAATTCCCTATAATACATCAAGCAGACATCTGCAATCCTCGCATAAGATACAACACATACAAGTGAACTTAGTAGATATTAATATTATCGTTGGAGGGACCAGATTATATTTGAAAAGTTAATGTTTGGTATTCCACTTAAAATGTTAAAAGTGGAAATTTTGAGCAACAGATTGTAAAGTTCGATAATTATTTTAATCCTCATATTACTTATTCGCAAAATATTCGACACAATAGCAAAAGAGGTGATTGTGACTCTATGGCTTATAATAACTATAAGAATTCCTTTAGCTTTTTTTTTTCTCCCACATAGAACAGAAAATAACAATAAAATCTATTTGGTGCAATTCATGGATAAAACAGAAAACTCAGAAATTTGATTTTATATAAATGAAGGCTTTGATATCACTTGGGATTTCATTTGATTAGAATTGATTTTTTTCGTTGGGTCTAATAACATGACAATTCCGATCAAATCACTAGATAGCCGCTATCTAGAATTTTCTAAAAAGACAATTCCGATCAAATTAAATAAATATTAAAAAGTTAATGGGCTAAACGGAAAATAACGACACTTTGACCAATACTTCTTAATTTGCCAAAATGTCATGGAGTAACATGTAAGAATCGGAATTTTGCGTTCCCGGAGGAGTCGCCCCAATCCTTTCATCATTCTGTTATCCTCCATCACAACCTCCAACGCGAGAGAGAAGGAGAGGAGAAAGAGAGTTAGAGAGAGAGAGAGAGAGAGAGAGAGACTGCGTTATGAGACTCCTCTGGACTGTAACTTTGGTTCTAGCGGGGTTGTACTCGTCAGTATCTCCGGCGATAGCCGGAGTCAGAGACGGAGGCTTTATTGCTGGAGGGAGATCCTTGCTGGCGTTCGTTGAGGAGCAAGGGAACACCTCCTTTCGTTGCTCTCCCTCTGGCCCTTGCATCCCTTGCCAGTACTCTGAGAAGGTTTCTTCTTTCTCTGATTAATTAATTTTGTTCTCTTATTCAGACCCTGCAACTTATTGGGTAATGCGTAGTTTTTTTTTTTTATTGTGGAATTATGCTTTTGGTGAGATTGGAACTTGAATTAGATGTTGTACTTGGATTGTAAAGACTTGGAATTTTGATTAGGTCATGCCTTGGATCGGCATCCTCAGCAGCCACATATATCGGCTGTTCCAAACAGCCGTCATATATTTTCTTAAAATTTAAAAGTTTGAAAATTTAAATGTTGAATCCAAACCGTTGGTCTTGTTCAATTTTACGTGCGATGCATTTTCATATAAGTTTTATAAACTTTGGAGTCGATTTGATACTAAATCATGTGGTTAACTATTGCTGATTAATTCTAATACGTTCATAATTTGATCACTTAATCAAGTATCAAATCGACTCCAAAGTTTATAAAATTTATATGAAAATGCATCGCCCATAAAATTTAACAAGATCAACGGTTTGGATTCAACATTTAAATTTTCAAACTTTAAATTTTAAAAAAATATGTCTTGGCTGTTTGGAACAGCCGATATATTGGCTGTCGAGGATTTGGTTCCGTCATGCATTGGTTTGTGTCAATATATTATTCTTTTGATTCAAATAGAGCTTCAATCAGTTTTAATACGAACCGATGTTTGAACAGGGGTTGAGGGTAAATTGTGTGTTACAATATGGTTTACTAATGCAATTGGAAAATTCAGAATCTGGTACTAAAGGAACGCGAACACGATCGCTTTTACCCAGTGGTGTTAGTAATTGCTTATTATTGGATTGTTGTTGCACCTCTCTATCAATTCGCATAAACATTGTTTCATGTCCTCTGCAATACTTTAATCTGTATATTTAATTTTTGTTCAAATAAGACATTTATTGGGCTTTTTAGTTCCAAAATTTTAAGTGGGTTAAGTATTGAAAGCATTGATATGTTTCAATCTGTAGAATGATGAGAAGTACAGGTGTAGTGAGACTGGATACCACCTCCCTCTAAAATGCGTAGAGGTTCAAGATAAAACCTCAAATGAAAATAATAACAACCGGAGAAGGTTGGCGTCTCTCGGAAATATTGAGTTTCTAAACTCTAAGCTTCTAGCCACAATAAGCAACTTTAAATGGAGAAAATTACTGGATGAATCTTCATCTCAATCATCAGAGGCTTCTGTGAAGCAGTATATCACTTACAGGAGTTGCGTACCCATTGACGGTGAAGAGAGGGTGTCTGTTCTTGGTTTTGAGGTACTGTCAATTGCTTCTATATATTGTGTTTGTTTGGATACTAACAAATCAACACCACTAAAAGAAAAGGTTTTTCTAGCTGGGACAGTAGTAGAGTGTGTTCTGGTACCGATCTATGACTGGTACAGTAGTTCCAACTAAGAGAGGTTTCCCTGGTACATTATATTACCAGAGTAGAAATACTTCTCTTTAATTAACTTGCTCTTGTGATGTTTCTAATAGGTCATGATGGTTGGTTTGTTGCTGGTAAGTGGACCTGTAGTGTACCTCAGGCAAAGGCGTACTGTTCTTATGCAAGGGGCTGCACGTACTTCAAGTAATTCTCCTAGATTTTAGAATAAATAAATTTTGTACTTTTCAGGCCAACAGTTCGTACAAAATCATTTTTGTTTTGGTTTGTTTTTCATTTTTTTTTCCGCTCCATTTATACTTGTTGATTAGCTAGTTGTAGTTATCCGATGTTATTCATGGATAGTTGTGCTCATCAGCTTATATGCCCGCCAGCAACAAATTTTTTTGGTGGAAATATAACATTTATTTCCCTTTGTAGCTTTCTGCACCGATTTCCTTGAAAATCATGAAATTGAAATTTGCCTTCAATCTCTCGGAGCTGAGAATATCTCTCAGTCTCATTAAAACAAATAGATGAAGACCTGAATAGCATGAGAGTCGTTAGAGAACAGTCTTATTACCGAAGCCAAATTGTTACCTTATAAAATTTAATTTAACATCTATCTAGCAACTTTACAATTCAAAATGCATCAGGTCACACCGAGAAGCAACAAATTGTATACATCTGTGCTATTGATTTTGGACATTGTTCTATCAGTTCCCAATTTTAACATCCCAACCATGGGTATTATATCACAGAGAAAATCATTTATGTGCCGATTAAAACCTTTCATCGTAAATTTTTTACCATCAAAAGTTTAAAAACTTGCTCTATACTTATCCAACATTCCAACCTGAAATATTTTTATAGATATCTCAAATCCTGAATTTAATTAATTTGAATTATAGATTAATATTATTGAAAATGAAAAAGACTTGCATCCTTCAAAATTACTTTTATCTTCCAGTTTTACCCTCCATTAAAGAAGCTTGAAGCTTCTCTTGTTCCCACTTTTACCTCCCTTTTATAAATTTAATTCACAAACCTGATATGACAAAGATGCCGAAAACATAAATCTATCACCGATAACCTTTTATGCATTTGTGATAATCAGGATCTACATGGTTGATTGATTTGTCATGTGAGATAAATAGCAATGATGGCATTGATTTCAGCGATTACATACCAGTATCTGGTAAAAGTTTGGTTTGTATTGGTAATTGATAATGTACTGGGTTTGCTTTCTCTAATGGAAGTGACGGGGATCCGGATCCTGTGTCGTGCGGCACAGCATGTAGCGCAGGATCCGGACCGTCCGATCAGATCTCGACGGTTTACTTTTTTCGGGCCTTACAATCTGGTTACATGCACGGGGCTCCCTCATCCATCCAGATCTGATCAGACGGTCCTATGCTGCGCTACACGCTGTGCCACGCAACACAGGATCTGGATTCGAAGTGACGGTGCCTTGTTTTTGCTAGATTACAGCTCATGTAATAGAATTCATCCATGGAAAAATTAGCTATTGTGAGTAATATAACGAAGCTAAAATATCTTCCAATTAAAAAAGATATATGTATTGATATCTGCATTAATTAATCGTTTCATATATTTCGCAAATGGAAATTACTATCCACCATCCAACTCCAGCATCATCCGATTCATCCATAGGGAGCCGTCCCTCTTTCTCTCTCTGGCGCGTTTACTCTCCTCTCCCTCCTTTTCCTTTCTTATGTATTTTTGTGTCTACCCTCCGCTCCCTCCCTTTTGCGCCCAGCCTTCCTTCCCTTTCATGTCTCCCCTCCTCTCTCTTTTCTCCCTCCTCTCCTGTACCTCTTTCTTCTTTTATTTTTTTGTTTTGCTTTCTCTTAAATAATCTTGTTATTTCATGATAGTTAGTAATACTAAGAGTTTATTTAATATGCATAAGTGTTCAGTTTGTTATAACAAAAGAGCGAGTTAGTATTACTGAGAGAGTATCTAATAGTGTGACTGTTCATTTAAGTACAACAAGGGAATATCTAATATCTATTGAGTCGGTAATAATAAAGAATATTTAATGGGTGTATATGTTCACTTTGTTTATATTGTATATGTTCATTTTTATAGGTATATATGTTCACTTTTATCTTTTGTATGAGTTCACGTTGTTTGTCATATTTGTTCAATTTATTTGTCATATATGTTCACTCTGCTCTTGTAGCTATATATTTTGATTCTTTATTCACCTTATCTTTGTATATGTTCATTTTATTGTTGTATACGTTCATTTCAAGAAAGCAAGATAGAGTTCACATGTTAGAAGTGAAGAAAAATGAGATAGATGTAGAGGAAAGAGGTGGAGTCCATGAGAAAAAAGTCGAGACAGAAAGCGATAGAAGGTAGGAGAGGTGGAAGGCGACATAGGAAAGGAGAAGAGGCTAGGCGGAAATTGACAGAGAAGAGGAGGAGGCGAGGCAGAGAAAGGTGGTGGAGGTGAGGCGAAGGGGGAGAAAAACGAAGGTGAGGGAAAGGAAGAGAGAAGCGGAGAAAAAAAAAGGAAAAAAAAATCGGCGAAAGAGCGTCACGGGAAGAGAAGGGGAGAATTGAAGGGGGCAAATGACATTTAGCTAGATTATCATTTCTGTTTCGCAAATATCCACGCCACGAAAGTTCGGAAGTTCAGATACGGTTTCAAATACAAATAATATCGAAAATTGATTACTGTTATCTGCAGTTTTGCCATCCCTTGCCATCGCTAAATAAAAAGTGAACACATAAAATAGACAAGGTGAACATATATAGTGATTAAAATGAACACATACAAACAAATAAGTTGAATATGCATATAAAAATCTGAACAAGAGATGACAATACTTATTTGTTTGTAAGTGTTCACTTTTATCGTCTATATGTTTATCTTGTCTATTTTATGTGTTCACTTTGTGTTATGGCAAGATATGACAAATCTACACGTGACAGTTATCATTTCTGAAGAAAATTGATTAACATCATCGCTCAAATTACCATTGCATACCATCGCTCAATCCAGCACTCCTCTCTGTCCGAGTGGACCCCTCATCGCGCCCTCCCTCCTAAGCGCTCTCCCATCGCTTGCCCGCTCTCACCCAACGATGGCTCCAACGCGTGCTATCTCTCTTCACCCAGCGCTATCTCCCTCCCCTCCCTCTTCTCTACTCTCCCCTCCCAAGCCATATTTTCGTTCCTCCTCATCTCCTTCTTGACAGAGGTGAGTATCTTTTCTCCCTCTTTTCGTTCTTTTTTGTGTTTCCCTTCTTCTGTGTCGTGATAAGTGTTCACTTTTTTTTTTGTATATGTTCAATTTTGTTGTTATAAGTGTTCAATTTATTTGTTATATTAGTTTTATGATGCTTATATATGTTCACTTTGTTTGTTGTATATGTTCGAGTTCATTATTATAAGTGTTCATTTTATTTTATTTAAATTGTTAATTTTATTTCTGTATTTATTATTCAATTTTATCTTTTATATCGGTTAAATTTATTATTATAATTGCTCACTTTGTTTATTGCATTGGTTCATTTTGTTGTTATATAAGTTCAATTTATTTAGTCGATCTGTTTATTTTATTTCTTTATTTTTTGTTCAATTCTATATTTTTATATCTGTTAATTTTATTATAATAAATGTTCACTTTGTTTATTATATTGGTTCAATTTGTTGTTATAAGCGTTTGCTTTATTTGTCTAATCTGTTTATGTTTATTTTATATGTCTCGCTTTGTTGGTGTATATGTTCACTTTGTTCATTCATATGTTTAATTTGTTGCTTTTACATGTTCAACTTGTTTTCTATGTATAAATTTTTTTTGTTTATGTATATATGTTCACTTTGTTACTTTTATGTATAAAATTTTTTTTGTTACTTTTTTTTTTTACGGAGGAGAGTGTGGCAGAGGAGGGAAGAGAGGAGGCAGAGAAGATGAACGCGCTAAGGAAGGAGAGTGCGCGTGAGAGGAGAGGAGGAAAGGAGAGCGCGTGAGAGGAGAGAGAGAAATTTTTATTTTTAGTTCAGCGATGGCAGCGATGGTTTTTTTAGCGATGGCAGTTATAATTACTGATGATTTCTGAATAATATCGAATTCTTTTTTGACCCCCTAAGTGGGCTTATGCCCAAAAGCCCAACATGCAAGCCCAGAATTCCAAAACCATATTACCGACCTGTAAACGCTTTGATCACATTTTTACTTGACCGAGTCAGAATCGCCGAACCCCGATCCGATAAGATAAGAAGTGCGGATCCACATTACAGTGCGAGTGCGACCGACTCTTCCAGTCTTCTCATTCTCAATCCCACTTTGTAGTCCGACGATAAAATCAAATCACCCCATCAATCAATAAATTGTAAAAACCAGGTTTCTCAGGCGGTTTTTTGCAAAAACTGCCATTGCGCGTTCTTGACGGAACCCTCTCTTCTCTTCTCTTCTCTTCGTCGGCTGCGGATCTCTCTTCTTCGCTTCTTCTCCTTCCTTCCTTCCCCAATCGAAACCCTAATCTAAATCTGAGCGACCGTGAGCGAGAGAGAGAGATATGGGGAAGAAGAAGAAGAGAGCAGTGGAGAAGGTGTTCTGTTACTATTGCGACAGGGAATTCGACGACGAGAAAATCCTGGTTCAACACCAGAAGGCGAAGCATTTCAAGTGCCACGTGTGTCACAAGAAGCTCTCCACCGCCTCTGGCATGACAATCCATGTCTTGCAAGTCCATAAAGAATCTGTCACCAAGTATCTCTCCATCTTTTCTTTTACTGATTTTGTCTTCTCAATTTATTTAGAATTTGCGTGAATGTGCAATTGTTATGTTAATGCTCTAGACTGGAATTTTTTTTATTTATCTTTAACAAGCAAAGGAATAATAAGACTCAATTAGCTCACTGAGGAAACAATTTGGTGGTGAAAATTAATTTTTGTTCCCAGATTAATAAAACAGCGAAATTTGGGTAGGTGTTGGAATTTGCTATGTATCATGGTATTTGTATTTAATGACTGCAGCTTCTACAGTTGTTAAGTACACCTCTCCTTTAATTACCAAGTATTATATCAGGGTCTTTGCTTACTGTTCATACAAAATAATTTAAATATCATTTGCTATGTATCTAAAGGAGAAGCACCTGTATGGTCATATTCATTATCAGTGTATTCTTTATCCTTATAGAAGCATGCATGTTGATCCTCCTAACTGATCTGTGCACCTGTATTGTCATATTAATTACCAGCATATTCGTGGCCTTAAAGCAAAAATTGAAGATACATTCACATTTTGTTCTATCCCTAATTGGACCGTGCAGCTTGCTTTCATTGCTTTATCCTTTTTGAAGAACCTTTTTTATTTAATAAAATTTTATGCAGAGTTCCAAATGCGAAACCTGACAGAGAATCAACAGAAATTGAGATATTTGGTATGCAAGGAGTTCCTCCTGAAATACTAGCTGCTCATTATGGGGAAGGTAAATGTTGTAATTTTTCCTTGATTACTTCAGGCAATTTTCTTTGTATCCTTGTAAAGGCCTCAAGAATCTCACACACTTTAGGCACAAGAGATGCCTTGTTAACTTTATATCTCCTTTACCCCTGCAGTTCTTTCAAAAGGTACTCATGTATACCTAACTTTTGTATTATTTCTCTCACCTTGAATGCGGGATTGATAAGGGTAGCTTTGGAAACACTAAAGTGGAGAAAATGAGGGGTATAGGTGTATTGAGTGTTTGGGGGAGTGGAGGTACTTGTTTGCTCTGCGTGATTAGTTGATCTGTGAGGTTTTGACAGGATGCAGAGGAATGTTTCTATTATTTTCATTTCGTGAGGAAGTATTATTTCAATTTAACTAAATTAGAGATTGCATACATATATAGGTTGTTTGTCAGTTCTGCTGTCCATTTTACCAATGCGAATTTGGTACGCTTAAATGACTATAAATGTTTTGTACTTTTCATAATTATTTGTTTTCTATGGGGTTTATAATATTTTCTTGTGTTTTATGGTGTGATATCCATGAGTAGAGGAAGATCCTTCTGCCAAGATGCCGAAAGTAGAGGCCCCACCATTGGTTGGTACAACTGTCACGCAGAACCCATTGGGTGTTGGATTTCCTCCAGCTTATGGTGCTGTCCCTCCAGTGTATGCTACTCTCTCTCTCTCTCTCTCTCTCTCACCCTCCATCCCTCCACCTGGCTTGGTGTCTGATTTCACTATTGACTTGTAAATCTTATTTGTACTCAATGTTGACAGATTTAATCCGGCATTATCTGTGCGACATCCAATGTGGCCCATGTTGCCACGGGGCCCACAGCAACCCTGGTTCCCACCACAGCAACATCTCTCCATTCCAGTCCCTCCAGCTGTGGCAACTCTTGCGCCGCAACTCCAGCAACCTCTCTTCCCGATTCAAAACATGATCCCAGGCACTACTGCCGGTATGGGTCTCCAGCCAGCTTTCCAGGTTGCAGCCCCTATGCCTCCGCCAGCTGTTTCGCAGCCACTTTTTCCTATTGCTACAAGTACTGTTGTTTCTGGTCCTACTAATAATGGGTCTTCTTCGGGGCTTGTCAATGCAAATAATCCTGCTGGTCTCGCAGGTGTTTCTGGTATTGCTACTAATCAAGGTATGCTCTCATATTACTGGTGGATATCTCAGTCATTCTTCTTACTATTAAGGATGGTTTTGACTTGAGTTGTTTACTGAAGCATAAATGTGCATTGCGGACCTATATGAATCTTGAATGTTTGGTTGTTCCATATATGTTCTAACATTTAGTTGCCTCCTTTACAGGTTTGCATCCTTATGCTTCGGGCCCAGACACAAGAGGGCCGTCAACAGGGCCCCCACCAGAAATAGCTAACAAAGCTCCTACTCCAGCTAATCAGCCTGGTACTAGTGAGGTGTACTTGGTCTGGGATGATGAAGCCATGTCAATGGTGTGTATCCTTTCCTTTTACACCTTTTATTTGTCTTTATCTTACTTTGGAAATTTTCTGAATGTCGACATGGTTTTTTTAATTCTCTGGCTGATGCCAGAAAAGAAAGATAGGGACAATTGGAAGCATATTCAAAGTACTTTTGTCTGGCATGTGTAATATAGTTTTGACAGCCGTGGTAACTGGTCAATCAAATTGTATTACCCATGTTAGGCTGTAAAAGGTAGAACTTAGTAACAGACAAGGATAGTAGAATTTTGTGTGTTGCATTGAGTCGCTGTTGATTGTTTTATATGTTGGTTTGCTTGGTAGGAGGAGAGAAGAATGTCACTGGCTAAGTATCAGGTGCATGATGAAACTAGCCAGGTAAGTCATTTCTCCTTGTGCTTTCTCTCTAATGCTCCAGTTTCCGTGATTTATTGCACTGTTGATTTTAATGTAGCTAGTAAAATTCGGTACAACCTGTTGTATCAAATCTATGCCCTTGTGAGAAAATTTGATTTTCTCGAAAATGTTCCTCCATGATTTTCTCAAAAAACGTGAGAAAATGTGTACATCTACTTTCAAATAAAATATAGTTGAGGTGCTGGCGAACTGGAGGTATTGAAGAAACATACCAGGTTCCAAGGTTGATTAAGTTGATAATAAATATCATGCATTTAAAATGGAATGCTTTAGTATATGAGAAATACAAATTTGATGGAGAAGTTACTGTTGGAGGAGTATTGGTACTTCCTTAAGATTTATTATTCCATTAAAACTGACGTCCATCTATTGCGAATGAACTGGGGGTCTACACATGGGACAATGCAGAACCTGTATGTGTTTTATTTTAACAATTGAATTACCTCTCTTTTTATATATATTTAACTTATCCTCCTAGTACAATTAATGCTCTGGCATGTTTCATGCCTAGTATAATTGGTCAGTGGACTGCGGCCGAACTTTGGTACAGGTCAGCTTTCCTTTCGGCCAATGCATGCTTTTTTAGTTTTCTTGAACTAATGTAGATAGGAACTTATTATTAGTTTGGGTTGTGAATATCATATCTATTCTGATATACTTCTCATTTGCTTCTGTATAACAAATATTTTGAAACAGATGAACTCTATTGATGCGGCAATAGACAGGCGCATATCAGAAAGCAGGCTAGCCGGTCGCATGACTTTCTAGGAACGTCTGACAATTAATTGGTATGTTGTTTAAGAAATGTTGTGACGAGAAAGTTGCTATTTCACTGCTATTAGGATTGACAATTTGAGAGATTTTGGTTCCAGATAAGTTATTTTTTCCCATTTCAATTTGTCATCATGTATGAAATTGGTAATATGTGTAATATTGAGATTAGGCTAGGAAAGCCTCCTCTGTGTTGTATGTTCCTAGCCTCCTCTGTGTTGTATGTGTTGTTGCTTTATATGACTTGCTGTCATGTTCTTGGCTTCTTGCGACGGTTGGAGCTGAGCTCAAATTTTTTCTAGAAGGTTATGAGTTGGGCTGAATGCTTAGAAAGTGTTCTTGCATTTGGGATTTAATTGAATCATTTCAACTCAGATGGTATATATCGAAGGCACTGTTGTTACCGGTAGACATTTATTAGCAACAACGATTGGGATACTGTGTTGGTATAAGTTTTTTGGCGAGGGAATCTGATTTGCATCGCTCGAGTGTTGTTTGTCAGTATTACTGTGTTAAACCAGACGATCAAATTAATTTAATTGTTTAGGTCTTTGAAAGAAATTAGCCCTGAACTTATCTTTCTTTCTGTTAATTTGATCACTATGTCATAACTGTAAGTAAGAATCTCTCTTGTTTTAAAATTTGAAAGTGAATGTTTTCAGTAAAACGTCTTATGCTTCTTTAGCTTGAAATGCTACCTTGAAAAACTTTATTCAGAATCTGCGCAACAATCACTCTCTACAGGTAAATTAGTACTCTTCACATATCTTTTTAGTTACGTCTCAGCATAAATTAGTCCTTTTTTTTTTTTTTTTTTTTGTAGATTCTTTGTACAGTTTTTTAATCAATTGAGGGAAGATATGACATCAAAAGAGAACTAAATTTGTCAATATATCACACCAAAAAAAAAAAAAATGCTATGGGAGCTAATAAGCCTTTAAATAGCACTATAAATAATTAAATATTAATAACTTGTTTAATCTGTGAAGAAATGAACACGACTAAGCATGCCTAGAGACCTTATCCAGTTCTCCTCCTTGCATGGCGAGGCACTGATTAATCCACATTGAAAAAAGAACGACGATGTTGGAAAATAATAATAATAATAATAATAATAAGGCAAATGCTAATGTGGACAGAGAAAATACGGGCCGTCCATCAGAGAAGGATCTAGCGGCTAGCATCACTTCCGAACTTATACGCTGCTTGAAATTGCTCTGTTAAATTTAACCGAAAAAATTTCCAAAAGGACAAAAAGGTCATTCCATAAACCTCCGTTTGGCGCATCCTCATTCTTCACGTCTCTCCATTCTTTGTCCCGCAGTACACCACAAACATGGTGAAAACTGGAAAGCAACTAATTAAGCAAGGGTTTATGAGAATATGCGCCAATTGAAAATTTCTTAGATATCAACCTCACCCCTCATCCGTTGCATATTCGTTAACACCCATTGATGTCCGTTTTCAATTCAATAACTACCTTACATCAGACTACCCTAGAGCGATTGAATAGCTATTATTGGATGTCCGTTTTCAATTCAATAACTACCTTACATCAGACTACCCTAGAGCGATAGAATAGCTATTATTGCAACTAGACGGCATAATAACAGAGGGAGTTACTGATATTTTTTTAACGGAGGGAAGCAGATAATGAATTGAGAGGAAATTAAAAAAAAATAATAATAGTAATGAATTGAGAGGAAAAATAAAAAGCATAATAACAGAGGTAACTGATCGGTTCTGTGCGTACAGGTCAAATTTAATCCTTAATTACCGATGCGAATTCGTTTGCAGTACAGTTTAAGGGTCGAATCTCGGGGACGGACTATTCTGTTTCTAAGTTTCAGTTTAAACAATTCAAACTAAATTCTGGTTTTAATATAAATCAATAAGTTTCAACAGTTCTAAAATAAAGAATAATAAAGTAAAGTTCAATCCCTAAATTACCAAATTCTAACTCGAACTAAAGATAATCAAGTTAATAAAAATTAGGGGTTTAGATCCTTGAACAATTCTCTGTGTCAAAGTTGGAACGGTCCGTTCCATCTCTGGAACGGTCCGTTCTGGACTTTGTCAATTGATCAGAACAAGTCGTTCCAGACCAGATTCCCCCTTCCGGGCGGTCCGTTCTGACCTTGGAACGGTCCGTTCCGATCAATTGATACTTGTTTTGTCATGAGTTTTAATTATTAATTAAATATTTTTATGCGAGATTAAACAATACGTAACCTAAAGACTTGTACTCTAACTCCCGTTCAGGTCAAGCTATTAAGTTTTATTGTTTAACTCCTAGAACGTCTAAATTTCAACTTCCGTTTCTTGGTTCAGTTGTTCTAGTCTACTTCTCGAGTTTTGGTAAACTTTTAATCTTCCGATTTCAAGTTAAACCCTAGTTTATTAAGGTCTGGTTTAATCCTTCCGGATATCGCCTACCGAACAGTAAAATTACTAAGTTAATGTAGCTGCGATTGATTTTAATCCTAACAGTTAAACTAGGTCTTTGTTTAACGAGGTAATCAGATCAAACAGAGACAAACTTAAGCAATTTAAATAGAAAATTAAAGTGCAAGAAGCATAACATAACTTAATTTAACTAATAATTAAAGATTCAAATAAAAAACAAGCAACTAGAGAAAGGTTCTCAGACCATAGCCCCTAAAACTACTCTACTCTAACAAATCCATGCAAGAACAAGCATGTTTCATCAAATACAAAGACATAGAAAGAGAAAAATCAAGTTTACAACAAGTTGCGCTCGAAAACTCCACGTTTCTGTGCTCTGTCCTGTCTGGGGCGGACCGTCCTGGCTCTGGAACGGGCAGTTCCAGATGCAGTTGGTCGTCTCGGCAGGCTGTCTCCTTTGCTGAGTTGGAAAGAGGCTAAAACCTAGAATTTCGAACTTAGCCTCCATTGAAGACAGGACAGAGCTTTTATAATAAGGCAATGGTGGCTTCAAACGTGGGAGACGTGCTTCTGGAAGGTCGGTAATAGAGGAAACCGACTTGACAAACATAGCCTTCTATTTTTAGCAATCCAAAGATAGCTGGAACGGCCCGTTCTGAGTCTGGGGCGGACCGTTCCAGTCTGGTCAGGGCAGTCCGTCTGAAGTCTGGTTGAGTCCGTCTGGACTTGGTTCCTCTGGTCAGGGCGGACCGTTCCGTTGTGCGAGCGGTCCGTTCCACTCTGTATGAGCAACTCCCGTTTGCTTTTTCTCTCTGTTCTTCATGCCGAATAAATGCTGAACCTGCAAAATAAACTTGCCGGGCTACGGCTGGACTTTTCTACAACCTAAGTTAGCAGAAATTGATAAAAACACATGCATTTGAACGTAATTTTAGGGCTTAATCTGGTTGGAAATTGAGTATGAAAACCATACATCAGTAACGGAGAGACTAACAGAAAAAAACTAATACCTATTTTGCCCTTGAAATAATCGACAGTTCTGATTTAGTTCAACTGAAACCGGGCTTAAAATCGGGCTTAAATTCTGTCCACCATAGCATAACCCTAATAGGCTAATAATAAATACAAAATAGTATAAAAGGGCCAAGATGTCCTTAGAGAAATAAATTAAAAGTAGATTCTAAGGATATTTCAGTGACATTTTTCTTTTTGTAAATGTCAACATAAGTGAATTAACACCAAATGAATGTAATTTACTTATATTGTTGCTTCATATAATCTTATTCGCTTAGATTTAAATTACTACTAAAAATAAATTAATTAAATTTTAATTCTTCAGAATAAGACAGTATATAAATGAACTAAATTAAAATCAACTTAATTTAAATTAAAAGAATAATAATAAATATAAATAATAGGAAATTAATAGTGGAGCCGACTCCACTTATCAAAATGGATGTACAGTAAATGACTACATTTAATTTAATTATAGATTTACGTGTTATCCAACATTACATTCAAGTTTAATTTACGAGATGTCATATTACTGAAAAGTTTGTTATAATTGTTTCAAATAATAGAACAATAGCGATCCAATAATCCACTGTACTTCATATCAAAAAAAAAAAAAAAAAAATATCCACTGTACTAATCACTGACACTCCTACGAAGGACCAACGGAAAAGGAATGCTTAACAAGTGCCAAACAGAACGAGTATCACCTCATTCCCATGATCTATCCTAACATGTGCGTCAGTGCGTACTCCAAATTTTTGTATTTAGAGTGAAAGAGAAGCTAACCCAAAAGCCGAAATACAAAAAGGCTTTATATCTCTCTAGCACCAAGCAAGCACATATCCCAAAACTATATAAGACGGACAGAATCTACATTTATAGTATTTACTATTTAGTCCTCCGGTCCCTAATTACTTTAAATAAAACCTAAATTGTCTTTCCTAAAGGTGGTTCGCCTAAAGTAACAACAGCCTCTCTCTTCTATCCATCTCTCTTTGATTCTTCGGACTTCTTTTAGCGTCCATTTTACTGTTCAATTAAAAACAAATGTGCCCCCCTCGTTATTAGCAAATACTCATATTGAATATGTGTTGTCTACTTGTCTTGCTGTAAAACAGAAGTGATAATTCAAGAGGATGCATGATATATGAACTTCTCATGGTACATGTAAAAGTTACATGTATAATAAAGTAAATGCGATAATTAACCAAAGCTCTTTAATTCTCCAGTCATGCAACCCATCTTTTGCTCCCTTCTTTCTGGGTACCAGCACCGAGCTCCTTTTTCTGAGTATCTTTTCTAGACAGTTATCTTACACTACTTTGCATTTTGTCTCTCTACCACCTCTATAACTATAACCATACCGTTGCTTATCAACACTTAGCTCTCCTCTTATGGTAACACAAGTGCCAAACAGACCAAAAGGTGCATTGAAGGAACAACGTATTTGATGGCCCAAACTAGCAAATATCTTGGAGTGTTATATCTGCTCTTTACATCCGTTGCAATCTTCTTCCAATGTGGTTAGTCCTACAATTTCATTTTTCTTTCTAGGGAAACGTATGTTTTTCGTTGTTTCTTCTTAATTGAAGTATTGTTTACCATTGCGAGTGATATTTTGCAAAAGGATGAGTTTTGATTCATATTTCATAAGCCAGAGTATTTTATGCTCCAAAAAACTTGATTCTCAAAGAAAGAGTCACTGTCAGTCTGTCACACTGGCGATGCAACCAGAAAAAAAATAATAAAAAAAAAATGAGAGCCATTCATCAGATACGTGAATGGTTTAAACATATGCTAAAAGCCAGATCCCCATAGCAGTACCAGTCACTTGTAAAACTAAAACTCTGCTTTGCTAACTTTGCAAGGCAAGTATATTTAACTTCTACTGAGTACTAACTATGCCACATTAGTTCTTGCTAAACAGATGCAAGAGAACTGAGACAGCTCAAGAAACTCTCACTCATCAAATACAGCCCCAATCCAAACCAGGAAGCACTGGAACTTGACGAGTTATCGTCGCCCTCTGATCCGTACTCCATCGGCTCGCCATATTTTCTACCTCCATTTACTGACATTCTGGGTCCCACACCTCCTACCAGCATTAACCCACCCTATTGCATTTACCCCCCATTTACCCCGACTCCACCTGTCTCCTCCCCACCAGAGGTAAACCCTAATCCCCCTGAAGTAAACCCGAATCCGCCAATTTCTATCCCAAGTCCTCCTCAATTCACACCAACCCCGCCAGAAAGTTTCCCAACAACGCCAATTATACCCAATCCTCCTGTTGTTTTTCCAAGCCCTCCAGAAGCTGCTCCAAGCCCGCCAGAAGTTTTCCCAAACCCACCTGGTCTGAATCCAAATCCTCCAGAAGCTGCTCCAAGCCCACCGGAAGTCACTCCAAACCCACCGGTTCTGAATCCGAGTCCACCAGAATTCAACCCGAATCCTCCGGAAACTGCTCCAAGCCCACCAGAATCCATCCCAAGCCCACCTGGTTTAAACCCGAATCCACCAGTTATCAACCCAAGTCCTCCTGAAACCACGCCAAGTCCACCAGAAATCACCCCAAACCCACCAGTTACAAATCCAGGTCCTCCAACAAATGTACCTAGTCCACCTGAAGTTACGCCAAACCCGCCAGAAACAAACCCAGGAAATCCACCAACAATCATTCCAAACCCTCCAGCCGTACCAGCCCCACCAGAAATCACTCCCGGTACGCCAACTATAAACCCAACTCCACCCACATTCACCCCAAGCCCTCCAAGCGGTATACCAAGTCCGCCAACTTTTGTACCAGGCCCCCCAAGTTTTCTTCCTCCAATAGTATTTCCACCGCCTTTTGCCCCACCGACCCCTACAACACCACTGGGGTTGTGGTGCGTTGCTAAACCAACTGTACCTGACCCAATAATCCAAGAGGCGATGGATTATGCATGTGGGTCGGGAGCAGATTGCAACTCCATTGAACCAAATGGGGCATGCTACCAGCCTGATACATTGATAGCACATGCCTCTTATGCTTTCAACAGCTACTGGCAGAGGACCAAGGACACTGGTGGTACATGTGATTTTGGCGGCACAGCTATGCTAATCACTAAAGATCCAAGTAAGTTTATTGTTGTTTGCATGTATCACTATAGGTTGAGCAGCTGATTTGCAATGATTTATGGTGTTTTGTTCACTTTAAAGTGGATCAGATAAGTCTCAGAATTGTATTCTGGTTTTACATTGATGAGACAAAGTTCTCTCTCACACATATTTCTTTTTTTGTTGCAGGTTATGACGATTGCCACTTCAGTCTTCTGTAGCCATTTTCTTCGGAATTTTCTAGAGATTTAAGTTGAATTGCTGCACTACATATATTATTTAGAAAAATTTTATCCCTTTCCTCTTAAGTAGGTGGATACAATTTTTTGTAATTTTGTAACTAATAAGTCACTAAACTGGAGAATTGATATCCAGCTGTGTCTCTCTTTTTTTTTTTTTAATCTATATTACCTCATATTACTTGTCACAAAATATTTCTTTTGATAACTGACAGTATCACTACTTATACGATTTAGAAAACAAAATTAGTCAAGAAAAAAAAGGATCTGCACTAGGTAAATAGATAGCTGGAAAACGAACTCCAGTGAAGGATATAGGCAGTAGAATATGAGTAGTACATTACAAGTAAATTTCACTTCACTTATATAATAATTCTGTGTACCACAACATAGCCTACATATGAGTTAGCATGCAAATTCTATTACATTTTACATGCTAAAGTTTGCAAGCAACAACTCATAATAACAGAAATCTTCTTTCACTGTTGCAAATCCAAGTTTGGGTTTGGATCTGGGTTTAAATCCAGACCAGATTCTGGTTTTGAGTTCAGTCGCACTCTTTTTGGTTCTCGTTCTCCCAAATGCAGTAAGACACACAAATCCTCCTCGTATGGTGCATCGTTACTGTTTCCATTATTACAATTGTGATCATTAATATTGTTGTTGCCATTACTATTATTGGTACTGACATTGATATCAATACTGGTAGTAATTTCGTTTAGGTTGGGGATAAATTGGTGCTCTTCAACATTGTTATTCATGGTTTTGACAGTCTCCACATGAAATTCAGGTTGAGCTATCTGGGCCGGGTCAGGTGAAGAATTTGATCCAGGTTGGGGAGATTCCATTACACCTGAGTTCACTGCTGATGCTATTGCTATTTGCTCCTCCAATGCATCTGAGATGTTTTATAAAGTCAAAGAACAGAAACAATGTTATGACAATAACAACAACTTTTCTTCTGCTAAATGGAAGAGAGGTAGGAAAAGATGTTTTACACAACAAATGTCAACAGACAACAAATAAAAGAAAATAGGAAAAGTGAACAATGTTCATCTTAATTGAGGAAAAATTGTATCCAAATGATACCAAAGATGAATTCAAATAAAATGTGCTCCCATGAACATGATTGCAAAAGTAACTAGAACCTTTACCTCTCAATTCTTGATTGGTCGTAATTAGATCAAGCTCCAACAAGTCAAGAAGCCGCCCCAAATCGACTCCACTAGTCCAATTCTCAGGTCCCTGACTATTCTTCAATTTCAACCTTCCCCTGTTTGCTGTACCACCCCAGATTATACCTAGTAGGCAATGGAAAGAAACTCAAAATTTATCATACCAGTTTAATACCCCTAGACCTAAGAGGCCTTGATTTAAATATCATAATTGGCACAAACAGAACTCTTGAGATAAAACTATCCTGAAGTTAATACCATTGATTAAACATATCAACAAAAGAGGTGCCTTTATGTAGGCTTTATACAGAACATCAAAATTATCAGCCAAGAGAAAAAAAGACATTTCGTTTGTCAGTCGCCACTAGAAGTAAAGGGATCCTTTTGGGATATTTTCACAGAAAACCACACAAATTTTACCACACTTGAAAACAACAACCAGCATTTCTCAAACTTGCAAGCAGATCCCCATATACTTTTAATTCTAAACAACACACGATCTCTAAAAGAAATTAATAAAATGACCAAATTGCCCATGAATTTGCCATCTAAATCGAACAAATTTTTCAACAAATACAGAAAAATTGGAACCTAACATATGGGTTTAGATGCTTTTCAAAACAAAAAAAACATATGGGTTTACAATGAGTTATTTGTTTTTATTTCAATGTGATTACGCAAAATTGTCAATAATTACATTGCACCACACCTCTGTATTATTTTCTCTAAAAAATTAGCTTTCTTCTTGAAAACATTACAAGTTGCAAACATGAAGGATATTCGATGGTATATCCAAATGATGCTACATTTTAGGCAGAGCCTGTGAAATTACACAGACAGAGAAATAAGAAGTGAAAAGAAAACATAAATGAACAAAATACCAATTGGTTGAGGCATCTCTCCTTCTTCCCCTTTCAAAATAATTAAGCTCCCACTATCCCCTTCCAAATCAAATGTCTGCTGATTCTCTCCTACTACCAAGAAATCAGTGAAAAAACAGATCCCCTTCTCATCATTGTACTCTAGCGCATATGACATGACAGTCCCACTTGTCAGGCCTGAGCTGCGGCCAACCTTCAATACCTGTCTCCCTATGAGTGACCCAATGGGGGACTGAAGGTCAATTTTTTTTACATTTCCAATCTCCCCCACACCTTTCACCGATGTAGTAATGTGGGATATGTTGATGCTGTCAGAGAAAGGGATGAATGCACCATCAGCCCGTACAAAAGTTTCTACATTTAATTTCAATAAAATTTAGTAAGTATCAAAGAAAAGATTGAAAAATGACAGATAGACATAATGTCAGTTACGAGCATGAACTTTGTGGCACGCTGATAAACAACTGGCTATGGACAATGGTGAACTTCAACCCTGAAATTTTGTAATTTCTTTAGTCTGTGTAGGTTCATCCACAACATTTTGTATGTTCAGTACATCCAAATATTATTTTAAGAATAAAGTAAGGAATTTCCTAAATTTGGGAATTCTCAACTTTCAACGTTGATTTTCATAAGTTCTATATATTTCCCATGCCCTTTTGGAGATTTTCCAAATAAAGCACAAGTATTGAACTCACTGGTAAAGAGCATGACTTTTACCTCACGCACACGTTCACAAAATCCTTGAACAAATGAAAAAAATCAATCCAACAGAATAAATTTCTCAGCATCTCACAACAATATACCTGGATTAGTACCAGCATAAATCCCATACCAGACATCATCAGTGATGAACGAGGTGGCTCTCTCCACAGCCCCGAGATAAACACCGGGTCCAAGGTTTGGCGGTAATGGGTGAAACATCTTTTGGTTGGGGTAGTCAAGGTCGACTGCGACATGGCGGTTTGTCAGGAATCCAACTTGCCTCTTTCCAGTCAGACTCCTCACTATAGCTCCTAACGTGCCATATGTCTCTAGGCTTGCCACCTGGATAAGCATTTAAGCATGAATGAAATATGCGATGTATTGCATTACTAAAAGCTCACTGTATTTGCAATTACAATCAGCCTCGTGTACTTGCAATGGATACCCAATAAATATCTATATATGGAACTTATATCCCAATAAATTTCTATATTTGGAACTTGCATCCGAATATTGGGTTTTTTGGCAAATTAAGCCCCACTCAGTAAGTCCAGTTTAAAGTTTCTTTAGGTTTAACAGGACTCCTGGATGTAAAATTTCCCTGAAATGTGTTATTTCAAAACATGTCAATATAGTATGAATAATGTGCGCAATAACCCAGAAAATTTTAAGAAATAACATTAAAAAAATTTGAGAGGCACATAGTTCTATTATGTTCGTAGCAATGGACCTTTTCTTAACTAATTAAAATACAAAAGGGAAAAGTACCTGAGATCCAGAGCCGATGCAAGGATTGCTGCCACGTAAGCCATCTACAAGCTCATCATACAGCTGCTCTTTTGGAGTTGGTGCTGGTGCACCATAATAAGAAAATTCTACCACGTCCACATCACACCACACCCCTCCTGGTCCCTTTTATGAGAATAACAATATAGACATTAATTTCTGTAATCTTAATATAGATTTGCAACAAGAAGATAACATAAGGAGGCTGAACATCAGATGTTGAGAACTTGAGCTAAAGGAAGCTCAGTGTGGTCAACTGATCCTGCTGGATTCAAAAATACCCTTCAGATAGTACAGATTTTTAACTCTATGGGAATTTTCTTACATGATTCTCTTAATCGGCACCCCTCGCCAATAATATGGCCTTCACCACTGTATAAGTAGTTGTGAGACATTCTCAGGAATAAAATTATAACTATAGTGGCCATCATCACCATAACATGAAAATGTAGTAATAATACAACCAATGATGGTAATCCATGGCTTTTTGTATCCCTTTTTTTTAGAGATGAACAAGCAAACTAAGGAATTTCACGACACCACATGACATTTTTTAAAACAAACCTAATGAGTGTGGGACAATAGTTTACTTAGTATCAGGGATATCATAAATCTTAATAATAGCAGGTTATGAAAATTATCAATGACAACAAAAACAACAATATGGATGATATCATACTTTTTTCAATAACACAATTTTCAAAATTCCAAATATCTACCTCAAGGGCACCTGGCAAGCATTGCCCAGGACTAAGCCACTTTTTATGAACCTTCCTCGCGACAAACACCAAAATCGCAGGTATATCAGTAAGGTTGCCTTTTCTGATCCGAAATCCAACAGCTGTGCCCAGGCTGAAGCGCCTTAAAATTTTGCTATGAAATGCACGGATAGTCATCAAATCCAATAAAGTGGTTGCTTGTTGACCCTTCGGCAGCCGCCCCAAATTTCCCGGCAAGACCCCTTTTTGTAAATTCCCAAAATAATTTGCGCGACCCTCAGCTGCGAGAGGCAATAAAGTAGAGGTTGGCCATGAAAAATATGCTGCTGAGTTTGACTCAGAGTGCTGCCCGGCAGAGGGGTAGGAGGCCGGGAAGAGGTGGTGGTTGCAATTTTGGTTCAAATCAGAGTCGGCTTCAGGTTCTAAGCTATTGCTGTTGAACTGAGCCGTGGGGCCTGCTTGTATGTCCCCCATTTCAGGAGGTCTCAATTTAGTATTTTCTTACTGAAAAAGCTTCATGTGTGAATGACTAGATAAGAGGAGCCTACAGAGAGAGAGAAAAAGCTGTGAAATAATTAGAATAAAACATTGTTCTGTTGCCTGTTATCTCAATTTATGAGCTCCTATTGAGCATCAATTAATCCTCAAAGGCAATTAATTCATCCCAATTTGAAAGCAATTAAATTAAATTGGATATTGAGTGTAATATTAGAACACTCCACTCATCCACTGTGACTTGACTTACCCTAACTATGCACAAAATCACACACACAAAACAAAACAAAGAAACTTCAAATAGAAAGAAAGAAATGATGAGATGCCATATCAATATAGAAGTTCAGTATTGCATCTACCACTACCAGATCATGATGCAAGCATAGCAAACTTCGACTGTACTTAGATTTAAAAAAAAAAAATGCAGTATTGAGACAAACACTTGATGAGAACTTTAATTGAAGCATGTCAGAAAATCTGGAAGCAAGTAGATATAACAAAATAAATATAAGGGGAACAAACACTCTTTGTTGTTTCTCCTAAGGTGCCCAAAAATAAATATAACAAAATTGAAGGGGAACAATGGCGATTAAGCAGAAAATATCATTTCTTGTGATGCAAAAACATGGTTTAAGCTAACCCAAAAATACAATTCTCAAGGGAGAAAAGAGAGAGGTTATAGGATAACTCACCCAAGTGATCAAGCCAACAAAAAAGTAACTCAAGTTCCCTCTTCCAGTTTCTCGACCATATACGTAACAAAGCAAAAGAAAGAAAGAGAACTTTCCACCCTCAAAATTACTACTTTTGCAAAAGGAATATCACTGGCTTAACTCAAGACGCTACTTTTGAGGGATTGAAATGAAAAAAGGGTTAAAGGAGCTTAGTGGTAACAGTTCACCATGGTCTTGGTCAAGACCGAGAGACACGAGAGAGAGAGAGAGAGAGGAAGAGAGAGATTAAATTGAATAAATCATTAAATTCTTTCACAGAGAAAAGATACTTTTGACCAGTAATGAAGTCTGATTCTCTCTTCTAGGTTAAGCGAGTATTCTCCATTTCTGGGTTTATGACAAATGGAGCCCACATAAACTAGAAAGTAGAGGTTTCTAACCAATGTCAGAGACCCGGATTCAGGAAAGAACACAGTATTTCTGTTACAGACGATCTGGGCTCAGCGGAGTGTGCGCTAATGTGATAAAAAGGCACACTGTGCATGGACAGTATTAAGAAAAAGCATCACACTTTATCATTAGTGGGGGAGAAAATGCTGGTCCTTATCCTCTGTGGAGCAACGGAACAACCCTACTGTGGGGCTTCTGCTGACATGTGGGGTCCACAAATTTCCTTTTGACCGACTTATGTTTCTTTCGGACTTATCTGTTAGAACTATTCACTCAAGGAAAATTATTTCCTACTGCATGTCATTAGAAACAAAAGAAATGACACGGAGATCGGGAGATGGAGAACAGATCATGAATTTTAACCCAAAGCCCATGTAATAGATTTCAAGTCCGTCACGTGTAGTACTTGACTTGGGCCTAAAACCTTAGAACTACATTATAAAGGTGCTTTTTAACCTACATTTCAATATTTCTTGGCAAGTGTTTGCTTACCAGGCCAGGCTACTTGTCCTGATAAAAAACAACTAGTTCACAGTTCCAACTATTTTACGAAAAGTCGAAAACGTATAATAATCACTGTCAAGCAAAATGACAAAAAAAAGGGAGAATGAAATGCTGTTTGACTATCTTACCAAACTCTCTGCAAACTATAAATGTTTTTTAAGCATGATTTTGTTTCACATTTTTCTCTGCTCTTTGTTGTTTCAGCAAATCATTGCATTTGAAGTTGCTACCAGAAAAAACATAACTGTAAACAATAGGAAACGAGAGGCATAACTTACAAACTAACAAAACTATTATCGCTAAGACACAAACAAAACACACTTAAATTAGATCAAAATACGCATCATTCACACATTGCAATTCCTATATATAACCTTTTGTCAGAAGAAATATAGGTAGAACCAGACAACATAAATTAAGCTTGTTACAAATATTTTGTGCATTACATATTTAATGCAGAGCCTGGTGCCACAAAATAGAATAAAATTAACGCACCATTTCAACATTTCTTTTCCCCCTCCCCCACCCAACAAAAAAAAAACCAGAGTAGAAGGAGAATATTCACCCGTCCCATGATGGTACATATCTCCTGATGCTAGTCTTCAAGTGGAATACTGTTTTTACGTAGTCAGAAGACGAAACGAGTGCCAACCTAATCAAGTGGTATATAATCCTCTGCTATCTCAAGATACTTAACTGTTTCTTTACTATTTTCATCGGGTGAATAAACACATGTTATCAAGTTGTAAGCATTGGGCGCAAAAGCAATGTGGTCTTCAACTAGGCAGCTATTTTCATGTAATGCAAACAGACCAATTTCCAACTCATTGGCTTCAGGTTCAAGAGTCCAGTGATCACAATCTGGGTTACCACTTTTCTTGTGCGAAATCAAACTTGTTTTCGAGTTATTGGTTTGGGACTCACGACCGATGTACTCTTCAACTTGGTTACTCTTTTCATTATGCAAACCCAGGTTGAATTTGGGTTCAGGCTCAACCACAATGTCATCTTTGATTTCAATTGTAGGCTCCAAAGCAATGGGTTCTGGGCTGGATACAAGTTTCTTCTTTTCAGTCTTTTCACCAAGCACCAGAAACTCTGCCTGACCTTCAGAAAAGTTCGCACTAGTTTTGTTTAAGCTTTTGGCCACCGATTCAATAATGTCCAATTTTTCAGAGCCAGAAACCAGAATCATCCGTGGACCATCGGAACTAATCACACTCTCATGTCCAGGCTCCACATTAGATTTCTCTGGTAGTTTGTGTGATACCTCAACATCTTGCTTTTGTTTCTTGGTCTCTATCTCCACTGAGACTAATCTTTCATTGCTTTCATGTCTGCATTGACCAAGAGAGTGGGCATATGGTTCAGTCTCACAATTCATGCCCAATTCTAGATTTCCTCTCTCCATCCCCATCCCAGTAGAGCAAAGTAAAACCTCATTTTCTTCATGATTACTGTGAAATCTTTGGGGTGTGACACCCTCTAATTCAACCTCAGTTTGAGTCACGGTGCTGGATTTGCAAATAGAGCCCTGCAAAACTTGTGAAGTTCCACCATCCACCCGAGAAACTACATCCATGTCATCAGTTACTGCCGTACTTTCTCTATTTAAAGCAGATTTGGAACAAACCAAGGTAGGGTTTGTATGTTGTTTATCAAAGTATATGTCAAATTTATGCATAGGATCATCAAAAACCTGCAAATGACCGCCTTCATCCTTAAGCTCAAGAGAAGGCCTGATTAACCTCCTCTTCTTGTCTCCTTTCAGTTCAATGCTTGACTTGCTACCTCCCTTTCTCCTGTTGAAGTTCACAAAAGGTAGTTCAGTTTCACCAGGCTCCGCAGTTGAACTGGATACGGGCAAAGTGGGGCTTGCTTCCATTCCGTCTGCCACTGCAGCTGCTTCTGGAGCAGCATCAGCATCCATATCCATAGGCTGGTTCCTGATTAACTTCCTTTTCTTTCTTGCTCCTTTCAGTTCAATGCTCACCTTGCTACCCCCATTTCTCCTCTCGAAAGTGACAAGACGTAGTTCAGTTTCACCAGGCTTTGCAGTTGAATTTAACATTGATGCAGTGGGATCAACCTTCATTGCATCCGCCACCACATCTGGATCTGGTCCTGCCTCAGTGTCCACACTAGCTGTTCTCTGAGGGTTTTGGGCTAGGCGCAAGAACACACTTTTTCTCTGCTTTACACCTGAATACAGGCTAGGATCAGGATTTGAGTTTCAGCCAGGTACAGAATAGGATAAAGGCATGATAGGACCAATGTACACAGTAGAGTTTCTTGGACCAGGTTTCCCAATTCAAATAAGTGGAACCACTGATCATACTAAAGTTCTGATATAAATTAAGGTTTTCTGCTGAAGAACTAGTTTCATGGTTACCAATAAGACCTACTTCTGAAGGAGATATAATTAAAACCTTACCTTTTAATTGTAATCTGCCGTTGGAAACATGATCCTGTAATTGCGATCCATCATACATATTGGACAATGTGCTGACCTTCCTTACAGTATTTTTAGAATAAGGAGAGCCTGGAGCATGAACTTGCACACCTTGGGAAGTAGAAACAATCAGACGATTATCAGCATGTAATCCACATGGGGTATGTTCTACTAAACTTGAATATACCGTATCTGGTTCCATCTTCTGAGTGCACATCATACAATTACCTATACCATTATGGCACCCAAACTGTCCCTGCTGTAGAGCCAAGTGAATTGACGATGAATTTAGGACATCCTCTTGAGATGTGTCATTTGGGTACTGGTATGAAACAGTATTACAGGCATGACAAATTTTCGATTGGCATCTTATTGCATTTGTGTCAGTTAGGTGCGGAGGAATGTTTCTTGGAGTCACTACATCCACGTCTTCTGAATTCGTGACAAGTACAGATGCTTCAGTATTAGGAGAACAATTCCTAATGTGTCTATGTATGGTCTCACTTGTGACATGCGTGTTTGACACGCCGTCACGCTGTTGATATTCATAGCATCTATCAGAAGGCGAATCATTACAGGACCTTGGACCCAATCTCTCAGTGATTGATCTAGCTGCTCCCCCATCTTTCTTTGCTTCAAACAGAACAAGAAGCCTTTGAACCTGAAATACAATTCGAAAGTTAAACTTATTATAATCACATTTTGATATGATAAATCATCATCTCGAGTCAGAGTTTCCATACAAGGGAGTATGTCCCAGACCCAGTACTTAATGTATTAGGGAGGCAATGCACTCCCAAATAATGGTAAGTAAAAATGGAGTATTGCAGATGGAATAAGTGTAGTACAAAACAGACATATCTTGGTCATGAAGGTACTTTGAGGAATACCAAAGGTGAGTGAGAGAGAGAGAGAGAGAGAGAGAGAGAGAGAGAGAGAGAGAGAGAGAGAGAGAGAGAGCCTGATCAATGTTGAGATCCATGTTGAACTTTATTTTAGTGAAGTACTTATCCTGGATTGCTGGCTTGAACTCAGCTTCTTTCAGTGGCTTACACTTTCTTATAATTTCGAATTGCACCTGGGATGAAAAACAACCAGTATCGTCACCCTACTAAAAAATAGCAATACATGCCACCTTTAGACTACAGCATGCACAGCATCTCATCATTTTGCATTAGAACATTACAAACAATTAGTCCATAAAAAGTTATATCTTTCATAGTTTCACTACAACAGTATCAAATTAGTACCGAAATGTAATTGTGACAATATAATTATCCATTTAAAAATATTCCAGCAATTGCTAGATTCACAAACAGGGTCCAACATTCTTGTACCTGAGCAGGATAGGTGCTGCCACTCGAAATGTATGCATCGGGCACAATATTCATGCCACCATTAGAGGTAGCCTTGAAGACACCGTACATCTCTCTATCATCAGTATCAAAGAGAAAAAGATACATTCCATTCCTCACCTGTTAAAATGCATGGTATGGACAGGGCATTGTTGCAAAATTAAGGGCTACGAGCAAAATCAGAGTTTTATTCAGGCTATTTTTTTTTTTTTGGGCCCTTGGTTGACTGACTAAAATTACCTGTCTCACAAAAGGCTCTCTAGATGCCGGTAGGCCCAGGAGTTCACGACTGATGCATTCTTGTCTTGTGTTATTATTGCACATAAAAATAGCACCAGCTAATTCTGGACTATGTTTGTCTTGTGGATCACGGTGGCGGTGACGGTGACGGCGGCGGCGGCGGCGGCGGCGGAAGCAGCTGCTGCTGTGATTGTTTCTCATTTTTCTCCTAAAGAAAAGCACAAATGTTTATTACAAATTCAAAAGACGGCCATTAAACATAAGCCCCAACCCAGTTCACCTTGGTTCCCAGGCATTAAGTGTAGCTAATGGAGCGTCTTAATTATTAAATGCCCAGAACCAATCAGCACAAAAAGCAAGCTAGAACAACAAACAAAAAAATATATATAAATATGTATAACCTATTAAGAAGAAAGCCTAATTTTCCAAACTTGCATGCTAGCTAATGCTGAATCATATTCTCCATTCCTATTGCAGAACTGGGACGGGCAGTAATGAGTTAAATACAAGTTGTGTTTGGTTGGCATGGAATAAGCCAATAAGGTGTTACAAGGTATAAGAGGACTTATACCTATTTTTGAACCAAACCAAACACAAAGTAAAATGTTGGTATAGGCTTATTCCTTACTCCTCCATAGAGGAAGTATAAGAATAGAAGCCTTTAGCCCCAAAAAACACAGGCAGCAAAGGAGTATAACGTAAAACTAAACAAATCAAGAACAGAAGCCTTTGCCCCCAAAAGCCCAAATCTGAAATTCAAATCACTAGATATCTAAGCAAATGAAAGAGGAGCGAGATTCTGATATTACAAAAAAATAAAAAATAAAAAATAAATCCATAACGAAAAAATAAATAAGGAAATAAGCGACCACAAAAGATCCCAAATCCAACAAAACAAAAGCCTTAACCTAAGTTAAGTACCAAATATAATTCTTAATCAACACTTAAAATTACCACCAAATCCATATAAATTCCTATTATCTGGTATATTAGTAGTTGATGAAACTAGAAAATCTTGCGTATTACAAAACTAAACAAGCGATCTTGTACCAACCATAGCTTTTCCACATTTTTCGTACAGCAAAAAAATAAGAACATAGAATATTCCCAAATGATCTCTAAAATAATGCAAATCGTGTGATTACTATACTAGTAATAAAAACGAAACAAGATCTCGTGGAAACAATCAATCAAACAAACATAAAAATTTACTAATGCACTTCACCAATAAAAGAACCGCTGTACCTTGGAAGAAATCACGAAGTAGCGAAAGAGGAGATGTCTACTTGCGCCAAACTTTCGTTAGTTATTTCTCTTGATCCGTCGATCGAGAGAGAGAGGTGGAGATCAAGATACTTAAATCTAATCGGATCGGAGAACTTCGATCGATTGCAGAGAGGATCTCGCGAAACTGCTAGTACTAATACTAATTTATTTAATGGAGTTTTGGAAGAGAGAGAGACGGAGAGAGGGGGGAGAGTATCCTCTGCCAACCTTTTAAGGTTGGCAGGACTTTTGATCCGAACCGTTAGATCTAATCTGGACGGTTCAAATTTTTCGGGCCTATCAATCTGTATCATGCACGGGACTTCCATTAACCGTTGAGATTAATTCTAACGGTTCAGATCGAAAGTTGGCACCCTGCCAACCTTTTTAGGTCGGCAGAGGATGTGATTCCGAGAGAGGGAGAGTGGGGTTTAAATGGTTTATGAGATTTAATTAATTAATGTAGGGTTTTGTAATCTGAGGAGAGAAGATTGATCGTTAATGGGAAGGTGAACGTTTATGGAAACGAATTAAAGGTGATTTGGCGCGCTAGACCAAGTCTAGGGAAGATTAATTCAAAATACTTCTCCTCGGTTAACGGGCTGACAACTGACAAGGCGCCGCTGTTTGTGGCAAACTGGTAATAAAGGTGACTTCTTTTCTTCTCAAACCCTATCCTTTGTAAAAAATGTATTAGTTCTTCCGAATGGTTGATTTGTTTTTTGTTTTTTTTTTTTTTTTTACATGATGATGATTTCCACTTTCTAGTTCCTTCGAATGGTTCATTTCTCCGCCGATCACTTTAAGAGCAATTTTCTCGCTCCGGCGCTTTGTAAACTGTGAAAGTATTCGAATCTGTAGATGTGGTCTATGAGTCTATGACCCTATGGCTATGGCTGTGCTCCAGAAAGAGCTTTCTCGAGTAAGGGAAAGAAAAGGAACGGGAAATATTAAAAACGAAAAAATTATGAAGAGTTAACCTCCCTTTCATTCTTTTCCTTTCCTTTCATTAATCATTGGGTTCTGGAGCAAAATCACAAAAGAAATGGGCCGAACGATAATAATAATAATAATAGATTCAATACTATTGTAAATTACAAGATATATGCATTTACATATTTTTTATTTATTTTCTGCGTGAGATTCTAAACAACATGCGTCTGAAGAGTTAGATCCATTGACAGTTTCTTATCTTACCAACTTCAATATTGTTTTCTCAATCAGGTCAAAATAATTTTATTTTAAATAAAGTTTGTTGACATATCAATATTTTATAAATAAATCGTATATTCCGAACTTCCGGTGATTGGAGTGTTCAATATTTGTAATTTTTAAGTCGTTTGATGAACGGCACACATGCATCAACTTTTATTATTTTTTATGTATATATTATGCTTAATATATGGACCATAATTCAAATGTCTTATTTTAAACAATAATAATAATCAAAGGAAGGAAGTGCTCAATTAACCGGTCCTGCAATCACTAACATAACAGGTAAAAATTTTAACACGTTTTTATTAAGTAAAATTGATAGGTATCAAGATACTCGCTAATTAAATGCATATAGAGCTCCTTGGTCGGTGTGGACTAAAGAACAAAAGGGTTTTAATTCTATTACCCAAAATGGGTTGATGTTTGTGGATGATCCTCTATGTAAGGACCAAAGAACAAGGTAGGACCCTTTTAACACCGCATATCAACTACTTTAGCGTGTACGAATTTTCATAACCTAACTTTTAGGGTACTCCAACTTTTACCAAAACTAGGGGAACTCTGTTAGTCGCGGCGAAGCCGCGACCCCTTGAAAACATAAGTCATTGTGTGTTGCTAGTTAGTGTATTTGGGTATGTACATCCGTATATTTGGTCGTATTTATTTATTTATTTTTTTGATACGTATCACATACTTGACCATTAACGGTGGTCAATGCTTAAGCAATGTCATAAGTATTTGATGGAATTTGATCATTAATTCGTGGTCATATTTGATTAGATTGTTTGACAAAATTGGCACGTCACAGTTATGGAATTTGATCATCACAGTTATAATGCACGTCACTTTTTCAACAGGAATCCACCACTTTTATTATAGAATCCTATACACACAATTATATCAACATAATTCCTTCACTTTTCTAATTGAATTTCCTCAGAGCTTATATCACCAAATTACTCCATACACAAAAGGAGGAGATTAAGAAGTTATTAAATATTAAAAGATGGAGGATTAAACTCAATTACTCGGTTCATGTAATTAATTACCTCAAAAGGGAAGGGGTTGCACAAATCAAAAGCAGGGGTTTGTTAACAACATCGGGGGAGCCCCTCTGCTAGCATTGTTGTCGTTCCAACTTCACCTCCTCACCACTGCCACCTCAATTGCCCCCAAATATGTCAAATCGAAGCTCAACTGAACCCTACAAAAAGGGAAACAACACAAAAAAAAAAAAAAAAAATTGAGCATACGAATGACTAAAAAATTAATGTTCAGAAAGGCTGATAATTATACTCATCATTTTAAACTTGGAAATTTGTTAAAAATTAAGAAGCAAAAGAACCATAAATATAGTAGAATTGAAATAAACCACAAAGGCATGATAAAATATCTGATTAACATTTAATTTCACACAATTCCATTCTCTTATTCAAAATTAATACAATCTGTATTGATATATCATAACATAGAACTTAATAATACAAAAAATGAAAGCACAAAGAAATTGAATCTATCAAATCCCGCTTCAAAACAAAATAATATCAAACCCAAAAATAATTGATGATGACAAATTACGAATTTACAAACAGGATGTATTTCAAAGAATATGAAGAGATCAGTGCATGCAATTCTTTTTATGAAAATTATAGCCATGTAAAGAGTATCATTTGGATCATACCTATGTCTACCAGCTTCGTGATCAATTGGTTAGTCTGGCCATGAGTAAATAAATTATGTTCAGACTTTAAACTTGAAATATTTAAAAATAATATTTTATGATATTACGACTTAGCCAAATATTTGGTTGTGTTTAAAATAACTTTATTTAAAATTCCCTTTCAAAAACTTTATTCAAAACTCAATATAAAACTACATATTTAAAAATGGAATAGATTTAGAGCCTAAAGAAGAATTTTTCGAACAAACAAAGGTGAAACTCACAAAAAATGACTTATCACGAAGCAGTTGAAGCTATCAACACACTTGGCGGTGAATCCAATCCAGCAAACCTCCAACATCTATGCTGTCTTCCTTGTCTATGGGCAGTGCACGATTGACATAAACCAACGAAGAGGGAAACGACATAGAGAGTGGATGACTGCTGCAGTTGACCTCCAATCATTATGTCGCCTTTTTTTCTTCTCATGCCCCTTAGGCACCTTCTCGCCTTCCCTCCTAACTCCTAAGCCCTTTCCCTAAATGTGTGGCCAGGAAGAAATAAAGATGGGAGTGAACATAAATACTTGTTGTCTTGGCAACAATGTGAGCAACATTTAGTCACACAGACCAAACATTCACATTCTCATTATAACTCAGGAATACTTTTTAAATTTCATACAGCAATCCTATTCTAGTACAAAGCATTTTTTAATCCTTTCAGGTAACTGCACCGAAGGTGACCTCTGATGCATCTACTATTGGTGATTTTTTTTTTATCTCTTTTATTTTTTTGACTATTTTTTTTTATCTCTTTTATTGGATATATCCCATATTACAAGAGATGGTGTGTTTTAATTATGTTTATATTAATTATAACTAATTTGTTTTCTCCAACTGCATCTAGTTAGATGGTTCCCGATTGAGGCTTTATTTGGTCAAGAAACCACAACACAGGCTTGATATAGCAATCAATATATGTAGCTAAACCTACAGATCAACTTCAGCAACTTGCTACTTTGTTGTATCTTTGTCTTATTGACAGTCAATGTCAATTATTTGAACAAAAAAATAGCTTACAAATTAATTATAAATCGCTCGGTAATGACCAATTTGAATTACCTGAACAAACACAACAAAAGCAATGCATGTACTGTGCACATTATCACCCATAAGCCTCGATTGAGATACTTGTTGACCAGTTTTTCACTTCTCAAATCATTTTCATAAAAAAGGAATAACAATTTGCAGTTTGTGATATAATTACACGAATTATAGGAGAATATAAACAAAATATCTTACCTCACCAGAAAGTTGTTCAAAGATAAACCCCTTTACATCTATTTCTGTAAAACCTTCACGAAAAGAAGATGCATATCTTTTATAAAATAATAATGTATCTCTGAATAATGATTGTATAGAATGGTAAAACACACATACCTTCTTATCTATGTTTGTACAATAGACTGCCCTCACCACCATTTCCTTCTCATCCTCTGTCTGCATTTAGTTAGAAATTTTAGAAATCCCATAATATGTCCACTAAAAGTAAATTTTCAAAAAGAATGCCATATCGAATAGTATGCGCCAGTCGTGTCAAATAGTTCATTGGCCTCTATTAAATATTTATTATGTGCTAGTCCTTTTTTTTCTGGTGCTTACTTGTAGAATAAAGGGTAGTAAAGCTCAATCGAGGTTGCATAGAGATCAGACTGGATAATTCATCATACAGACTCTAATGCACTATTGGAATGTTAATTAACTTAAGAGTCAGATGTTATAAAGTACAATTGTGCTTATTGAGTTTCTTGTGCAGTAAAAATACCCTTTTGGATTGTGACTGCCAGTGTGCAATGTGTGCTACCTCTCCGCATTTTGCCTCATGCAGTGCCCATTCATTTGTATCATTTTGCCTCCATCTGCTTCTATCCTTGCATATCCATCTTCCCTATTTTGCGCTTTTCCCAAAATACAAACAAATAAATAAATAAATAAATAAAAAGTGAGCACTGGAATCCATCAAAAACTACCAAAAAAGAGGAAAGAAAGGGTAAATTTACAGAAAAGCAAAGCATAATTAAGGTATATGCTTAAGGTGCCTTTGAATCGAGCTTGATAGCTGATGAATTAGTTCTATATTTACCTTTTACACCCTCTCAACACAGGATTGTTTTGTATGCAAACTTGAAGCCTAGAATTTTTTATTATCGGAGCATTGAGGCGGCGGAAAAGAATCAAGCAAGGAAGTTTTCTGAGAAAGAGGAAATGGTCAAACCTTCTTGTCGGACGTCAAAATTACTCCCATCAGGCCATCATAGACAACCTTGCATCTTTGCTTCCAAAGATTCCACATGAAAGAAGCAAAAACCTGGAATTAAATGATTATCAAGGTGAGTACGTACTTGTCCCTGGAATTTAACACGAAAACTGAAAGAGAGGAAAAAAACCTCAATTTTGTTGCCCTGACTGTGTTACGGTTAGGATCCGGATCCTCTACAATCTCATTGGCCCATTTGATAACTCCGTAGGCGACGGCAGGGAGGTCGCTGTACTTTTGAGACTTGGGCAATCCATCAGCGAAAGTTCTGTAAGAGGAGAACTTCTCCATGCTAGATGTGAGCATCTGAGTGAAAGTGGCGATCTCAGACTGGAGAGACCGGAGCTGACCAGAGACCTCGTCCTTGAGGCAAACAGCACCGCCCCTCTAAGAAGCGGCCTCAGATTGGGAGCGAAGAGTGTCGTGGCGCTGGGATAGGGCATCGTCCTTGAGGCGGAGCGCTTGGTCCCGCTTCTTGATGACATCCTGGGTGAAGGCCTTGAGGTGATTGAGGTGCGACTCGGAGTCCTTGAGTGCCTTCTCAGAGATGCTGAGACGAGAGGGCGGTTGTGATTGGGAGAAACCCTAGCGACAACGGCGGAGAGAGTTTTTTTTTGTCTATTTAGATTTAGATGAAGAGGAGACGAGAGAAGGAAAGATCGGTGGGATAAGAAGCCCTCCGTTTTACTCTGCCTAACCAAGCCGTTCGATAAAATTGAAGGTCCCAGATAATTCGCTCGGAAAAAGATAAGGACCACTGTTCATAGGGTCAAACTACCCCATTTAACTTTATATAGTTATAAAGATGTAAGAATCTAATATTTATTTGCGCATTTGCTTGTACCGGCTCTTATTGCTGGCACGACGAGAGAACGAATGGCAGTCTGACTAGGATGTGATCCAATCCAATCCACATAGAACTATAGAAGGTGCATGCAATTAGCATAATTGAGTTTTGATAGATGACATTGACAGCTCAAAGGAGAGGAATTGGCCGGTGCTTTCTCGCTTGCCATTTTTAGGTATCTAGAACCCCATAGCACGTCTTCGGTACGCTAAATGATAAGGCATCCAGAGAAAAGTGAAATCATATTGATATAAAGTCCCATTTGGTGCCTATTTTCGCATAGTCGTAAATTTATAGTTACGGTGCCTCCATCTGTTGGTTATTTTATCAGCATATTTAAAAGTTAAAAAAAAAATTTCTCTATCTTAACAGAATGCGAAATAACTTGGAAAAAGGAAATGTCATCCAACTTATTAATAAAACATGAATTATATAATACATCAAATTTCTGCAGATTTTTTTCCGTCATTTTTGGTCTATGTACATATTTACGTGTAAAATATAACAACAATTGTTACATATCTTTGTGAGTGTAAAATATAACAACAATACAGAAACTGACCTGCCTATTAATAACTAAAAATAAAATTGAAGAAATGAAGGGACCACTTGATGACTTAGTAATTATTATATATATAAAAGTAGAATTTACCATTTAAACATTAAACACATGGCCGAATATTTCCTGTGCCAACACTATCAGCTAAGGTAAGTATTATACTTCTCTAATCTTTAACAAGTAACAACAGATGACTATTTTTCTATGGCATAATATCTGAAGCCAATAAACTACTCTAACACCAAATAACTAGTGTAACAAAAACGGAACATTATAACACCTACAACCACCATTTCAAACTTCAAAAGAGAAGCGATAATAATAAAAAAATAAAAAGAAAGGTGTATCGCTCTGGTATGCTGTCGTGTGTTTGATGTACTCCTTCAGGTTTCTACGAAGTCAGAACTGAAATCAGAACCAATACAAGCTATTCAAGTGATATATAATTCTGGTTCACTATCTCAGGATACTCCACTGTTTCCTTAATACTTTTATGCAAACTAAGACATGTTGTCGAGTTGTCAGCATCTGGCTCAAGAGCAATGTAGTCTTCTAGACCAGTTTTGAAACTATCGGCTTCAGGCGCAAGAGAGCTGTACTCTTCAAGAGCGATGTACTCTTCCACTTGGTTACTCGTTTCATTATTCAAACACAGGCTCTTGGAATTATCAGGTTCAGGCTCAAGCACATTCTTTTCTTTGATTTCAATTTCGGGCCCTGATATAATGGGTTCCGGATTGGGTATGGGATTCTTCTTCTCAGTCTTCTGATCAAGCACCAGCAAATCCATCTTACCTTCAGAAAAGTTTATACCCGCTTTGTTCAAGCTTTTTGGTTCCAATTCATCAAGTACCAGTAGACCTCCAGAACAGTTTACACCTGCTTCTTCCAAGCTCTTCGGTTCCAATTCAAGAGTGTCCAATTTTTCAGACACTGGAACGAAAATCTTCTGTGAACCAGAGTGGAGTAAAACCTTTTCTTCTTTGAGATTATCCCAAAACTTCTGAATGGCGACCTCTGTTTGAAAAATTGCTGTGGTATTGCAAACAGGAGCCGGCGAAACCTCTGAAGTTCCACTCTCCTTTTGACCCTCTACATCCGTGGCAACAGTTATTCCCATAGTTTCTCTGTTGTAAAAAGATTCAATACTAACCAAGAAAGGTTCTATGGATTGTTTATCAGAGGACATGCCTGCTAAATGCATAGAACCACTCAAAGCGCACAAACCACTGTGTTCATCCTCTCGCTCAAGGGAAGGCCTTATTAACCTCCTTTTCTTGTTATCTCCCCCAAGTTGTGTTCTGAATGTGTTACCACCATTTCTCCTTTTGAAATCCACTAAAGGAAGTTTGCTTTCATCCAGCTCCACTCTCAAATTCGATATAGATGCAGTGGGGTCCACATCTATTCCATCTACCACCCCAGCCAAATTTGGGCTCACCTCAATGTCTGCACAAGCCAACCAATGAGTACGGCCTAGCCCCTCACCCTGAACAACCCATTTGTTGTAAACAGGCTCATCTGCTCTATGAAGGCCCAGTTGGTGCCTTGACTGCTGAATAAGATGGCCTTGTAGCTGGTTGATTGAGGGGTCCGCACCTGTCAAATGAGAATGTGTCTCCCTTGATGCTATCTGAGGGTTTTGTGCTAGGCGTGAGAAGACACTTTTTCTCTGCTCTACATCTGAATAGAGGCTAGGGTTCGGATTTGGGTTTGCATTCAGGCTCATGTCTGCATCCAGTCCGAGGTTTTGATCAGGATCAGAGTTGGGGTTCCTATCGAGCTGCTTTCGGGATTCAGCAGGGTTAACGCTGCACACAATAGAAGGATTTTGGTTTATACAGGGATTTTCTGCCAAAGGAATAGTCTTAAGGTCACCAGCAATTCCGTGTAAACGGGCTCCTCCATTGTGAACTTGACCGTCTCCATTGAAGAAATTGGATGATGTGCTGACCCCCATTATAATATTTCCAGAATAAAGAGGGTTAGGAGCATAAATTTGCACTGCTTGAGAAGAAGAAGACAGGTTTAGAGGATTATAACCTGACAGAGCAACTTGTGGGTTGCCAGGATTAACACATAACAGAGGTTGGGTTTGTTGTTGTAAACTTGAATTGAATGCCGCATGTGGTACCATTGTCTGAGTGTACAAGATACCAGTATCAGTACCAGCACCAGTACCAGTACCAGTCTGGTAATCAAATGACTCCTGCTGTTGAGCCAAGCAGAGAGATGCTGAATTGACGACACCCTGTTGATGCAAATTCGTGTTTGAGTTCATGAAAAGCATGGAACATCCTCCAGTAGCTGGGTTAGGGTTTGTGATCTGAACTTGTAAGGTGCGCTGGCCCAACTTGTTCATTCTTGACATGATGTTACGCTGTCTATTTGAATAAGACCAGTTCAAACGTGAGTCTAAAGAGGATTTTGGATCCCATCTATCAGAAATTGGTTGAGGTATCCCACTATTTTTCTTTGCTTCAAATAGAGCTAGAAGCCTCTGAACCTGCAATATTACAGGAAAATTCACAGTCAACTCTGAATATAAATGGTTCTCAAGGCAAGGGAACCTTATCAGGCAGCTTATGCCAATACGGGTTAATTGGCATAGATCTATACACAAAAACCAGATTGTAGAAGGAATACTATAGCACAAAGTAAGCATATCTTGGTACACTAAAGTCCTTTTAAGTAAAACAAATATAAGCAGAGAGAGCAAGAGAAGACCTGATCTGTATTAAGATCAAAGTTGAACTTTACATCAGTGTAGTACTTTTCCTGAATGGCTGGCCTGAACTCAGTTTCTGTCAGTGGCTCATACATATATTCAACGTTGAATCGCACCTTCAGATAAACAAAACAAGAAGTTTGTTATATATTCTCTCACAAAAAATTACTTTATCCACCTTTAGCATTTTAACAGTTCCAAATATTACCAAAATGTAATTGTATCAAAGTGCTGACTACTCTAGAAAAACCTAGCAATGACAAGATTGACAAAATGAGTCCATCTTTCTTATACCTGAGCAGGATAGCTGCACCCACTAGATCTGAATGCCCCATGCACAATATTCATGCTGCCATTAGAGGCAGCCTTGAAAACACCGCGCATCTGTCTATCATCAGCACCAAATAGAAATAGATACATCCCTTCCTTCACCTGTTAAATTGTATGGTATGGAAGGGGGGGCTTTGTATAATTATGGGCTACATGCATAACCAGGGTTTGATTTAGGTGATTTTTTCAGAGCAATCTATTGGTTGGATAAATTACCTCTCTCACAAAAGGCTCCCTTGCAGCTGGGAGGCCAAAGATCCTGCGCCTGAAGCATTCTTTTCTTGTCTTATTGCCGCACATGAATATGGCGCCACTTACATGCGGAAAGCGTTGGCCTTGTGGTTGTTGATAGTCATGGCGGTGGTGCATCTGATAGTTGTTACTGCGGTGGCTGTTTCTCATTTTGTCCCTGCAGGAAAAAACCAAAAGTTATTAGAGGAGAAACTTCAATGCCAAATTATAGATTAGTTGAATTGCAGTGTAGTTGCACATGAAGGTTTTTCTGTCATGTCTTGTCTAGCTTTGTGTGTGTCTGATTTTGGTTTCATTTTGCCCAAGAAGAAGAACATAGAAACATTTATACACAGCTCCTAAGTCAGTTGTTGGAGTTTCTCCTAAATTTTACATTTCAGTATAATTGAATCATGCAATGAGATTAATCAATCAGATACCACCAACTTGGACCAATTAATGCACAGACTCTGTTCCGTAAGGCTTCCTATCTCTTCATTTTCTCCACGGATTAAAAACTCATTGACAAACAGGCTCACTATTAAAAACAGAAAAAACTGTACCATATTATGTAAAAGAGTTCCATATACCAAATTAAAACAATAATTATACATGAGCATTTAGGTTGGAAGAAAGTTACTCATGGAATGGCTATCTCCAATATGTATGCTTATTTATATATATTGTAACAAAAGGAAAGACAAAAGGACGCATAAAGGTTATAGGAAACAAGCACCCATGTATATCCAAGTATCCTTTTTTCTATTTTGAAAACTCATGTATATACAAATAGCAGAAGTATCAACATGTATTGTACATTAATGCATAACTTTCAGAAAAGGTGAGATTCTTTTTTAAATACATAAAAATAAGTGCTGACTCCTGTTTATACAATTAGTTATAAAGCATACATTCCATTCATACATGCCAGTACGCTACCAGCAAAAGAGCACAGACCGAACTAAAATAATGCGATATCTTTTAACCAAAATGGATACCTGAGTTCAATACATAATTGCAACCTATCTTCCGTACACCTCTAACTAAATCAATAAACTGTTCTGTTTTTGTATATATGATATCTTATCAAAGCATGAGAAAGAGCTTTTTTAATATATAACGCATCGATATAAATATTTAAGATGAGCCCCAAACTCTGGTTTTTCTTAATTGCTCTCCATTCAGTATAGTTCCTGGAGGCACACCACACTCCAAGATGCAGAACCAATTAGAAAAAAGTCGCCTAAAAACTTGTGGAAAACAATTATCCTACTCTCCAAACTTTCCCAAATTGCTTACTAGCTGACACTGAATTACATTACTTTATATTTTTATTAGAAGTCTAAAATTGAAGAATAGAGACAGCTTAACGGAATTTAAAGAAAAACAAGTAAATCCACAACTAACACCAGAAAATTTTCGCCAAGCCTAAATCTAACAATCTAATCACTAGCAAAAATAATCTAGTTTAGAAAGTACACAGACAAACCTATAAATGGAAACAAAAAATCCTAGATCTAACGAACAAACTGATTAACGACAAATTAAAACACAAAAAAATGATAATAAAATCTACAACGAACACAGGACATATCAACCATACCTAAACCTAAAACCGTAATGTGTTACAAAATCAGACTAGTAATGTACTTATACAACTATAACTTTCTACTGTTCGTACATCAATAAAATAGATTAATTATTGTTTACATACTCTTTAAATGAAGCAATCGTGCGAATACCAGTACTACGTCAAAAATCTACTAATAACAAATAAAAAAAAAAACAAGATCTCGTCCCAAACAAACAAATCTACATTATCAGAAATCCAGAATAGAATAGAGTAGATCAGGTGCAATGCTAAAGATGTACGTATAGTACCTTTGAAACAAGATCTTAAGGAAGAAACCTCAAACCTGAGACGTGTACTTGCGATACTCTCTCTCCTAGGTCAAATAGCTGGATCTAGTACTCGTCTTGATCGATGTATTGATCGATCGATCGATCCAAAGAGAGAGAGAGAGAGAGAGAATGGAGTAGTGGTAGAAGGAAAACAAGGTACTCAATGGCGAATCGGATGGCTCCGATCGATAGAAGCTTCGGATTTGGAGTGGGGTAAATACGAGAGAGAGAGAGAGAGAGGGAGAGGGAAGGGGTTTTAAGGGGTTTTTGTTGTGTCGCTCTAACGTGAAGGTGAGTGAGTAGACTGCACTGATGTGATTAGTGAGGTGAGCAGGGGGAGAAGAGAAGGGACTTCGCGCCTTGTGCCCGGAGCACAAGACCGTGTCTATGTGAGATACTGAGATGTGCTCCGTAACTGTACAAAATATCTTTTCTGTTCTGTCAAAATAACACAATAAAACTAAGGGCCTTTTTTTTTTTTTTTTGAAGCTTAAACTAAGGGCCTGATCGGAATAGAAAAAAACAATGTGAGAATCGGAAACGGAATTCCGTTTCTCTCAATTTTTCTGATCGGAACCATTAATAAAACTAGAAACGATTTCATTTCATGCGATTTGATCAGAAAATTTAGCCCCTGACAATTCCCGTGAAAAGTGATGAAATTTCGTGCGATTTGAGTTTGTCTGAGGGTCTGACCAAATTGCCCTTCTTAAAACCCATCTCTTATCTTTTTTACCGTTTCTTCTCTACTAGCTCTATCAAGCCATCAAGCCATGGCGATCTGATAGTACCTCTCTACTAGCTTTATCAAACCATGGCGATCTGAGAGGGATCTAGCTATCTAGCGATATGATTGATGTATGGTTTCCATACTCATTTTCCAACCAGATTAAGCCCTAAAAATAAGTTCAAAAGACTGTGTTTTAGTCATTTTCTGCTAATTTAGGTTGTAGAAAGGTCCAGCCGTAGCCCGGCAAGTTAATTTTGCAGGATCAGCAATTATTGGCATGGAAAACAGAGAAAACAACAAAAGGAGGTGCTCAGACAGTTGGAACGGACCGCCCGGACGGCAGGACGGTCCGTCCTGACCAGAGGAACCAGATTTCAGACGGACTGCACGAGACCAGGTTGGAACGGTCCGCCCCAGACTCAGAACGGGCCGTTCCAGCTATTCCAGAATTGCTAAAAATAGAAGTCCAAGTTTGTCGAGTCGGTTTCCTCTATTTGCCGACCTTCCAGAAGCACTCCTCCCACGTTCTGAAGCCACTAATGCCTTATAAAAAGCTCTGTCCTGTCCCCAGCAAATGAAAAGTTCAAAATTCGAGGTTTAGCCTCTTTCAAACTCAGCAGAGGAGACAGCCTGCCGGAGTCGACCATCTGCGCCTGAGACTACCCGCCCCAGGGTCAGGACGGTCCGCCCCAGACAGGACAGAGCACAGAAACGTGGAGTTTTCAAGCACAACTTGTTGTAATCTTGATTTTTTCTCTTTCTATGTATTTGTATTTGATGAAACCTGCTTGTTCTTGCATGGATTTGTTAGAGTAGAGTAGTTTAGGGGCTATGATCTGAGAACCTTTCTTTAGTTGCTTGTTTTAGATTGAATCTTTAATTATTAGTTAAATTAAGTTATGTTCTGCTTCTTGTGCTTTTATTTGCTATTTATTTGCTAAGTTTGTTTCTGTTTGATCTGATTGCCTCGTTAAACCAAGGCCTTGTTTAGCTGTTAGGATTAAAGTCAATCACAGCAACGTTAACTTAGTAATTATACTGTTTGGTAGGCGATATCCGGAAGGATTAAACCAGACCTTAATTAATTAGGGTTTAACTTGAGATCGGAAGATTAAAAGTGTACCAAGACCCGAGAAGTAGACTAGAACAACTAAACCAAGAAACGGAAGTTGAAATTTAGGCGTTCTAGGAGTTAAACAACCAAACTTTATAGCTTGACCTGAACGGGAGTTAGAGTACAAGTCTATAGGTTAAGTATAGTCTTATCTCGCATAAAAACATTTAATTAATAATTAAAATTCATGACAAAACAAGTATCAGTCAATCGGAACGGACCGTTCCAAGGTCAGAACGGACCGCCCGAAAGGGGGAGTCTGATCTAGAACGGCCTGTTCCGATCGACTGACAGAGTCCAGAACGGACCGTTCCAGACATGGAACGGACCGTTCCAGACATGGAACGGACCGTTCCAACTTTGACATTTAGAGAATTGTTTGAGGATCTGAACCCCTAGTTTTCATCAATTAGATTATCTTCTGTTTGATTTAGAATTTGGCGATTTAGGAACTGAACTTTACTTTATTATTCTTTATTTTAGAACTGTTGAAACTTACTGATTTTTATTAAACCCAGAATTTAATTTGAACTGTTTAAACTGAAACTTAGAAACAGAATAGTCCGTCCCCGAGATTCGACCCTTAAACTGTACTGCAAACGAATTCGCATCGGTTATTAAGGATTTAATTTGACCTGTACCCTCAGCACCGATCAAATTTTTGGCGCCGTTGCCGGGGACGGTGCCTTTATCTAAGTTTAGTTTTCAAATTAGATTAAATTCTCTCTATTTCTCTTCACTTTTTCTTGGTTTTTGGAAACTGCAGGAACTCGCGCTGGCTGGAAAGAAGAAGACTACCAACAGCACTTGCAACTACAACTTTCGACACCCAAGAAAAGGAGAAAAGAACCCCTCTCAGGCTAGCTCTTCCTCATCTGGACCAAACCGTGCGGTTTTGCAACGGCAAGTTCCAGAAACAGTTGAGCAGACCGAGAGGCAGGGTGACAGTTCTTTGGTTCCGCCTTTTCGCCTTTTCTACCAGCGAAATCGTAGGAATCTCTCTGGAGCACAGCCACCTGTAGCGCAATCCGAGACACTTCGTTTCACATTAGGACGAACCACATCAACCGCATCAACTGACATAGAAGCAATGGGAGACAACTTAAACGGAAACGGGGGCAACAACAACGAAACTGAACTTGAGCGTGCATTACGTGAGGCACTTGAAGCTGCCAAGGAGGCTGAGGCAACTCGACCTTTGAGGGAGATCGGAGCACCAACCGCAAATAACATCCGACTTGGGGTCAAACCACCGAAAGCCGAGAGGACCAGGGATTTCTTCTACAATCCTGGCCTCGTGTCTTTGATCAAGGAAAACACTTTTGCAGGATCTCCTCATGAAGATGCCAACAGGCATTTACAATCCTTCCTGCGAAATTGCACAACCTTGGTTCCTGAAGAAGTGGATCCGGATATAATTCGCCTAACTCTTTTTCCTTTTTCTCTTAGGGACAAAGCCGAAGATTGGTTGAATAGTTTTAATGACCGACCCTTTGAAACATGGAACGATTTGACCAAAGCCTTCCTGGATAGGTTTTATCCTAGGGTAAAAACGACCAAATTAGTTAGGGAATTGTTAACCTTTCAGCAGGACCAAGATGAAAACCTGTTCGAAGCATGGGAACGGTTTAAAGACCTGCAAAGAATGTGTCCACATCATGATGTACCTGATAGTAGACTGATTGTTAGTTTTTATGATGGATTGGATGACATAACTCGTCAGAATATAAATTCAACTGCAGGTGGTGCTTTTCTGGAGATGGGATGCAGGGATGCAAAAGCCTTGATTGAAAGCATGGCACAATCTCAGACAAATTGGTCGGTTCGCTCAAAGAACAAAGGAGGCGTGTTTGAAGTAGACAAATCCACTCACCTCCAATCTCAACTCGATTCTCTGACAGTCATGCTGAAGAACATAAGTGCGAAATCTTCAAAACCCTCCGAATCCGCCACCGTATGTCAAATCTGCGAAGATGAAGGTCACACAGCCAAGTCTTGTCACTTGGTAGCCAGGGAGGACCAGCCTGAGAATGTCAATGCCATAATTACTCCTCCCTCCTTCTTCCCAAGCAATAACTACTCATATCGCGACAAACGGAACCACCCAGGCCTCTCGTACAGCAACCCCAACGGGTGTGCCAATCCGGGCCAAACTGGTCAAGCATCAAACGCCAACAATAGCACTAACACCTATAGCGGCCTCTCTCAGCGAACACTAGAAAAGTTTATGCAGAACCAAGGGATATTCAATCACTCAGTCCATGACGAGATTAAACTGCTAAGAGAAGACCTAGGCTTACTCATAAACAAGCTGAACCAAGGGAATGATCAAGCCAACTCAGGGGCACTAACCAAGCCAGGCATGTTTCCAAGCCAACCTGAAACCAATCCCAGAGAAGAGTGCAAAAGCGTCACGCACAGACTGAGGAGCGGGACTAGTTACGATGGCCCTGAGATGCCCAAGGATTTGCAGCCGGATTCAGCTAGGACGGACCAGCCAGAGCTGGAACGGAGGTATGGAACGGACCGCCCCAATTCGGAACGGACCGCCCCAGACATCCAGCAACCAGTCACATCTGGGACGGACCATCCTGAGCCAGAACGACAAGCTGGAACGGACCGCCCCAATTCGGAACGGACCGCCCCAACCTTGCCCAGAGTTGAGAAAGTCTTTGCTTATCCACCCCCGACGCCGAACGATCCTCCGATTGAAGTCCCATACCCGCAGAGGCTAGCTCAGGCTAAGAAAGACAGGGAATACGGAAAATTTCTGGATATCTTGAGGCAAATGAAAATCACTATTCCCTTCACTGACCTCTTGTCAAAGATGCCATCCTACGCCAAGTTTCTCAAAGATCTCTTATCCAACAAGAAGAACTTGGAATTGAGCGGTGTCATGGCCTTGTCAGGAGATCCCGACACTCCAAACATCAAGAAAATGCCGCCGAAGATGAAGGATCCAGGTAGATTTACTATTCCTTGTAAAGTTGGTGATTTAGGTATGAAGAGAGCGTTGCTGGACATTGGAGCAAGCGTCAGCCTGATTCCTGAAACTATCTTTCATCGAATTGGAAAACGAGAACTAGAGCCAACTCCGGTGACTTTGAGACTTGCTGATAATTCAATAAGATTGCCATTGGGGGAGGTGAAAGACGTGCCAATTCGAGTTGGAGACATCTTTGTTCCGTGCGACTTCGTGGTGGTTGATATGGAGGAAGATCCTGAAGTTCCTATCATCCTGGGCAGACCCTTCCTCACCACAGCCGGTGTGTTCATCAATTGCAGAACCGGCAAGATGAAATTGGAAGTTGGAGATGAGAAAATTGAGTTTGATGTGGAAAAGGCGATGCGGATGCCAGACCAAATGGATTCAATTTTTATGGCTGAATCATTGGAAGCCATGGTTGAAGAGACATTCAACAATCGGATTGTGCAAGCATACCATTCCTTCTCGGCCACACCTGAAGAGGAGGAAGCAGACTTGATATTCAACGAAATTTTGCAAACCGTTGAATACTTGGCTGCCAGAGAAAGCCGGAGTAGCCCGCCACAGATCCAGGCGGACCAAGTCAGCATGCAGCTCCGATCAGCGGCTGAAATCGACCAGATCTTCAGCCTCGATTCAGATCAGAACGGCCCCATCCATCCTGAAACGGACCGTACCAGCTGCCAGCCAGAGAAAGGTAAACCGGAACTTAAGACCTTACCAGAGAGCCTCAGGTATGAATTCCTAGGCCCCGACCAAACCTTTCCTGTCATTATCAATGCCAAACTCGACTTGGATCAAACTGAGAAATTACTAAAGGAGTTGAGGGTGTTAGGAAGTGCACAAATTTAATTTTTAGACTAATTACTCTTAATTAATCCTAATTAAACTAAGTGCAAAGGAGATCTAGTGCAAAAGCCATCCAAACACACAAGAGAAAGAGGGAAAAATGGCTACCTCTTGCGAACTTGTAATCGCAAGGCTCGAATCCGTCGAGTCGAGGTTGTGCGCACCACCACGCGTGTCTCGGCCTCAAGTCCACCAAGGTATTAACCAAAACCTCGATCTATGCTAGTAGATGAGAGGTTAAGCCTAATCCCTTCCTTCCCTTTGCCTTAATTAACTATTTAATTGGATGGAGGCAAGAGGTGCTCAACACATGAGCTTAAGAGAGCAATGGTGGAGAGGAAAAATTCTGAAATTTTTCCTTTAATTTTCGTCCAAAATATTAGGGAGAGAGAAAAAGGCAAGGTGGCTAGGGTTTTGGCTCCCAAAGTGGTCCTTTTATAGACCAACCACTCTCCCAAAAAGTTGTAACTAATTTACAACTATGCCATCACTAGGGCAGCCATAAAATGGGCCTAAATGGGCTCCATTAATTATTTAATTGGTCCTCTAATTCAATTAATTAGTGGCCCAATTAATTGCTCTCAAGTTGGACCTTTAATTTACAATTTAAATATAGGCCCGTTAGCTCAAATTAATTACTTTAATTAATTCATGTTGAACAAATTAATTATCAACACTTTGATAATTATTTAAGGATTAGAATATGCATTAATTTATTTCTATATAATCCGTTTGACTTAATTAATTAATTATGACGGTTCGCAATAGTACATAATTAATCAGTCAACATATCATATTGTTGCATTCCTTAATACAACCAAATAAATAATGCACGCATGGTCAAAACCTATTTGTGTGACCCTTTGAGGATTTATGCTCTGTTGGACATGGAAAATAAATCGCTATTTATTTCCAATAATCATAAGCGGTATCTAGCAACACGTTATGATTCCCAATTCGCATAAATAGTGTACTGCTACAATATTTTTAATCCTGCATAAGAAATAATAGTATTTCCTTGTCTGATTCTTATGTCACATGATATCATCGTATAATCCAAGATAGGAATGTGTCACTCTTGCAGATTATACGTTTCTTGATCTAGAGATGACTGTATCAGTTGCTAGCAAACAATCCATCTCCATCAAGGGGCCCAAACAGATATCATCGCTCACTAAGTTAATTAATGAGGGACATACGGTTTTCTTGATGAACAACTTTTCCCCGCACAATTCAAGAGAACATAAATAAAGTCCGTATAGCAGCCCTTATCAGGAATCAACGGTAGACGATATTTATTGAACCTATCCTCATGTGGAAAAGCTGAACCATCTCAAACTTAGAATCAAACTCAAATGAAATAAATAATGACACATAACACAATCCATATATTTATTTCACTGGGTCGCGTCCTGTACTATGTTCTATAACATATACATATGCAATTAAGTTGGCAACTCCTTACCTATGATCTGTAGAACTTAATCATCACTTAACTTGCATACTAATCTTATCCGATAATTAATATTCCTTGTTAATTATCAAGATTACGGACCTTTTAGATTTATTATTGTCATTTAATTATAAATGAACTACAGAGATCCACAATTCAGATCCTCAACCTGAATGATCTGTCAATTAATAAATCAAGGAATAAATGATAAAATATCATCAATCACATAAACCATAGAAGTGGCCATTTAATAATTGGCTCCTAGGACATAACTCTAACAATCTCCCACTTGGCCTAGAGTCAATCAACAGCGACTTCTAGCCAGTGCATAGTACTCAATGTAATATCCAAAATATACATGTCTCATACTAAAACCTCAAAAGATAAAAGATACAACTCAAAGCCACTCAGGCATACGCCTAATCCCCATGGATGCAACGTGCAACTCATGTGCGGCTCGAGATAGAGGCTTTGTCAGAGGGTCCGCTGTGTTCGCGGCACCGTCCACCTTCTTGACCTTGATCCACCCGTCATTCACAAACTGACGGATGAGATGGAATCGTCGTAGAATGTGCTTGGTCTTTTGGTGAGACCTAGGCTCCTTGGACTGAGCTATGGCTCCCGTGTTGTCGCAGTAGAGATCCACTGGACCTGAGATGCTTGGAACCACCTCCAGCTCGGTCAAGAATTCCTTGATCCAAACGCCTTCTTTCGCTGCTTCACCCGCCGCTAAGTATTCTGCTTCGGTGACGGAATCGGCCGTGGTATCCTGTTTGGAACTCTTCCAACTCACGGCCCCACCATTGAGCAGATATACGAAGCCGGACTGTGACTTCGCATCATCTCGATCGGTTTGGAAACTAGCATCGGTGTAACCACTTACAACGAGCTCTTGGTCTCCACCATACACGAGGATGCTATCCTTTGTTCTCTTGAGATACTTGAGGATATTCTTGACTGCGGTCCAGTGTGGCATACCAGGGTTAGCTTGGTATCGACTAGTCACACTAATCGGATGCGCCACATCGGGGCGAGTGCATAGCATGGCATACATAATCGAACCGACCACAGATGGATACTTGAACTGATTCATGTACTTTCTATCTGTATCAGTCGTCGGACATTGAGTCTTGCTCAAGAATATGCCATGTGACATAGGCAAGTAACCCTTCTTGGAACTAGCCATGTTGTGTTTTTCCAACACTTTGTCAATATATGCATCTTGGCTCAAGCCTAACAACCTTCTTGATCTATCTCGATAGATCTTGATTCCTAGGATGTAGGCGGCTTCGCCCAAGTCTTTCATTGAGAACACCTTCTTCAATGAATCCTTGACTGCACTCAATTCGGGGATATCATTCCCGATCAAGAGTATATCATCAACATATAGAACAAGAAACACAACCACGCTCCCACTAATCCTCTTGTAAACACAAGGTTCCTTCTCGCTTTGAATGAAGTTCAACTTCTTGACCTCTTCATCAAAGCGCTTGTTCCAACTCCTTGATGCTTGCTTCAATCCATAAATGGACCTTTGAAGCTTGCACACCTTGTTAGCATTCTTTGGATCCACAAAACACTCGGGTTGTGTCATATACACATCCTCTTCCAAGTTGCCATTTAGGAAGGCAGTTTTGACATCCATTTGACATATCTCATAGTCGTAGAATGCGGCAATTGCTAACAAGATCCGAATTGACTTGAACATGACGACTGGCGAGAAGGTTTCTTCATAGTCAATACCATGAACTTGCTTGTAACCTTTCGCAACTAGTCGTGCTTTGTAAATGGTCAAGTTGCCATCCATGTCGACCTTTCTCTTAAAGATCCATTTGTTCTCAACGGGTTTTACTCCGTCGGGAAGGTCAACTAAGGTCCATACCTTGTTCTCATACATGGATTGCATTTCGGATTCCATGGCTTTAAGCCATTCCTTTGAGTCGGATTTTTCCTTCATGTCCTTTATGGTCAAGGGTTCGTCATTCGCAATGACGAAAACGTCGTGCAAACCTAAGTATCTTATAGGTGGACGACTTGGCCTTGCCGATCTTCGTAGGGTAGACGCTTGAGGTTCTTGAACTTGTTCCACAACGATTTGCGGACTTAGTTCTTGAACTTCAAGTGTGGGTGCAACTTCAACATCATCGACTCGCGATATGTTTGAGTCTTCAATTGAGGGAGCTTGCTCTTGAACCTCTTCTTCTACAACTACTTGTGGAATGGGTTCGACTACCACCTCATTTGGCACCACATTGGGAACAACTAGATTGCCTACTTGAGGCATCTCTTGTTGTTGCGGTTCTTGAATTTCTTCAATCACCACGTTGCTCCCACTACTTCTTCTTGAGAGAAACTCCTTCTCCAAGAACTCCGCATGTCGTGCAACAACTATCTTGTTCTCGACACGGTTATAGAAGTAGTAACCCTTTGTTTCCTTAGGGTATCCTACGAAATGACATTTGTCCGATTTGGGTCCAAGCTTATCGCTCATTAGCCTTTTCACATAAGCTTCACAATCCCAAATCTTGAGAAAAAGCATGCTTGGTTTCCTACCAAACCAAAGTTCATAAGGCGTCTTCTCAACGGACTTTGACGGAACACGGTTTAAAGTAAAAGCTGCGGTTTCTAATGCAAAACTCCAAAACGATTTAGGCAAGTCGGTTTGGCTCATCATCGATCGAACCATGTCTAGCAAAGTTCGATTCCTCCTCTCGGATACACCATTCCATTGTGGTGTTCCCGGTGGAGTGAGTTGTGGAACGATTCCACACTCCTTTAGATAATCACCAAATTCGTGGCTCAAGTACTCTCCACCTCGATCGGAACGCAAGACCTTGATCTTTCGATTGAGTTGGTTCTCAACTTCATTCTTGAACTCCTTGAACTTTTCAAAGGATTCAGACTTGTGCCGCATCAAGTAGATATACCCGTATCTACTATGATCATCGGTGAAAGTGATGAAGTATGAATAACCTCCTCGTGCACAAATGCTTATAGGTCCACACACATCGGTATGTATGAGATCTAACAAGTCGTTTGTCCTAATCCCTTTGTTAGGAAAAGGCGCTTTGGTCATCTTTCCCATCAAACATGATTCGCATGTGTCAATTGGCTCGAAAGCGAATTGATCTAAGAGACCAACGGTTTGCAATCTCTTAATGCGTTTCTCGTTGATATGACCTAAGCGGCAATGCCACATTAGAGTCGTACTTTCATGTGAAATCTTACGTTTCCTACTGTCACGTTCAACACTCAAAACATGTTCGCTAGAATCAAGCACATAAAGACCATTCAATAAATGCGCAACACCATAACAAACATCATCACGCAACAAAGTACAACTTTTGTTCTTTATTACAACACCAAATCCATCCAAGTCTAAACAAGAAATAGAGATAATGTTCCGAGTGATACAAGGAACTACATAGACATCTTTGAGTTCCAAAATGAAACCAGAAGGCAAAGTTACATCCACATTCCCAACGGCCATAGCGGAGACACACGTGCCGTTACCGACGCGGAGTTGTACTTCGCCTTTCTCGAGCCGCCTCCTACTCTTTAGTGCCTGCACATTTCGACAAATGTGAGCACAAGAACCGGTGTCAAAAATCCAGTCTGTGTTAGAGGTAGCGAGAAGGGTTTCAATGACAAATATACCTGAGGTAGAAGGCTGGACGGTTCCCGCCTTCTTGTCAGCGAGGTACTTGGGGCAGTTCCTCTTCCAATGGCCCGTCTTGCTACAGTAATAGCATACGGTCTCGGAAGTGGCCGGGTTCTTCTTTCTCTTGGAACCCTCGGGAGCTCCCTTGGCCGGACCTTGGGGCGTCACCGGGCCTTTGCCCTTTCTAGTTCGGCGGGTCTTTCTTTTCTTGCTCTTCTTGCTCTTGTCACTCACCGCAAGAACATCTTTGGGGCCCTTCTCTTTCTTGAGACTCTCCTCTGTCTCGACAAGCATGTTTTGGAGATCATCCATGCTCTTGTCCATGCCATTCATCCGGTAGTTCACAACAAAACCGGTGAAGCTGTGAGGGAGAGAGTTGAGAATAAAGTCTTGAATCGCCCCTGACGGGAAGGGCGTATCAAGCCTTTCAAGCTGCCGAAACAACCCCGCCATCTTCATGACGTGTGGCCCGACTTCATGACCCTCCGCCAATCGAGTATTGGCGACGGCCTTGATGAGACGAGCCCTTTCGGTGCGGGCCTTGGTTTGGAACATGTTCGAGAGACGAGAGACCATTTCAAACACTCCTAGACCACTATCCATGAACTCCTTTTGGAGTTCTGACTCCATGACAGCGACAATCAAGACGGACATCTCCATGTCGTCCGTGACGTGCTTGTCATGTTTGTCCTGATCCGCTTTAGGGGCATCCGACTTGGGAGCCGCGGGGACGGGAGTGGTCAAGAGATATTCCTTCTTTTCAAACCTAAGGACAAGCCTAAGGTTCCGGTGCCAATCCAGAAAGTTGGCACCGTTGAAGGCGAGCTTCTCTTTCTCTAAAAGAGAACGTAGCGAAAAAGACGAGGAAGACATCTACAACAATTTTCAAATTAAAGGTCAATTAGTTTATGTTTTGTTTTAATTTCCAATAAAGTAAAACTTTCACTACTTTAATATAAGTCCCTAAAAGTAATGAATTTCCAAGACCCCCACTTTCGTTGAGATGATGCCGGCGTCGGCACAACATCAAAGCAACTAATAATGAGGTAGGTTCTCCTTAACCAATCATACAACTTTATGACTCTTGGTTCGCGTCGCGAACTTCACTCCAATGTCCAATCCGATTAGGGTCCATTGTTAAGTAACTCCTCTCTATTTGCTCCTTGCAAATCCGATTTACACCCCGACTACCTATGGTGGACCACGATGTCCGCGTCGGCGGAATGCATCAATGGCCGAACATAAGGCGTGAAGGGGATAGAGAGAAGGAGAGTGATTTGGCTCAATCGTTTGGGACAAACAATTATGTGACTCTTGTTTGGTGGTCGTGTAAGCATACACCCATACCTATCCTATGACATTCATAGCATTCACAAACATTCACATAATAAGCATCTCAAGCATTGTTGTGGGTTTGTATGGCTCCCGCTTGCATTAGTTTTCGCCGCATCTCCATGTAGCAAAACTAATCTAACTTTTGTCCCTCCCACTAAATTCTATATGGATCTAAATCCTATATAAAATAAAGGAACAAAATTACATGTGTAAATTTCTATTCCCATCCTAACCTTAGGGGCATGCAAGCCACACAAGTTACACAAAAATTAATCAAAATTAATTAATGGCACCAAAGGCCTAATTACACACAATCACACATGCATTCAATTTACAAACCACAAGGCATTGAATCATGAGCCATACTAAACCCACATCCTCCTACAAAACAAAGTTAGCACAAGTCTATCCACTAGGGTACTTTGTTTATAATTAATGACTTTCAAGTGTCTTTGCGTATTATTTGCCATTCGCAATTTCCGTGTATAAATGCTCAAATTTCAAACAACCAAACTTGTTTAAATTCCTTTTGAAAACTTTTCAATCATCAAAAAACTGAAAGGAGATCGCACAAGGAGTATCCTAATTACTTTTTCAACTAGTTTGAATAATTAGATAAATAATACTTTGATAAAAAAGTATCTAATGGGACACGACAAAAACCACAGTTTTCGGTCTCCAAAAATTATGAAATAATTTATATAAGCTCCTTGTCTAGATTGTAAATACCAGTCAAAATTTCAGGAAGAGATCATATACCATCTGAGAGAATCAAAAAAGACAAATCTGAAACAAGTGCGCGAACGCACCGTTTTGAGATATTCTGTTTTTCTTCTCAACCATCCGGTCTGAAAGATCACCTTCCATCCAGTTTTTATACATACAATATACATAGAAAAACTTGTTTAATCTATTGGCTAACTATTCATGAAAAGAAAACCACTAAGTTCTGTTTAAGAAATTCAAGTTACAAGCTTAACAATCGACTAGACCTGTACAGGAACAGACTATCGACCGAAAAGGTTTGACCTGGTTGAGGTACCAAACTTCCATGAAAAATTATGAAATTAATTTTCCTGGAATCCTAACTTAAAAATAAACAACTCTATTCAAACAATTTTCCAGAAAGAGTTCTCAGTTGGTACAGTTTATTAGAACAATCAGTTTGCTCAATAAACCAGATCTGACGAGATCTTTCTTTTCATACTTGAAAAACCACGAATTAATCTGAACCATGCAACATTATATACATGTCCAGAAAGTGTTTCAAGTCCTCTTTAAATCTAGCCAAAGAACACTGGTACTTATATTCAAAATATAAATCTTTTAAGCCATTCAAACAGAACAGTGCAAGCAGAAACTGGTTCTGCGCACCGTTGCCATTTTATTCACAGTAAATCCATACAATTTCAGAAAAATGTGAATCCAACTCCAAAAGAACCACAATCCACAGATCTACAACTTTCTAGTTGACAGAAAAAATTTCCAGAGAACATTTCATAGCGAAAAACGCATAACAACACAGAAATTGCTGTTTCCAGACAGCAAGCAATAGCATCAACTCTACTAATCCATTAATTAACCAATTTCTCTTAATTATGTGTCAAAATAACTTAAGCACGACCATGTGCTCTGATACCACTGTTAGGAAGTGCACAAATTTAATTTTTAGACTAATTACTCTTAATTAATCCTAATTAAACTAAGTGCAAAGGAGATCTAGTGCAAAAGCCATCCAAACACACAAGAGAAAGAGGGAAAAAGGGCTACCTCTTGCGAACTTGTAATCGCAAGGCTCGAATCCGTCGAGTCGAGGTTGTGCGCACCACCACGCGTGTCTCGGCCTCAAGTCCACCAAGGTATTAACCAAAACCTCGATCTATGCTAGTAGATGAGAGGTTAAGCCTAATCCCTTCCTTCCCTTTGCCTTAATTAACTATTTAATTGGATGGAGGCAAGAGGTGCTCAACACATGAGCTTAAGAGAGCAATGGTGGAGAGGAAAAATTCTGAAATTTTTCCTTTAATTTTCGTCCAAAATATTAGGGAGAGAGAAAAAGGCAAGGTGGCTAGGATTTTGGCTCCCAAAGTGGTCCTTTTATAGACCAACCACTCTCCCAAAAAGTTGTAACTAATTTACAACTATGCCATCACTAGGGCAGCCATAAAATGGGCCTAAATGGGCTCCATTAATTATTTAATTGGTCCTCTAATTCAATTAATTAGTGGCCCAATTAATTGCTCTCAAGTTGGACCTTTAATTTACAATTTAAATATAGGCCCGTTAGCTCAAATTAATTACTTTAATTAATTCATGTTGAACAAATTAATTATCAACACTTTGATAATTATTTAAGGATTAGAATATGCATTAATTTATTTCTATATAATCCGTTTGACTTAATTAATTAATTATGACGGTTCGCAATAATACATAATTAATCAGTCAACATATCATATTGTTGCATTCCTTAATACAACCAAATAAATAATGCACGCATGGTCAAAACCTATTTGTGTGACCCTTTGAGGATTTATGCTCTGTTGGACATGGAAAATAAATCGCTATTTATTTCCAATAATCATAAGCGGTATCTAGCAACACGTTATGATTCCCAATTCGCATAAATAGTGTACTGCTACAATATTTTTAATCCTGCATAAGAAATAATAGTATTTCCTTGTCTGATTCTTATGTCACATGATATCATCGTATAATCCAAGATAGGAATGTGTCACTCTTGCAGATTATACGTTTCTTGATCTAGAGATGACTGTATCAGTTGCTAGCAAACAATCCATCTCCATCAAGGGGCCCAAACAGATATCATCGCTCACTAAGTTAATTAATGAGGGACATACGGTTTTCTTGATGAACAACTTTTCCCCGCACAATTCAAGAGAACATAAATAAAGTCCGTATAGCAGCCCTTATCAGGAATCAACGGTAGACGATATTTATTGAACCTATCCTCATGTGGAAAAGCTGAACCATCTCAAACTTAGAATCAAACTCAAATGAAATAAATAATGACACATAACACAATCCATATATTTATTTCACTGGGTCGCGTCCTGTACTATGTTCTATAACATATACATATGCAATTAAGTTGGCAACTCCTTACCTATGATCTGTAGAACTTAATCATCACTTAACTTGCATACTAATCTTATCCGATAATTAATATTCCTTGTTAATTATCAAGATTACGGACCTTTTAGATTTATTATTGTCATTTAATTATAAATGAACTACAGAGATCCACAATTCAGATCCTCAACCTGAATGATCTGTCAATTAATAAATCAAGGAATAAATGATAAAATATCATCAATCACATAAACCATAGAAGTGGCCATTTAATAATTGGCTCCTAGGACATAACTCTAACAGAGGGCTCACCGCAAGGCAATTGGCTATTCTATCGAAGATCTCAAGGGTATTGATCCCTCCATATGCACCCATCGAATCCTGCTTGAAGAAAATTCAAAACCAACAGTTGAACATCAAAGGAGGCTCAACCCTAACATGAGCGAAGTCGTGAAGAAGGAGGTGCAGAAACTTCTGGAATCTAGAATCATCTACCCGATTTCGGACAGCAAATGGGTCAGCCCCATTCATGTTGTTCCGAAGAAGGGAGGTACAACAGTGATAAAGAATAATGAAGGCCAGCTGATCCAGACAAGAATTGTCACTGGATGGAGGATGTGTGTGGACTACCGCAAGCTGAACGCTTCAACACGAAAGGACCACTTCCCTCTGCCCTTTGTTGACCAATTACTCGAACGACTGGCTAAGCATTCTTTCTTTTGTTATTTAGATGGTTATTCAGGTTTTTTCCAAATACCGATCCACCCACTTGACCAAGAGAAAACAACCTTTACATGTCCATATGGAACTTATGCATACCGTAGGATGCCATTTGGTTTGTGTAATGCACCAGCAACATTCCAAAGAGCTATGATGGCAATATTTTCTGATTTTATCGAAAAAGAAATGGAAGTTTTCATGGATGATTTTTCGGTGTATGGTACGTCTTTTGATCATTGTCTAGCTAACTTGTCAAAGATTTTGCAGCGATGTGAGGAAGTCAACCTTGTATTGAATTGGGAGAAATGCCATTTTATGGTGCAAGAAGGAGTTGTTTTAGGACACATAATTTCAGAACAAGGGATCATGGTGGATCAGGCAAAGGTGGAGGTAATCGAGAAGCTGGCTCTGCCCACTTGCGTGAAGGACGTGCGGAGTTTTCTTGGGCATGCAGGCTTTTACCGGCGCTTTATTAAAGATTTCTCTAAAATTGCTAAGCCATTAACCAATTTAACAATGAAGGATGCTGAATTTCTGTTTGATAAAAATTGTGTTGATGCTTTCAATAGGTTGAAGGAAGCGCTTGTGACAGCCCCTATCTTGCAACCTCCAAATTGGGATCAGCCATTCGAATTGATGTGTGATGCTAGTGATTACGCAGTCGGTGCAGTGCTAGGACAGCGGAAAGACAAGAAGCCCTATGCAATCTATTACGCTAGCAAGGTGCTGGATGAGGCGCAAGTCAACTACACCACAACCGAAAAGGAGCTTCTGGCAGTAGTCTATGCCTTAGACAAATTCAGGTCATACCTGGTTGGTTCGAAAGTCATAGTCTATACCGATCATTCGGCACTCAAATACCTCCTATCAAAGAAAGATGCCAAGCCACGACTCATTCGATGGGTCCTCTTGTTGCAAGAATTCGACCTCGAAATACGCGACAAGAAAGGTACAGAAAATAGTGTGGCTGGTCATTTGTCTAGATTGAAGGTGGAGGAACAAGGAGCAGAAACCATACCGATCAACGACTCGTTTCCAGACGAACATCTGCTGGCGATCCAGTCTGAGCCAGAACGGCCTGTTGGAACGGACCGCCCCAGCCTAGGACGGTCCGCCCCAATCCAAGGAGTTCCATGGTATGCTGACTTCGCGAACTTCTTGGCCAGCAAAGTTCTACCCTATAAAATGTCTTCTCAGCAAAAGAAGAGGTTCCTAGCTGACGCAAAATACTACTTCTGGGAGGACCCATTCTTGTGGAAATTGGGAGTTGACGGAATCTTTCGGAGATGCATACCAAGGGAGGAGGTGCAGCAGATCCTTCATCAGTGCCATTCATCCGCCTATGGTAGCCACGCCTCAACCTCGAAAACCGCAGCCAAAGTCCTTCAATCAGGTTTTTTCTGGCCATCTATTTTCAAGGATTCAAGGGAGTTTGTTTTGGCTTGTGATCAGTGCCAAAGAATGGGTAATATATCCAGCAGACAAGAGATGCCAATGAACCCGATTCTAGAGGTTGAGATTTTTGATTTGTGGGGGATCGACTTCATGGGACCCTTTCCGTCTTCGTGCGGGTATGAATATATTCTTGTTGCAGTAGACTACGTGTCTAAATGGGTTGAAGCTGTTCCGAGCAAGCATGCCGATTCAGCCACAGTCAAGAAACTGTTCACTAAGATAATCTTTCCTCGGTTTGGAATTCCGAGAGCTGTCATCAGTGACGGGGGTAAACACTTCATCAACAAACAGTTTGACAATTTACTGAAGAAGTATGGAGTGAAGCATAAGGTGGCAACACCGTACCACCCTCAAACAAGTGGACAGGTCGAGGTATCTAATAGAGAAATAAAGAACATTCTGCAGAAAACCGTTGGAAGCACAAGGAAGGATTGGGCACTGAAGTTGGATGATGCATTATGGGCATATCGAACCGCATTTAAAACTCCAATTGGAATGAGCCCATTCAAGCTGGTGTATGGAAAGGCGTGTCATCTGCCTGTTGAGATCGAACACAAGGCATATTGGGCGACCAGAGCACTCAATTTGGAGTACAAATCAGCAGGAGAGCAAAGAGTGCTGGACTTGCATGAGCTAGAAGAGATCAGACTGAACGCCTATGATAATGCTAAGATGTACAAGGAGAGAACTAAGAAATGGCATGATAAGCATATCCAAAGGCGAAGTTTTGAAGAGGGGGATTTAGTGTTGTTGTTTAACTCTCGACTAAGATTGTTTCCTGGCAAACTAAGGTCCCGATGGACGGGTCCTTATGAGGTAAAGAAGGTCTACCCATTCGGAGCAGTAGATATTTGGAAAGAAGGATCTGAGACTTTCAGAGTTAATGGCCAACGCCTTAAACTCTACATCAGTCAGACCACACAAGAACAAGGAGGGGAAGTGCGATTTCTGGAGAACCCCTCAACCATAGAGACGTAGCCATACGGGGTCAAGCTCGAGACCTTAAACAAGCGCTGCTTGGGAGGCAACCCAAGGGTTCAAAAATTAATTAGGATTTTTCTTTCTGTGTTCTTTAAAAAAAAAAAAAAAAAAAAAAAAAAAAAACATAAAATCATAAAAATTAGGAGTAGGATAAATACTTGGCTTAGTCTGTGTTTAACTTGTTTAATTTCAGGGTTTTTCAGGGATTGGAACGGACCGTCCCATCCTCAGAACGGTCCGCCCCAACACCAGGACGCACAGGTCCAAGGCTAGGACGACGCATGCAGAACGGACGACAAAGCTAGGATGGAACGGTCCGTCCCAAAATTGGAACGGTCCGTCCCATTTTAAAACTGACAGTGGATCCTGGGACAAACCCAATAAACTACCCACTACTCAAAACCAACCCGATAACCGCCTAACCCGCGTAACTGACCCGTCCCCCACTCCCTCTCCTCCAAACTATCCGTTTCAAACCCCGTCCCTCTCTCCCTCAGTTTCTCTTTTTCTCTCTCTCTGCCATCAACCAATCCGACGAAGATCAATACTATTTCTCGCCGCCTCTCAACTCTCCTCACTCCCCTCTACTCTCCTTGCTAGTCCGCCTCGCCCAGTTCGCCGGCATTCGCCGTCACCACCACCTCCGCCCCACTGCACTCGACCACCGCAGGAATTACGGTAAATCAATCCCTTCTCTTTCCTTAATTTCATTCCCTGTACAACACTCAACCATAGACCCACAGTCAACACCAAATTCCGGCCAAACTCGAAAACCCGGCGAAACTTCACAATTTTCACCCAAACCTAGATTGGAACGGACCGCCCTAATTTTGGAACGATCCGCCCCAATCTCAACCTAAACTAAAACAAACCCGTCCCAACCCAACCTCTCCGTCCAACCAATCCAGAACGGTCCGTCCCATCCTCAGGACGGTCCGCCCTAGCCATATTTCCAGATCCACAACCCTATCTCCCAGCCAAACCACTCCGTTCCAAGCCTCAAACGACCCGTCCCATGTCTAGCAGTTCATCTTCTGGTTCATTAGGCGACAAACTCTCCAAGTTCTTTCGCGGCAAACCTAAGAAACCAGGCCAGACCAAAGAATCCACACTCCCTGCTGACTGGAACATTCCGTTGCCAACCAAAGAATCTCATCCAATACCACCACTGGACAAATTACCACTCCGACCAGAAGACTTCATCACAACTCCCGAGCATTCACTGCATATCACACCGCCCTATACTGTCGACTATCCACCCCCCGACACTGAGATCATTCCATACATGCCAAGGAGCCAGATGGATGCAGAAGGAATCGACTGGTCCCAACTGGAGGTTGCTTCAGACCCAGAACCAGAAGGACAGGGTGAGACAGCAGAGGAAAGGGCCGATACAGACTACACAGAAGAGGTCCAACAAGCAGAGGAGGAGGCCGAGGATCTTGTCCCCGAGACACAAACCCGGCCAGCACGAACTGCTAGCATTGAGTTAGCCAATGTCAACCTACCTCTCAAGGGCAAAACTGCAAAACAACGGTATAGAAATCTCATACACAAAAAATTCGAAAACACCCGATCAATTGACTTGCAGGTGTTAGACAAACTGGGCATCAAAGAAGATTTCTATCGGCTGACCAAGGCAATCGGATTTGACCCAAAATTCTGGACAATCCGTTCAGACGCATACACTGCCCTCACTATGGAGTTTCTGTGCTCCCTGGATCTGTTTCACAAGAACGATGAATGGCAAATCACATTCAGGGTTGAAGGAAAGAAGTATGTGTGCACTGAATCCCAATTCGCCGGAATTTTTGGTTTGGAGAATGGCACGATAACGGACGAATTTTTTGAGACTGAGCTGTGGGAGGAGATCTCTCTAGAGCACCAAAAAGCAGTCAACGAACGCCGCTCATCTCACATTCAACACCCTACCATCCGATTCATCCAGCGAATGCTCTCGCTCACCATCTTTGCCAAGGGTGAGTCGGGGGTAAAATTGACGAGGGGTGAACAGGCCATCCTCAACCAGATCTTCCATCCAAAAGGAGATGCAAAGCTCAACCTCGCCTATCTCATGATGAAGCATTTTGAAAAGCAAGCCAACAACCAGCGATCAGGCAAGGGACAGATTACTATTGGTGGGTATGTCAACTACTTGATCCAGCACTATGACTTGGCACTGTCGCCTATGCAAAGAAGTGGAGGACCAAACCGGGTCTCTATGAGACAATTGGCTGAAATGCAGATGGTTGCTCAGGTCGGAAACGAATACCAGTATATCTATGGTCGGTACCGTTTCCCTCTTCCTTTCAATAGGCCGATCGATCTCAACAACAAACGAACATGGCTGCTGGTTGACAAGGATGGACAAATGATAAACCTGGAGGAAGAGGAGTTGCAGCGGCGATTAGCCGAGATGGAGGCTGCTGCCCGAGCAGCAGGGGCAGGCACATCTGCCGAGGCCCAGGCAACAGGAGACGCTGGTCATGACCGGCAACAGTGGCAGCAGCAAGGAGATCCATTCTGGCAGCCACCGTACCAGCAGGACCCGCCGCATGGGCAGTGGCAAGGCGGGTGGAACCCAGCCTATCTCGATCTCCTCCAGGATGTCCACACAGCTCAGTGGAACATCCAAGCCTCCATTGACCATGAACACGAGGAGAACAGGCGAGCCAGAGAGGAGAACCGCCGTGCAAGAGAAGAGGACAGGCAGTGGAGGCAGCAGCAAGACGAGAGGAATTCACGGAATGATGAGCTGCTAGCTAGGTTGGCCAGCCACATCTTTGGGCCACCTCAATTCCCACCGCACAACTGAGCCAAGTTCAGTAAGTTTTCTATTTTTCTCTCTTTTCTTTTCTTTCTTGCATCTCACAGAACTAGGGACAGTTCTGTAGATAAGCTTAGGGGGGGGGTAAAAGTTAGAAAAATTCGAAAACTGGTATGATAGGATGCATTACATGGCATATTGCATGTTTCTGTCAGGATTGGAACGGACCGTCCCAGTCATGGAACGGTCCGCCCCAGTGGTCGTCCTAATCCAGAACAGTCCGTTCCAGACTTGACAGAATCCATTGACTTAGCAGACAAATGAACCTGGAACGGTCCGTCCCACATATGGAACGGTCCGCCCCAATGGGTCGTTCCAGTCCGTAACTGGCCGTTCCAAGTACAATTGTCTGCTGGTTTTTGTATATACATGTAGGAATTGCATTTTTAATCATTTAATGTTGCATTTAGGTAAGTTTTAAAGACTTTTTAACTAGGATTAACAATTTGTGACTTAGGAAATTGAGGCATTTTCTGAAACTTTTGAATTTAATCTTTGTGAAATAAATTTGATGAAACTGATTTGAATAACCTAAGGATAGGATTTGAAATCTGTCTGAGAAATCGTTTTCTTAAGCATTGAATTGATTAATTTCACAAGCAATTGATTGATTTTATCGATTAGAGCCGGCAAAGGGTGATTAAGTTCGCCTAAGATCATTTTCTCAACTCAAAAACCTGATTGATTGTAAGTAGTTCTGAGCAAGTTTTAGAAACGATTAAACCACTGTTTTAATTAAAAAAAAAAAAAAAAAAAAAAAAAAAAAACAACACAAAAACAAAAACAAAAATTAAAGGGGAACTAAAAAGCGGTGCTCTGAACTGACCATTGCGGGAAGCTATAGGATCTTTGTGGTTAAAAAATGTGTCATATCAAAGGACAAGTAAGAGATGGGCCGCCTGGTTCGCACTTTTCTTATGCCTACGGTTTTAACATCTCAGAAAGTCCGCCCACATTATTCTGGCTGACCTCTCCGCCGCGGGAAAAACTCCCAGCCCCGGGAAAATCTGTATCAAATGTATCTTACTTTCTGTTTGTTTTCAAAAATTCTAGTGGTTTAAAACAATTCAAAAGCTTGTGCATAACAACTTGGAATTAATTTAGGTTATTTGAGTTGAGAAGGTTCGATCCCGTTTCTACTTGATTTCAAATTGAGTGAGAACTTCAAAAAATTAATCGGATTAATGCTTAGAAAAATGAATCATGGACAGAAAGAATTGAGAATCCTTAGGTTGATTTCAGAAAGGCTGATTCACTCAAAACAAACTGGTTGAATTTGTTGAAAATCCTTTTGACCAAAATGCCCCTATAACTTAATGTCACAGTTTGCTGAGTTTAGTTAGGAAGTCCTTAGAACTTGTTAGAAACACAATCAATTGAACTTAAATAAGGTCTAAACCTGGACTAGGTCTAGAGTTTTGCTTGAGGACAAGCAATGTTCAAGCTTAGGGGGTTTTGATGTATGGTTTCCATACTCATTTTCCAACCAGATTAAGCCCTAAAAATAAGTTCAAAAGACTGTGTTTTAGTCATTTTCTGCTAATTTAGGTTGTAGAAAGGTCCAGCCGTAGCCCGGCAAGTTAATTTTGCAGGATCAGCAATTATTGGCATGGAAAACAGAGAAAACAACAAAAGGAGGTGCTCAGACAGTTGGAACGGACCGCCCGGACGGCAGGACGGTCCGTCCTGACCAGAGGAACCAGATTTCAGACGGACTGCACGAGACCAGGTTGGAACGGTCCGCCCCAGACTCAGAACGGGCCGTTCCAGCTATTCCAGAATTGCTAAAAATAGAAGTCCAAGTTTGTCGAGTCGGTTTCCTCTATTTGCCGACCTTCCAGAAGCACTCCTCCCACGTTCTGAAGCCACTAATGCCTTATAAAAAGCTCTGTCCTGTCCCCAGCAAATGAAAAGTTCAAAATTCGAGGTTTAGCCTCTTTCAAACTCAGCAGAGGAGACAGCCTGCCGGAGTCGACCATCTGCGCCTGAGACTACCCGCCCCAGGGTCAGGACGGTCCGCCCCAGACAGGACAGAGCACAGAAACGTGGAGTTTTCAAGCACAACTTGTTGTAATCTTGATTTTTCTCTTTCTATGTATTTGTATTTGATGAAACCTGCTTGTTCTTGCATGGATTTGTTAGAGTAGAGTAGTTTAGGGGCTATGATCTGAGAACCTTTCTTTAGTTGCTTGTTTTAGATTGAATCTTTAATTATTAGTTAAATTAAGTTATGTTCTGCTTCTTGTGCTTTTATTTGCTATTTATTTGCTAAGTTTGTTTCTGTTTGATCTGATTGCCTCGTTAAACCAAGGCCTTGTTTAGCTGTTAGGATTAAAGTCAATCACAGCAACGTTAACTTAGTAATTATACTGTTTGGTAGGCGATATCCGGAAGGATTAAACCAGACCTTAATTAATTAGGGTTTAACTTGAGATCGGAAGATTAAAAGTGTACCAAGACCCGAGAAGTAGACTAGAACAACTAAACCAAGAAACGGAAGTTGAAATTTAGGCGTTCTAGGAGTTAAACAACCAAACTTTATAGCTTGACCTGAACGGGAGTTAGAGTACAAGTCTATAGGTTAAGTATAGTCTTATCTCGCATAAAAACATTTAATTAATAATTAAAATTCATGACAAAACAAGTATCAGTCAATCGGAACGGACCGTTCCAAGGTCAGAACGGACCGCCCGAAAGGGGGAGTCTGATCTAGAACGGCCTGTTCCGATCGACTGACAGAGTCCAGAACGGACCGTTCCAGACATGGAACGGACCGTTCCAACTTTGACATTTAGAGAATTGTTTGAGGATCTGAACCCCTAGTTTTCATCAATTAGATTATCTTCTATTTGATTTAGAATTTGGCGATTTAGGAACTGAACTTTACTTTATTATTCTTTATTTTAGAACTGTTGAAACTTACTGATTTTTATTAAACCCAGAATTTAATTTGAACTGTTTAAACTGAAACTTAGAAACAGAATAGTCCGTCCCCGAGATTCGACCCTTAAACTGTACTGCAAACGAATTCGCATCGGTTATTAAGGATTTAATTTGACCTGTACCCTCAGCACCGATCAATGATTTTGTGCTTTCGAAAAGGAAGAGAGGTACTATCTCTTTCTCTTTCCTTGCGAGCAGAGAAAGAGTTGCCTCTCAGTCGATAATCTCTGGCGATCTGACCTCTCTTTCTTCTCTACAAGACCTATCTAGCCATGGCTGGATGCAACAGCTCTATGAGGGTATAATTGTCAATTTAAAAGTGTGAAATCATTCTTATTTTATTGATTCCAATCATCAAACTTCAATTCTCATCAATTGACAATCAACTCTTTTCCATTGAATTGAAATCAACTCTCACCAATCCACCATTCCGATCAGAGCCTAAAATTTTACAAAATTACACTCGACGGAAGTTTTCTAGTAAATATTTAAAGTTGGATATTTTAAGCTCATTTTTGTTTAGAACAAAATCTCGTACCTAGCTACTCTTACCAAGAGATTGCGAACTTACTAATTAAGAAACCTACGTGTTTACTATGGGGTCGTTTGGATGGGCTAGGAATAGCCAATTCCTAGGAATTTCATATTCCTAGGAATTTCATCTCTCTCACAAAGTTACACACTTCCCAACGAAAATCCTTATTCCTTCCTAGGAATTAGCTATTCCTAGCCCATCCAAACGACCCCTATGTTATTTCCAATAAAATAAAACATAAAAAAAAATCATCTTCAGAAAATTTACCGCTTTCCCTAGCTCAAATGACAGAATGTTGAAACATGAGGACTTACAAAATCGTGTTATGTACATTTAGAGATGTGTTATTTATTATTATTTTTTTTTTTGCAAAGTAAAAAATGTCATTGTCTTATGTTTTGATTCATTATTTTATTTGAAATCCAACAAGTTTATCCGCTTTCTTTTTTTTTATTATATATAATGACATAGATTGGGAGTCCAGGAGGCTGATTTATTATATAGATGGAGAGAAATAAGGGAATGCCACTTCAAATTCTCTCATCTCATCTGGGTTCTGTAAATCCATTTGGAATGTTACCATCTGACACGTCAGTACGTTTCAGTTAGATTTTGTCGTGGTGTGGCCAAATATGTCTCATCCCTCAGTCAATTTTGTTCTTTTTCAGTTAGACACACCGAAGGGTACATTGGTAAAATTCAGAGCTTAATGTAAACAAATTCAGACTTAGTCCACTAGTGATGTTTTAGTTGGGCTTAATTTAGCTGAATTTTTTTATTAATGTTTGCATAGATAGTTATAGACTGTTTGAATCTGTGAGAATGTTGTCAAATGTTAAGATAACGAAACTACAACTTAACGTGGCATATGCCTTTTTAATAGTGTTTTGATAACAAGTTGTATAGTGCGGTGAAGAGACATTATTAAAAAGATTAATGCCAAAAAGAGGTGGAAGTGGGAGAAACATCTATCATCCTTTTCCTCCTATTTATGCTATCAAATTTATTGGGTTTCCTGAACAAAGTTTTGAACCTCTGAACATATTGGGGCCGATTATTCTTGGAGGGAAAAATAAATGACGCCACATAGCTGTGTGTGCCACTCATAAAAAAGTTTGTTTATTTACATGTTTCATTACAATCCCAGCAATAACGACGCAAAATTCCATTGGATAATATCAAAACTGTTTCACAACTAAAGTTATCTCAAGACATCCATTTTCTCTCTTTCTTTTGTTTGCTATTTTTTTGGGGTGGTGGTTCAAACCAATCTTATGACCAAAATTTCCTATTTCTAGTTATTTACATCTATAAATATGACAAAACTTAGGAAAAAAAATTGAATTGCCAGGATATTTTCCAAGCAACCATGTTCAAAAGTCAAAACTCAATGAGCCAAGCATAATTTAACAAGTAGAAAAGTTGAGGCATGCATTATCTCATTCCTGAGTCAACCAAGAAGGCATGCCTGGCAGCATTGGTGCAACAGGTTTGGGCTTCTTAACCCGATCCACCATTACAGCTTGGGTTGTCAAAACCATACCTGCTACGGAGGCTGCATTCTGAAGCGCACATCTTGAAGCCTTGCATGGGTCTATCACACCCAACTTGATAAGGTCTCCGAAACTACCTGTCATCGCATTGTACCCAAACCGCCAATCATTCTCTTCTAGCAGCTTCTCCACAATAGCATGCCCATCTAGGCCTGCATTTTGAGCGATTGTATATGCTGGTACAAGAAGAGCCTGTTCATAATACATAGGATATTTTGTAATGTATACCAAATATCTAAAAGTAGTTGCAAAATTTGCCCAGAATTTATTTATATTGATGGCATCTGCTGCTTCTAACATAACGTACTATTGCACCAAAGTTCAGCATCCCATGCTTATCCATGAACTTATTCATAAAGGAGAAACCAAACCTATCATAAATGCCAAGGGAAAGCCCTGTCAAATGTACTCTTAAGTATAAGAACATAATTTGTAGAGTAGTGTTGATGTTCTCAAAGGCTTAGATCTTTCCAACAATAGCCATCAGGTAACTCAGTGAAGAACTCAAACCTTTGCAACATATAGATGCACCAGTCTTTTCAAACTCAGTGAAGAAGTCGAACCTTTGCAACAATAGATGCACCAATCTTTTCATCAGAATCCTCAAAAAGATCAGCAATCATAGGGATGTGCCTCGATAAGTGTGCGAATGCAGTCCCACCACCTGGTACAATACCTTCATCTAAGGCTGCAAATGTTGCATTCTTGGCATCTTCTGCTCTCAGTTTTCTATCCTCTAGGTCTGCCTCAGTCGACGCCCCAACCTAATCAAAATATATAGTTTGATTCATTTATATCCCCAGAAAAATATAACAACATCATGTATACCCTACTCAACAAACCTTATTCAACTCCCCTTTTTTTTGTTTCCAAAAACAAAGAAATGGTTGACGACAAGGACCTCGAAAAGAGGACCTTTAACATGTACACCGAACCCTAGAAAATCACCCTATTCCCTATAAACAAAAAGGAAATAAACCCTACACTCTTACACATGAAGAGATGCACTAAGGCCTCTCCTATGCTAGAGAAATGTCCTGTGAAGATCCAATAGTAGGATAGATAGCAAAAAAAAAAGATAGATCTCCTCTAGGCCCCAACAAACACAGAACAAGTATCATATGCAACTTTCCCTAATTACTTGAGAAATATGACCAAGTAGCACCTTCCTCTCACACATTGATGGGAAGAAAAAGAGTGGCAGGGATTGTTTGGGAATCTTTTTTTAAGTAAAATAGCATATTGAAGGAATACTGTATGACTTGCACTTTTTTTTGTATCAGAACTTAATTTTTATTTTCCTCTGTTCTCTTAGGGCCTACAAAGAATCGCTGCGGGGATAACAGGGGGAGTTGGGGTGGGGTAAAGATAGAGCGGGAGACTCAGGGAGAGAGAGAGAGAGAGACTCAACCTTCACCACAGCTACACCACTACATAATTTTGCAATTCTCTCCTCAATTTTCATTCGTATGTTAACACTATCAACATTGATCAAGTCTCTTTTCATCTCAGCAATCCGAGCTTGTATCTCAGCCAACATACGAGGATCCGCCATAATGGTTGTAGAATTCTGAGTTATTGTAACTTTTTTTGCCAATCCTAATTGGTCTGAGGTCACATCATTGAGGCCCAATCCCAGATCACTTACTAGAAGATCAGCACCTTCAAGTAAAATTCACAATGAGAAAAAACAACATTTTCTAGGATAACTGTTCTGAACCTTTCACTAGGATATACAATGGTTTGACAATGCTATTATTACAATGAAGGGCACACTAAGCCTATATTCCAAAAACTTGGTGCTTACTTTGTGGCATAGTTACTAGTTGCTAATAAAATCACAGATTAGAGTGCACAATTTATGGTAAATTGATCCTCAAAAGGGCTAAACTTTCAGCTAACTTTTGGCAGAAAGCACTGAAATGTGTGAGCTTCCATGCACATATCTGTGTGTTTGTGGAGAGAGAGAGAGGACCTGTCAGAGTAGCAATATCTTGTAAAAGCCCCTTTTTGCTTTCACCAAAGCCAGGGCACTGCACGGCCGCCACATTCAGCAACCCTCTCATCTTGTTAAGTACCAAGGTTCCCAAAACCTCAGATGAAATATCTTGGCATATAATCAACAAAGGCACACTTAATTGAGCTGTTTTCTCCAACAGGGGAATCAAGTCTTGTACAGCAGTCACCGTCTGATCAGTCACAAGGACTCTTGCATTTTCAAACTCGACAGCAGATTTTTCTTGGTTTGTTATAAAGTGAGGGGACATGTATCCTTTGTTGAACTACACAAGGGCAGTATGGTAAATTTTAATAACATGGTTAGACTTGTTTAGCAACGCAAGTAATGCCATGCATGTAGACAATCATAAACATTAACCACACATAAAGATAGGCATGCATGCATTGCATATCCGCATAATGTCATCTAGGAACCATATAGCCAAACCACATGTACATAAATAAATATGAGATTTGTAACCGTCCATCAAGAATAAGTATAGTCAACATTTTTTGAGTGGGAGATACAGTATATATAAATAAATACTCTTGCAGTTTGTCATCATGATCATATATAGATGGAAACTAACTAATATTAAGAGCATACATACATATTAACATGCAAAGAAAGATACAGTACAATAAATCTAAAAAAATGGCCTAGAAAAGAACTAAGGAAGATGTACCTTCATTCCTTCCTGCACTTCAATTAGGGTTTCAAAGGAGGAGGATGATTCAATTGTTATAACTCCATCATTACCTATTTTTTCTATTGCATTGGCAATGAGATTTCCAATGTAGTCATCATTTCCTGCTGATATAGCTGCAATGGCTGAAATTCAAGAGAAAGAATAATATAAGACTGACACTACTGACCCCCAAGTACTTTGAGATTCGTGTTTAAGTCCCTGGAAATATAAAATCATTACTGTTTCTATATGTCTATAACTTGCAAGAAGTTTGATCTGATTTACAAATACTTCATACAAAAAAGACTGTTCAAGAAAAAAAAAATCCACATCTAGGTTGCAAGTTAAATAATTATTTACGTTAAATAGAAAATCCTGAAGCCGAGATGAAAGGCATTTTTCACTGTGTCACAAAAGCACACTGCATCAAAAAGTATAATAAATTCCACAAAATTTTATCTATAACTTAATATTGAGTTTTTTCAAATATATACCTTTTATCTGCTCTTTATCAGTAACTGGTATACTCTTACTCTTCAACAATTCAATCAACTGCTGAACAGTTTGATCGATACCCCTTTTTAGAGATACCGGATTAGACCCGTTTGCAATAGCTGCTAACCCAAGTTTTATAAATTCACGTGCCAGAATGATAGCTGTAGTGGTACCATCTCCAACTGAACCATTTGTTCCAATAGCAACCTGTTAAATAATCACTAGATGAGGAACTAATATAGGATAAGCATAAGAAGCATTAATTGGCTGGTACATTAACATTTTTTGCTTGATTTGCGCTAATTCCTCAAATCAGGGTTTGAAATTTTTAAGCCCTCTTTGGTATTATTGTACATTAATTAAATAGGGATTGAATGAACTAAACATGTAAAATGCACCAATATCCTCTTTTTCTAAATTTCGCCAGAAAAAAAAATCCAGAATAGCCTCCTCTATGTTCGAATTTGATAAGAAAAATTGTGATTTTAGGTGTCCCCTTTTACAAAAAGGGACAGTATGAGCAGAGAGAACATTTTTTCAAGCATTGTAGGGGCATAAGTGATAATTTATGGCTTTACAGGAGCTCGACAGACATTTACCTCTCTCAGGAACAGTGCACCAGCATTTTCGATTGAATCAGGAAGATCAATGGATTTTGCAATGGTGACCCCATCATTTATTATTTTTGGTATATCGGTCCCATCAATCACCACATTTCTACCTAAATTAAAAAATATTTCTAGAGTAAACTACAATTTGCAATAAGTAATAACATTTCAAAAGCAAGATAAAACTGTCACACATTCAGAAAATATTCAAAAGAACATATAATTCAGAAGTTTTCTGGCTGTAAAACCAAACACTTCAGATTAAAAATTAAGAACACAATAAAACCTTTTGGTCCAAGTGTGACGGAAACGGTATCAGCGAGCTTATTAATGCCAGAAAGCAAGCTCAATCTACAGTCTTCACCAAAACATATCTTCTTTCCAATGGATTTAACTACAAAACTACTTCCAGTCCCAGGTTTGAATCTCGCTCGCAGCCAATTCGACTTCCCACTCTTCGCAGAAAAAGAAACAATAAAACGTCAGACTCTGCATGCGTGGAGAATGGAAGAGAGAGAGAGAGAGAGTTTGACTTACAAATAGAAGAGTTTGGGAACCGAACAAATTGAGCGCCATTGGAAGAATTGGTAAGAACTGGAGCGAGGGTTTTAGGTGGGGTTTTGTAGGAGTGTTCGTTATCTCACGTTTGAGGTTTTGCTTTTCCCTAGATTATCATAGAAGTCAGAATTTATTCAAAACAATATAAAATTGGGAGATGGGCTCGGGAACTTGAGAGAAAGAGGGTGTGCGTGGCACAGGAATTTAATGAGAGCACGTACCAGATCAGAATCCCATGCGCATATGGAAAGTAAAGGTGAGGCGTCGGAACTCGGAGCACTCTTGGTTGGAACTGGGAAGAGGAGAGAAAGAGGGTAGCCGCCGGAAGAGAGGGCAGGGCACTGAGGAAATCAAATAGGTAAGTAAGAACTCCTGGGTGGGAAGGAGGCGAAGGAGGCGAGGGAATAAGAACGACAGGAAAAAAAAAATAATATAAAGGAGCTGGCCCACGTGTCATTTCCAATATCGTCCCAATATCATTAGGATTATCTGTGTCGTTATATTATTAGATGGATGTGATATTCCGTGTTTCAGCCGTTCAATGAACTGATCGATAAAAAAATTAACATAAACGAATTAAAAATGAAAAACACAAACAAAACATATATTAATCCGAAGAATTAAATCTAGATCCGAAGATACTGTTAACCAACAGTTCTCCCGACAGTAATTTTCGCTGGATCTTTTGTTGTAGCGAATAAGAATGTGGTACTTCAAATTCTGTATAATTCGGTTTGTTTCTTAGCTGATACACGATGTCATATATAAACTTGCCACAACAACTTAAATGAAAATGGTTACAGAGGATTTTCTGTGATGGTAGAAACAAATTTCAAACACAAATAAATGAGAATGGTTACAGAGGATCTGATGCCTAAATCTGGCCATGTGGATGGACCACGTGGTTTGTATAAATTTTCAAGATTTTGTATGGTAGTTGGAGCAAGAATCAAACACATTCGAAAGATAAATTGTCACAGACAATCCGACACCTATTGGACTCCCATGTGCATGCGTTTTTCTCTCTCTTCATTGGCAGTTGAGCCATTTGGATTGGATCCATGTGCATCTCTCTTATGTTCTATCTCCATTCCATTCAGCAATGGATGGCTCCATTTTTTTATTTGAGAAAAAAATATGATTTTATTTTTTAATTGTTTGGAGGGCTTAAAAAAAATCATTTGGCTATGAAAATTTATATATTTGCTCACAGATATGTGAGGAATCCCGTCATATGATATTTTCTAATTATAGAACTATAAAATATTTTTAATTATTTTCTAAGCCTCATAAAATTTGATCTCTATTATAGTTTCATTCTTTGATTGTTTGAAGGCCTTTAAAAATTTGTTTCTCTATTTAAATTTATGTACTTATTTACAAATATATGGAGAATTTTGTCATCTAAAATTTTTGAATTATGGACTTATATAGATATATGGAGAACTATTGACAGTGTCTAAAAAAAAATTAAAAACATATAGCATAAGTTTTAAGAAAAAAAATAGTTCGCGCAATGCGCGAAATCCCACTAGTAATACTTATTTTGGATGCACTAGCATAATAGTTTGTTTGTTTTGTGTTTTAGATTTTTTGCTAAAATAAGAGCAGAGATTGTATGCTCAAGACTAACACATTCCAACATACGTTTTCAATGAAATAAAAATAAAATTGAAAAGAGAAGTGTTGGATTAAACAATTATTTTTCAATTTGCCTATTTGCAAAACAATATCAAACCTCTCAATTAATATCTTCATGTAGCGATTTTTTAGTTAATTATTGTGAAGAATTACTTGGAGCAAGTCTAGCACAAGAGAAATTGTAAGTCCTTGTTGGTACGGACAATGCACAGGACTTTATCTCTGATGTAGGGTTTTCATACTCGATTTCCAACCAGTTTAAGCCCCAAATTATGTTCAAATGCATGTGTTTTTATCTCATTTCTGCTAATTTAGGTTGTAGAAAGGTGCAGCCGTAGCTCGGCAAGTTTGTTTTGCAGGTTCAGCACTTATTTGGCACGAAGAACGGAGAAAACAACAAGAAGATGTGCTCAGACCAATTGGAACGGATCGCCTGGACTGCAGGACGGGCCGCCCTGACAAGAGGAGATCGATCCAGACGGACTTAACCAGACAAGGCTGAAACGGTCCGCCCCAGAGTCAGAACGGACCGTTCCAGCTATATTTGAACTTCTAAAAATAGAGAAACATGTTTGTCATGTCGGTTTCCTCTATTTTCGACCTTCCAGAAGCACATCCTCCATAATTAGAACCGTCAATGCCTTATTATTTAAGCTTTGTCCTATCTCTAAGTCATAACAAGTTCAATTCTCGAGCTTTAACCAACTTCTCAACTCACCAAGGAGACAGACCTGCCGAGACGACCAACTGCATCTAGAACTACCCTTTCCAGATCTAGAACGGACCGCCCCAGACATGACATAGCACAGAATCTTGGAGATTTCGAGCGCAAATTGTTGTAAACTTGATTTTCTCTTTTCTATGTCTTTGTATTTGATGAAACCTGCTTGTTTTTGCATGGATTTGCTAGAGTAGAGTAGTTTATGGGCTATGTTCTGAGAACCTTTCTTTTAGTTGCTTATTTTTTATTTGAATATTTAATTATTAGTTAAATTAAGTTATGTTCTGCTTCTTATACTTTCATATTTATCTAATTGCTCTAGTTTGTTATTGTTCTATCTGATTGTCTCGTTAAACAAAGGCCTAGTTTAATCGTTAGGATAAAAATCAATCACAGTAATTATAACTTAGCAATCGATTCTGTTTAGTAGGCGAAATCCGGAAGGATTAAACCAAACCTTAAGCAATTAGGGTTTTACTTGAAATCGGAAGATTAAAAGTGTGCTAAGACCTGAGAAGTAGTCTAGAATACCTAAACCAAGAAACGAGAGTTGAAATTTAGGAGTTCTAGGAGTTAGACAATAAGAACTTTGTAACTTGACCTGAATGAGAGTTAGAGTACAAGTCTATAGATTCAGAACTGGCCAAACTCATATAAAAACATCTAACTAATAATTAAAATTCATGACAAAACAAGTATTAGCCAATCGGAACGGACCGCCCGAAAGGGGGAGTATAGCCTAGAACGGCCTGTTCCAATCGGCTGATAGAGGTTGGAACAGACCGATCCAGGAATGGAACGGACCGTTCTAACCCTGACAGATTGAGAATTGTTCGAAGAACTGAACCCCTAGTTTTCATAAATTTGGTTGTCTTTCTGAGTAATTTAGGATTTGGTTAATTAGGATTTGAACTCTACTTTAATTATCTTTTGTTTAGAACTGTTGAAACCCTCAATTTTATTTAATCATTAGGATTTAATTTGAATTGAAAGACTTAAACTTAGAAATCGAATAGTCCGTCCCTGAGATTCGACCCTTAAGCTATTCTACAATCGAATTAGAATCAGAACTTAAGGATTAAATTTGACTTGTATGCACAAAACCGACCAATCTCGTTGATGGTTCTTTATGCCTTCACTATTTTGCTTTTTCCAAAGTCAAGTAAGCAAGTAGAATTGAGCATGATACATTTTGTAGAGGATTTGGATGAACTTAAGAGCTATTGTTGGGCCACTATTGCGTATGAATCCATCTTGGGGCAATTGACGAATGCTCGTGGAAGAGGGACCCAAAAATACCTTGGTGGATGCATGTTGGCTCTTGTGGTAAGATTTTGTCTTTTTAATCACATTTTATCTTTGTATTTGCATTCTATGTGATGTACCTAAATTTTTCCAGATTTCTTTTATGGAGCATTGCCCGATCCAGAAATATTTGGTGAAGAAAGGTGGGAGGCCCAGATACTACAATTGGATTATGAAGAAAGTGACATCGTGTGATGCAAAGAAATTTTTCAACAAAATTCGGGTTGCGGATATTGTGCCTGAACTTAGGTTGACCAGGAAGGAAAGAAAAATTTTGTAAAAAGATTTTAAATTAAAATGGTTAAAAGGTGATGGTGCTTATGGTGGTACGGTGGTCAATGAACAGGCATCTCCCGTCCATGCTTATGGTGGTACGGTGGTCCACGGACAGGCATCTCCCGTCCATGCTAGCCCTATCCCTACTGTACTAAAGAATGGAAGAAAAAGTTAGTTTTTCTCGAGCTGATATCCTTAAGAAAGTAAATCTCTGATTTTTTAAATGGTGTTAAATAAAAAAATTATATTAATATTTGGGCTTGTTTTCACAATTAAGCAGGCCCCAAATGACCTATCGTCCTTCAATTGCATTCCTATAATTTTTTTTATATATTATTTGACGTATAAATTTGATTTAGTACAAATTATTCTTAAGAATACAAATGACCTTATTTAAACAATATATGATAGATTATAGTGATGTAATTTGGAAATCAATAGAGGAAAACAATGACAGTACACAGGAAAACTAAATAAAAATTTCTTTTTCAATTCCATTTCCACTTCTGCCTTCCTTCATTTGATGCTTTCTCTCAAGGGTTGCCAACTCGCTCTCTCCCTCCCTTTCTTTCCCTAATTTTTCCAATTTCCCACCACCATGGCCACCACACTAGATCTCAACCTCAACCTCAACCTCCTCCCTCCTCCCTCTAGCCTATGCATATGTAGAAAATGAAAGAGAAAAAGAGTTTAACTTACAAATAAAAGAGTTTGGAAACCGAACAAAATGAGCGTTGTTGGAACATGAATGATAACCGTCATTCACAATTTTACCATCCACGCCATCCATTCCATTTCAGGAAACCGTGCTATTGACAAAAATGGAAAGCACTCTTTCTTCGCTCCCTCTTCACACTTTCCACGTTTCTCCTTACCTCTTCGTCACTTCCTTCCCCTCACCTCCATACCACCTTCGCCTCCCTTCCTTCACCTCTTCACATCATCTCCCTCCTCCGTCTAGCCTCTTTTCCTCTCATTTGCTTCTTCCTCTATCTACTTCAGCGACTCCACATCTCTCCTCCTATCTCAGTCTCACTTTCCTTCGTCTCCACCATGTGGACTGTGTCTCGCTTTCTCAAGACGAACATGTACAACAACAAAATGAACAGATACAAACTTAAACGAACTAAAATAATCAAAGTGAACATATATAACAACCAAAGAGAACACATAAAGCAATCAAGGTGTACTCATATATAACAAATTGAACAACAACAACAAATAAGTTGAACATGTATAATAAACAAAATGAACAAATACAACAAAGAAAGCAAAAAAATATAATACAACAACAAGTTAAACATATACAACGAATAACGTAAACATGTATAAAAAATAAGTTGAATAAATAAAATAAATAAAAAAGAAGTTGAACATATATAATAAAAAGTTGAACAAATAAAGAAAACAAAGTGAACAGATACAATACACAATTTGATTAAATTGAACATCACAAGTTGAAAAGAAACAATAAACAAAATGAACGAATACATAAAACAATTTGAACAGTTACAAAAACAAGTTAAACATAAATAATAAACAAAACGAACATATACTTGAAACAATATGAACAAAAAAATAAAATATTATTGAATAAATATCTTGAAAAGGATGAAGCAGATCGAGGAGAAGAGAGCAAAAATAGTAAAGGTGTAGAGAGGAGCAAATAAGGGACATAAGGAAAAGGATGGAAGGGAGGTATCCTTGGAGGAGATGATAGATAGAAGAGAGGTTCGAGCAAGGGGAGCGCTGGGGTGAGAAAATGAGCTAGGGTGAAGGGAGCGTTTGAGTAAGAAAAACACTGGAGCAAAGAGAAAGATAAGAAGCACTAGATGAAGGGAGGGGGTGGAGGGAGGGGAGACTCGAAAATAGAAGAAAGACGTTGAGGAAAGAGAACAGAAGATGGATGGCGTAGATGACAGATCTGTAGATAGTGAATAGTAATTTTTTTGTTGGAATTGGTAAGAACTGGAGCGAGGGTTTTACTTGGGGTTTTGGAATTTTGCAGGAGGTGTTTGCTACCTCTCGTTTGAGGGTTTTATTTTATCCTAGATTATCATACAATTCAGAATTTATTTAAAACAATATAAAATTTTCAGAGGCTAGTGTGCAAGGTGCATCATATGTCTTCATTGGATGCTTGAGGGATTGGCTCGGGCGCTTGAGAGAGAGAGATTCCCAAGCGCAATTGGAGGGCGCTTGAGGAGTCGGTACTTTGAGTTTGGAGAGGAGCGAGCGAGAAGCCGTCGGAAGAGAAGGCAAGGAGAAAGGAGGCAAGTAACTGAACCAGATGATAGTGGAGAGTGAGGAGAAAAGAACGATACAAAAATGTAAATGAGAATTGTAGTTAAACATTGTTGGTTTTTGAACAAATTAATTTGCATATAATTAAAAAAATAATTTAATTAATTTGCAAGTATTGTTTAGTATACTTTTCTCCTTTTTTTTTTCCAAAATTTTTATGGTAATTTTTTTTTTTTGTTAAAATAGGTCGCTCCTATCGGATTTATTTTTTTCACAATTTTTTGCACACCGTTGATAATTTTTTCTTTTTTTTGGCTCCATTTGCTCTTGTAATTTGCCTGAGTTTAACACCCATATGACAATACTCGATAGTTTTCTTCTTTTTTTTTTTTATCAAATGAAAGCATCCAAGAAGGAATAATGATTGATCCTCTAATAATTCTATCAGAAATAATGGTTTACATGTGTTAACTACTTAACTTAATGCAATATACATCAACATAAATAAATGCAAATACTTCATCTTTTTTAAAGCCTCTCTTTGTATGATAATTGTCGAGAAGAACTGTAATAAACAAATTCAATCAGGAACCGCATCTATAAAAAAAATTGATGTGTATGGTTCATATAGAAAACGACTGAAAAAAATCCATAAATAATAAAACCAAATGAAAACAATTCATAAATCATAAAGCCCGGAAACGCGACTGAAAATAATTCATATATAAATAATAAAAACCAACTGGAGGACGAAACTAGAGGTCAGAACCCAGACAAAATCTACGCCAGCTCTGGGATTAAAAAAGCGCCGTCTGTGGGACTCGAACCCACGACCACACGGTTAAAAGCCGTGCGCTCTACCAACTGAGCTAAGACGGCGTGTCGTTTAGTCATGTTTATAATTTATCATATACTAATATATATCTTCCAGAAGCTCGTCAAATAATCAAATACCTGCTGCATCGGACTCTTAAATAATTTTTATCGAATAAGGATGCAAAATTATAACTTCCTATTCCTACTTCATTGTTCTATAATTATCCTTAGGAGTCATATAAATAATCGAATACGGAAGTATACCTTCCTAATACATTGGTTATAAAATTATCATTAGCAATATTATTTTTTTTTTCGGTGCTGCTTTTAGAAAGTACACGAAGTTCTCAACACCCCACTTCCCCTCTCTACACTAAAAAAAAAAAAGAAGAGAGAGAGACCCCAAAAGAAAAGTGCTTTGGCAACTTCCTTTCATAAGAAGACACATGATGGTCATGAAAAAGAACTCGAAACTTCAGAAAGCATCCGGAAGAACACACAAGTCTGCAATTAAACCCATCAATTCGATCTCTTCTATTAATGTTTGTATCAGGCACAGTTGCCACAGTTCTTTTATTCAAAAATGTTAATTTTACAGAGAAGCTGAAGAAAAATCCTCCTATCTCAGCATCCCCTGATACCAGCACTGGTCGAAGTTTCTTCGCGTAGCAACCAAATTACAAAAGCCCAACACAAGATACAACGATTTTTAGTTTCAATAAGATAGATTACTTCCTTTCAATACAACAATTTCCCATATGAACCATACACATCATTTTTTTATATAGATCACATGTAAAACTAGTAGTTACATAACAATTTCTCCCTTTCTTTATGTTCCTACCAAAGCCTTGCACGTAAAATTCCAATCTAAGGTGTTTTAAAACTACGACATTTAGAAGGCAAATTTTATAACAAAGCAATAGTTGACACAAGTGTTGGATAAAAAAGGGGGAAAGGCCCTGAGAGAAAAGAATGGTCTGTACTAGAACATCTGATCTAAAATTGTGACCGTAACAAACCAAGTACATTAAAAAAAAAAGAAAAAACTAAAACAAGATTTACATCAGAACCAAGTTAAGAGCTACAATGTTCATTGGACAATTAATTTAATTTGACGAAATACAAAAAAGGTTAGTTGTCTCGAACCCACCTAGATGAACTGACCAGTTCCACCGGCTATCCCACTAGTCCATTAGAGAGAGAGAAAGGGGGTAAAGAAGTCACTTCATACTTGATGAAGGGTTATTTTGAAGGCCCCCAGGTGCAAAAACGGGAAACATATCAGCTGTGCGTCCCCTCTCCGCTCTAACCTCACCTCTTGTATAAGAAACCCTTCCTACCTCTTGTCTTTCCCTAGTTACGATCCCCTCATTAGTGCTCCTTCTATTATCTTCACCAGTATCACCTGTATTGCCTGCCAAAAGGGGCCCACCAAAAAATATTGACTGGCCCGTGTACATCAATCTCTCCTGAGCAGCAGCTGGGGGTTGCACTGCTGCTGATGTAACAGCATTTTGGCCACTCCTTCGACCATAATGATTCGCCGTGTTTGCATTGGCAATAGGGTTCACAAGCCGAGGAGTATTCTCTATAGCGGGACCTGACCGTGCTGTAGTTGGCACTGACACGTACCTGCCAGCCTCCTGGTCCCACATGACTGATGCCCTCCCTCGAGCATCCCTTATAAATGGTGCCCCCACTGTCTGAAACATTGGGTTTGTTAATTGTGTAGTTGGCACTGATGGCACCGGTACAGGTCGTGTCGCTGGTACAGGTGCCCTACTAACCACATTCCTAGGTTCAGGGCCTGTACCCCTGATTGGGCTGCTAAAGCTACTTGGTGTAGCAGTACCAGTACCAGACTCGTAATAATCATCTTGACTGGCTAAACTATGAGGGTATGAGTGTCCTAATGGAGATTTTCTAGAAGCTTCCCTTGGAACTGGCACACCAGATTCAATGCTGGTACTGGTACGGACACTTGCGTTGGAGCTGAGATCAGATGAGGCCTTTTTGTCGATGGGGCGGAGGACAGAGGAGGAAGCACGGGCCTTGGCAGCAGCCCGCATTGCCTCAGCGGAGTCAAGCTTGGCCAGCTTCCAAGCACTGATTTTGACCTGCTTTTTGGATTTGTTTGTGGACTGGTTGATGTAAGCGGCTGAGTCAGGGTCGACAGTTGAGGGTACCATGGTTGGGTCTAAATGTGGGATAACCTCATCCTATAACAAAGAAAAATATTGTACAAATTTAAGAATCAGTTTGTGTGGAAGTTGCAAACGCTTGAAATATCACTTATAGCATGGTAAGTTAGTTTTGCCCAAATGCCTCACCAATTTACACAAAGTAGTCAGTTTAAACCTTTCATTGGAAACAGAGAGAAAAATGGAAATTAGAATCTGCAACCCAAACACATATGGGACAATTTTGGTCTGGTTCTACTCTGCTAATCCTTCTATTTAGTTGTTCTCGAGAGGAGGAACTGGGAGTGCAGGGAGGTGTGGAAATTTGGGGAATTTTTTAAACCAATGTGGAAACAAAGGGACATTTGGGATATTCTTCTTCTTGTAAACAGGTATGGGATATCACAAGAGACATCCGTGATATTTTTCTTGCAGGCACACAATATCAAACTTTGGCCTTTATAGGGGCACTTAGTCAATTGACCGGCTAATAAGATTTTCTTCAACAAATCATCAGAAAACAGTCACGTTAATAAAACTTAAAAGCTACCTGTTGATCAACGAAAACCCTAGGAGGAGTGCACCAGACACCCTTGTAAGGAAGGCCAAGCGAGCTGCTAACACTTATTCCAGTTGAGGCAGTATTAGTCGGGGAATAAATATTTATCTCATTCCCATCTTCATCCACAAACCCTGTCATCCCACCTGGCTCGTCACTCATAGCCCTCATTGCCACCACAAATTCATAGGTAGTCATTCCCTGCAATAGAGAAAACATTCTTCAGCTTGGAGAAACATACACTTGAAAGGAAGGATCTGTGTGAACCTTTTACCTCAGATTTGCATCAGCATGACCACTACTGGTCCTGCCTGCTTGCAACAAGTATAGTTTTCTATTTCCATTGAGCTTTAGATGTTGTTCAGTTTGTTAAGCAAAAAAAAAATAAAAATAAAAACCTTCAACGCACCTTGCGAATCAAAATGATGTGGAAGAAGAAGAGTTCACACAAGGGAACAAGAGCCACTATTGAAAGTAGCGTGCATGTTATCTACATTATAAAAGATCTGATTACAAAAAGTTCATGTAAATAGAAAGGTTTCTTTCTCTTATCTCAAATACCCTCCAGTTTGTTTATTCTGGCAATGCTTACTAAAATGGGTTAGACTGCAATTTCATGAGCTCAAGTAAGCATCTTATCACAGCTTGAGAAATTAGTAAGTGACATATGTCAGAATTACAATTTTGGAATCAATGCCATTTCCACTCAGATCAACAGCAATATCTTACTGCACTAATAGAGTGTATGCCCCATTTTCTAGTTTCCTTGTTTCGCTCGGTTATATTGGCGGTTGATTTCACAGGTTATATTAATGGAAACTTGAAGTAAATTGAGAATACATAGTAAACTTTAGGGTGCCATACTATAGCGAACAGAACTTATTCTGGCCAAGACTTTTGCATAATGGATCAAAATTAAAGTTCCTGGTTTTCTTTATAATAGTGAAACTCTTTCTTTATTTATTTAAGAGAACTCACAACAACAGCTGCAAAAGGAATTCTTGTAAAACCATTTCCCAGTTTTTCCTGTATGCTATTCTCTGTGTCTTTGGCTGTTGTCTTTGCAAAGCATAATGCAAGTACAGCGATTCCAACTCCAATTTCTAACACAAGCTGAAATAATAATTTCAACACATACAAACAGAAACTAATTAAGAAAAGAAAAAAAACAATTCATTCGATCATTTAGGGGAGACCAAACAAGCACCAGAATCTCAGTTTTTTGGACTGTTATATAGGATGTGGGTTAGTGGGTAACATACTGACCTTTACAAGAATTGTAACAGTTTAGCCAACTTTGTAGACATTACAATGTTCTTTTGGTCTTACCTTGGTTTATATTTGCACAGAAAACCAAAACCAGCACATATATCGTTTACAAAAGAATGGCTAATAGATACAAATCAACAAAACATACCCAGAGGAGACTGGATGCCATGAGGGCAATAAATGTTATGTAATTCTTCCTCCCCACACAGTTGTTAAGCCACTGTCATAGAATAATATAAACAGAGAGAGGAATATAAATGAGAATTTCTGGTTTAACCTTTTTAAAATAGTAAATATAAAGCATAGTCTGAGAAAACATGGCAACTTCTTATTTCCTGGCTCTGACGAATATCCTATATAGTCAGTTTATGCATGGATAAAGTATGAATGTTTTTTAAAATAAAAAGTGCTAGTAAATACCCGGCAGTGGTGGTCAAATCCATCCACACATTTATCACAGCTTCGGCAATGCTTGCTAAACTTCCGCACCTATAAAAGGACAGGAAAACTAAAAATTTGTATGCCTCTTTGTACATTCATATGAATCATTATCTAAAATCGAAGCTTAAAACCCAAGGGGTCCAATTTTGACTTGATAGACATGACAGCAACCAGCAATCATCTTCTACTATTAAATATCAGCAAAATTAAGGTTGAGCATCAGTATAGAACTTTCAGAAAGTACTTACTGTACAACAACACAGGACATTCTAGAACTTACTTGCATATAACTAAGTTGCCTTAAACAGTTAAACACGAATGTGCAACTTAACAAGCAATTGAAATGAACAAAATATATTTAATGGGCCTGGCATGTAATCTAAATGATCAAATCCCATAAAGCAATTTTCCAAATGCCCATATCCTACCTCAGCATTACACAAAGTGCAAAACAATGCATCATCATCATTATTCGGCTCTAACTCACTTTCCTCCATCTTCCTACAGTCCTCCTTGTTGAACATTATGCAAAGAAGGCCAGCAAAACCACAACATACTGCATTTTTTACCGAGATTCCCTTTTCCATTTTGGCAGTTGCATTGGAGTCCCCGACAGGAGACTTTCTGGTTGAGCGGCCATCAACAGAGCTCTGGCAAGAGGGAGAATTATGATCGCCTTGGGATCCATGCTCTGGTCTCGGCAGGTTAATTAGGGTTTCATCAAACTTCGACATGATACCTGGATCAGCAGGGTTGATGCTGGTGCAGCGCACATATAGGATAAATACAGTCAGTGCCTGAAATAATCAGAATAAAAGAAATATAGTCAACTAATATCATAATTATAATATAACCAAACTCTGACTCGATTTTCTCAATTGTGCAATTAGGAACTTAAAATATTCACCAATATAATAGTCCAACCTGTTCTTACACTATACTAATAAAAACATCCACTTTGGTAAACTCTGAAAACATTGTTTGTATTGACAGGAAGATAATGCTAGCATACCACAGGAGTATAAATGGCTATCACAATGTACTCAAGGACATCATATCTGAGAAAAGGTGCAAAGAAGGCATAGAACGCTACCACCAATATGAAGTACACTGTAATTGCAATAACCTGTACAGGGACACAATCAGAAAGAAAAGTCATTTCTACATTTCAAACAATAATGGAAATTAAAATATCTAAGCAACCTCACTATAATCCAGCTCAGTAAACACTTCACCAGTTTAATGCTTTCCTAGGGTACAAGCAGGACAAAAAAGAAAAAAAAAGAGAAAACAATAAAAGGTAGATTAAAATTAAAAAATAATAATAACAGGACAATAAAGTTTTAAAAGTACATCAGAGCCACTGCTCAATATGACATTACGTTTTTTTCACTTGATTCATATAGCTGCTACAATCGTGAAGGGGTGTTATAAGATTTAGGGGTTCAAAATAAGAACTACAAATCAATACACAATTTTATGTGAGCTCAAAGAAGCAGAACATAGAAACATGTAAGAACAAAAAAAAAAAAAAAAGTCAAGGTCTTCCTGTCTTTCTTGTTCTGAAAAATTATTTTGTGTAAATATCCACCAAACAGAGATTATACAGTTGGGAATACAGACATTCGACTTCACCATTTGAGCTGATATAGTTTCCTAGGGTGTTTATTAAACTTGACAGATCCTAGAGTCTAAACTCTAAATACCAAATTCTTTTTGTCAAGTACAGGTCTCAATTAAAGTAATCCACCATCAAACATTCATGAAGTATATTGGGATAATGGCTAACAAGAAATTGGCATTCAAAATTAATACCCTCAAATGTCATGTGTTAAATGACAGAGGTTTAAGGTACATTAACAATGCAAACAGTACAAAGTTAAACAAATTTGAGAAAACTTTCTCATTTAACATCTCTTGAACACTTGATCTGCTTTACAAATGCATTATTCAAAGCTAATAAGGTTACCTACGTGACTAAATTGTCTCAAATCAGAAGTACCACTAACAACACTAGTAAATTAAGAGTTTCAAAAATTATTCAATAAAAATCTAAGCCAAACTTTAACAGAAGGCAGGGAAACAACTCATCTGAGCCTCTTTGACCCAGTAATTCTAATAATTTTTTTGACGAATTGGAGAAAATGCAAGTGGTTGGTACAACTGAAGTAAACAGCCGAGCTCAGACCTAGAAAGAGAAAGAGAGAAGCTTTTAAAGAGTTACCTGAAATGTGTGTGCTGGGAGCTGCCATCCATGGCGCCGCACCATGGTTGTAGAGAGAAAGAGAAGAAAAATGGAATTTAGCTCCAAATTGAGCGCTGCCTTGCACAGATCAGAGCATCTACTGAGAGAGAGAGAGAGAGAGAGGAAGCGAGAAATAAAGAGAGGAGAAAAGTGTAGACCTTTTAGGTTGGTTTAGTTTTGGTTTTTTTGGTTTTTTGGTGTTTTTGCTTTGGGAGTTGGAAGTGGTTAGAGAGTAGCGAAGGTACTCTCAAAATAATATAACTTATTAGGGTTTTGCTTTTCAGAGAAAACATGGGAATTAGAGAAAGTAATACTTTAAAGGGAAATAGATTTTTTTTTCCGGACTTCATAAATGTGGATATTGTATTTTTTAAATCGGCCCCTCCGAAATAAAATTGGTTAGAATTAGTCCTTGTCAAGGAATCTTTTGTTGTCAACTCTCGGGCCTTGATATTTGTAGGAAACAGTGCCTCTCTTATGACAAATTGACATGTGGTTTGATATTGTCGTTCTTGGAAGAGAGTACGAAATTTAAATTTAAATTAAAAAAAAGGATTATATTTTCAAAATAAGAAGTTGGTGGGATTTATTTCATGCAAAAAACAGTGAGATAACAACGGTAAAATTTTCTTTTCAAAATCTCGAACTGTAAAAACGTGAAGTCTTATATTTCGAATTTTTATTCGCTCCAAATATAAATAGGAGTTACTATTAAGTAGGCTTTAATCTTACCATGTTGATATATTTACTTGACGGTGCAAGCCAGTAGAACTTTATCATGTAAATTGATCAGTTGTGTGATCTCAATCGTTATTATTCCGTTGACAAAATTATTATTATGAAATAACTATCATTCAGATAATTTCGTCTATATTTTATCTATACATATTGCACTCCGTTTTGTATATAGAAAAAGGTGAATTATGTATGAATTTTTTTTAACATAGTACCTTCTTTATCTTATGTGCATAAAAAGAGTGAATTATGTATTGAGCGAAGTTTAGATTAAAATTTTCAACCCACAAAGAGAAATCCGGTAGTAAATATTTGCATTTTCCGTTGCTGCGTTTCTCATTGAAAAGAATGTAAAGTTTGGTAATTTGCGATTAATTGTTAGGTATGGACACGACAAATATATATATAAGGCACATTTTTCGTGGTTGATCATACCATTTATTAAACCTGTTCGCAAGAAGCAAGTTTGGATCTGATTATCCATGACAAATTCAATTACTGTTTGAATAAGTTCAGATATTATATTGAAGTTATGAAGCTTCCCTGATAAAAAAAAGATGCATGGAGTTCATTCACGATAATTAATTTCCTAATAACTACAATCACATCAGACAATCACGCAATCAAAATCTATTTTGGATAAGTGCGCTCAACTTCCTCTTTCCGAAAATGAAAAACACTCTCTCACATGTCCCCTCACCCTCTCTCACTCCCGTGCACTTCACCCCTCTCATCTGTGCGCCTCCCTCCCTCTCACCCATACACCCTCCTGGCTCCGCCCCTTCTCCCCCACGCGCCCCTTCTCACCCTCGTGCTTTACCTCTCTCCATCTCCTCTACCCCCCTCACCTTTCTCGTCCATCTCCTCCTCTGTGACTCACTTCTCCTTCACCCACGCGCCTCACCTCTCTCCATCTTCACGCCCTTATAAAGATACTCCCTTATCAAAAGTAAATACTCCCTTAATATAAATAAAATATACTCCCTTCTGATATGCAATTATGTGATCTTATAAAATACTCCCTTATGAAATATATATACTTCCTAAGTCTTATTAAAATACTCCATTGAATATATTAATTACTCTCTTGTATTGTTTACATACTCACATAAATAATTATTCATTTAAACTTATTAGGTACTCCCTTATCAAAAGTAAATACTCCCTTCTGATATACAATTATGTGATCCTAAAAATTTATATACTCCCTGAGTCGAATTAAAATACTCCCTTGAATCTATTAGTTACTCTCTTGTAATATTTACATACTCCTTTAAACATATTAATTACTCCCTTGTAATGTTTTCATACTCCCTTAGTATCTTATTAGTTACTCCCTTATCAAGAATTATATACTCCATACAAAACATATATAATTGTTCATGTAAACTGATTAGGTACTCTCTTATATTCATTATTTACCCCTTATAATTCTTGAGTTACTCCCAACTCGTAAAAGAACTAGAACTAAAAATATATTTTCTCTTTTCACCCTTCTCGATCTCTACTTCCTTCTTTCTATATCAGATCTGGAGAAGTGCGCGAGAGGGTACAATGAAGTGATGAGAGATCTATGGTGAAGGAGAAGGATCACCGACCACGAAGAATCGCCGATTGGTCGTAGAATCGCCGAGCACGAAGAGGCGTGAGGCGAAGAGAAGCGATGCGACGGTCGGAGAGGTGGTTGAGATGATATCTCCTTCGCTTCTCCAACTCTTCTCTTTTTCTTCTCTTTTGATTTGCGCGGAGGAAAGAACGGAAGGAAAGAACGATTTAAAGGAGATAAAGATAGGGAGTAAAGAGGGGTGAAGCGAAGGAGTGAGGGGAGGGGAATTAGACTCGCGTGAGGGGGTGAGGATGAGAGTGCTCTGATTGCTTGATTGCAATCAGCGCTGATTGTCGTAAGTAATTCCCATTAACTTCACAATTTTGATAATACTTTTTCTAAATCAATTTAAAGAAGTTTTAAACACTACACCAAAAAAGATTTTTAGTACCAGACTATTAGTACCGGTTTTTAAGAAAACCGGTATAAATAATACATGGTGGCAAATTGGTAATTCTCAGTATATATTTTTAGTACCGGTTTTTTAAAAAAACCGGTACTATATTTCCGGGAAAAGAAAAGAAAAAACGCATATATTTTAGTACCGGTTTTTTTTAAAAACCGGTACTAAAAATATATTTGTAGTACCGGTTTTTTTATAAAAAACCGGTACTAAAATATAGCCGTTTTTTTACTTTTACGGAAACTATTAGTACCGGTTTTTTATAAAAAAACCGGTACTAATATTCCGCAGAATTTCACAACTACCTCTGGCCTCCTTCTCCACGTACTCTATCTCCTTCACTCTCTCATAAACTGTTCTTGGCCTTTTCTTTTCCCCTCTAAAACCGAGAATATTTTTGTGTTATCCAAAAGCACATAAAAAATAGCTAAAAATCCAAAAAAATTCCGAAAAATAGAAAAATCAGAAGGGAAAGCAAAGGAGATCTACGAGAAGCTAAAATAATTCTCATTTTGAGGTATATTCTTTGTTTTTTCTGTATTTTATTTATAACTTTGTAATTATATGCATATTTTTTATTTTTTATTGTTTTTTTTTTATTTCAATCTAATAAAATAGAAAACGGAAGAGAAAGAGAAAAGGTTATTTAAATCGAAGAGGAGGAAAAGGAAGAAAAGACAATTTCGGTAATTTTTTATTTTAATCTTGATTAATTTTAATTCGATAATTTATCAATTTGTACATGCATATATATATCGTTAATTTGGCATTTGCATTTATTAGTTGTATTGTCATATAGGACCAAATTGCCGGAATTTGAACTATTTTAGGTCGTGCCCGTCCGAGATTAATCCATTAGGGATTAATCTTGGATAGTACTCCCGGTCGGGAGTACTGCTCTTTGGATACTCTGTCTCATTTAGGAAAGCGAGTTGTACGTTAGATGCAGTGTGTTGTGTGAGAAAAATTCGACAGTGTTTTCTCTTATGTTCCCACGGATACGTACGCACGAGCAATCGTGTGTTAGCGTATTCAGGGAACATAAGGGGAAATGCTGTCGAATTTTTCTCAGACAACACACTGCATCTAACGTACGCTCGTTAATGAGACGGAGTATCCAAAGAGTGGGCTAGGATGGTAACCGGTCCAAAAACCTATTGTGATGCATGCATTGAACCTACAAATCATAAATCCTGACATTTTTTATATATATTTCTATCTACACAGATGGATCTGAGGGAGAAATACATATATGAGTATTCGAGAATATCGGATGAATTTGTTGGAGTTGTTGAAGAATTCCTTAAATGTGCAGAAGACCATCGGAAGTTGACTGGAAAGCCCAGAATATTATGTCCTTGTAAAAATTGTCTTAATTTTGAGAGACAAGATGGTAAAGTGATTAGAGCACATCTGATTCAACGTGGATGGATGACAACACCTAAATACCTCCGGTGGGTTTTACATGGAGAAAAATTGGAAGAAAATTTAGATGCCGGAACGAGCATTAATGTATCTGATATTTTTGAAAATACTGTACAAAATAATTGTATGGATGATGCAGGGGATAATGTAATTGTGGGTGATGATATAGAAAATTTAAGTGAACAACAATATCAATGTGATGATGATAATAGAGAAAATGATTTGGATGAAATGATGAATGAATTACCCGGTGATTTTATCGATGATGTTCCTGATGTGTTTGAAAAGTTGGATGAAAACTCTCATATACCCTTATATCCCGGTTGCAACGAAGATAAATTTTCCAAAATAAAAACAGTTTTTAAGTTGTATAACCTGAAAGCTAAGAATAATTGGAGCGATAAGAGTTTCACATCTTTGCTCGGTCTTTTGCGAGAAATGCTTCCAGCAGATAATACATTACCCGATACAACTTATAAGGCTAAAAAATTACTATGTCCTTTGAAATTGGAAGTAGTGAAAATTGCTGCTTGTCCGAATGATTGCATACTATTTCGTAATGAGTACGAGAGCCTCCATAAATGTCCAAAATGTAATGCATCTCGGTACAGACAAATGGACGGTGAATTGGATAATGAAGAAGATAGTGGTAAGAAAAGACCAGCTGCGAAAATATTGTGGTATCTGCCAGTAATACAAAGGTTTGAGCGTCTTTTTAGTAATTCAAAAGATGCTAAACTGTTGAGGTGGCACGCGGAAGTCAGAAAGAAAGATGGAAAACTCAGACATCCAGCAGACTCACCCCAGTGGAACAACATAGATAGTTATTTCACGGATTTCGGCAGTGAGCCTAGAAATTTGAGATTGGGATTATGCACGGACGGAATGAATCCTTACGGCCTCATGAGTACAAATCGAAGCGTATGGCCTGTTTTGTTGGTTATTTACAACCTTCCTCCATGGTTATGCATGAAAAGAAAATATCTGATGATGTCGTTACTCATTTCTGGTCCAAAACAACCAGGAAACGATATAGATGTGTATTTAGCTCCGTTAATAGAGGATCTTGATATGTTGTGGAAGGACGGAGTGAGGGTTTTTGATGCACATTCCAAAAGTTATTTCACCTTACGTGCGATGATATTTTGCACAATTAACGACTTTCCGGCATACGGAAACTTATCAGGTTACAAGAATAAAGGAGAAAAAGCATGTCCTGTTTGCATGGAGGAAACACATTCGATATGGCTATCGAATTGTAGAAAAACAGTATATTTGGGACATCGTAGGTTTCTTAACCGTCATCATCCCTATCGCCGACAACCTTATAAAAATAAATTTGATGGCAACACCGAGACCCGTCGGGCACCTATACCAAAAACTGGAAGACAAACTTATGAACGGGTGAAAGATCTTAAAATTCAATTGGGCAAACCATTTGCGAATAGAATTCCAGAAAAGTGCTTTTGGAAGAAGAAGTCTATATTCTGGGACCTTGAATACTGGACGTATTTAGATGTCAGGCATTGCTTGGATGGGATGCATATCATTAAGAACATTTGTGAAAATCTGGTTACTTTAATTTTGAATGCTCAAGGAAAAGTAGATAATGTTAATGTGAGAAAAGACATGGTAAAAATGGGAATTCGATTGGAACTAGCTGCAAAGGAAGATAATAGTAAGAAACGGGATTGGTTACCTAATGCTGTTTATACTTTAACCAAAAAAGAGAAACTCAGTTTGTTGGAGTGTTTGAGGTCTATTAGAGTTCCAACTGGTTATTCCTCAAATATTTCACGGAAGGTGTCAATTAAAGATATGAAATTGATTGGAATGAAATCACACGATTATCACGTGTTGCTGACCCAGTTGCTTCCTGTTTCAATTAGAGCATGTTTTAAAGAAGAAGTTCGAAATTCTATTACTAAGTTGTGTTTTTTCTTCAATAAAATTTGCTCTAAAGTGATCGATCCTGAAAAACTGAATCAGTTAGAAACCGATGCGGTTCAAACCATATGCGAGTTGGAGATGCATTTCCCCCCCTCATTCTTTGTTATAATGGTGCATTTGACCATTCATTTAGTCAGGGAGATAAAACAGTGCGGTCCGATATTTCTGCGATACATGTACCCTTTTGAAAGAGCAATGGGTCAATTGAAAGGGTTAGTGAGAAGCAGATCTCGACCCGAAGGAAGTATGGTTGAAGGATATGTGGCAGAAGAGGTTATTGACTTTTATAATGATTATTTAGATGGGGTTAAACCGATTGGCCTCCCAAAAAATAGACACGAAGGTAGACTTCTAGGGAAAAGCATAATTGGTATGAAAGTAATTACAATGGATCTTGCAAAAAGAGAAAAAGCACATCTTAAAATTCTCCAACAGATCGCCGTTGTGTCTCCTTATGTCAATGAACACATAACCGAATTGCGCATACAGAACCCTCAGAGATCAGAAAATTGGATCACCAAGGAGCATAACAAAAGTTTTGTAAAATGGTTTACAAATAAAGTAAGACAGTCCAGACCTTCAAATGAAACGGTGAAATGTCTTGCTAGAGGTCCTAACGCCAATGTGCAAACCTATCAAGGATACGACCTGAATGGTTTCACTTGGTATACAAAGAAACAAGATGGAAAAAGCACAGTACAAAACAGCGGAGTCACAATAGTAGCCATATCAAGTGATGGAACATCATCAGAGCCGTATTATGGGTGGATTGAAGAAATTTGGGAGTTTGATTATAATGCATTTAAAATACCAGTGTTTGAATGCAAATGGATGCTGAAAAGCGGCGTCAAAACTGATAAAAACGGATTTGTAACCGTTGATTTCAAAAAGTTAGGATATGCTGATGATCCTTTTATACTTGCAAACAAACAAGCAATGCAAGTTTTTTATATTGCTGATCCGGTTGACAAGGGACGACATGTGGTACTTCCCGGAAAAAGACGCATTGTCGGCGTTGAAGATGTCGTGGATGAAGAGGAATATGACCAATTTGATGAAATAGCACCATTCTCTACAGGTATATATAATTAAATATAAATCTAGAAAAATTATTGAAATAATTAAATGTAATAAGAAATTTCACCAATTTGATATGTACATATATATTATTATTCACAGGTATAGACGGGACACCGCAACCAATTGAAGAGTTAACAAGTAACTTGCGTTCCAATCAGGAAGAAGGCATTTGGGTAGATCGACCGAAGTCACCAAAAAATAAATAAAGTTGAAAAAAATGAAATAGGTAAATTAACGAGAGTTCAAGACTATTGTATCATTTTCCATTTTCATAGTCCTTTTTCATGTAATATTTATTACAATTTATACTTTATTTCATTTTCATAGTCCTTTTTCATTTTCGTAGTCCTTTATTACAATTTATTTGGTTTATAATTTAATTTCTGAAATTTATTAATCAATTTAAAAAACAGAAAATTTTTCAAATAATTTAATTTATTTGGCTTATAATTTAATTTCAGAAATTTATTAATCAATTTTAAAAATAGAAAATATTTTAAATAATTTAATTTATTTGGTTTATAATTTAATATTATAAATTTATTAATCAATTTTAAAAAACAGAAAATATTTAATTTCAGAAATTTATTAATCAATTTTAAAAACAGAAAATTTTTCAAATAATTTAATTTATTTGGCTTATAATTTAATTTCAGAAATTTATTAATCAATTTTAAAAATAGAAAATATTTTAAATAATTTAATTTATTTGGTTTATAATTTAATATTATAAATTTATTAATCAATTTTAAAAAACAGAAAATATTTAATTTCAGAAATTTATTAATCAATTTTAAAAATAGAAAATATTTTAAATAATTTAATTTATTTGGTTTATAATTTAATATTATAAATTTTAAAAAACAGAAAATATTTAATTTCCGAAATTTTAAAAAAAATTTAGTACCGGTTTTCCACGAAAAACCGGTACTAAATGCCGATTTCTTTAAAAATTTTCCCGGTTTTCTGAAAAAAAAAAATTTAGTACCGGTTTTCTGCTAAAAACCGGTACTAAATTTATTAATGAATATAAAAAACAGAAAATATTTTAAATAATTTAATTTATTTGGTTTATAATTAAATATTATAAATTTATTAATCAATTTAAAAAACAGAAAATATTTTAAATAATTTAATTTATTTGGTTTATAATTTAATATTATAAATTTATTAATCAATTTTAAAAAACAGAAAATATTTAATTTCCGAAATTTTAAAAAAATTTAGTACCGGTTTTCCACGAAAAACCGGTACTAAATGCCGATTTTCTGAAAAATTAAATTTAGTACCGGTTTTATGCTAAAAACCGGTACTAAATTATGGTTTTTTTTGTAAAAGTCCCCTCTCTCTATCTCTCTCTCTCCCGTCCGAAAACCCCATCTCTCGTCCGAATTCGAAAACCCTCTCTCTCGTCCGAAAAACGAAGCGCCTCTCTCCCTCGGCCTCCCTCCCGCCTGCTGCTCTCCTTCGGCCTACCTCCCGCGCGCCTCTCTCCCTCGGCCTCCCTCTCCCGCGCGCCTCTCCTTCGGCCTACCTCCCGCGCGCCTCTCTCCCTCGGCCTCCCTCTCCCTCGCCGCTCTCCCTCGCCCTCCCTCCCGCGCGCCTCTCCCTCGCCGCTCCCCTCACTCGCAGTAAGTTGTCCTCACTCCCCTCACTTTCTCTCATTCGAGTAGGCAAAACTGCTAATTCAAGGCCTTATTCTTATTAGTATAATTAAATTATTTTTATGTTAATTACAGTAATTATTATTACATTTATTATAATTATTATTTATATCGAAATTATTAATCACTATGATTATTTTATTAATTATAATATTTTTGTTATTATGATAATTATTTTAGTAGTCATAATAAATATTATTTAATAGTAGTCATAATAACTATTATAATTATTAGTAGTCATTTTATCTTATAGTTAATTATTATTATTATTATTATTATTAGTATATTATATTAATTATTAATAATAATAATTTTGTTTTGGTAATTACAATTATTTTTATAACATTAATTATTATTAGCAGTATATTATTATATATTTCATTTTATCTCACGGTTTATTATGATTATGATTATGATTATGATTATTATTATTATTATTATTATTATTATTATTATTATTATTATTATATAATGATAATAGTAATAATAATTATAATTACAATAATTACTATATTATTAATTAGCATTATATTATACAGTTAATTAGTATTATATTTAATATTATATTATCATTAGCATTATCATTAGCTCAACCTACTGCAATGGATAGTTGAGCCTGTAAGCAGTACGCATCACAAGGGAATGAAGGATTATGGTAAGAGTTGACCTAACAACCATGGCCAAACAAAATTTAAAACATAAAGCACCAATTGTTAAAAGTTTAATTATGTTAATTATTAGTTTGATTTATTTATGTTTTAATGATAATGATTTGCTTGATTTGTGTATATAAATTATTTTAATGATATATACATTATGAATTGTGTTATATAAATTTGATTTGAATTTGCAGCAATGTCGAATCATGATGATCAGAATATTGCGACAAATCAAAATGAGTCGAGTTCTGAAGAGGAGCAGATTCCTGTTGTTAGCAAGAGGGGAAAAAGATCAACGGCTAAGTGTATGAAGACGCGCAAATCGATAGCTGCCGGAGATAATTTACATGTCGAATTCAATAAAGAAGGCAAACCATGCGGCGAGAATGCAAAGGCATTCACGAATTGGTGTGCAACAAAAACAAGAGATATGATCCCTTGCAGGTACCTATACGTATATATGAATTTGAAACCTATTGATATGAATTTGTACACGATAATAGTATTAATCGGGTTCAATGCAGTTATAGTAGTTGGCATGAAGTGCCAAAATCGTTGAAAATTGATTTGTACGGAGAAATAGCGAAGGTTTGGAATCTTCCGGCTGACCTACCATTGTCTACTAAGAAGAAGATTCTACATAATTGTAACGATAAATGGAGGCATTGGAAGGGCAGATTGGTGAGATATTATTCTTGCAATATCATTTCCATTTATAAAAGTTTGATTAAATATTTATTTTAATTATAACGTGTATTTTTTTCATTGTAGAATAAAAAATACAGGGTTAATCCGCAAGAAGGTGCACCAAATCCATGGGATGTACAGAATATCTCGAAGGAAGAATGGGAGGCAATGGAAGCTCATTATTCCAGTGAGAAATTTGCGGTATGAAAACATATTTCTTATAAAAGAATCATTCGTCGCTACTAATCCCATTAGTTTTGTATTTATACTAACAGTCTTCTTAATTTGTTAATAGAAAATGAGTAAACAAGGAAAGGCAAATGCTGCAAAGAAAGACATGCCCCACACACTCGGATCAGGCGGTTACATAAGTGCTGAGTTGAGATGGAAAGAGGGAGAGGTGGTCCATGGTGGGTCCTCGGTTATTACGAAGGATATGGATGGCAGAACTTATAGTTGGAGTAGGGCACGCGCAGTAACGGATCCGGAGACCGGTAAACTTGTGGTTAGAAACCCTAAACCTGCCGCGGTGATCGACAAAGCGGTACGTGTAACAATTCAGATAATTTTATTTTGTGTATTCAACGAATTTAATTTACTCTAACATGAATTTCTTTTGTGATAGGTTGCTTTAGTTAAGTCAGGTGATGTTGTGCCTGTTCGTCAAAATGATATCTTGACGTCTGCGATCGGAACGCCAGAGCATTCGGGACGATTGAGAGGATATCCACTTTTTTCCAGCGTGAAGCAGGTATTTGGTGGTGGTAATAAAAAATCATCCAAGGGGTATACCAAAGATGAGGTTGATCGGATGGTGCAGGACGAAGTGAAAAAACGAATGGATGAGGAATTTAACAGGCGAATGGATGAGGAATGGAACAGACGAATGCAGCAAAGCTTTTCGCAAATGTTTTCGCAAGGCCAAGGCCAAGTCCAAACACCGCAGACGTACGATCCAATAGTTCAATAGGCTTTTCTACTGCTATCACAGGGTAGCAACAATCAACCACATCCGATACCTCACTCGAGTTTTCAGGTTCTTAATTTCACCAACCTAATGATATATATTACTTTGCTCACATATAATATTTACGATTTATGATTTGTTATTATGTTTGATATTGGTTATAAATACAGACGCCTGTCGAAGCTTTACTACTCCTCCCAGGGACGTCCGGGACGCCTGTGTATGTAGCTAGAGCTATGGTGTCTGCACAGACTTACAGTGAGACGGTCCATGGAGAGCCAGTGGGTATAGGTGAAGTGAAGGTACAAATCTTAGAAGTTTTTGATAATGCGAGACACTCGATTGTACCTTTTCCACCTCCTAACGGAGATGATCGGCTTGGTGTTCTGATGTGTTCATTTCTAAGATGGCCAGTTCATCTTGTGGATTACGACCTGACAAAATTGGTAAATCTTACAAACTATTTAAAATTTAGTTAGTTTATGGTAATTATTTATATTAGTACAATTTAAATTTAAAAATATCATTTCCATGACTAATATGTTGGTTGTTTAGGAGCAAGTGAGGCAAATGGCGAAACAAAATACACAAATTCTTCCGCAAGATAAGGGAAAACAGATTACGGAAGATGACGAAGACGAACCGAGTGTGGATCAATTTTTTACGGAGGTGGATATTCAATTGCGCGATCCGTTCGTCTCCGAGGAAAAATTGGCAGAGATTGGACCTAATGCAAAGAAAATGCACGACTATATCAGGATGTTCGACAAGTCAGTGACTGAGTTCAGCGATCTTCCTGGTGCATTCGACTTTCAAGATGTCAAGACATTCATTCTTGAATTTAAAGATATCAGCCATGTTTTCCATCGAGAGGAACTTTTCGTACAAGCGATTAAAGTTTGGGTTTTGTAAGTATTCCCCTAACTTTACAATAGTTGATTATTAGTTATATGATATTTCTAATCAAATATATAGAACTATAGAAACACAATTAAATTGCGCATATATATATATACAACATGTAGGCGGTGCAGGGAATATTGTTTCAATACCGCGATGAAAAAGTGGATATTTTGGGATCCGGAAAGGTGCTCGGGTATCGATGTGGAGAAAGATCAAATCGGCACTGTAAGCTACATAATGAATCTTTTAAAGAAGTATGCAAAAAGAGATCCCTATCATGTTTTACTGCATCATAATCGGTTAGTTATAAAATTTTTTATTTTGACTTTAATTAAGATTTTAAATTTGCGGTTTCATATTTATATCACCAACAAAATACAATATTTATGTAATTACAGGTCGCATTTTGTGATTATTATCGCACAACTCTCAACACGGAAGTTGTGGATAGTAGATTCACTGCAATCAAAGTCTGGCTATCAATCTCCAATTCTAAGCAATTACGATCAGTAAGTTTAGGATTAACATAATACGTGCATGCATTATTTAGTTTTATACTAATATCTAGAAATAAATCTTGTAACTTTATATTTAATTTTGCAGAGCTTTGTCAAGATTGGTTCAAGTTCCCAAGTTTGCAGTTCAGATGATTCCAGTACATAATTTCAACTAATATATATAGTTTAATTTCATTTCTAATTTATTAAATTTAAACTTAATAGTATAATTTTTTTTCCTTGTAGAGTCCACGACAACCAAACTATATAGATTGCGGTTTTTATGCGATGACAAACCTACGCAAGATACTTGATCACTGTACGCTACACCAGGACCTCCCATTGGTATGGATTAAATTTAATTAATCTTACTGTATATGACTAGAGTTAGTAGCAATTTAGTTTTAATCTACTAAATCAAGTTTAATTAGATTAGTTTATAAATTTATAAATTTTCATATGTTATTAACTATATGAAATGTCAAAATGCAGGTTTTGCAACCGATAGGTAAGCGCTACAGTGAAGACGAGATTAATTATACTGTAAATGAGTGGTTTGGATTTTTACTTGCACTTGTAGGTCATCATGGGTAATTGATTAAGTATATATGTGATTTGTAGTGACTTATATATATATATATATGTGATTTTGATATTATTATGTGTTTTGATATTTCTGTGTTTTGATATTGTATGGATGCATATATGCATATATATATATATACCGCTGGTATATATTGGTACAAATATTGATGGCTAGCAAAGAGGGGCTAGCCCCAGAAACAAAAAAAGTTTTTTTTTTTTTTATATAATTTAGTACCGGTTTTTAACTAAAACCGGTACTAAAAATCATTTTTTAAAGGCGGCAATGATTTTTAGTACCGGTTTTTAGTAAAAAAACCGGTACTAAAATACTCACAATATTTCATCATGTATCTTTAGTACCGGTTTTTAACTAAAAACCGGTACTAAAAATCATTGCCGCCGATATCAGCAACCTAATTATTCCGCCTTTTTAGTACCGGTTTATTTTAAAAACCGGTACTAAAAATCCCTCCCGCCAATTCCATCAAGCTCATTATACCGCCTGTTTAGTACCGGTTTTTTATTATTTTTAACACCCCCTATTATTAGTACCACTACAAAACCGGTACTACTAATACATATAAAACCGGTACTAATAAAAATAAATGGTGTAGTGAAAGCTAAAAAAATAACTAAAAGATATATCGTTAACCTTATTAGATTATTTGTGGATCACATAATATGCAATTTTGAGAAATGCCAACAGAATAGAGACGATCCAGTAACAAAATCGAAGATGAAGAGGGGAAAACGATATAATACATAGTAGAGTCAACTAGAAAACAAAAGGTTTTATATTGAAGACAACATATTGATAAGAACTTTATTTGTTGTGAGTAACTATAAAAGGTTCTGTTTTTTCTTTCTATATATTTTTTTTTATCAAGACTGTCGTCGCATTTTATTTTGGTGAACGAGTATTATTTTGGGAGTCAATAGTTTTTTTATTCAAAATTGGAATTTGAAAGATGCATCAATAAATTCACAAAAGAAAAGCCCGAGCAGATACCAAATTTTAATTGTTAACGAGTAATAAAAATGGATTTATTTATCTGTTTTCAAAATTTTTGCATGAGCCACATAATAAACTGTTTTCAATTTCTAAAATAAAAGTTTATATAGTCACCGGTCAATTAATACTTGTAAAACAGTTTTTAAAAAAAATTATATATACAAATAAACAATATATTAAAATCTACCGTGCTTTTTTGTTTTAGTAATTTCTTTAATACTACTCTGTGATAAACCCTGGAGTCCTCAATGCCAACATTATCTCTAACTAGTTTTATTATGCACTACTTGTCAGTCATTAACATATAAAAAAAATATGGAGGGAGAATGCAAAAAATAAGAATATAATTTGGGTTGTAAATCAATTTCTTGCGGTTTCATATCGTTTTAATTATGGAATAAACTTGCCAAGTTATTTGTTTTGTGTAAACGGACTTTGTTTTTTTTTCCGTTGATTTCAAATTTTTATATGTTTATTTACACAAATTTATAATGTTTTTTGTTTTAGTAATCCCTCCAATATCTCAAGAGTACTCTCATGCACTCGTCAATGTCAACATTACCTCTACTTTTATTTTACAATTTTTTTTAGAGAAAAGTGAATCACTAACGGATTGAATAAATTATGAAGAGAGGGGTAGAAGCCATGAATACAATATGGGTTGGAAATGAGTTTTGTGTGGCTTCATATCTTTCTTACTGTGGAGATAAATTTGCCACGTTGTATGTTTTATAAACAAACCTGCATCTTTAGATCTATTCACAAATAAAGATTGTGAATAGAGAAGGGTGAAGAATAGACTATCCATGAATAAAAAATATTGTTTCGATTGTAGGCTAAGAATAAGAATGAACGTTAAGTATATAATAATATTTTCTCTACATTAAACATTTTATATATTTCAAATATAGTGTATCGACATGCCCTTACAAAATACTATTTGATTAGTATAATCATTTTGTTATGCAATTCAATACTATTTATCAATTCTAGGAATTGAATATGTTATTATTAGTAATAATAGACTATTACGAAATAAACAAAGAAGATTTTCTAAAATTTTTTGAACATCAAGTTTACTAAATCACTAAATCAAACTCTCTAGTTTACCTGACTATTTTGTCTTTTCTAGAAAAAAGTAAATATAAACTAAAAAGAATCAAGAAGGGGTACAAATCAGAATAGCTATTCATCAATGAATAGGGTTATTCACCTTCTTCACAAGATATTTAGATGGTGTCTATTCACTCTATTTATGAATAGGGCTATTCGGTGTGCATCCAAACATTATGTTTTTAGTTTTGTATGTCTACCTAATAAATATTATAATACAATATTAATTGTGAACTATCTTAATCTCTTGTATAACAATTCAGGAATATAAATTAATTAGCTTTTCTGTGGCGTATCTGACGCAACTGTTATTTAATTTTTATTTATTTCATATGCTTCTTTTTTTAGTTAAAACTAGATAGAGGCTATATATATCTTAGTTAGAACAAAACGAAAAACAAAGAAAGAAAGGAAGGGAAAAAAAAAACAAAGCGATAAGAAAATTAATTTATTTCATATACTCCTTGTCACGCCAAATTCATACCTTTCGTTTATTCTTAAGCAAATTAGAACTGTCTGATATTATCAAATACACTTTTATGCATAATCCACAAAAAGTGTGCAACTCTACTATTAACATAATATTACATTTTCAAATTCCTATGAACTACAATGCACAATAATTAAGATTTAATCTATTATTTTAAAAAGAAAGGGTTCATAACAAATCCAATACTCTAAATTAACCGAATTTTTTAATAAGAAAAAATATTATACTAAAAAATTTTAAATAAAGCAAGGAGTATATATATTTTTTAATAAGAGCGCCCTATAAGGGCGCTAAAAATGCCGCTATAGCCCAAGGCCTATAACGACAATCAAAGTGCCGGTATAAGGGTTTTTTTTTTAATTTAAATTTTCATTTCTCAAATTTTTTTTGTGTTTTTTTTTCTTCTGAATTTGAATTTTTATCGTATCCTTGCTTTTTTATGTTGTTTTTTTCAATTTTAGAATTTTATTACTCACAGTTGGAATTTTTTTTTATGAATTTCAATGTTTATCATTTTATTAGATCAGGTCATTACCGATTGCCGATAGCCGATTCACCTCCTCTCAACTCGAAATTGAACCTCGCCTCCTCTCCTTAGTATTGCAAAAGTGTCGTGTTGTGTCGCGTCATGTCAAACACGCGAGTGTCAGAGCTCGTGTCGTGTCGTGTTGACATGAGTTAATATTTTCAATGTGCCGTATCGTGTAGTGTTAAGTGAAGGAATTGGTTAACACAACACGTATAATGACACGACATGTCTAACACAGCTTGTTCAATGTGTCAAGTCGTATTATATTATATTTTATTTTATTGCTAAAAGTTCACTAAAAATTACTTAAATAATTTTTAAAATAAAAAAATATAATAAATCATTGAAAGCTATTTTAATTTCTACATTAAAATAAAAATAAATTATTCAATAACAAATATTATGAATAAAAGTTTTAAATTCATAATATAATTAAATTCAACATAATTTCTAAATTCTAAATAATAGTAATTTTTGTCATGTCAACTCGTGTCACGTGTCGTGTTAAGACGTGTCATCATCTGAAAGTCTCCAACACGACACAACTTTGACATGACACACCAACACGCACATGTCGTGCCAATTCCATAAATGTGTCGTGTCGTGCTGTGCCAACACACATGCGTGTCGTACAAACACACCAACACTACATGTTATTTGTTATTGAATAATTATTTTTTTATTTTAATATTTGAAATTAAAATAGAGTTCAACGATTTATTATATTTTTTCTATTTTAACAATTATTTAAGTAATTTTTAATGAAATTTTAGTAAAAAATTAAAATAAAATATAATATGGCTCGGCACGTTTAACACGTCGTGTTAGACGTGTTGTATCATTATGTGTTTTGTGTTAACCAATTCCTTCACTTAACACGACACAGCACGACACGGCACGTTGAAAATATTAATTCGTGTCAACACGATGCGACACGAGCTCTACCACTCACGTGTGTGACACTACACGACACGACACGACACGCTTACATTACACTAAGGAGAGGAAAGAGAGGAGACGAGGTTGGGTTTGGAGTCGAGAGGAGACGAGCTACCGGCTATCGGCAACTAGCAACGATCCGATCTAATAAAATGATAAACATTGAAATTCATAAAAAAAAAAAATCCAACTGTGAGTAATAAAATTATAAAATTGAAAAAAAATAACATAAAAAAAAATGCAAAGATACGATGAAAATTCAAATTCAGATAAAAATAAAAAAAAAATGCTATAAAAATTCAAATTTAGAAAAAAAATGCGAGAAATAAAAATTCAAATTAAAAAATTTTATAATGGCACTTTGACTGCCGCTATAGACCTTGGGCTACAGCGACATTCTTAGTGGTCTTATAAGATGCTCTTATTATAAAAAATATATACACTCCTTGCTTTATTTAAAATTTTTTAGTATAATATTTTTCTTATTAAAAAAATTCGACTAAATTAACTTTTTATCTTTGTTCTCAGATACATAAGACGTTTATGATACCGTATCCTTAACTTTGAGAGATGCATGTCCTCAGCTAATATCTCAAATATTACAATATTTAATGCATCATGCATGTTAATAACAAAAGCCCCCGTAAATTCATCATATTACTTGATTCTATCATCACCCTTTTAACATTCATACAACGGAAGTAGTTAAGAGTGTTTGAATTACTTCCTATCACCGAGTAAAATTCACGGAACTAAATTTCACCTTTATAATTTACCCTAATTCTTAATTAATTTGTTAATCTGAATTACTTAGAGAAAACTTAAATACTGGCATCTATTTGATCCAAGAGCTCCTGGCAGGGACCGAAATTCTAAAAATACAGGCATCTTAGAAGGAAGCCGTGATTTTCTTCTATTTGAACTGCTATTTGCACGAGAAAAAAAAAGAAAGAAAGAAGGAAACAGTAGGAGGAAAGAAATAAAATATGACTTTTTTTCCCCCTCCCCAAACACACAAATCATAATTAAAACTTGTAGATCGACACAATCGAATAAGTTGTCCAATAATTTTTTCTTTTAGAAATGCTTAATAGCGGCTGTCAACTGTCAAGCGAGAATTAACGCAAAATAAGTTTTTTTTTTTTTTAAAATGGTTGACAGAAGCTGTCAACAAAAGAAAACAAAAGAAAAAGGGGGAGACTAGGTTTTTCCCATTTGCACGCAGGTAGAGCTCGGAATCTTTGACAGCCATTTGTGAAATCAAACCGGGAGGTTCCTTTTGTTCTTGGCAGTCTGTCATTGCATTCCCGCCAGATGTACCAGAGAGAATAGCAGAAGAGCGTGATGTGGCGATTTTTGCTGGCAGGAGGAAGAGAAGCCGAGGTCGTTGAAAGATAGCGGTCAAGAAACAATTTATCAACATGATGTACCCGAGCTCGTTGAAAGAAACTGTAATATAAATGGTGCAAATTACATTATGAAGGGAACTTCCAAATAAAAGTTTATAATTAGATTAATGAAATGTAAATTAATTAATCTAATTATATGGCACTTATATGGTGCGTTGGAAGTACATGGTTGGTTTTCATTTTAATAACCGGATCATATATAGTTGAGTGATATATGGTTTTGTTTTTATATGAAATAACTATGCATGGGTGCAAGTCAAACGGTCAAACCGAGAAAAATCAATTTATTATTAAATTGAGGATGTATTTGAACGTTTGGATTGCAGCGTGTTTGATAAACACTTTACCGAGCAAATCGTTTGAAAACGATTCATGTTTCGTTTCTAGACGAATGGCACGGAAATCAAGTCGGCAAATATTTCGGCCAGATAACATGAATTTATTTGCACCCTTTAACAAATGATCTCAGCCATTCATCATGCACCCTTTGATTGGATCTATCAAGTGATTGAGGCCCTTTATATATTCTATCATTCTGATGGAGAGTAATAGAGTATGATTATTTCTCTGTCTCAAACTTGAAAGCACCATTTGAGAGAAATAGAGAAAGGAGAAGGGAGACGAGGTCAGGACCGATATTCCGGAGTTCACCATCAAGGCAAGGGAAGCAGTTTCGGTCTTGTAGTGCTCTTCTCGGTGTTGTTCTCTACAGAATTTTCAGTCTATCGTTCACAACTGCAAGCATGGCTGGAAGTAACAAAATTGATCTTGATTTATTCCGCATTCAAGGTCGTTTAATTGCTAACAGTTGGTATCAGAGCGGTTTAGCCTCTGTCTGCTTGTTTTACAATAAATTTCATTAAGATTTTCGAAATTTATACTTGTGAATGTTTATAGATGAATTCTATACTGTTTAGTTGTTTAGGTTTCTATAATTTTGTAGAGTAAACAACTAGAACATCAAGAACAACGGTTCTGGAAAACCAAAATTGATAGTCTGACTTGCGAGTAGCATAACGGGAGTTTTGTTTACTTGTTTTATATGATGTTTGTTTCGTTGGTTAGATTTTCGAGTCTAGTTTCCATAGAATCTAAGAACTCTAAAAACGGATTAGTATACAGAAACTTATAGCAGTTTTACTCAGCATAGGTCAGGCTGTCAGATTCAGAACGTGATTGTTTTGTTTATGGTTAGAATTTCAATTAGAAATTCATTTAAACAGAACAAATAGGTGAACTATACTCCTAAGAATATGTCTAAGTGATTGATATGTATTAATTGAAAATTAAAGAGTAGCCACATCATCTTTAATTGTGTTAAGGTATACATATGTATAGTGTTTCTATAAATCACATGTAGTAACAAAGGCATAAATTGTAATAGTTAAATTAATCAAGTTAATATTGCTCCACAGGGCTATTGACTGAAATTAATTTAATTTATTAGGGTATAATAGTTAATTATTAAATCTTAATCTACCCATAGGAATTAAGATTAGGCATACAGTTAACTAGTTATACCATAAAAGTTTAATGTTTAATTACATTAGAGTCAAAGCACGGTATTTAGCCCACAGGTAATATTGTGCAAGAGGTTGATTCATAAAGTTATGCACTTAGTTTACATCTGGTAAATTAAGTATAAAAGTTTAGTCTCAATATTAAGAGTAAGTATGTATTAACGTAAACTTTCTTGTCTATGTAGTTGATGCGTCCCCATTTGAGAATAAGGGTTTAGATGTTCCCCAACTTAGGAGTGACAATTATAAGGCATGGAAAGAAGCAATTTTGCTTCATCTCGGGTGTAAGGACATAGATTTGGCCATAAGGACTGCTCAACCACCGGAACTCAATTTAGAAAATACGGAGCTTATGAAAATTGATTTTCATGAACAGTGGGAGCGGTCTAATCGTCTCTGTGTCATGTTTATCAAGAGTAGGCTTCCACCAGCAATTAGAGGATCGGTTGAGGGCCAAACCAATGTGAAAAACTTACTGAAGGCGTTGGATGAGCAGTTTGCCTCTTCGGATAAGGCAAATGCAATGACTCTCATCATGAAGTTGACGACCCTGAGGTTAACTACAGTTACCGGTGTGCGTGAGCACATTATGAAAATGCGTGACATTGTGGCTCAACTCAAGAGTCTTGAAGTGGAAATTTCAGAATCTTTTCTTGTGTATTTCATATTGAACACACTTCCGGTTCAGTATGGTCCATTCAAGATTTCCTATAACACACATAAGGAAAAATGGTCAATCAATGAACTCATGACCATGTGTGCTCAGGAGGAAAATCGTTTGGCTATGGACCAAGCTGAGAGTGTTCACATGGCTGAAACACGGGCTAAGAAAGATGATGAAAAGAAGGGCAAGCAGTCTAAGTCCAAGTCAAAGCAGAAAGATAAAGGTCAACTTTCTGATGATTTTGACATGAAGAAAATAAGGTGTTACTGGTGTAACAAGAAAGGACACATGAAGAAAGACTGCCCTAAGCGCAAAGCCCGCCTTGAGAAAGGAGGTAATTCCTTAGCACTTATTTGTTATGAATCTAATATGGTTAATGTACATCATGATTCATGGTGGATTGATTCTGGTTCTATAATCCATGTATGCAATTCATTGCATGCACTTCGGGATCGAAGGATGCCAATGGGAAATGAGCGGTTCATCTATTCAGGAAATCAGATGAAGTTGCAGGTTGAAGCTATTGGGACATGTAGGCTGGTCCTTGATAGCGGACATGTATTAATATTAGAAAAGACTTTTTATATTCCAGGTTTCGCTAGAAACCTGATAAGTATTTCAAGACTTGTACCGTTTGGTTATTCTTTTGAATTTGGAGATTTGTATGTTAAGTTATTTTATGAATCTCGTAAAGTTGGTATTGGTTTGTTGAATGATGGTCTTTTCTCTTTGAAATTGCATGATAATTCTCATACTGCTTTGAATGTTGGTATTAAAAGATGTATATTGAATGATAATTCTTCTATGTTATGGCATCGGAGATTAGGTCATATCTCCATTGAGCGTATTAAAAGGTTAGTTAAAGAAGGTGTACTTGCTGTCCTTGACTTTAACGATTTTAATACTTGTGTAGACTGCATAAAGAGTAAGCAGACTAACATGTCAAAGAAAAATGTCAAACGAAGTTCAGAATTATTAGAAATAATTCATACAGACATTTGTTGTCCAGACATGGACGCTCATGGACAGAAATACTTCATAACCTTTATTGATGATTACTCACGGTATATGTATCTCTACATACTTCATCACAAGCACAAAGCATTAGACGCTTTTAAGGTTTTCAAAGCGGAAGTAGAGAAACAGTGCGGTAAGCAGATTAAGATAGTGAGATCAGATAGAGGTGGAGAGTTTTATGGTAGATACATGGAAGATGGACAAGCACCTGGTCCGTTTGCTAAATTCCTTGAGAAAAATGGAATTATTGCCCAATACACTATGCCTGGGTCTCCGGATCAGAATGGTGTAGCGGAGCATAGAAACAGGACCTTACTGGATATGGTGCGAAGTATGATGAGTAGTTCAAAACTACCCAAGTCTCTTTGGATAGATGCACTTAAGACAGCTGTGTACATTCTCAATCGAGTTCCAACAAAGGCGGTTCTCAAAACTCCATTTGAGTTGTTTAAAGGTTGGAAACCGAGTTTGAATCATGTACGCATCTGGGGCTGTCCTTCGGAAGTAAGAGTGTATAATCCACAGGAGAAGAAGCTAGACCCAAGGACTATAAGTGGACACTTTATCGGTTATGCCGAGAAGTCTAAGGGTTACAGATTTTATTGTCCGTCTAACACAACTAGGATTGTGGAGTCTAGAAATGCGAAGTTTCTAGAGAATGACCAGGTTAGTGGGAGTGATTATGTTATTGATCATTCAAGTATTCCCACTAATGTTCAATTGGATGATATTCCATCAAGTTCAGGTACAGGAAATATTGAAAATCCAATTGATGAAATTCCACAGCCAGCCAATGACACTAGTATAGATCATGTTGAGAATTCTGATTCAACATTAAGGAGATCTAATAGGGAGAAAAGGCCGGCTATACCTAGTGATTATGTTGTGTATATACAGGACTTGTATGAAGATATTGCAAGTTTCGAAAAGGATCCTCACTCATATGAAAATGTGAGTGCTGAAGAGGAACCTATCACATTTCCACAAGCGATGAAATCCAAACAGTCCACTTTGTGGTATAATGTTATGAAAGATGAGATGGAATCAATGGCAAATAACGGTGTCTGGGACTTGGTCAAGTTACCTGAAGGTTTTAAACCTATTGGATGTAAATGGGTTTATAAAACAAAGAAGGATTCATCAGGTAACATCGAGAGATACAAAGCCAGACTTGTTACCAAAGGTTTTACTCAAAAAGAAGGAATTGACTACACGGAGACATTCTCTCCTGTATCAAAGAAAGAATCCCTTTGTGTAATTCTAGCATTGGTAGCTCATTTCGATTTTGAGTTACATCAAATGGATGTGAAAACGGCATTCTTAAACGGTAACTTAGAGGAGGAGGTATACATGAAACAACCTGAAGGTTTCTCCTCTAAAGGTAGTGAAGAATTAGTTTGCAAATTGAATAAGTCTATATATGGTTTGAAACAGGCCTCCCGGCAATGGTATCTGAAATTCCATGAGGTAATTTCTTCATATGGTTTTGAAGAAAATATTAAAGATCAGTGTATATACCAGAAGGTCAGTGGGAGCCGGATTTGTTTTTTGGTACTATATGTGGATGACATTCTTTTAGCAACTAATAATAAAGGATTTTTGCGAGAAGTGAAACAATTCCTTTCTAAAAATTTTGATATGAAAGATATGGGTGAGGCTTCCTATGTCATAGGTATAAAGATCCATAGAGATAGACATAAAGGAATTCTTGGTCTATCTCAACAAGCATATATCAATAAGATTTTAGAAAGATTCGGAATGAAGAATTGTTCACCGAGCCCTGTGCCTATACAGAAGGGTGATAGACTCAATTTGAGTCAGTGTCCAAGGATTAAGTTGGAACGGGACAAGAAAAGGCAGAAAGATTATGCTTCGCTTATTGGAAGTATAATGTATGCTCAGGTCTGTACAAGGCCTGACATAGCCTTTGCTGTTGGAATGCTGGGCCGATTCCAAAGTAACCCGGGGATAGACCACTGGAATGCTGCAAAGAAAGTGTTAAGGTATCTTCAAGGAACGAAAGATTACATGCTTACATACCGACAGACTGATAACTTAGAGATATTGGGATACGCAGATGCTGATTTTGCCGGTTGTGTTGACACTCGCAAGTCAACATCAGGTTACATTTTTATATTAGCCGGTGGCGCTGTGTTATGGAGAAGTGTCAAGTAGACACTTATTGCTGTCTCTACTATGGAAGCAGAGTTTGTCGCGTGTTTTGAGGCGTCTTCCCATGGTGTGTGGTTGAAGGGTTTTATTGAGAGGTTTAGAATTATGGATTCTATTTCTAAGCCGTTGAGGATTCTGTGTGATAATTCTGCCGCGGTCTTTCTAGCTAAGAATAATAAACTTGGTAGTGGAAGCAAACACATTGATATCAAGTATTTGTCTTTGAAAGAGCGGATTAAGAATGAAAAAGTGGTAATTGAGCATATTCACACAGAATCAATGCTAGCCGATCCATTGACTAAAGGCATGCCACCACAGAAGTTCAAGGATCATGTAGCAAATATGGGACTTGGTACCATTCAGTGAAAGTTCCTTATCATATTGTATAATATGATTGTAAAACTCTTCATATAAAGTTAATATTATTCCGGTTGATTGTGCACATATATTTGTTTGATTAATCATTAAGATTAAGAATAATATTATTAAAGTTTGACCTGGAATAAACGTCGGATTTATTCATTAAAGTTATTTTATCAATCACGTAAGGGTTAAATTAAAGTTGCATAGGTACATTGAAATGCATGGAAAGTAATATTCACACAAAGATGACTTACTGCCATGATTCGTGTATCTCTGTATATTTTATTTTGACATAAAGGTTGTAGATGCATTAAGGTTTCTTAGGGGTGCTGAGATCAAGTAGGAGAATGTAATATAAATGGTGCAAATTACATTATGAAGGGAACTTCCAAATAAAAGTGTATAATTAGATTAATGAAATGTAAATTAATTAATCTAATTATATGGCACTTATATGGTGCGTTGGAAGTACATGGTTGGTTTTCATTTTAATAACCGGATCATATATAGTTGAGTGATATATGGTTTTGTTTTTATATGAAATAACTATGCATGGGTGCAAGTCAAACGGTCAAACCGAGAAAAATCAATTTATTATTAAATTGAGGATGTATTTGAACGTTTGGATTGCAGCGTGTTTGATAAACACTTTACCGAGCAAATCGTTTGAAAACGATTCATGTTTCGTTTCTAGACGAATGACACGGAAATCAAGTCGGCAAATATTTCGGCCAGATAACATGAATTTATTTGCACCCTTTAACAAATGATCTCAGCCATTCATCATGTACCCTTTGATTGGATCTATCAAGTGATTGAGGCCTTTTATATATTCTATCATTTTGATGGAGAGTAATAGAGTATGATTATTTCTGTCTCAAACTTGAAAGCACCATTTGAGAGGAATAGAGAAAGGAGAAGGGAGACGAGGTCAGAACCGATATCCCGGAGTTCACTATCAAGGCAAGGGAAGCAGTTTCGGTCTTGTAGTGCTCTTCTCGGTGTTGTTCTCTACAGAATTTTCAGTCTATCGTTCACAACTGCAAGCATGGCTGGAGGTAACAAAATTGATATTGATTTATTCCACATTCAAGGTCGTTTAATTGCTAACAGAAACAACATGCCATCTGCAATGGCAGGCTCCACCGCATGGTGTAATAAATTCATTGGATTGTATGAATATTGTTGAGTATCTCGTGTAGCTTTTTCATCCAGGTCGTTTTGAAGCCAGCTGTATGTATGAGTATGACCCCTTACATCTCTGCATACACAAAAAGTGGAGTCCGGCTGCAGCCTATGACATCCACTGGATCAAAATCACACGAGTTCCACAGATTGAAAACAGTGTTCATTTGGTGATGCAATTCGACGATATACAAAACTGAAAAATTATATATAGTACAATATTAGTCGTATTTGTTTTATTTTTTATTGATTTTAAATTCATATGGCCTCCAAACTCTAATAATATTGAGGATTGGTAAAATATAATGCAATACACGAGTGCGTCATAATACAACATCGTTCAATGTGATATTCATATTGAAAATTTGTATAAATCAAAGTTTATATGTGTGGAAAATTTTTTATATCTTTTCATATTTTTGAAAACTGGTTGATCTAAAGATTATGGATCGTTGAATAACAATAAGTAAAGATACGATTAAAACATGAAAGATTGTTTTTCAGCAAAAAAACATTGAAAGTCAAAATGCATTGTTATTTATACTCAAACCTTCCAAACCGACAAATTAGAATTGTAATAGACTCAAGGGGATGGTAGCATGGAAAAGTAGTGGCAATGATTATTTTCCTCACTATCTATCATAATATATGCTGGTGCTTAACCATCTTGCGATGTTTATTGCATCCTAATTCAGCCATGTCAATTTCCAAACACGGCCATTCAATTTATTTTTTCCGGCCTTAAAGATCGCAAATTCTCACAATCGGATTACAATTTTCTTATATATATCTTTTTCCTGAAACTTGAACATTGTCCATGTTTATACCCCTCTGCCACCCTTACATGTTGCTTGGAGCTTTAGTATGTGCTCTGAAAAATACCACTACTTTTTTTCTTTGAGAATGTTATTTATCTTATTCCTCCTTAACTATACCTCAAAATAAAAATTATAATTAATAGATTTTATCTGCGCCTATGAATGTCAAGCTACGAAAAATATAAATTCTCAGGGAAACTTGTTTTAGAAATTATATATCTTCATTATAGATCTATGCAATTATATGAAATCGACAGCCAAGAACTTTTATGTATACAAATTCTCATTATATTTTAAAATAAATAAATAAATAAATATATATATATATCTCCGTACCCGTACCGGAGATTTTTGAAAATTTTCGTACCGCTGTACCCGTACCGTACCGGATACGGTACTCGTACCAGTACCCATGCAACATAGCCTTCTGATATGGCATACATTCGCCACTTACATGTTGGTCTCTGTAAACAAATCATTATAATTCTTGATTTGTTGCTTGCTTGGGTTCTAACTTCAATATTGTTTTTGCAACAATAATCACCAACTGCTAAAGTTAATTGTTTCTTAGACCGAAAAATTCTACCCGGAGCGAGTTGCCCTTTATTAGTCAAATTTGATTGCGACATACCAACTTTCTCAAAACCCGAAATATCACATAATTCACTTACAGGATGTTGCATAGATGTTCTTCCCGAGACATATGCCTTGTCACAATTGGCATAAAAGGGCACTTCAGTTGTGGTTTGGTCCTCGTCATCAGTAAACTCTTCTCCAGTGGAAATGTCAGAGTGACTCAACGGACCTTCTTCGTCGCCTTCATCCCGAACATTAACATTTTCGTCTGAATCGTCATTATTCTGCATAGGCGACATTGTCGAATTACCGACACCATAATTCTCATATGGAACATCACCGCCACTGCTACTGGGTTGGCCAGATCCATCACCGCCACTACTACCGCCACCGACATGACTCTGATATGGTACATTCAGGTCTGGGCCTGTGCCGTAAACTGGAATGAAATCGACGTACAACTCAATTATTGGCAAACCCCTCGTCTCGAATGTTTGGTGGTAAAATAAACGTCATTCATCTTCAGAATTGACAGGGAAAAATAAAGATTCATATCTTCCCTGTACTATTTCATTATAACGGCCTCGGATATCTATATTGTATTGGGTTTCAAAAATTTGAAGTCGATAATATAGTTCGTTTCTAATATCTGAATAGGTTGTTTGCGGAGTGCAACAAAAACTGAAAAAACAAGGTCCGGTAGTAGGAGATTGGTTCACATATAAGTTGATCGAACACATTTTTTTTTGTAAAGGGTGGAATTAGAAAAAAACGTTTGTGAGTTTTGTAAGAAGAGAGATTTGATTTGGTTCGTTTCCGAGAGTTCGTCTATGTTGTTATATAAGAAGAAATTAAGACAAAAGTTTGATTATTTGAAATGATCGAAACGACAGAAGTGACAAAAGTTTGTCGAAAATCACTGAAATGAATAAAGTTAAAAAAAAAATTGCTTCTAGCGGCAATGGTACTGCCATTAACTTCATTATAGTGGCAATGCTATTGCTGCTCCAAGCTTTTTTTTTTCCTCCGGTGTCGGCAGCTTTTTATTTTTCCACTTTACTTTTTACTTTTTTTTTTGTCGGTTTTCAGCTGCTTTGTGAGCACAGTAAAAAAAAAAAATTCCTTCGAAAGCGAATCTGTCAACACAAAAAAAAAAAAAAAAACGTTCGAGCGGCAATAAAATTGCCGCTATAGCCCTTCTAGCGGCAATGGTTATTGCCGCTCGAAGGTTGAGCTATAGCGGCAATTCTATTGCCGCTCGAACTGTGCTATACTTAAAAAAAAATAACGTACTCTGTTCATATTAAAATTGTTTATGGTATTTTTTCCGTATATAAAATTTTTCCATTAAACAATTAAGGGTTCCTAACCTATGTAACTAATTCCATAGAATATTCACAATGGAAGTTGGCACTGACTTCCATCTGAAGCAATTTGTAACACTCACTAAATAAACTACATGTACGAGCACCAATGCTTGACACGTCATCTCAATTTGTTTGGCTTTTAGGATGCCTGAGGGTCAGCATTTTCCAAAGTCTATGGATTATAAGATAAAAGGCTAATTAAGACTAAGTCATTAAGTCCTAATATACTACATTTGATTGAGATTACAACTGAGATACATTATTCAATCCGGTTTAGGTTTTAGTGTGTTGTATTGTAATTAATAGGTATTCTGGTTTGTGTGACTAGTTGAGAGGGGAATTGCTCAGGGCACGCCTCCCTTACTCATTCGCTCCCAAATTTTTTAAAAATGACTAAAATACCCTCATTCCAGTGCTAAAGTCTGAGAAAAACAATATGGAAGAAGATATTTTGGTCATTTTTTTAAAAAATTGGAAGTGAATGAGCAAGTCGTGTGTGACATGAGCAATTCTCAGTTGAGAGAGAGGGTAACGGAGGAGGTTGCTACTATTTTTTTTTTTTTTTTTTGGACCTTTTCTAATCTTTCTCTCTCTCCCTCTTTTTTTTTTTTTCTTTTCAACACATGTAAATTGGTTCTTAAAAAGATTGAGAAACAATGTATGCCGTTTGATCTCATCGGACGTTTCACATTGCTGTTCGGCAACAGCAGGTGTGAACACATGCCGTTGTGTCATGCCAACAAGCCAAATTCAATTCTCACTAGGTAAAACATGCTGAATACACAAGACCGGGAATAGGAATGAATCAAAGAATATTTGACCAGCATATCCGGTAAAAGTTGATTTTTAATTAAAAATTGGAGTGCACGAGGACCATGAATCAATTTTAAAACTCAGTTAATGCCTCCCTTTTGTCTCCAAGACTCCAACTAGGTACAAATAATCTGCAGCCGACAAACGGAGTTTTTCTAGCTATGTGTCCCGTTTAAAAAAAATTAAGATGTGGAATTGTTTTGATTTAAAATTTACAAAACTATGCTTATAAAGTCTAACCTATCAAAGAAAATTGCAGTTGCCAGTTGGTTCGCAGTTCGCACCAACTTTTTAATTAATGATATTGTGTGATCTGAAATTTAACTTCAATGAAATATAATAAAAATTTTAGTTTTTACAGAAAATATCACGATTTAATGAATAATAAAATAATTTAATCTATCCATTTTATGTTTAAAAATTTGTTAAAAAAAAAATCAAGGAGTACCGAATTTGTATTCATAACTAAACACGTGATTGTAAATTTTTACCTTTTCATCCTACATTTTTAAAATACATATGGGAAATGGACTCCACAACCTCATACATATTTTCTTAAGTAATTTTGCTGTCTTCCTAGTTTTCATTTTTTTTTACAAAATTGACATCTTCCTATCGAATTTTTCTCTTTCTAAAATTGTGTGTTAGAAAAATTCATCTTTTTTCTTGACAACGTAGAAAAACTCATCTAAGCACCGTGGTAAGTATGTTTATGCTTTTTATCATTGAAAATTGAAAATTTCGTTGCTTAAAGTATGAAATTTGAATATTGTTTTATTAAAATAAAAATTGGGATGAACAAGTTTACAAATTAAAAGATACAATCATACTTTCGTAATTACTCCTGACACCAACACCTTCTCGCAGTTCTCTCTTGAAACCAGGTACAGATTGATCAGCAGCCCAGCAGACATTCCATTGGATGGTTCCAAACGATCCTCGCCGTTGATATCCGAAACAGTTCAAAGCATACTTGGTTGGAATTAATCTACACCGTTCAATATTACCTAAACGGTTCTGATAGAGGTATAGCACCCGATCAAATCTCTATCGTTGTAGAGGATCCCATTCTGGTTTAAGTTATGCTGCCATGACTTCTTGTCATTTGCATGCTTTGACCTCTTTCTCTCTCTTTCCCTCCCGTTGTTTCGGCTCTGTTAAAGAGCCTACACCAGATACCAACTAAGCACTAAGCAGTCTTAAATCACTTCTCTTTCTTTCTTTCTTTCTTTCTAGATTCCAGTTTTCTCTCCAAATTGCAACTTCTTTTTTCTAGAGAGCTTCTCCTCTCTACAATTTCTCTTAATTGCAATTCATTGTTTTCCAAACCAACAAGAGGCGAAAGAGGTTTGCGATCAGAATTTGATATTGATTGAAGGTTTGAAACATCAAAACCCCAATTGATTCTGTTCTCTGATTCTGAGAGGAGAAGGAAGGTTATAGGGATGAAGAAAGTTAGGCACAAAATAAGAATGGATGTGTTTGTGGTGTGAAATTGGATGAATTTATTTCTTCTTTTCACACAACAAAGTAGATTTTAGCATCATGGCATCAGGCTCAAGTAATGGCGATCTTAGTATTAGCGAGAAGAGTGAAAACAAGGGAATGATGTGGGAATTGGATAGAGACCTTGATCAGCCGATCGATGAGGCCACGGGAAGATTGCATACAATGTACAGAGAAAAGGTAATTGATCTTATTTTATCAATTAATTCCAGAAATTACTTCATTTCTATGTTTACAACTATCTTGTTGAAGGGAATCTCACTATTGGGGTTGCTTTTGCAAAATATTAGTGAAATGGAACTAACCCTCAAATAGAGGTTTAAGGTGAAATTAGCAAACTGAGACCTTATTTATAGAAGTGAGAACCTTCAACAAAGAAGTTGCACAAGTAGGGACAGATTCAGGCTGCAATTGGCTCATTATTGGCTTAATTACACCTTTTTGTGAAACAGGCATAATGAACTATACTGGGATGTACTGATACTTGAATTTCAATGTTTAATTTATCATTGGATAGATTCACATATCTAATGCATCAAAATCTATTAGCTAGTTTTGCCCTCTAATTCTCTTCTTCTATTAAATTCTTTGACAGAAATTCTCTACAATTCTGCTCTGCCAGCTCGCATTTCAGAGCCTTGGGGTGGTATTTGGAGATTTGGGAACATCTCCCTTGTATGTTTTCAATAATGTATTTCCAGATGGTGTGAAAGATAAAGAGGATATAGTTGGCGCTCTGTCTCTTATTATCTATTCTCTTACTCTCCTTCCACTTATCAAATATGTCCTTATTGTGTTGCGTGCAAATGATAATGGTCAAGGTACATTTGTCTAATTTTCTTGTAATTTTGTATTTGCAGTAGATTAAAATTTCATCTGGTACTTACAGGCAGCAGTGGAGGGAGAGAGGGCCTGGTCCCCTCTATTAGTTGTTTTTAATTGAGTACCTGGCCCCTATAAAGCCTAAAATACTTGAAAGAAAGAAGCGTATTCCTTTTTAATCAAATGAATACAAATATACATATTTCTTTGTTACTTTTTCTACACAGAAGCTGCTTTTCAACTCAAACAATTAGAAAATTGTGAGATTTTAGATTCATTATTTGATCTCATTAGTAAGTAATTTTTTATTATTAGCAATTTATCATATCATCTTTTAACGTCATCTTTAATTGAAGTTTAGATCTTTTGGACCTCGGCCGCCCCTTATAGTATAATCCTGGCTCCGCCATACTTCAGGTCGTAAGCTATTAGTCTATAAGGCCAAAACCATAGTTAATCCAAATGTCCAATTATTCATTGTTCTCCTGACTAGAACTAATTAAACCCAAATGCCCAATGCCCAATTATTTGTTATTCCCTAATTGTGCAATCAAGCCCCTGTTAGAGTTTGTATTTCAATTGTGCCTCAACTATAATCTAATCCTCAAGGCACAATTGAAATAAAAACTCAACTGACTAGGCTCGATCTAGAAACAGTGGCCAAAATTTTAATCATTGTTCAAAACATTCATCCTTAATCTTGTCTTTATTTTCTAACAAGTTAATGCCGGAAACCACACACACACGTACCCACACCCTTTTGTTTAACAGTTTTGACTATTTATTTCTTCAGGTGGCACTTTCGCACTTTACTCCCTACTATGCCGGCACGCCAAGATAAGCACTATTCCGAACCAACATAAAACCGATGAGCGTTTAACAACATACAGTCGTCAGACATACGATGAAAATTCACTTCCTGCTAAAATTAAAAAGTTCATGGAGGCCAATTCTTTTACAAAAAATGCCATATTGACTATTGTGCTTGTTGGTACGTGCATGGCTGTCGGTGATAGCATTCTCACCCCAGCTATTTCAGGTAAATAGCATTTTTGGAACAAAGTTGGTCCGTTGAAACATAATTCTTGCAACTTGAAATCCCAATTGGGAGGTTTTCTCTCAGTTTACTTTTTATTGTCCAAGCCTTAGTTGAGCTCCAATAGTTATCCTTACTGAGGGTAGTTGCAGATTAAACCATAGTTAGTACTCGTTCCAGCTTCAATTAGTTCTATTTAAAGTTCCTACCTTGTGCAGTTAGGCATGGACATAGACGAGAACGATAAACCTCAAAAAAAAAAAAAAAAAAAAAAAAAAAAAAAAAAACAAATGAAAAGAAAGAGAAATGTTAGAATTAGAAATATGATTAATTGCAGTCCTTTTTCATTGTTTCTTTGGACAGTCAGAAAACACAATAAACAGGTCTCACAAAGATTCCTGGGCCAGAATTTGCCTGTTATGTCCAAATAAGATATAGTATTCTGACTTGTATTTATACTTGAATGATTGCAGTCCTATCTGCATCAGGAGGAATCAAGGTCGAGTTTACTAAAATGAGCAACGGTAAAAAGCGGATATATCCATCAATGAGCTTCTCTTTAGGAAATCTTATGCATGTCCATGAATTTATCATCTATCCTTGTAAATCCTAAAGGAAAAATAAAAAAGTCATAGGCACCCTTTGTAGACCATTGAAATTATCATCTATGCTGCTCCTGAAATGCCTAGAGTGCATGATGAGGAAGAATACTTTGGTTATTAGTTGACAAACTAAAATAAGCAAGGGGAATTTGGAATGTTTTTATATTTTTCCGGGAATATGTGATATTTCCTATATTTTTAGGGCTATGGTGGAAATTTCTCGTTTTGCAGGTGCTTCTATTGTAACTGAAGGTTGCTTATAGGTAAATGAAAATAGTCCCTCACATAGTGCCTAACTGATTTGTTTTACCAATCACCAAATATTTTGAAGGGAACTGATACTGATTGCCAAACTAGGCACCAGAAACAGCTATAAGAATTGACTTTATTGGATAGGTAAACTATGTCCCAAAAGGTTACCGCCTAAAAACACTATGCTGATGCTGTGAGATAAAAATATAGTTTCAGGAGCAGTGCGATGATGGGCAACCTTTGGGGGTCAAAATTAGTCCCCTCTTTTTAAGGATTTTGTTTATCTTTCAGATTGGGTGGTTATTGTGTCTGTTGTGATATTGATCGGTTTGTTCAACTTGCAACATTTTGGTACTGAAAAAGTGAGTCGGCTGTTTGCACCCATAGTATTGCTTTGGTTTCTCTTGATTGGCACAGTTGGGGCCATAAATCTGTGGAAGTATGACAGCACAGTTCTCAAAGCCTTTAACCCAGCAAATATATATCTGTACTTCAAGCGGGGGAGCCATAACTGGACTTCTCTTGGAGGAATAATGCTTAGTATTACAGGTATATCATTTTAGTGGTACAGTTTGTACTTCTTTTTCTGCAGCATTTGATTACTTGAAACTCAATTAGCAAAAGGTACACAAAAAGGAAGAGCATTAGAATGGTACCAAAACTGGAATAGCCGATGATTTTTATATATTTTTTAATATTTTACATGTTTATTCTATAAAGTATAATGTTGACTTGGATTTAACTTCTCTGCTTTCTCTCCTATCTTTTCCCAGGCACCGAAGCACTTTTTGCTGACCTATGCCATTTCCCTGTTCTGGCCATTCAGGTACTAACCTCTTCTTTAAATCATCGCCTGGGGCATTAGTGAATGTGTAAGCTGCAAAGAAAAAAAAAGAATTATGTTTTATTAGAGATATACCACATGGGGTTTTACCTGGGAGCTTTTATTTTTTGCAACTGAACTAACTCAAGATCCGTCCTTCCGATTGGTGAGAGCTGTAGTAATATTTCATTGCATTTTACTGGGCATAAATAAGCATTATCTTGTGTATAGTTTGTGTTTTATGTTTTCTTTTAATTACAAATTTCCAAAGTTTCTGGTTTTCCAGCCTTCAAAAAAAAAAAAAAAAAAATCTGAAGAATAGTAGAAACCTTTAATCTATAATTACACTAATTCTAATTTTTGTGCTGTTTCAATTTGTTTCAATATTTTGTTTTTATATTTTCTAGTGTTTGTTTGATTTCATTTGTTTAAGATGTACTGTTTTTTCTATGTAGATTGCTTTTGCTGTGATAGTATTCCCTTGTCTTCTTTTGGCATATACGGGTCAAGCTGCTTACATATCTTCCAACACTGACCATGTCTCTGATGCTTTCTACCGATCTATCCCAGGTAAAATCCAAGTATCACAAAATTTTATTTCGAGTACATGCACTGAGTGTCCAATACCCCACATGAACACATAAACGGACAATTAAGTTATTTGGCATTTAAACTTCCATTTTTTAAATATGATGGTAAAAATCTCCTTAAGGAACAGAATTATGGAAAATAATCCTGTCAATTAGAACTTTGCACCAAAATTATTGCCATCATAAATGGTGTAGAATAAGATTGACCACTGTAATCTTAAATCCAGAGGTCCAGTAATACATGTTTTGAGGTTTGAAAATCCTAAATTTTGTGGATTTGAACTCTCTTATTTCAGATTCGATATTTTGGCCTGTATTTCTAATAGCCACAGCTGCAGCCGTAGTGGCAAGCCAGGCAACCATCTCAGCTACATTTTCTCTGATAAAACAAGCAGTTTCCATGGGTTGCTTCCCTAGGGTTAAGGTGGTACACACTTCCCAAGAACATTTGGGGCAGATTTATATACCTGAGATAAACTGGTTGCTTCTGGGTCTGTGCATAGCCGTTACGGCTGGGTTCAGGAGGGAAACTATTATTGCTAATGCTTATGGTAAGCAAGTAGAGCACAATTCAGCCTTGATTAATGAAAATTATGGAATCAAACTGTGCATATTAGTGAATTGTGACTACCCTTTCTCTCTTTTGAGAGAGAGAGAGATCCTCTCAGAGAATGCTAAGTTTTGGTAGCTCTGCCTACTTTTAAGGAAGAAAAGGAAGTATGCTTATGGTAAGCAAGTAGAGCACAATTCAGCCTTGATTAATGAAAATTATGGAATCAAACTGTGCATATTAGTGAATAGTGACTACCCTTTCTCTCTTTTGAGAGAGAGAGAGAGAGATCCTCTCAGAGAATGCTAAGTTTTGGTAGCTCTGCCTACTTATAAGGAAGAAAAGGAAGTATGCTTAGTTGTGCAACAAGCGCCAACCAATGGGTTTACACAAGTCCTAATATATGCTCTGTTATTCATTTAAGTTTCAATTAACCTTTGGTTGATTCTTTAACTATGCCTTAGAATAACTAAGAACCTCCAAGAGTTTAATTAAGCCTCCAGTTGGCACATAAAATGGAACAACTTGGGCGCAGCCATGAAATGCATTCAATTAATTAACTCATCTCAAAGAGCTTGTATATATATTTTTCAAAATTGAATGTTCAGAGTCTTTACATCTTTTATACAAACAGGTACGGCAGTGGTGATAGTCATGTTAGTAACTACCTTCCTTATGGTACCAATTATGTTTCTGGTCTGGCGGAGCCATTGGTCCATAGTCTTCCTCTTTACTGGCTTCTCCCTACTTGTTGAACTTACCTACTTCTCAGCAGTGATCCTCAAAGTCGACCAAGGTGGGTGGGTCCCACTTGTGATTGCGTCATGCTTCCTAATAATCATGTACACATGGCACTATGGTACCCTGAAGAGGTTTGAGTGCGAGATCCAGACCAAGGTATCTGTAGCTTGGATTCTTGGGTTGGGGCCAAGCCTGGGTCTTGTCAGAGTTCCTGGGATAGGATTTGTCTATACTGAGCTGGCGAGTGGTGTCCCCCATATTTTCTCTCACTTGGTCACCAATTTACCTGCAGTAAGACTTAAATTTGATAATTACACTGTGTTACATTATTCCGCTACTTTAATGATAAGTTTTTTTTTTATTTATTTTTTTTTTTTGTAAAAATGGTGTATCTGCCATCTGTATCATTTAGAGAGATAAATTAAACACTTTTAATTATGTGTCTAAGATTGGTGTTTTGATACAACAGATGCTATTATAAAAGTAATTACGAAGAAAATCAGATTCAAATTTTTATATCTTATGCAACTTCCGACATTGTAAAAACGTCCTTAAGCTAACTGCATGCGATCTTTGTCACAGGTACACTCAGTGGTGGTATTTGTATGCGTGAAGTGTCTACCTGTGTACACTGTGCCGGCTGAGGAGCGGATCTTGGTGAAGCGTATCGGGCCAAAGAATTTCCATATATTTCGTTGTGTGGTTCGATATGGGTACAAGGACGTACATAAAAAGGATGATAACTTTGAGACCATGCTTTATAATGGAATAGTGAGATTTGCAACATGCGAGGGTATGATGGAATTTGGAGGTTATTCCGACTCAGAGGAATACAACACTGTAACATCCAGCATAGATGGTGAGATTTTGCCTGGGGAGAAGGAATTGGTGCATAGGAGGGGCAGTTTGGTGATTCCACCAGTCCAGGCTAACCATTTTAGTATAGAAACTACTGATGAGATTGAATTTTTGAACATATGCAAGGATGGTGGCATGGTGCATATTTTGGGGAATACGGTGGTAAGGTCACGGAGGGATTCAAATATGATGAAAAAGGTTGCCATAGACTACTTGTATGCATTTCTTAGGAGACTATGTAGAGAGAACAGTGTGATGCTTTATTTGCCACATGAGAGTTTACTTAACGTGGGACAAATATTTTATGTATAGTGGCTTTCGTTTTCCTTTTCACTAATCTGGTTTGATGAGAAATTTTGTGTAGTTCAAATGAGGCTAACTGTGATGTTTAAATTCTTGGTTACCCACTTGGAATGAGCAAAGCGGTGATGTAAATATTCATTTGCAGGATGTATAACTTTTGAGGGACAATGTAAAAGGTTTGGAATGTTTGTGATGTTTTGCAAAATTATTTACTTTGTAGACAGCATTGTTTTGATATCAAATTAAATTACCTGAAATCCTTTCATTCAAATGATGAATAACAAAAGCAGCCGTCTACCGATTAAAGTGGAAACTTGGCAGACGTAGAAAAATTTGGCATGTGCCGAAAGTAATATTTGAAAATCTGTTCCACGAGTTAAACAATGGGTGGAATACTGGAATATCATAGCATACTTTGATCATGCAATTTGGGCTTTCTTTGCATAATTATAATGAATAAAAAAAATGTATCCTCATTAAGTTATGATATGGGGCCCTTTTGTGCATTTTATTTAGGCCACCTAACAAACTCTTGTACTCGTGAAAAAAATGTATCCTCAATAAAAAGAGCTATGATTATTCGCACTTGAATATTTTGTTTAAAAATATTTTCAAGTGGTTAACAAAGTAGCAGAAGTGCTTTATTACACAAAAGCCAATTATGTCAGCATTTGAAATGTATTTGTTGGTCTAAAACTGGGATGCAAAAGAATATTCATGAGGAATACTAGAAAGGAAAATTTGGATAACTGTATGTCTGTATCACTATATCTGCACTCCCTACCTGTACCTGCTGTACCGAATTTTCCGTTCAAGAAAAGTATTCATACAGAAACTGTTTATAAGGGAAAAAAAAAGGTGATTATAGATTGCATAAATCCTAGCGAGCACATTCTGGAGACACCGATCATCTCAATTGTGCTCTACGCTCTTAAAAGTTGTGTCAAATTATAATATGTTTATAAGTATTGAAAGAAAGTGTTTGTACTAACAAACATAACGTCATATTCTTACATCATGGATAATTCCAAATAATATTTTTTTTGGATGCAGTTAAAAGGTGTTGTTAAGAGATCCATCATTAATATCTATTGCTGAAAATCACCAGCGTAATAAGTAAAAACAACTTGGGCCGATTTTTTAATTTCTTCCATTGTGCTGACAATTAAATATCCTTTTTTTTTTCTAAAGTTAATTGATATACTCTATACGTACCTTTAAGAGAGATTTTTAGATTAGAAATATACTAATAATATGAAGAATTGGCATAACATCTTTCTCATGGCTACTTTATGTAATGAATGCTCCTATTACAAGGTTTTAATAGGCAAAAAAAAAATGAAGATTAATCGGCACAGACCCAATATATATATATATATATATAGAGAAAGCCTTCAATCAAAGCACTTTGACCGGAGTCCCGGTTAAACCCCGTCAGATCTCAATTTGGAAATTTCAAATGACCGATCCAAACCATTTAACGTGATCTCCATATTGAAATATCCTTGCCGACAAAATTTTACATTTTTTTAAATTTTTAAATATTTTTTTCAGATTTTAGAAAATCGTTAATCTAATTTGTTCTGAACCCTACAAAAACTGCTGTTTTTAAAAATCCGAAAAAAATACTTAAAAATTTCAAAAAAATGAAAAATTTGGTCGACAAGGAGATTTCAATATGGAGATCATCTTTGACTGTTTGGATCGGTCATTTGAACTTTCAAAATTCAGATTTGACGGGATTTAACCGGGACTCTGGTCAAAGTGCTTTGATTGAATCCTCCCTCATATATATATATATATATATATATATATATATATATATATAGAGAATGGCTAACGCGCCATCGATGGCACGTGCCATCAATTTTCTATCTACTCGTTTTTCGAGATCCAAAATTCAAACGGTCGATCCAAACCGTCCAAGTTGATCAAAATATTGAAATACCCTTGGAGACCAAATTTTACATTTTTTCAAATTTTTTTGCTATTTATTATGATATTTTCAAATTGGAGGGCCCGAAATACTCTAATCATAATATTTTTAAAAGTATAATAATAAATAACAAAAAAATTCGAAAAATTATAAAATTTTGCCTCCAAGGATATTTCAATATGGAGAACAACTTGAACGGTTTGGATTGACCATTTGAATTTTGGATCTCGAAAAATGACTTGATGGCACGGGACCCTCCGTGCCATCGATGGCACGTTAGCCATCCTCTATATATATATATATATATGCAAAACTATCTATATTGTCTCATAAATGTGGCGCCTCGCTTTGTTTGATGAGCTAATTAATTAAATGCACTTACATCCTTTTCAGGATTTGTCTTATCATGAGAGAGGTGCACATTAAATACATACGAGCAACAATGTAGAGGTAGCGGTTAACAAATCACTGACTCGGAAGATGGAAGGGAAGTGTCATGTCTTGATGATGGAAATACTGAACAAATAGTTATGTGAGTATTCATTTGACAAATAAGTAATAACCCATTATATTTTTCAGGTGAAGTGAAACAGATGGAAGCACCGAGGGGTTCAACGAATTTATACGAATCCTTTTGCATGGAAGTTCATGTTTGGTGATCTTTTTATTTAAATTGATATCTAGTAAAGGTAAATTTATAATTATCGATAAATGTTAGATTGATGGTAGGTATCATATTTGTACATTCTAATCAAGGCACAACTAGAATTGCCAGCTGTTCTTCCAAATAATTTATTATATATATAAAAAAGCATTTATAAGTGCTTTGTGCAGCAAATTCCAGTGTGCTCCATATACCAATAAATATTCTAGCATAATAAATTAATAAGACAAGCTTAACTTTGCAGAGCGGCAACAAACATGTATTTATTTTTTGATACGCATAGTGTTAGAGAACAAGTGTTCAAAATATGAGGGGGTATTTCCAACACTAAGGAAAAAATAAATAAATAAAAAAAGTGTTGGTGATGCAAAGATAAAATGTCAGACAATTCAAATTTCGTCCAATTTTACTCGCCTTTTAATGGACTATATATAAATAATTCCTATCTATATCCACTTAAGTTTACCTTATCTATAATAAATATTTAAATTCATATCTGCGCGCACACAATCCATTTTATATAATTTATTCTCAAATTTATTCATAAATAGCTAATATTGACATGAATTTCATCACTAATATTATCTGTTCTGCTACCCCTTTTATACGGACTAGATCCATGTGATGCATGTGTTCAGTATGACACTGACTCTGACGCCATAGAAATTAAATCGAAAATATGCATCGTGTCATGTAGGACACTTGTGTCCGCATCCGTGCTATATAAACTCACGTGACTACCTTGTGAAAATATGCTGAAAACAGGCCATTCGGCCAGGTGTTCGGCCAGGTGTACAGTCGAATGCTAAGCCGAATGGCTACATCTGGACGCGTTTTTCATACAAGGAAATGTCCAGGCTGCACCTAAAATGGAAATACGTGTGTGGCACGTCTAGGGGTGGCTCTTGTATGTAATAATAGTTTCCTTATGTGTGGGATATCAATTGTAACAAAAAGAAAAAGGAAAAAGGAGGATATTAAGGCAATAATTTAGGATCTCTGTGTAGGGAATTTCTATAGATAATCCTTCTTCTCCACTGTAACAAATTAACACAAAAATCAATAAAAAAGAAGGCGTGTGTGCGTGTGGAGGATGTAGGCACCAAGTTGGTGCTGAACCTCGTTAAACTCTGTGTTCATTTACTTTACAGTATCAATTTCTTACATGGTATCAGAGCGTACGTTCCTGGACCTAAATCGGAGTTGAAACCACCTTGTTTGGCGTCGAAATCTATCCGTTCGGCTTACTGTTTGGCCGAACACCTGGCCGAACAGACCAGAAAGCTGAAGAATTTCAACCATGGGAGACACCGCTAACACCGGGGATGACACCAAGACTATCCTTGAGAAGTTAACAGAGCTAGTTATCACTCAACAGGCGCAGATGAATCAACTCATATTAATTCAAGGGCAACCGCAGCAACAAGCACCTCGTGCCACAACCAACTCGGAGATTTCAGCATCTCCAATCTCCATTAAATTGGATGGTACCAACTATCCTATTTGGTCTGAAGTGGTGAGCATGTATGTGAAGGGCCGTGAGAAGATGGGCTATCTTACAGGGACCACACCTGCACCACCGACGGATCATACCACATATCCAAAGTGGAGTGCAGAGGACTCGGTTGTGAAGAGCTGGTTGGTTAACTCACTCGATCCATCTCTTTTACCAACATACCTGCGGTACAAGACAGCAAGCTCGATGTGGAAGGCACTAGCCACGACTTACTATGATGGTAATGACGAGTCACAAGTGTTTGACCTTAATAGGAGGGTGTCTCGACTCAGGCATACTGGTAAGTTGGAAGATTATTATAATGGCTTGCAGGCACTATGGACAGAAATTGATCATAGGCGTCCAAATCCTATGATACATGAACCAGACATTGAGAAGTTTAATGAGTACCTGGAGAAATCAAGGGTGTACACCTTTCTTGATGGTCTTAATGATCGCCTCGACAGTCTCAGATCTCAGGTGTTACAGATTACACCATTCCCAACGGTGGAACAGGCCTATGGGTTAGTAAGAAGAGAGGTTACAAGACATAATGTCATGCTCAAAGGCGACGAAGGTACACTTAATAACTCTATGGTCATGTATTCCAAAGGTTTCTCTACTGTCAATCATCAGGATAAATCAAAATTGAAGTGCACCCATTGTGGAAAGAATGGGCACACTCGTGATACCTGCTTTGAGATTGTTGGCTACCCTGAGTGGTTCAAAGGAAAGAAGGGGAAGCAACAGAAGAAGTCTCAAGCAAATTTGGCATCCAACTGGACTTCTGGCGAGTCAAAACAGAACCATTCGGCCGACCATTCGGCTGGGACAAGCCGAATGGAGGGCCGAACAGTAGGTACAGAGGGCCGAACAGAGGAGATGGCCCACACGGATGGTCGAATGGACCTGGCAGAGAGCAGCATGGGTCGGGTACAGCTGTGTGTAGCTCGTGAAACTAGCAACAGTGGACAAGAGTCCGATTTAGTAGGTAAACAGTCAATCCAAGGTACATCTTTACTTACACAATCTGATTTTAATTGGATAATTGATTCTGGAGCTACAGACCACATGACTTTTGACACGACTGATCTCAAAGAATGTAGAGAACCAAGGGTGAAAAATATTTATAATGCAAATGAGTTTGAGTACCCAATAAAGGGGGCAGGAAATGTGGAAATTTCACCATCATTGACTCTGAAGAATACTCTTCTTGTACCATCTTTGACAAATCGGTTGATTTCAATTGGACAAATAACAGAGAAGTTGAATTGCGCAGTTCTCATGTTTCCTGATTTTTGTATTTTTCAGGATATCCTCACAAAGGAGATCATTGGGCGTGGTATTAAAAGGGATCGTCTGTATCACTTAGAAGACCTCAGGATTGGGAGAACTAACTTGGCTAGCAGAAATTCAAACTCAGTTGAGAGAATTTGGATATAGCATAGGCGGTTAGGACATCCATCTTTTGGTTACATGAAGAGAATTTTACCTGATTTATTTTGTGGGGTGGATTTATCTAGTTTTAAATGTGAGACCTGTGTAAAAGCTAAAAGTCACCGTGTGACATACAATATTAGTTTGAATAAATGTGATAAACCTTTTGATCTTATTCATTCTGATGTGTGGGGACCTTCCCCTGTTGAGTCCATTTTTGGGTATAGATATTTTGTATTGTTTGTTGATGATTGTACTAGGATGACTTGGTCTTTCCTACTAAAAAGAAAAGAGGAAGTAGGAGAAGTGTTCAAAAACTTTCATAACATGATACAAACCCAATTTGAGACAAAAATAAAAATGTTCAGGAGTGATAATGGGGGTGAGTTTGTTAACAAAAATTTGAAAGAATTCTTTTGTGAAAAAGGGATCATTCATGAGACATCCTGTGTTGGAACACCACAACAGAATGGGGTAGCTGAGAGGAAAAATAGACATGTCCTGGAAACTGCAAGAGCATTACTAATTGAGAAAAATGTGCCACAGAAGTTCTGGGATTGTGCTGTTATGATGGCAGTGTATGTCATAAATATGTTACCTTCAATAAGTAATAAGTTTCTAACACCCCTAAAGAAAATGATTACCTTTGTTTCTATCCCTTCTGTCTTGAGCTTATCACCAAAAACTTTTGGGTGTGTGGCATATGTTCACATACAAAAAAGCAACAGAACCAAACTTGAACCTTGTGCAGTCCAGTGCGTTTCCTTGGGGGTTGGAACAAATCAAAAGGGATATAGGTGTTATGACCCAAAATCTCAAAAATGGTATGTCACAATGGATGTTACCTTCTTGGAGAGTGATGATTTCTATCAAGATACCACGTATTCATCTCAGGGGGAGAGAAACAATAAGAACAATAAGTGGTATCACCAGGGAGATGACTTATTTCAATCAGAAGTAGAGCATTCGGCTGGGCATTCGGCCGGGCATTCGACCGAACACCTGGCCGAACAGACAGAGGAACAGGAGGAAACAATGGAATTGTTGGAGGAACAGTTGAGGGAACTTGATCTAAGGGAGGAGCTCGAAGTACAGGATGAGTATCAAGGTACTTTGGACCCACAAGAAAAGGAAATGGATGAAGAAGTGATACAGACTGATTCAAATCCACAAGCCCACATGTCTCCTGAGGATACTCCTGAGGTAAGTATCTCTAACTCAAGATATGTTCTTCCACCTAGACACAACCGTGGTAAACCACCAAAAAGATATGTACCTGAGAATGGTACAAGTAAAGAGGTCATATATCCTATTGCAAACTTTGTTACCACAAAAGGTTTACCAGAACCCCTAAGGAAATTCAGTGACCAAATGTTGACTATACCCATACCTGGTAATGTGAATGAAGCACTGGGTGATCCTAAATGGGTAGTAGCAATGAATGAAGAAATGAGAGCCCTATATAAAAATGAAACTTGGAGTCTGGAAAGATTGCCTCAAGGTAAGAAACCAGTAGGATGCAAGTGGGTGTTTACAATTAAGTATGGTGCATATGGTAATGTTGAAAGATACAAAGCTAGGTTGGTTGCTAAGGGTTATACTCAAACTTATGAAATTGACTATCAGGAGACTTTTTCTTCCGTTGCAAAACTAAACACAATTCGAGTATTATTGTCTCTTGCAGCAAATTTAGATTGGCCACTTCATCAATTTGATGTGAAAAATGCCTTCCTACATGGTGACCTGGAGGAAGAGATCTATATGGAACTACCACCAGGATTTGAAGAACTAAGGGCAGGTCAAATGACAGGACAAGAAAGACAGAATCAGAGGCAAAATGACAGGTCAACTCAGAACATATCGATTGGTGGCTCAAACAGGACCTGTTCGGCTGGGAGCAAGCCGAACACGTGCCAGAACATTAAGCCGAATGGCTCGGGGAACATAGTGTGCAGACTGAGAAAAGCTTTGTACGGGCTAAAACAGTCTCCCAGAGCGTGGTTTGAAAGATTTTGTCAAGCTATGAAAAAATATGGGTTTATCCAAGGAGAATATGATCACACTCTATTCTTTAAAAGGAGATATGAAAAATTAACTGTGTTAATTATCTATGTGGATGACATGATAATTACATGTGATGATACAGAGGAGATCCAGAGACTTGAGGAGAGGCTCTCAAAGGAATTTGAGATGAAGAATCTGGGAGGACTAAAATACTTTCTGGGAATTGAAGTAGCTCGATCAAGCGATGGTATTGTTCTATCTCAGAGAAAATATATCCTAGACCTGTTGGCAGAAGTGGGTCTGTTAGATTGCCATCCAGCTGACACACTAGTGGTGGTAAATGAAAAGTTAGGAGAGTTTCCAGATCAAGTACCAGCTAATAAGGAAGGATATCAAAGACTGGTAGGTAAGCTTATCTACTTGTCTCATACCAGACCTGATATAGCCTTTGCTGTGAGTCTTGTAAGCGAGTTCATGCACAACCCAAGTGAAGTTCACATGGAAGCAGTGATGAGGATTATCAAATATCTGAAGGGTACTCCAGGAAAAGGAATACATTTCAGAAGGAATAGACACCTTGACATCATGGGTTACACAGATGCCGATTGGGCAGGCAGTATCTCTGACAGGAAGTCAACTTCTGAATACTTCGCATTTGTAGGAGGCAATCTTGTTGCATGGCGGAGTAAGAAGCAAGGGGTAGTTGCTCTTTCAAGTGCAGAATCAGAACTCATTGGTGTTGTGAAGGGTGTATGTGAATTGCTATGGATAAGGAAACTCATGAGAGAACTCAGGTTCGAGTCAGGGAGAGCTATGACCTTATGCGTGGACAACAAGGCAGCAATTGATATGTCTCACAATCCTGTTCAACATGACAGAACCAAACACATTGGAGTTAACAGGCACTTTCTCAAGCAGAGCATCGATCTGAAGATCATTCAGTTGAAGTTTGTGAAATCTGAAAATCAGCTGGCTGACATTTTAACTAAAGGAGTTACAAGTAATGCGTTCAAGACTGTGATCAGCAAGTTGGGTATGACAGACCTGTACATACCAACTTGAGGGGGAGTGTGAAAATATGCTGAAAACAGGCCATTCGGCCAGGTGTTCGGCCAGGTGTACAGCCGAATGCTAAGCCGAATGGCTACATCTGGACGCGTTTTTCATACAAGGAAATGTCCAGGCTGCACCTAAGATGGAAATACGTGTGTGGCACGTCCAGGGGGTGGCTCTTGTATGTAATAATAGTTTCCTTATGTGTGAGATATCAATTGTAACAAAAAGAAAAAGGAAAAAGGAGGATATTAAGGCAATAATTTAGGATCTCTGTGTAGGGAATTTCTATAGATAATCCTTCTTCTCCACTGTAACAAATTAACACAAAAATCAATAAAAAAGAAGGCGTGTGTGCGTGTGGAGGATGTAGGCACCAAGTTGGTGCTGAATCTCGTTAAACTATGTGTTCATTTACTTTACAGTATCAATTTCTTACATACCTTATATGAATCTGATGCATATCTTAAATATAATGTGTGAAAGCAGTGTTGTAAACAATACCTTGGCAGCTGACTAGTTGAAGTCGATGGATAAACCCTTATTCTCTTTCTGTAGCTGTCAAACGAGTCCTCCGATCTAATTTCTCTGTCTAAAAGTACAATACTTTTTAGACAATGTACTGAATAGTTAAAAACATACTAACATAGTAAGCAGATATAAGAGGAAGAATGGTACTCATATACGAAAAAAAAAAAAAAAAGCCGCAGACCCATGGATATTTCATTAGGTTTTAAGTTACATCGTCAAAAAACCATGTGAAAACTAAAGAAGTTAATCCAGCATTCATATTATATTGCTACAAGGAACACAAACAAGCTGTTCAAATTAGACAAGACAAATTTAAACAAACTGTTTCAAATTAGATAAGCCGTAGTTATAGAAGATTAAAATGATATCCAGATGAACGTCCGCATAACATGCAACCGCTTGTAGTTGCTCAGATGGAAGAGATTTTGGAAATGCTAGAAAGAAGCAAATGAAGTATCCAGATTTAATTAAGGTTTAAGAATGAGCGCATGAAAAGAACTCACCTGTCACCTCCTTCAATCTTATAAAAAATAATTTTAGAACTTGTAATTTAAGATCACCTTGGAATGGGTCATAGTTTACGGGTTAAGACTTAAGATTGTTTGAAGCCCATCAAGCAACTTGAAGTTTAAAGTCACAAACTCACTTATTACTTTTAGAAGTTCATAGTATTATATGCTTTGTCCTTCATAACTTGGTTTGCGATATGATAACTCCTGAAAAGAAATATAAAGCAAAAAAAGGAATAACTATATAAATACGATTTGCATTAGATTTTTTGTCCAAACACATGCATTGTTTTGTCTGAATGACATATTATCACCTCGGCTTGCCACAACCATCGGGCGTCACTTCGTCCCGAAAAATACCCAAAAATAATATCAATTCTATAAAAAAATTAAATTTTATAAAATTCATAAATGACAAACAATTAGTATATAATTTATACTTGGACGGACGCGCGATGTGATCATACGACATATAATTGGCAGATACATTTTGTTTAATTTAATTAATAAACAGAAACGTTGCTGCTCTCTGTTGTTTTTTTTTTTCATTGAAAAGATATATTATATGTTTTTAATTCATAAATATTTAAATATTAAATCATATTGAATTCATTAATCAGTTTATGAATATAGAAATTCCATGAAAGGGCAACAGCGGAATATATCTAAATCTTGTTTTGAGGATAAAATTGAGAGTCAAGCGTTCCAACTCATTTTAAATTTTAAATGCCAATAAAGACCTCCAATCGAGTTTCTAACTTCTGATCTCAAACTCAACAAAGTGCATTCTCATTTGCCATTAGACCAATGACTGATTTCGAATATATATAAATCTAAGAAACTTCACTAATATTATTGATAATTAATTTCTAGCTAGCTCTCTCTACTTTTCTTCCATAATAGGGGTTGGAAGAATTTTTTAGCAATCTTAGCCTTCAATAATCTACATACAAGTATACAATCAATATGCATGGCAAATGTATCTAGTGGCACCTGATAATTATTCTCATATATAGATATATATATTCTTAAGTGAACAACTTGTTTAGTGAAGTGCGTTAATGACGACATACTAAATTTATTTTACTATTTTATAACATGATATACTGTTCATAGTCGCAATTTAGTTATACCCAACTGACAAAATAGGTACTAACCACATGGTGTCAAACGTATAAAATATATAATTTTTCACATGTACATGGTTGTTAGTAAACACTTGATCGATGATTGCATGCTTACTCGCTTGCCAGGAAAAACAAGTACTATGTGTTGCAAAAATGTACTTGTATAAGGCTGTGACATTTTTTTTTACACATTATAAGGCTGTGAATTATGAAGAACGTGTTGTGGCACTTTTCTTTTTTCCTTTTTTGGACATATTTACTAAAACTGAAAAGGGACATGAACTTTCAAGGCACTGGTTGAGACTTGAGAGATGATAGCTTGACAATAGATGTGTATTATAGCTGTAATTGAGTATAAATTAAATCTAAACTCATCAACCTTTTTTCCTTGCTTGTTGGTGGGGAGCGATTGAAGCTGCTAGAATGATCTGATATCCCCCGCCTCCTCTCTCTCTATCATGTACATACAAACAGACATACATAATCAGATCGATCACTGTAATACTGTATTCAATTCTAACGAATAGCTCAAAATTAAAAGACCTTGAGATTTGAAGAAAGAATCAATAGCACAAAAAATGAAAACTTACAAACCTTAAAGCTCAAATTCCAAAACTTCCAAAGGATTTTATGCATCTTTGGAGATTGTCAGATCATGCTGGCAGCTTCAGTCTCTCACACCAACAAATTCTGATCAATTTCCTCCCTTTCATGGCTCTCTCTCGCTCTCTCTCTCTCTCTCTCTGTCTCTCTCTCTTCCCCTCTCTCTCATCTTTCTTCTCCTACTTGCACCATATCATTGGAGTGTTCTTTTATTGGTGGTTTTGATTGGGTCCAATTTGCTAACGCTAGTGAAAGTGACACCGCTCTCTCGTCTCAATTCGTCTAAAGTATTCGAAGGTAGAATTCAACTAAAATGCTGGTTTTAGGAGAGTTTAAGCTTGTCCTAACAAAACTCAAAATGTGATCTGTTTCTACTTTTCGGTGTTATTATAAGAAGTATCTAATACAAGCTTTAGTAGTTGGAAAATGACCCCCCCCCCCTCCTCTTTAAGCACCAAATTTAGCTGCCTAATTTTAAGTTTGATTACATAGAGCAATAATGAGAAGTCATTATTCGCCTAATCTTCAGTTTTATGTCACTACAAAACAATAAATTTTTTTATGCCACTAGTTCATTAAAATGACTGTGTTGCCCTTTTAAATATGTCATTATGATATATTAGAATTTGATATATACCATTGAAAATGACTAATTTGTTTTATGCCACTATAAAAGAAATAAAAAATGACATATATTAAATTGTGAAGTAAAATACTTAACTAAATGTGAAGGAGATAGGCGTCGATGTCAGGGAAGAAACACGCAGGAATCGCCTCCTTCATACGAGCTTAAAATACGGAGCGTTTTCTTTTGTCTAGGGCACATAATCACATTATTATATTATTTAAGAGTAGTTTCGACATTTTAGAAAAACAAAATTGACAGAACGAATCAATTTTTTTGTTCACAGAAATTATTTTAGTATGATTTGTTATAAATAGTGGCATAAAAGTTTTACGATGGCATATTTCGAATTAGTTAGTTTGTGATGGTGTATTTTAAATTGAAGTGTTTTAGAGTGGCATAAATTAAATTTTCTTCAGTTTATGTAACTGGCAATATCTATGTTTCATTAGTCTACTTTCGTTACTATTTTTTATTGCAATAACAATTATTCATAGGTACGTTTATTAATATTACCTAAATATATGGTTTAAAATTGTAAAATTTATATTTTATCATGGAATTTTGTTATAAGATGTTGTAGGTGATAAATTGACTTTCAAATTGAAATAAAATAATTTATATTGAAATAAAATAATTTATTTGATCGACTTTCATAAAGAGATATACCATACAAGTCCCTCTTATTTGAAAACAATCAAATTAATTTAGCATACTCTAAAATTGCTCATCCAATCAAATAACTAGACTAAATTTGTATACAAGTTTAAAGATTATCATGGATAATATTTCTCTCCTGGTGACCTCCATGGATAACTTAGTACGTAACTGTGAAAAATAGTATTTAGAATCCTTTGGAGGATTCTAGAGAAATAGATTTCTTAGGAAGGCCTTCTTTTCTGTCTCTCTCTAAAGCTATGTATGGGACATACTATTATTTCTCTACTTGCACCTCTACTTGCACCAAATTGCTTTGGAGCCTTCCTTGATGATGAGCCATATATGGTCCATAGTTCTACGTCTAGTGACATTGACCTTGCAGTCTGACAAATGCAATCTTACATTTTTTTTTTTTAGAATACCTAACGTTATATAGTCGCGTGTAATTTTTAATTGCGTTTCAAAAATTTCCACAAATGGCCCAACTATATTTAATAAGAATAAAAAAGCTTAATTATAGTATCTCTTTTACATAATACATATTTTTATATATATAATTTAACCCAAACGTAATGTCTAGTTTGGTCATATTAGTCTCAATCACAAGCACTGTTCCCTGACAGCCCCACCACTTTGGTTATTTTTGGCAAAAGCTTTTATGGTAATGAATAATGATTCCTATAGCCAAAAAATAATCATCTATCTTTCAATAGGTTTGTTAATGATACTTAGCGCATGAGTATTGATGTGCCGCATGAATTTTAATGAGTCAAAATTATTAAATCTTATACAATTTATTCGCACGAGTTTGTATAGATTTCATATTCTTAAACTAATACATCCAAATTTATAGGTGGGTATCATAAAGGTTTCACACTTCTGATGCCTCGAAATTTTAATATTCATATCGAGAAAAAAATGCATCGGCAATCAGTATTAATATTTGTGAGCAACCGTGCCAATTAAACAAGATACGGGTTAGTCTCCAAAGTTAGATCTATATACGTTAGTCTCGGTGAAAATTTAAACATGATATATCTTAACTTTAAGCTATCTCTAAGCCAAACAAATCTTTACTAAACATCATTTAGTTTCAGTTTTCAACCTAAATCATTTTAATCAGATGTCTCATTTCCTAAATTAAAAGTTAAAACACAACATTTCTGCCAAACACACCTTTTTTGTTTATTCAATTCTTACTATTCTATATCCATAATTTTGTATGGTCATTATATATTTGAAGATAAATAAGTATTAATAGTTTTAAGTTGATTATTTGCATATGATGTTTAATTAACTTTAGTTAACTTCACTGTATCTGTATGTTGGATATTTGAGTAGTTAATTATCTGGTACTCAACCTCATTTTTGTTTTTTTTTTTTGCTCAAATTGCATGAAGCGGCGGCCATCATCAAATAGGTAATGAAATAAAAAAAAAATGTAAATTTATGCCCTTTGGAACTCCTTAATTGGAAAAGAACTCTAAAGCACGCAATTATAAATTCTGAACATACTATAATCTCCCTTGGTGTTACCAGCTTAATCTAATTCGCACATTTTAAATAATTTCAAATTATACTGAATGGCGAATAACTTGTCCAGTAAATACATAGAGCAAAATTATATTGTGCAACTTTTCTTAATATGTAACTTGGGATATTATATATACTGAATTAAAAATCCGTGCGTGCATGGCTCACACTCAGTATGCATTTTATACGCAATTCACAGTTGTATCAAATAAAAAAAAGGATCATATATTCTAGATACTTGTACTGTTGTACATAGTTTACAATTAATCCACATGAAAACTTAATTTGTACATAGTTTCACTTTCTAGTGCATTAAAATTCACAGGAGCACATCAAAATTTGTGTTAGCACTAAGGAAATTTTGCCCATTTTTATTATAAACGATAAAAAGATTTTCCAAAGAAATAAAACATTATAAGAAATATCGTATTTACATAGATTTTTTTTATTTATGCTGGACCTTGTTCTATTGTTAGATTTACTTGATGCATTAAATCAAGCAATATTTTAGTAAGACTCGATTTTCTATTAATAAGTCCTTAAAAATCTAGCAATTTATTTTTTATAGACTTTTTCGAATCTTGCAATGTCTAATGTAGCAAATAATGTAGCAAAGATTTGCTACATTAGACATTGCAAGATTCGGAAAAGTCTAACAAAAATAAATTGCTAGATTTTAAGAACTTATTAATAGAAAATTGAGTCTTGCTAAAAAAATTACTAGATTTAGTATATATCAAATAAATCTAGTAATAAAACAAGATCCAACATAAATAAAAAAGTCTATCTATAAAAATCTATGTAAAGACCATCTTTCTTGTAGCGAAAATTTTCAGGGCTCTATCGCAAATGAAGTTTTAACGTTGATCTGCTGCTTCTTTTAGCCGTACTTTGCTACAATTGTCGTACGAAAATTAGCCAGTGATGCATAAATTAGTGGGTCACGCTTAGTACCTAATATTAACATTAAATTTAATTAATCAACTCCTCCTAACTAATTTGATTAATTAGTTTCCTCTGTAATGGTAATGCTTTTACATACTCCAAAATATCAACTCAAGCAACCGAGCAATGTCACTCTCAATAGTTATAATACTATCATACGGCAAACAGTAGTACAATATTTTGTCGGGCTTTGGTTGAGGCCAGACAAGACAAGAACAAACAAAAGGGTTAGTTTTTGCCAAACTGTAAAAAAAATTAAAGTACTGCGAGAAGTTGAAAGATGTATAATACATAAATATATATGGGTACTTCTGGCCATGCATGGATACATGGGTTCAAATCGAAACCTTCATTAAACTTCAATCAAATCACAATCATTTATCATTTTAAATGAATGGTCTAGATTTAGGCTCATGTAAAAAAAAAGTACCATGACAAAATTATCTAATATATAATATTATTTTTTTTTTGGATATAATGGTAAATTGCAGAAAGCATGAGAGAATATACTGACACAAAAAATGCTCAAGGACCATGTCACGACAATGTATATTCATTTTTCAGTGGGAATTATATCCAAATAAAGGGCCCCTAGGGATTAAGATAAGAAATGCCATGAACTTTGGATAAATTAAGTTGGGTTTGTACTAGATTCGGATTAAGGATAATGCAATATTTGTTGAGTACTGAACCCGCTATCACCTAACTTATTTATAAAATTTAATTAATGTGGAATAAGTTTATTGTTTAACTAAAATGCATGCAAAGATGGGCGGTGTGAGTGTGACAATGACTGCTCAACAGCAAGGCATACCGATACTTGGTCGCATGTTCTGTTTCTATACCACCTTTCTTAAATTTAAAAGGAAGCCTGTCTCTTTTGTTTTTTTTCCCCAAAAAGATGTGAGATAAGTAATCCCGATTGGAGTTCCTCTTGTAGACTCTCTACATGGTATTTTTTTTCTATATTCTTGAGAGAAGCTGTCAACAAGTGCATGAAGACGTCTTTGCGATTTAAATTCAAAATGTCGTGCATTATGATGTAATGGAAGAATTTTATCCTAACTAGTTTTATTCTCACGCGTGGTGCGATTCATTCCTATCCGAACATGCGATGAAACAATTTGCTAATGACCTAGATTAGAGTTTTTTTATTCTGTGGGATAAATTCTTTAAATTTTTATTCTGACCTAGATTAGATGATCATGGAATGGTGATAGAGAACATATTTATTTCATAAAAATGAAACAGTACATACAAATAAAAAAAAAATGTCATATAAGAAGTTTAGGTTATTCTACTCTAGCCTCCTAAGATCTAAAGCTCAATTTAAAGCTAACTATTTTTTGGAGCACTATAACAGCTAGAAAGCATTCACTATAACAACAATCTATCTTGTAATCAAGCAGAAAATCTTGCAAACTTGAAATACACCAACGTCGTGTTGTCTTTCTTTCCTTAAGGATGCAGCAATCCATAGTAGGCATGCATATATGTTCCTCGATGGACATATCTGCATCCTTTCCTAAAGAGTTCATCTTGATCAGGCGGGATCCACTGTTCAATATATATCTCGTCCTTTTTTGCATTGCCTGACCAATAGTTGATGCCAGAAAAAATTTGAGTTAGAAGGGTTTTTTAGTTTTGATGTTTGCATCATTAAACACAACTCCATTTCTATATACACACATGCGCTAGAGCTTATTAACATTATGACTATTCTAAAACAATAAAGAGAAATAATAACTCAACCCAAACTTCTGAAATTTCAAGTAGAAGCATTAATTTCTGAAAAAAAAATAATCAAATAGAAACACATGAATTGCAATAAGCTCAATTCAGTTCAAATGAAATTTGCATTAACCTAATTGCAGTAAGCTTAAATTCAAGAGATGAGATTGGTCTATGAAAGGTAAAATTGCCATCTTGAAAAATTATTCATCTTTTAGGAACTGCACTATTAATCTAACATGTACAGTGCCATAATGGATATTTTTGTAACATTGATGAAATTCGGCTTATCCTTATTATAAAAGAAGGCATGAAATAATTAAACAAATGTGGAGTCGATTTGAGAAGAATTGCAAAAGCAACTTTGAAATCTTTATCTTGCAGACGTCTGATGATATGTAACCAGCAATGTGCAAAACACAAAACAACATCCTAGCAAAGCTTGTTAACATTGTGACTGTGTTGAAAGAATAAAGAGAAATAAAACTAAAAATTTAACATGATTTTTTAATCGAGAAGATCATAATTTTGTACCTACAGTCCTGAATATAATCAACGGCCTTAATATTCTAAGAAATAAACTCTGCTTAGATCTCGAGCTCTTCATGGCACTCTGCCAGCAAAAGTTTTAGAAGAATTATATCAGGACATTGGTTTCTTCAAAGTATAAAGATAACTATAAACTAAAAAATATATATAAATGAACTCCCATGCGAAAAAAAACATATACCCTAGTATGTATAAACAAAATCATACCTCTCCAATCTAAAGAGATTGGTGTTAACAAATATTCAAAACAAATTAAGTTGAACATGATCAAACTAATTCTCTGAAATTGCGAAAACAACAAACTATTTAAAAAAAAAATCATGTGAATCAATCATATATGCAAACTAATGAAAATCAACTCAAATAGTCTTCTGTTTACCAGGGGACAGTTGATTGACTGATCGATCTAAGCTATACAAAGTTCAAATATTGCAAACATAAATTCTTGAGAAAAATTAACTTGAATCCACTTCATCAGCATCACTATCATGAATTAAAATGTAGTACTTTGAAATGGTAAACTGGTGTGAAGACCGATCAAATAATCTTACCTTGGCAAGTTGAACAAAGGAGGTGGTGATGGAGCTATATGGAGGCAGTATCACCGTCATCCTCGCCAACAACAAATATAGTTGTATGCTTGCTCAGAGCAAGAGATGGTCAATCAGCTTCATGTCTCGACCATGTCATTATTCAGAAAAATCAGTCTATAAACTTGATTTTAGTTTGGTTTATCAATAATGAAAAAAAACCTAACTTAAAATGAGCAACAATCTTCTCTTTATCAGAAAACAAACCTGTTGACTTGAAAATATACTCAATATCAGTCTCGCTCTCCCCATGGAACCTCTGGATTTCTATCAATTGAAAAGAAAATACTGAGATATTAGTTGTTCTTTTAAGTCATCTGAACACGTAATACTTTAGTTAGTAGAAGAGAAACCTATAAGCTCAATTGAAAGAAAAAATAACTATATTGACACATAGTGAGCTAATAAACTATAAAAGGATTATGTTTTCTTCCCTTCTCCGATAAAAGTAACTGCAAAATATTTGTAGAATAAAAAAGAATGTTACAGGAAAAGGACTTGCAACAATTAGGAATGCCAAAACTACGGTGTAAATAGCAAAAAAAAAATCTGATAATATTAATCTAAGCAGCAGGAGATACAAAAACAAAATAAAAGAGAATCATGTTTTATCCTTCATTTGTATTCTTTTCCCAAATGGAATCTGTAAAGGACCAAAGCAAAACACAACACATAATTATTTAGAAAAAGGGATGGTCATCTCCTAGTGCCTGTGTAACAGTATGGTGTTGGCCAAGCAGGATCAACCATATCTTGCAGACTTCTTTCAGTTAATTTTTCAGCAAAACTTTGGCTAAAAAACATATCTATATTAAATAGGCACCAATTTGGTGATGAGCAATATGCTGACAGAAACTTATCTAGGTATGCAAGAACTAAATTATACCCAAAAACTTTCTTGAAGCAAGATAGGACTTAACCTTAGCTGCTCGCTATTTGAACTGGTGGCAAGGAGATATGGTTGATTTCCTTTACATGAAGAGCTCTTCAAAACAGTTGTCCAAACCTATTCTCCATAAGCCTCTTTGTTACATCACCAGCATCAGATACAAAGTTGGTAAAAATCAAGGGACATGTACCTGTTTGCCAGTATCTTGCGGAATTGTCACCGCACCATGTATGATCTACACCACCCAAAAAAAAATAAAATCAATGAAAAGAATGTTAACGAAAATAACAACACTATGCATATAAAATTTACTATTCTATTTGAAACTAAATGAATTCTCATACGCAAAATAACACCTAATGAAAGAAGTTGATGATTGAAAAGGTATGTGGACTGTGGCTATGTCAGGATTTGGTACAATTTGAAATTATTTATCAGATTGCTAATTTAGAAGTTTAGGAATGCATAGCAAATGGAATGGCATGTGATATTGTAAGATTAAAACAAAAAAGTAGAGAACCCAAACCTTTGGACCCTCATTAACCCAGCAGTAGATTTCGCAAAACCTTTTCTCATAAGTGATAGCCAAATAATTGATCTGAGAAAGTTATGAGGATAAAAGGATCAAAATAAGTTCATGAAAGAATAAAAAAAATACAAAGATGCAAGAAGCGACAAAGATGTACTAAAAAAGAAAATGCATAGAATCTTAACTCTTGAAATGTCACCTCTTTCCAATCCAGAGCCTGATTATGATTATCAGTGGAATTACTGTGCTCTCTGACAGTGGATTGAGAACATCTACTTCATTAATTCATCATGACATAAATGAAATAGTCAGAAAAATTCAGAACAAATAATTACTACTATTATGCACGCATTATTATTATTCATTATAATGACTTTGCATAATGATAGCAGACCACAAATTGGTATTCTTCTTGCTCTCATCTAAATATTTTGCATTTTCAAAGCGAACAATTAAATTGAGTTTGGTCAATGTGCCAATTAGCTATATGAATGCTTACGTGATTACATCTAAATTTTGTAGCTTGAATTTGTATTGTTAAATGCTTGAAGAAAATAGGTGAAGGGCAAATTGTAAATATTTAACATTAGGTATCTCGTCCATTATGGAGTGACATGGCAGGATTTTGGTGGAAATCCACAGGTATGCAGTGCAATTAGAGTACTGGGGCATCAAATCATTCCCTGTAATTGAATGTATTATGAGCTTTTTTTTGGAATAACGGATAGGAATAAGTAGTTATCAGGTTGCTAATTTTGAAGTTTTCAGTACTTACCATAGCAAAGTTCGAAAATGACAACTTCTATGACAGGGAATGATTATAAGTTGTCATAGAATGTGAAGATAGTGATTATAATTTGTCATTAGTGATTATAATTTGTGATTGGTGATTATAATTTGAGTACTTGCCAATGTGAAGGTCATTAGTGATTATAATTTGTCCATAAACTTAATTACCTAATTTTGACCAAATAAAGTAAAAGATAGTTTCCTTACAAAAAGGTATCGGTTGACCATACAAAATTTATAAGACATACAATCTTAAATTCTAAATCCCCCTTAATTAAATATTTTATTAAAAGTAAAATGTAATTTCTTATTCTTTCTAACAGATCATTATAGTATAGGCTCTTAGCCTAGAATCACGCAAAATTTCTGATTCATGCAAACTTTTATTGAGTATTAATGCTTACCAAAAATGCATAAAATCCTCCAAAAATTCCTTTAGCTGTTACACCCAAGAATAAAAGAGAGAATTAATGCTTACTTACCCAAAAATATAAACTAACAGGATGTATGGCTGGAATTTGTCTCCCACACACCATTTTTTAAAAGTGGGCCATGCTAAAAATATATACTATTTTTTAGTTGATGAAAAATTCAGAACAATACCAGATAATAAATTCAACGTTAGTTATTCCGATTATTATTAGGAATCAAATTAAAACACTTACCAACTTGAGCGAAAATGGACCATGTGCAAGATGGAGCTGGAGTTCATTAAGATTGGAAACTTGTTAGCAATTGTGCAAGAACTCGAAAGAAATATCAAACTAAAAAGAGTACAGAAAGCAAGCTTTAAACAATACTTCAAACCCACAATCCAATTGATTTGATTCGAAATGTAAACCTGAGCTAAGAAAAGAAAATTGTCTCATAGTGATTGATTAAGTATAGTGATTGATGAATCATACCTTGACACTTATAATCTTATGGAGAGGTTTTGGAGTGGAGCCATTGATAAAAGCGCCAAATTTCTATAAGGAGATGGAAAAAGTCAATAAATTAGTCCAATACATCAGGTGTGTGAAAAATAACAAACCTAAATGAAATGAGAGAAATTTGAAAATTGAGTTTGTTTAATTTAATAATGATTGGTTCAGTATCAGCTGTGCGGGAATGAGACCAGACAATACATTTGCAGATTAAGCCTCAAATTGTGGTTATAGTTACATGGACAGTACCTGAACGCAGAGATGATTCTTCTTGCTAGCAGTTTTGATGAAGTAATCAGTTCCCTAGCGAATGTAAATCACTGAATGTATTGTATAGATAAAGATATAGATATAATTTAGTACCCTCGCATAGTTACGTGACGTTTATGAGAGAAATCGTAAAATTACAGGGAGAGGGCGACAAACTCACCGACAACACTTGCTCAAGCTGAACGACGCCCCCTTGCTCAAATTGGTTGTCGAAACTGATTCCTCGGCCAAATCAAACCTCGATTTGAAGAAGAACAGCCGATCTACTCGTCCACACAAACAACAGTTAGATCCGAGGCCAGAGGCGCGCCAAATCCGGCGAAGAAGAGGACCAATGGCTTTTCCGTGCGATTAGAAGAGGAAGGACCAGCTTTGGCTCGCACCGATACATGTGATTGAAATGACAAAAAACAAGAAGAGATGGATGGGATGCTATGTTACTTGGGTGCGGGTGCGGGTATCGTATCGGATACGATGCGGGTGCGGGGATACGGCATTTTTAAAAAAACACGGATACGGCTGTATATATAAAATAATTAGAATAATTAGAATAATATGTTTTTAATTAAAAAATAATTTATATATATTACTAATATAATATTATTAACATTATATAATCTTTTAATTTATATTGAGAAATTTAACAATTAATAATATAATTAACATAAAGTTATTGGCCATATAGTTTAAGGCATTATGTTATTAATTGTGAATAATATATATGTTATTAACATGCCAACTATGACATTTTTATGTGATTTAAAAAATTATATAAATTATTTTTTAAATTGAAATATTTACATTACCAAATTCTTCATATTTTTATGAGCATGCATATAAAATTTTATGCCAAAATGAGTTTAAGAAGGCTTTCAAATAATTAAAACACTAAAATATAATTTTCTATAATCGAAAATGGATTTGTCCATTTTGAGGCGCAATGGTGATAATAAAAGAATGGGGGCTGCTTTGTTAGTCCGGTTTTTGAGTTCTCCCTAGTCCCACAATGAAACATCAACTACTTTTAAGGCAATATATATAGACTAGGTTGAATGGCATATGGAAAAGCTGTGCACATGGCTCTGTGCGTCTGTGCGTGCGCGTGCGCGCGCGAGAGATCAAGCCTTTCAGGCCAGCGGGTAAGCTCATATGTGACACGTGGCGCCATATGAGTGGTGGATACGCGTGTCGGGCCGTATTGTTGACCGTATCCGGTGGTCAAATAAATTAAAATATTTAGATACGCCACGTGGCGCATCCGGTGCGTATCGCACACGAATCGCACGCGTGTCCGCGTCGGATACGTGTCCGACACGGGATACGCTACGAAATTAGCGTATCCGCGTAACATAGATGGGATGTGAAGAGACGGACCTTACCTCAGCCCATATGGCCAGCAGAGAATAAGAGACCTTTGCTCATAGAAGAATCGAGAAACGCTTCAATCCAACGGAGAGAGATGCAAAGAAACGGACGATGCGATTTTCCCATCCAAAATCAACGGCCCAGATCAGTTACTGTACTAACTACAGCAAAAATCCCCTCTCACGTGCAACTGACGCCAGACAAAATGTATATATTTCTAATTTTTGTGTTTTCATCTTTCAAAAAAAAAAAAGATTATTTTTCCCTTAATATTTTTCAAAAATATTCTTTGCAAGTCCATTTCCGTTATCTAACCCATCACCAGACCACGTTGCTTTTTCCCTCTAATTAAATGGTTACTTGTGCGTAATCCATAAAGATATATCTATTTTGCGAATATCAATTAACGATTTTAATTAATTCTCTACTCTAATTAAAGTAAAAAGACATTATTTTTTAAATAATTTGCATTTTTTATGCTTATCAAAAAGAAACCGGGACCATCTGTTATATCCACTGGGCCCTACGCAGAAATTTCGAAAAAATACAAAAAGTTGATAAGATGCGAAAGAGAATATAAGATAGCAAAAACAGTTGCTAGCTATTTAATTTTACGCGTTTTTTCTTCGTTTTCATAAGAAAAAAAAAAAAGAAAATCCGTGGTTTTATCAAAATCAGAAAGATACCCCACATCAGTATAGTAGACCCCACATCAATATAGTAGCTGAGTGTATAACTGTTTAAGAAAACTTCAAAAAAAAAAAAAAAACTGTTTAAGAAGGATATCCTTATTTATTTATTTATATTTATTTATTAAAGAATCGAATTTTGCATTTGTTTATAGAAACAAACTAAAGTCATTGTAGTAATAGAGGAGGAAGATTATATTAAACTTAATCAATTTTTAAAGTAATTAATTTGTCCCGACTTGGAACCAATCAAAACTGGCAATAGGTGAGTGAGACGGCTGTTATCGTAGGTATGAGGTATTAAAAACTATCGGATGGAACGTAACATTAAGAGCAGGAACCTGACGACACTGGCGGATTTGACAAGCAACGAATCTTTTGATTTATCTAGTTCTATTTTCGAATGAACCATATATGATGACTGATGAGTGTTCAATGGTATAACAATATTATTTTTTTATTAATATTTCAAATTTTAATACGTAAGTATAGAACTCAAAATGTTAATATTGTTCATTTTCACGACATGTATTTATTTAAAATTTTATTATTTTTAGAGTTTATCTTATACTAGATCAAGTTAACTAAAAAATAAAAAAAAATCAAATTCTACATTGATGCTTCTTTCTGAAAATAAACAAAACTGATTGTTTGAATTTGACATTTTAATTTTAAGCTCAAAATATAAATGGAAAAAAATATATAATTGTGGCATTTTGTAGTATTGGAACCCTTGTGTTTTAACATTCTTCCCTTTTTCATTTCTATAAACTTTATTAGAGAATTTTTAGATAAATCTAAACTGTAAATTTTGTATCTAATAATTCAGGATAACATCGATCAAAGTAATTAGATAAAAATAACTATACGGTTCTGCCCGATCTAATATTGGGGAGGGACCATTCTCCATTTTGGTAAAGATCTCGTCTTATTCTATTTCTCTTACTTTCCTCACTATTCCCTAAGGGCTCGTTTGGATCGTATGGGAATAAGAAAGAAATAAAAATTTTAGGAAGAAAACATTGGGAAGTGTGTAATTTTGGAAAGAATTTGAATGTCTAGGAAGAAGTTATTCCTAGGAAGAAGTTATTCTTTCTTATTCCTAAGCAATCCAAACGAGGTCTAAGATGTGTTTGGATGCACAAGAATAAGGAATGAGATAAGAATAAGGTCTAAATTCTTTATTCTTGTGTAACCCAAACACCACAAGAATAAAAAATTTGGGCTCTTATTTATATTATAACAAAACCATAGAATTAGAATAAAGAATTTGGACAAGCACGTATTTCGAAATCTTTATTCTTATTTCTTATTCAACCCCTCATCCAAACAACCCAAATTATATCTTCTCCTTGTCATTAATTGTACACAATGTAATATATGTTTTAATAGACTGTTGATTTGCTATTTTCAAAATAACAACAATCACAACAATAATGATAATGACGGTGACTACAGTTTTGTAACATTATGAACCCAAATTCTTCTTAGATCGTAATTAAGCCGAAGAAGGCCCACAGCCTATTGAAATGCTCAATTCCGATTTATTTAAGCGATCTTAGCTGGGTTATTACCGAATAATTCAGGCGGTTCTTCAATATGATCTCTAATTTTACCGAAATAGCTATTGGCTAGAGAAATGCTAGTCCAATATATTGGACATATGGGGTCCGTCTAATATGATCGTTCTCATATTTTTAAATTTCAGACGATCGATCTGAACCGTTCAATATGTTCTCCATATTGAAAACTTGTAAGAAACCAATTTTTACATTTTTTTTCAATTTTTTTTACTATTTTTTTGGTATTTTAGAAAATCATCATTATTGGACGATCCAGAACTTTTATATCATGAATTTTCTAAAATATCAAAAAGTAAGTAAAAAATTTTTTTTTTTAAAATATAAAAATTGGTTTCTTATAAGTTTTCAATATGAAGAACATATTGAATGGTTCGGATCAGACGTTTGCAATTTAAAAATGTGAAAACGATCGTATTAGACGGACCCATCCGTCCAATATATTGGACACTAGCATTTCTCATATGGCTAATTCTGAAGTAGCTAATACTCCAAAGGATGCTCTTACATAGACCCATAGTTTCATTTACTGGACTGATTACATTTAGAAGGTTTACTGTTTTGACTTTTGAGTGTTGTAATGTTTCTGTGTCTGTGTGGATGTTCCAACTGGTTTGCTTACTGATTTTGAGATGTTTGTAGTTGGTTTGTTTGCCGTTCAGTAATGTGTACCGGACGGTTGTTGTTGGTTTTGAGGATCAATAGTGTGTCTCGGCTTTCATAGTGGTATTAGTGGTTTGTAATTCGAAAGTTTTATAACTTGATTAACTATGCTTTTGTGGTTTTGCATAAACTGGCTCCCCAACTTTGGACATTTGAATATATACAAAAATAAACAATTAGGAGGCTTACTAATTATTGTTAAAAAAAAAGTTCACATAGACATCATTCATATTGACACAAAAACATTTTGCTTCACTAAATAGTCAGGATTTATGTAATTTACACTTAATTAAAATTTATATATGGTTCACACTTCATATCTATCAATTTACACATAATTCTATAAAAATAAGTATATGTATATATATAACTTATATTTATACTAGAAACAAACCAGAATTCGTGTTTTGAAATTACAAGTAATGCGGAATCAACTTCTGCAAATGCCCAAAAATTACTTAATTCTTGAAACGGGGACAAAACTGATGCCAAATACCACGAATACCTTTTTTTTTTTAACCCATTCCTTTCTAGTTTAACAATAAATTACAGAAAACAAACTACACTACCAAAATACACAACAAATAACAAGGATACTTTTTTTTTTGGGTCATATTATTCCTTTCTTTAGTGTAACAATAAATTACAGGAAACTAACTACACCTGCACAACATATACATCAGAAAAGAGAAGATGAAAATCACTGCAGCAACTGAGGGAGAGATTTAAGACTTGTAACTTTTTTCCTAATCTTTTAATGAGAACTGGTCAAAGAATTTAACCAGGTGAGGTGCCTAACTAAAGTGACCTTCATATTCTCTGCTATTTGTGTGAAGATCAGTAAAAGGAGCAAAATATAATATATACACACTAAAACCAAAGGGAAGGGAAAAAAATATCGAAAGCAATTTAACCTAACTAATGAGAGGTTGCGTTACGGTTTGCGGGTGTTCTTTTGATAACAAACTGGTCAATCACCCTTACTGAGTTGACCGGGTCTGCCCCGAAATCAGACCTCCATTTGCTAGGTGATCTACGGGTGTAACTCAGAGTTGGTTGAAGTGGATCCCTCGGCTCAGCTTCCCAATCTGGATCCAACTTCCATTCTTTTGGAACCTGAAATTGAAAATAAGAAATGAGACTTCCTGTCATATTATCGAGGAACATAAAAAAATGAAGACTGAAAAGCATTTAAATGTTACAAATTGAAATAAGTTAACCAGACAAGAAAGTCTTTCTCGATTTCAATCTTCCATGAAGAGAGACTCTCAATTTACATAAATCCTGACTATTGTTCCACCAAAATACCAGAATTGATTCCAAACATCAATAAAAACACAAAAGTTAAGCTAACAAAAACTTAAACCAGACTAACCCTTAATCTGATAGACTCTAATTAGAACAACCCAAGATACATGCATCTCAAGATGACCCTACCCATGTTGCGACCCAATAGGATCTCCTGAACCAGACTCATATTGTAAAAGCAACCTGGTATCTGGCGGACATGAAATATTCTAGTCATAAAATATGAAGGGCTTTATTTAAACTGTGTATATAAAGAATGAAGATGGTTATAGGATGTCCAATTTTACCACAAAAAGCCATCAACATCACTTGAATTACTACACCATTTTGTTACACAAATTCTTACAATGGCTAAAGATGTGAATTTTTTATCGTGCAGTCATAAAGCAATCCTCTTCTTATAAAGATGAGTGTGCATGTGTGCGAGAGAGAGAGAGAGAGAGAGAGAGAGAGAGAGAGAGAGATTAGCAACAACCTTATCAACGGCAAGAGTGTACACCTCAAGGTCACCTTCTTTGGTGATGTGAAACCTGGTAAAAGCCTTGTAATTGGCTATGCGAAGTGAAGAGAAGGCCTCATCAAAGTGGATGCCAAACCAGTTGATGCAGATGTAGAGATAGCTGCCGAAAATGAGAGACACAACAGGAGTAGATAGTACCCAGAAGTAAATAAAAACCGACCCATAGTATATAATAGCACCACCGCGGGGGAGTGAGTCAAGTCCCCGCTTACATATGTTGCTCCTTGTCACAGCCATCACCTGTCAGAATTGGGATCATAAAGGAATAAGATACCAAAACCTCATCTCGTTATCACTTTATATGACTTTTAAATGGCAAGTTGGATGGCTTGGACTTTGATCGGTTAGTGAGAAATGATTTTCATCACCCATCGGAACGACCCATTTTTTTTTTCCCATTCTGTAGATGGTGCACAAAGTCTTTTTTTTTTTCAAATTGCTTATTAGTATTTTTAATATACCATAAACCATATTTACTAATACAATTTAATGTTTTATGTCTTTTATACAAATCTGCTATACAATATGTGCTTTTCATGCAAAGCAACACAGTACTCCTGTTGATAAATAAACCATACATAAGTTAGTTGGCAATAAATCAAGAGTGCAGTAAAGACAAATTCAGCTCCCAAAACAATGCAATGAAATATATTTTCAACCGAACTCAAATAGTGCACTTGGCCAAAACTCAACCCCCAACAAGGAGGCAAAGAAAAAAAAAAAGTTCAAAGCCTTTGTCCCAAACAAGTTGGGATAGGCTAGAAATGACACCCCCAGTTCTCAAAAAATAAAAAAACCTCTAGTAGTGTGCTTTTAATAGTTGCAGTAATAAATACTACCTCTGGTATGTCAAAAGCTGACATGAGGTACTTGATACAAGCTGGATATAGACCAAAAGTCAGCTGCTCCATGCGGGCTCGTAGCCCAGCAGGATCTGGGAAGTGTTGGCTCTCCATTGATCGGTACCACTCATAGAGTGTATGATAACCTGAGAGAGTATAAGAGAGGCAGAGAGAGATCAATATACTAGGGTAATAGGACCTAAATTCCACAAAGCAAGATAAAAGCTTTTACTGCAGTCTAAAATGGTATATTTAATTGGTTTCTCATTTGAGTATATCGAGGCAAAAGATACCAGGAACCTAAATTCCACAGAAAGAGGTTTTACAATACAGTATAACCATAGTATATTCAAGTTACACAAATGGTCCTCAAAAGTATCACTCATTTACCATATTAATATTTAAAGTTCCAAAAGAACCATATTGATACTTAGAAGTTTCTATTTTGTACCATATAGATGGAAAACCACAAAAGAATTTTTGTCATGATAATACCCAAGGTGAGAATTTATGTACATATTTTTTTCAAATGAATATATTATGGAACAAATATTGATGCTAATATCCATGCCATTTGTGCTTCTGTGACCACATCAACATATTTCCATTTTCCAATACTTGAAAACCATTTGTGTAATTCACCTTATTTTTATTTTAACTGTTTCTGTATATTTACCAGAAACCAGCCAGCATAGTCATCCTATGAATATGATTCAATGATTTTTCCTTAAAAAAGAATGAAAATATCCAAATCATTTGAAAAGACACACAAATATTGGGGATCTAAAAAAATCTTAGGACATGCGAATACCTGAGGAAGCCAGGAGGCGATTCCTTATGCAAATCTCAATCCCAAGCTCCATCAAAAGCATCAAGATTAATGCTGAACTAAGATGAGCAGCTGCATGGAGAAACCCTATCAAGACACGCCTCCTTCGAGACAATTTGGTTGGTACAAACATGAAAGAGAATACCAATAGCATTATCATTCCCAAAAGCGAGACATAAGATCTCTCCATGATATACAATACTGCTCCCCACATTATCCCAAAGAAGGTCTTCATGCGCCCTGACCACGAGTCCCCGTGCAGTATGTTGAATACGCCACACTGTAACAGTTTTATTGTCGTGTCAATGGTAATAAACCTCTATAGGGAACTTAGCAAGGAATCAGGAAACACGTAACTACATTAGTAGTGAACAATACGTCTCTTATACTTCTGTGAATGTAAGGTTAACTGGTGGGTACATACTTTGTGAACCTGTTGGACATTATTGTTAGGAATGTGATGATATGACTTTCTGTTACCAACAGGGTTGCTTCTGCCCCAACCCCCTCTTTCAATTTGAGGTTTTGCGAATTTAATTTTGAACTATTATAAAAGTTCAATATCCTGGGATATTAATTAATTACAAAACCCTGTATCCAAAAACTGATAAACTGTCATCCCCACTTCCTCAAAGACACACGCAGACACACCTGGGGAAACATGGAGAAGACCAGAATGAAATAAATAGCACCACCAATGAAGTCAAATTGCCAATTTTTCTTCCTAAACTTTAGAATATTACCAAGTGCTATCTGCAAAACATAAAAGGCGATGAGAAGAAAATCACGAAAAAAATGAATTGTCCAAGTTACTTAGAAAAGCAAACTAAGAATCACTCTATCAGATAATATAACAATCACAATAGTACTAAGATTATTCATCTCGTATGTAAAATTGTGACCTTTCATTTCCATTTTGTTCTTGGCTTACCATATTCTTGAGATACTCTTTAAAAATAAGATTTAAAACAAATCAATACAACTTGCATAGTAGATACTTACCGAAGTAAAACAAGAAAAATAATTAATGACCTTACCGTGCTAGAATCATGAAAACTTGGATAGCTTGCCTCGCACTCATAAAAACTCCCACAGAACTTCTTAAATCCTTTAAAAACATGGGTTGGATGCAAGAATGCTCCCCCACACCCGTTTACCATCAAATGCTCAACATATACAGGGGGGATCCACCTGCCAGAGTCAGGTTGCTTTACTTGTTGCACACAGGAGTGGCGCATGTAATGGTGCAAGTCACCAGCCATTCTTAATTTGCACCGACCCTTCAAATAGTCACGAATCAGGTATGTCACATTTTGTCCAGTACTGTCACCCCAGTACCAGTCAAGAAGCCAGCTTGGTTCATGCGTCATAATTATCACCGAGTCATTTGGTCCAATCTAATGCAGAAATGTACCCAAAGTTTTATACAAACAAATTAGCTAAAAAAACAAAAAAGCAGAAATATATGAGTACAAGGCTTGGTCCTATTAAATGTTGAATTGCACAGGACTAATGAAGCCAAAACATTCAATTCTGGAACATAGTTGAAAACTTGAAACTGAGTTGTTCCTCAACTTAGCAATTCAGCACCAAGTAAGATTCTGATATCCTAACTAAACAAAATTTGGTCTGCAGTCAAGAATAACTTTCACAAAATGGCAATAGAACAACTTGTCGGTTATAGAACAGAATTGTATTCTTCAGATATCAACAGTCATTAACTTTATAGTACAACTTTCTGAGTTAAGGCCAGCAATAAACAACGTACTTTGTTCTTACAGAGCTCAGCAAAGAACTGGAACTGGTACACATCAATGTCGCCATGGAGCGCTTGATCAAGGCCAAAAACCCACCATCCTTTAGGAAGTTTGAGTGCAAAATAGCTCTTTTTCTGAGGCATGAACCAACCTCCCAACCAGCTCTTGTGGCATATGAACCTCATAAATGTATTCAATCCATCAAACCAATCTGTCACATCAAATTATAATTCTGCATCAATATTTGTCCATTGTAATTGTACCCTCGTGTCCTTGTTCCAAATGCTGAACTAATCTGCATTAATATTTGTTCTCTGACAAAACTTTTTCCTTCCGTCTTACCTATCCAAATACTAAACTAATTGATATCTCGATAGATGCTTTGACAATAAAATACAACCATATAGCACATAAACTGGCACAAAACTACATAGCACTAAACATGACTTGGTGCAAAGCTATGAACAACACCATTTGCAATTCTGGAGTGCATTTCAATCAAGCATACTATCAACAAGTACTGGGATAGTAATATAGAATAAATCCCAGAATGCTTTATCCTTTCTGACTCTTGTTGAGATAGTATTAACTAAAATATAATGGAAGTATAATTATAACTTTTTTTAGACTAAGTTGGTGATTTGGAGAATCAAAACCTAACCAACTTATCCTCTCTTAATAGCAGTTACTAGCCAATAGTTGCACTATCAAGAGCTAAAATTTATCTCTTCATGGGTTAAAGACACATGGAAGAGAGAACAACCATGATTTCCAGGTATGAGAAAGCACTGGGGCCCACGATAACGCTTCAGCTCGGACACACCCAAAGGAAGCTCGGGCTTGTCAATTGCAATATGTTCAGGTTTGTACCATGGAGGAGGCTGAAGAGCATCCTCAAATGGTCTGAAAAACCTCTTCTCATAAGTAAATGCAGATGGATTTGGATACCTGTAGCAATTTACAAAATCCTTTTAGCTTACGATAACAACCCTGTTCCTGAATCATTAATATACCACTCAAACTTATAACTGGTGAATTAGGTTTTGCACATTCTTTTAGCAATGTTCCATCCACCAAAGTTTTGACTGGTGGTGTTACAGACCTTGACCTGAGCTTTCTGGTATTGCTACAATACCATCATGGGTTTCCTGGTTCTTCAATCAAAACCCCAATCATCTCTCTTCAAATCTTCGTGTATTACGAAATTATTATTTCTAACTAATTGTGGCACTGCTTACCCTCAATTGAGAAGTTTAAAATGCAACTAGTTATCTAATTCATCCAATAAGCAATATAACCATTTCTCTAAGCCCAATGAACCCACAAACAAAGGAAAAAGGAACATGGAGAAGGAGATCAGGTTAACATTGATTACTGGTATCCCATCTGACTGCAATGGTACCATAACTATGCATAGAATCCCTTAATACTTACGTAAGATCCCCTCCAATAAGAAGCAAGTCACCGCGGGGAAGCTTTTTCGCCACATTAGTAGGGTTAGCAAAACTTCCCATAGAAGAACTTGTCCGGGAAGAAGCATCGGAATCTTCCATCTTAATTTTCACCCTAAGAGAGGGTTGTGCAAGTAAGCGGGCTACCGCATAAGTGGAGTTGCCACCATCTCCAGTGTCAGCAATGAAATCAAACCAGAGATCATCTTTTTCTTGAAACTGTTCATATAAAAGATCACCACCTTTTGATTCTTCCCGTACTTTGTTCATAGCAGCCTGGTGATTTAAGGTGAAAGAAAAAGCTAATTGTGAGTCTAATATCTGTAGAGACACTTTTTGATAATTTGATGGGATTAGAGTTAAAATTTTGAGCCCCTGTATGCTAAATTCGTTGGTTCATCTAATGCAGCAGCATTGCTACAATAACCTCATCTGGCAACAAGGCGAGCTTGAGCGAGCTGACCCTAGCCCAAGCTTAATTTGGAATTAAATCAAGTCTTATCAAATCGAGCTTAATCTAACACAAGCTGCAATCTAGCCCTGCACGAGCTCCATTATTATAATTTTATATATATATTGCATATTTTTTAAGTAAAGTACACAATAATATTTACTATTTTCTAGATTATTTTTATTTATAAACTTATGTTTTATTCATTTTATGACAAGATTTTAAAGAAAATTAGTATTTATATCTAAGAAATAAATACATTATGTATCAAAATAGGTAGTAAATGTTATAAATTAGTTATTAAAATTATACATTGAGCCAATTTCAAATAAAAGTCGAATCAACCTCGAGCGAGCCAAGAGCTTTTCCCACCCCTGGTTCTGATTGTGCTATTTCTTCATTATTGTTTTCTTAATGGATTTTGCTCTTACCATTTCCCCCGTTTATTTAGCTCTCAAACAACTAATGCAAGGCGGTCAGTACTGACTGATGCTAAAGAGAAAGATAGAGAGAACAAACTTGCATCATGCGCATGTCAAATCGACCGACGAAGAGAGTCACAGAAACCATCAGATCGAATACTGTCTTGAACAAATCAGTAGAAGTCCTACAAAATAAAATATAACAGACATAAATATCATATCTCACATAACAAACTAAATTAAAAAAAAAAAAGGATTAATCATTGGGTCCTACCCAGAATACCAAGGAACCATATCCAGAAAATCAGGTTTCAATTGCTTCTTTGACTTCTCATGCTCTGGCATTGTCTTAGGATGTGTAAGGGCCCACCTAAAAAAGTTTACAGTTCAGATATTACAGATATGTAATTATTCATCTGAAACTGCAGAGATTAACATTTATTAATGAACACGGACATGGATGTTAAGTCCCAAAGTCAACATATTTAAAAGGTTCTACTCTTTCCTGTCAGGTCCCCACAGGCATGCACCAGATGTTCTAGCCAGTGCCCTGTTTTACTAGCACTGCTTTTGACCAAAATTTACTCCCATCTTCAAGTTTAAATTTTACCTTTTCCTTGGCTTATTGATTAGGAAATTGCATAATTGAAAGCTAATGGTCTGCAAGTTATAGAAAGACAAGATGGAGATACCCAGCTGAGCGCTCAACAACATAATGAGCTACACAGAGACCCACAAGTGTCGCCCACAGAGAGAAAACAGGAGATATTTCTTCAGACTGAGTCACACAAGACCCACCAGTGCATGCCAACTGGATAAAAACAGAAAAAAAAGGAATTTAAGGGAATAGACATGTTCACATCCAACAAGATGAAAACCTGATATGGTCTTTCTGGAGCTTATTTATGTAAATCAAGTATCAGGACTCACAGCGGAATTTGCAATACCTCTGGATTTGAGTTACCAGGCATAGGTTCTCATGTGTTGAGAAGATGCATTTATTAGTTTTATAACAATACACAGAAATTTCTTATCACAACTGAAATACCAACACTTTTAGCAGAAAATTTTACCTCGCCATAAACAACCCACTTAGAATAAATGGGGTAGTCTGAGGCAGACCCCACTGGTGCAAACCAAGAAGAACAGACTTGATCCTTGAACTCATGCATTCTTAAAAGTTTAGAAATCCAGGTGTTCCGCTCATTTCTTTTCCATAGAGAGAAGAGCCAATTTGCACTTCTTTGGTCTGGTTTTTCTTTTACAATTGCACGGTTGCCACAGTGACTGTAGAAGACGCAGCATGCTATGCTTATCACCTAAAGAGGGAGGAAAAAGTATCAATAGATGACATCATGAGTAATGTAATTACTGCAACAAATAACTTAACACAGTCCAATGCCAATGTTGATTGAAATTGTTCTAAGTGTTGAAACTACATATAGGCAGAGGAGGCAGTTGCCACCCTGTGTCCTAAAATATTTTCAACAATATACCTTTGTTACTATATTTTTTAAAATTAAATTACAAAATATGCTGGTTATTAAATTAATTGTAATCTTATGCCCCCATCCTGAATTTTTTTCCCCAACCTGTGGTATTTCCGGGCTCCATCACACACACACACACACACAGAGGGAGGGAGGGAGCAGGAGAGAGAGAGCTCATGATAAGGTAACAGACCAGTATTGTAATTCCCTCAGTTGGGTACTAATCCCAGTTTAAGCAGCCATGAAAGTGGAACTGTGCCCAAAAAGAAAATTCCATATATATATATTTTTTTTAATAGCAAAGGTCTCACATTTAACATTGATAAACAGTTTTGCTTCTGTTTGAGATGAATTAGCAACATTTGACTAGGATATAAGTTCCTGCATAGTGGACCAAATGGTATCTTTTAATGGAGCACTTTTGAAGTAAAAAATAATACCGTGCAATTTTGAATGATGGCGAGAATCTCAGGCCGCTTCTTAGCAACCCGGGAGACAAGACCGAGGTACCAAAGGCCCAGATAAAACACATGAAACACCACCAGGAAGACAACAGAGGTAGTGAAAATAATGAGAAACAGCGAGACATTCATTCGCAAGTCCAGGCCCATTGATTGTAAACTCGGTAAATGGTACAAGGCTGCTGTGAAAATCCAAGCGATGTACCTAAGTATAGAACAAGTAAATGAATAAATGAAGTAATAAACTATGTCTCCCTGTGCTATAATGTCTTCACTTGGTATGAAGAAGCAGGGGTATATAATGTATAGACTAACTTGGTATGCATATGTATAGGTTTGTGTTTATAAACTTTCTGGCATGTGTGTGCAGGTGATCTGCATGCATTGCCTATGTTTTCAAATTTGAGGATGAATCCCTAATACTCTTTAGTGTGTGGGAGCAGTCCATATGCATCAGGCATAGCTAACCTAACATACTGATCAGGCCCTGCACAACTTGGGTCAGGCCCATCACCATTAAGGTTTGCATGCACTTATCCTTTTTAGTTTTTTCATTATAATTCTATATCAAGTGCCAGCATGGTGAAGTGCTGAAATAACAACTAGTAATGCACGTTATAGGCGAGGGTTCCATTTTGTTGGGTTGTAATTCAGTCTCACATCTTCATTAGGGTTTAATTGAAATCTAATATTAGATTTTGGTCAAATTTCAATTTTGCATTCATAGTATTTTCTCAGAATACTATATCAAAACCCAACCAAAAAAAGAGATTAATAAAATAAAATTACTCAAAAGTTTAAAGAGAAGAGTTACCAGCGGCTAAAATTCGAGTAGCTCGGTTTAATCGGCTTCTTCATAAAAGGTGAAGAGAAAAAATAGAAAAAACCAAACAAGCATATGTACATTGACCACCATTTAATATTCTTATCCAACTTTTGAATAATCGTGTGCAAATTGTCAGAAGATAAAAAGAAGAGCCACCCACAAATAACTGCAATTATGGCATGTTTTGAATGCTCCAACTGGTATGGGTATGGATGGGTCAGGATAGTCCGCACTCGGTCCATGTTTAATAGAGGCCCAATTGAGTGCGTATCACTGCTCATCTGTTGTTGAAAACCTAGAGAAGCAGATTAGTAAAAGATCAGAAAAAGAAATAGACATTATATAACTAAACAGACTTTGATGCCCTTTGCCTCCCATTTTGAAGTTAGATATGATGCAACAAGCTAACTCTTTTCGCACCAATCAGGTATATATATGTGTGTGTTTCTATCACCTAAATAAGAATACCTGACAAACTCAATGGCTGAGGATAATGAGGGCTGATTTCACAATAAATTAATCAAGATCAACCCCATTAATCAAACCTCAACTGTTCAGAGAAAAAGATAGAAAAAGAACCTTAATTTGATCAGTCCGGGGTCTAACTAAATTATAATACCAGATAAATTCCAAAATTCTTATCACCTATTGGGACGGTTTTTAAACACCAAAGTGCTAAACAAAAGTAACAAGAGTAATGCTGAAGTGCTAAAGTAATTCTAAGATTGAAACAAAAAGAACTCCAAAATCTACGTAGAGAGCCTACCTGATAATCGAAGAGGAGATGGCGCGGAATTGAGGAGAGATTTTGAGAGAGAGAGAGAGAGCTAAATCCGCCAAAATTGATCTCAAAAAAATTGAGAGACGAGAGAGAGAGAGAGAGAAGAAGAAGAAGAAGAAGAAGAAGAAAATTTTGGGGACGACAAGGCAAAATTGTTGAATGTATGGAAGGAAAAATGGAAAGTAACTTTTCGTATAGGAGTTGGGAGTTTTGAGTCGGAGAGGAGAAGAAAGAAAACTTGGGTACTCTCAGGTTAGACAACAAGCAACCAAGCATTTCCGAGTTTCGGTATATGTCCATTAAAATAAATATATTTGTATGAACGTGGCAGTTTTCATTTTTGACCCTGCAAATAATTTATCAATTAATTAAGTTACGTATAGTGGCGGAGATGAAGGCACGTAGTATTTTTTTGATTCAGACAGTCAAACTAGAGACTAGAGAGTTCTAACGGGCCGAGTAATTTTGATTGAAGGTTAAAATTAAAATTGGAACAGAATATTTGATTTTTTTTATTTTTTAAGTAGTAGGCAAAGGCGATATGGTTTATGCCTTTATATACCATTTTCAGTTGTCCAAATTTTATTTTGACAACAGATACTCTGGTTTCCTCCTCTATTTTTTCCGAATTTCTTCAAATCAAGAGAAAAACAGATTGAAAAACATAAACTGGACGGTCCGGTTCACCGGTTTATATAAAAATCAGACCGAACCAGCCGGTTTGTTGTGGGACATAAACAGCCAAAAAACCGGATTAGATTGGACCGCAATGGACCTGCTTCGTGGTTGAACCGGTCGAACCGACCGGTCCGGTCTGGTTTTCAAAACATTGGAGCTTGCCACGTTAGCACTGTGTATATTCTGGGATTTTTGCGTTTCAATTTTATTCGGTTTCGCCAGATGTCGCATTCTGAATTTTCGTTTATAAAACCCCTTTACAAATCCCATGGAATATTCCCTAGGATACTATTAATTGATTATGTTATTTCTAAATTTTTTATTCATTATATATTATAATTTATAATTAATAAAATAAACGATAGTACATACTTTTTTTTTTGTGAGTAAAGAAGCTCGTGAGCATTAAAATGAAGTTTAGTACAGGCCAGCCAAACAAACAATACACCCGCCTTGAACCCAAAAACCACTACCCAATAGCCCGAACAGAGAACAAAAAGAAAACTAGAAAACAATAAATGAAAAATTGAAAACGCTCCGGATACTTCCCACCTACCTCAATTATACCTTCCCTTCCGAACCACTTCCCCAAAGAGAAACTCAGAAGTCAAGCTCCAAATCTAACTATCTACACGAGCGATTAACAAAAACCTAAACCTGTAGCACCCACAACCAATTTCATTCTCGCCAGATCTGCTGCCGATGGACGTCTTCTTAAAAAGATTGTGTGCCTAAGTGGAATTCAACACTAATAAATAGCAAAGTACTGATTAATAATTCATTAGTCCTATGGAGATATTATCATTTCATCAAAGATGGAGGGGCTAATTATAATTAGGTATAAGCACCTAACGCTTCGGATTATATCTCACGAATTCAACAAGCCCCCTTAGCTCTTTGTATAATACTCTTGATCCGGTTGCCAAAAAAAAATACTATTGTTAAAACGGGTCCCTTTTTTTTTATTAATGTTCCTGTTTAATACTCTTGATCCGGTTTATTAAGAAAATACTTTTAATAATCCTGTTTAATATTTTCAGAATCAATAATATCTCGACCCGGGCAAAGGTCGTAGGTTCGAAACTCGAATGGGAGGTCTATATAGACATTTAATTTAAAAATAAATTAGAAGACTTGATCCAATTTATTTTAAAAAAAAAAAACCTCGATTTGGTTCCCATTTAGACGGCACCCTTTTGTTTAAAATAGCATAGATGCTGGTACCAAATTGGCAATCTTTATCGGTCTTATATCCACAAAAGCTGAGCATCTCTGGTCTTGCCGAATTGCATTTAGCTTTCGGCTGCTGATTAGGTCGGTTTTTGGTTGGGCCTACGAAAAACACGCATGTATTTGGATTCGCATCCGTTTTAACTTTTGCAATTGGCTTTGATGGTTTTTGACTTTGCTCTTGAGGAATTTTCTAAGAGGTAGACTAAAATCAGTCACAATCGTCAGCTACGATCAAATTTCAATTTTCGAAATTCTAACAGTCGATCTGAACCGTTTAATGTGTTCTTCATATTGAAATCTCGTTGGAGACAAAATTTTATATTTTTCTAAAATTTTTTAGTATTTGTTTGATATTTTACAAAATTCTTAATCTAAACAATTCTGGACCCTTCAATAGCTATGATTTTTAAAAATCTCAAAAAAAAATAGTAAATAAAATCAGAAAAAATGTAAAATTTGATCTCCAATGAGATTTCAATATGGAGAACACATTGAACGGTTCAGATTAGTCATTAGAACCTCAAAAGTTGAGATATAATCGCAGCTGGCGAGTCTATCCGTCAGTCGTGGTTGATTTTAGCCTATCTCATTTTCTAATCTAACTGCCCAAATGTGAGCTTCTTTTACATAATATATATTTTTTTATGTGTATCTTTCACTTCAGATGCATTATTCTTTGTCACTAGATCAAGAGCTAGTTCTTAATTTTTAAGTAGTTTAAATTATTTTTATAGTAGATATCAATAGCTGGTTAGATTGGAATAAATAATATGTTTGGTTACAATAAAATGTGCCAATCAACACGTTGAAACGTTGTCATGTTAATAAATTGATGCAGTAGTCTTTGAGAAGTAGCTTCCCAAGAGAATCCTGCATTAATCAAAATGCCAAGTCATACAATTGATGCAGTAGTTAGTATAAATAGATATTGTATTTTTTTTAGGGTCATAAATAGATATTGTAGTATGTATAAATACTTATTGTTCTCAATATAAATACTCGTTGTTAGAATTTTTCGTAGAGTGCAGCACGAATGGTCTAATGTAAGAATTGCATGGTCTAATATATATATATAATGGATAAAATACACTAATGTGTACGGATCGTCTCCGTATACATGAGTCGTTTTTCAAGATCCAAAATTCAAACAGTCAATCCGAACAGTTCAAGTTGTTCGCCATATTGAAAAACTGTTGCAGACCAAATTTTACATTTTTTCGAATTTTTTTGCTATATATTATGATATTTTCAAATTGGAGGGCCTGAAATACTCCAACTATAATGTTTTTTTGAAAATATCATAATAAATAGCAAAAAAATTCGAAAAAATATAAAATTTGGTCTTATTGGGTTTTTCAATATGGCGAACAACTTGAACAGTTCGGATTTGCTGTTTGAATTTTGGATCTTGAAAAACGACGTACGGGGACGATCCGTACACATCAGTGTACTATATATATATAGAGAGAGAGAGAGAATGGCTAACGTGCCATCGATGGCACGGAGGGTCCCATGCCATCAAGTCATTTTTCGAGATTCAAAATTCAAATGGTCAATCTGAACCGTTCAAGTTGTTCTCCATATTGAAATATCCTTGAAGACCAAATTTTATATTTTTTCAATTTTTTTTGCTATTTATTATGATATTTTTAAAAACATTATGATTAGAGTATTTCAGGCCCTCCAATTTGAAAATATCATAATAAATAGCAAAAAAAATGAAAAAATGTAAAATTTGGTCTCCAAGGATATTTCAATATTGTGATCAACTTGAACAGTTTGGATCGACCATTTGAATGTTGGATCTCAAAAATCGAGTCGATAGAAAATTGATGGCACGTGCCATCGATGGCGCGTTAGCCATTCTCTATATATATATATATATATATATAGTTTTGCTATGGTGAGTTGCAACTCACCAAAGCGTTAGTGAGTCGTGCTCAAACCTCTTAAATCTAGTTCAAAATGACCGATCTAAACCGTCTAATATGATCTCTCTATTGAAATCTCCATGCAGACCAAATTTTATATTATTTTGAAATTTTTAAGTATTTTTTTCGGATTTTTAAAAACTGCTGTTTTTGAACGGTTCAGAACTAATTAGATTAACGATTTTCTAAAATTTCAAAAAAATACTTAAAAATTTCGAAAAAATGTAAAATTTGGTCTGCATGGAGATTTAAATAGAGAGATCGTATTAGATGGTTTGGATCGATCATTTTAAACTAGATTTAGGAGCTTTGAGCGTGACTCACTGACCCTTTGGTGAATTGCAACTCACCATAGCAAAACTCTATATATATATATATATATATATATATATATATATATAGTTTTGCTATGGTGAGTCGCGACTCACCAGAGGGTCTGTGAGTCGGGCTCAAAACTCCTAGATCTTATCTAAAATGACCGATCCAAACCGTCCAATACGATCTTCCTATTATAATCTCCATGCAGACCAAATTTTATATTTTTTCGAAATTTTTAAGTATTTTTTTTGAGATTTTAGAAAATCGTTAATCTAATTAGTTCTGAACCGTTCAAAAAAAATAGTTTTTAAAAATCCGAAAAAAATACTTAAAAATTTCGAAAAAATGTAAAATTTAGTTTGCATGGAGATTTCAATAGGGAGATTGTATTGGATTGTTTGGATCGGTCATTTTGAACAAGATCTAGGAGTTTTGAGCCCGACTCACCATAGCAAAACTCTATATATATATATAATATGATAAAAATTGCATCGTATAATTTTGTTATTATTATTTTTTTTATCTTGCTCTCCTAGTACTCCAAATCTGGTAAATTCAAGTTCAATAGAATTAATAAAAAAATCGCCCATTAGTATAAAAACATTAAAGGCCCATGATATAAACTCTGCCGAATTAAGGATTTTGATGTTTGTCCGGTTTTTAGGTGGGACATTAGTCCCACATGGGAAAGCTATCTTATATATAGATGGTATACATATGATAAGCTGGGAGGAGAGCACGCATTTGTTGCCGTCTATCAAGTATGCGTGTTGAAGGTTGGTAGTACGCGCACCCAATATGCACCAAGACCGAATCTTTTTGTCAAACTTTATTTATTTATTTATTTAATTGGGTGCGCCACGTGGCACATTCGGTGCGCACTGGTGCCGAATCCGCACCCGTTTTGATTTGCTTGTATAATTGCCGAACCAGAGTAGTATAGATTAATATAAACCAATTTTAAGAATATACAAACCAAACCTTGTCATTAATCACTTGAGTACAATACTAATCACTTGGATGTCTATATAACAGACAAATATTCTGTTTCTCTTTATCCACATCCTCAATAATTAAAAATCACTCATTACTTATTCATTAAACATAATTAATATGTTTTTTTCAGATTGCAATGCGTAGCTAGCTGATGCACTAGCCACACAAGTACACAACATTGCGAATGTATCGATCAATGTTCTGGCAACCCAAATTATCATCAACAATCAAACTTTTGAAATTACCACTTCTTCTATTACCAAGCCTCCCTTCCACCTTCCCTTCCAAATCTCAAATAGGCCAAAGGACATCTTGTCGTCGGCAACGCTGGATGACGGGGTAGTAAATTCGAGACGTGATGGTATGCTGCATGTTTGCTCACCCTTCCTTATTTTGCTCAAATCGGCACTCGCCCATATGCATTTTGTCCCTTTTCCTGGCATTGCCATGATGTATACCGGGCTGTCATTCCAGCCGAATGCATCTGGTTTCAATCTAATTTTGAACTCCAGCTTGTATCTGGTATTGGGCTGTAGATGATGCATCTCTACTGACCCGTTCACTTCAAGCCAGCACACTTGTATCAGCTCTGCAATGCGTCTGTTGAAACAAAATCGATTCACATATGTCATATATAATGAGATATCATATTGAATGTGATTATATTTATGAATTCTAAATAAACTATATACGTTATGACCAAAAAAAAAAAAAAAAAAGATACAATAGCATTTAGGACCAAAAAGGTAAATGTAATTCATCAGAAAAACTGCATCAAAAGTAGGTTAGAACAGTGACATTTGATACAAATATTGGTCACAAGCATTCTTCGTATACATAGTTTTTGTCTCCTATAAATGCGAAGAACAACATTTTTAATCAATATTAAACTACAAATGGTTGACAGATTAAAGTTGATGTTCTAGCTTTAAAGACTAAAGATTAATGATCTAATTAATGGTTGAAATTCATGTCAGACACCGGAAGAATTATTCGAATCTTGAATTGGATTATATTGAATAATCCAAAGTAGCTGATCATGCGAGGCATTCAATCTCATGAAAAAGCTTTCTCCTTAATTTTTATTTAGTTTCATTCTGTATTTTCTTTGCAATTTTCCTCTGCTTCTCGCTAACCTCATGCTGCAGCTGCTTTTATTCTCCTCCCATTTCCTCTAATTTTCTCTTCCTGCCATACTCTTGCCTCTCTCTGATCAGTCTGATCTCTTTCTACATCAAAGAATTTCTTTGAAATTTCTTTGTCTATTGTTAAAAAAGCTGCACTTTCCTCATCCTTCTCTCTAATTTACTACCTCCAGAACAACTAAAAAAAATTGAAGGGGCGGTTCTAGAAAATTGACAATTCTTTTTTTTTTTTCCTTTCATATATTTGCTGTACTTTCTACTTAATGCTGATATATTTACCTTTGACCAGTTGGATGCACCTCTTTTTATTAGCAGGATGAGGTGAACCAAGCTATTTCCACATATTCCCAGAGAATTATTTACTCTCTAGAACATACTCGAGTTGTTAAATTTAAAATACCTTTTTAGATGCTAGACCTTTCTGCTATTTTCCTATTTTGTATATGTATTGATATTGGAAATCAGTAGAATGACTCTCAAGTCTCAACGCCTCTGTAGATTGATATAGAATCTAAACCAGTACCAGTTGATTAGTTGATTTGTACAGATAAATAGTGTACAAACTGAGAATTAAAGGAAAGTAAATAAAGAGCATAAAGGAGTCATGGCTTACCGGTCTTGATCGATGCGCCAATAGCGGCCGTCTCCTCCCCAAGTTATATCAAGCTCAAGGGGACTTACATGCACTGCACCACCATCTCTAACCTAGAGAGAGAGAGAGAGAGAGAGAGAGAGAGAGAGAGAGAGATGTCACTCCTCCAGGCTAACTTATTGTGAAGGCAGAACATTCAAATAATTATGGGAATCAAATAGGCTATGCCAAGAGCTAGAATAGTTAAAAAATATATATATATATATTTTGGTAAAGAAAGAAAGAAGAGAAAAAGGAGATGTTTTAGTGTGTGGTAACAAGGCTCAGGTGGATATAAAAAATATGCAAATTTTTTCGTTCTGGAAAATCTCTCTTGTAGTTCTGCTAATTAAAAAGGTTTAATACTACTCTAGCGGCAAAATTGCCAAAATATATAATAATTAACCAATTATACATTAATTGAATAATTATTAGAAATTTGGTTAGGAAATTACTCTGTTAGTTCCTTCGGTTGAACCCTTGCGGTGAGAAGAAGTCATTGCTCCAACAGTTGAGACTAATAAATGTTCTTGGTGAAATGTTTGCCAATGTGTGTAAAGTGCAATAGAGAGAGAGAATGAAAACAAATTTTGGGTTTGTAAGAGAATGGATGCCTTCCTTATAAAGAGAGAGTGGAATATATGAGACTATAAACTAGCCAAGTATTAACCATACAGTATGGTCCCCATGGAATATATCTTTTCATAAAAGGTGGTGGGTTAGGTATAATCACCTGAGCCGTCTGATCAACTTTCAACAGATCCGAGGCTCAGCTCTTCAATTTGAGCCGTCTGTCTTAATTCTACCTAGAACAATTCCAATTTGGTTTTGGGACCTGTTCATTTTATCTGAAATACGAGTTGATATCAATCCCCATGAACCATTCCGCTGGGGCTGTCGTTGTCATTTAAATTTAAATGTAATTTTTTTCCTTTCCAAATTAGCGTCAATTTGGCGCTACTTTATTAACTTGATAATAATTATAAAAATAACTAGCAAATGAGCCCACCCGACTGTGTGGGAATAAGAAAGAAAATTTGAAGCGATTTTATTAGACGGCAATTTTAGTATAATGGGAGAGGGTTGATTTATTTTTTTTCTTTCTTTTACTGTGAGCACAAATTAAGAAAGAATAAAAAAGAAAACAATCATCCAGCGTCTTGACCCCTTTCTGTAAAGGTGTCTGACTCTATGTCTGAAATATAGATCTAAACCGTACATCAGATCAAGTTGCATAGATCAACAGTCTATAATGATGTTAACAAATATTTGAACCCCTTTTGTGAAATTATTATGACTTTGTTTTGAGTGCTTTTATAAGTAGTATAGATATACAACTATTTTTCAAATTAAATTAATTTGAATTATAAAACCCAAATTCCTTATTCACTCCACATCCAAACACACTTGGAATTTCGAATTTTAACTGCTTTGGATCAGTTAATCGAATATATAATTGACAAAAAAAATTACCTCAATAAATTTAAAAATGTTATACAAAATTTAATTGATATTCGACATTAGAAGCATAATCTATGTGGCACATAATGTGAAAACAATTATTAAATTTGGAATATATTTACAAAAATATATGTACTTTCAACAGTATGGAATTTAACAAACCTTGAATATGCATTAAAAAAAATTGCATTCAAATTTCTCAAATACATCTCTAAACTGTTTTTAGTTAATTTATTCATTTATCTGAGGATTGTTGTTAAGAATGCCAACTACTATTGCAGGACACTATTTCACAGATTTGTTGAAGAGACACAATTTGTGAATTTAATCATAAACGAGGGAGGGGGGAAAAAAAAGTTTATCAGATATTTGCTCTTTCAAGTACCTGAGAAAAACTTCAGAAGGAAGTACGTGCTTTCCCAGTTCAAATTTATTCACAGTAAACTGTAGGGAAAAAATTACAAGAAGCTGGAAGCTTGCATGATCAACCTCTTATTACAAATAAGCTAATTAGACAAGGACTCAATCTAATGAATTGGATGCAATGCAAGTACAACATACACAAACTTTAAATGAATGCGTAATTCATTTACTGATACTATACTTAAAAGTTCGATGAACAGAACAAATTATCAGCTCCCGAAATGTTCTTTGCTGTACACAAAGTGATAAATAACATTTTCAAAAAGAAAATCCATTTTGAAATAAACAACCAAAGTTATTATAGGCAGCTTTGAAATTGAGGCAACATCAAAATCAGAACAGAACCAGAAATTTCATTCCCAATTTGCTACTGCCGGTGACCATCATAGCATCAAACAATTCCAGAAGCCATGCATACAGCATGTCCAATTTGAAATTATTCTTCGCTACAATCGTTATCGCAAAAAGGAAAAGGGAATATTATACAGAATAAGTCTAAAATGAACTGTGCAATCATAGTTACAAAAAAACCCAAAATTTAAGAACAAATTGTGCTCCACTAGAGCAATTTTTAGTTAGTAATTGGTGTTCCCTCAAAAGGAGCAATATAAAAGAGAGAAGGAAAAAAAAAAACAGAAAAGAGTGTTAGAAATACTGTTCTTACAGGCAACTAAATAGATGAAGGAACCGGGAAATAGCAAGAGTCTGTTCACATCAATTAATTAAAGAAACTTATTGTATAATTTTGTAATATTGTACTAGGATGTTGTGTGGAGGATAAAATAGACAAATTTCATTTACGGAGCATTGGGTGCAGAAGTTTACAATAAATAAATAAATAAATAAGAAGTCTAAAAAGTAAAAGGTAGTCACTTTCTGGCGTTTCCTTCATTTATTTGTTTTACACAAGGGCTAATCTCATATAAGAAGTTAGCAATAAATCAATAGAGAGAATGTTACATTAATTGATTTGGTTGAATGATGAAAGGTCGAAAATGAATAGCAACATTGCAGATATAAAAAGGGTAGGAAAATAGCAGGCTGTGCCTGTCTTGTATTACTCGAAAATCTCTTATCGTCAATATTTAGATTAATACTTGGGAAGAATACTAAATAAAATAAATCAAAATGGCAGTAAATAATTCACCATAGTAGAACCTGTTTTGTGCTTGTAGAAAGTTCAATAAAGACAGCCAATGCCTCGATTGTAGCTTGTTATAAATGAATAAAGGAAAAGTTAAATTATACATCAATTAACTTTGTAAGCCTTGCTACAGCACAAAAATTGAGAATTAAAAATGCAAAATGAAATGGATTATGTAGTCTATTTACAAATTAATTTGAAATATTCAGCAAAATAGCAAAATCATTCAACATCTAAATGGAATATTGTGAACTTAATTGAAATGATGAAACTTATGCTTGAAAATGAAAAGCCATCATTAACCCTAGGTCTCTATCTTCATTGATCCGAAGGAATAGACAAAAGGAACGATCACCAATTAAAGAAGTGAGGTCGGTGTGTGTCCAGAGAGCAACTAAACATCGACAGCTCTACCAATCATAAAAGGTTTTCTCGACTCGTAAAATCTTCTAGAATTTACAGATATACTCTTCATTGCAAATCCAATCTTATCTGTCAGGTTCTTCTTTTTGCAAATAGTTGAGTAGCATTAGATTAATTCTAGCAGTATGTAAATATGTTTAATACTAGAGAGAATCTTTTCATAGTTTTTGGCATTCAAGCAATCATGCCAGTCCTTAACCTGTACCAGTTCGATACCGAAGGGTAGATGAACCCTTGAGTTTCTATAGGATGTGTTATGGTACTAATAATTATAGTCCTCATTGCTTCTCACTGCAATGCACAAACCCCAGAATTTAAGAATTCATATATCCTCAAGCTAAAAGAGTTTTGCTATGGTGAGTCGTGACTCACAGAGCCACTGGTGAGTCGCAATCCAGACCATTAATTGGATCCGCTTAAAAAATCGTGCAGATCTGCGCGATTGATTTGCGATAGAATGGCGCTGGATCGAAATTGATTTTTCTGTTCCGTCTCTCTTTCGCCGTTAACTGCTCCTCTCTTTATTTCGCGTCTCTCTCCCTCTCTTTGAAATCGCTCAAATCTGAGAGACTGAGCGAAACCCTAGAAAATTTGAAAGGGGATGGGAGGTGGATGGGATTCTCAGCGCCTCACTACGAACTTGTTCTCAACGCCTTCGATTCTCACACATGTTCCGTCTCTCTCCCCCCCGCACGCCTTGACTTCCATCTGTGAGAGCGTCTCCCTAAGGTTTTCTCTAATCCTTATATTTTTTAAGTTTTCCCTTCTTCGATTTTGTTCCAGCCTGGTTTGAGCTTTGATTTTTCACAAATCCATTATAGCTTTGATTTTGGATTCACAATTTGATGATGGACTTCCATTACAGCTTTAATTTATTTGCCCATTATACGAGAATAATCTTTTGTTTCTAATATTAAAATCAAAGATATAGTTATTTTCAGCTGTTTGTATTGGGGTTACTTTTCTTAATTGACAAGAGGTGTTTGTATTCTGGGTTATACAATATTTATCTCACAAATATTATACGTTGTATTGAGTATCTGTGTCTTTGTATTTGGTTCTAAAATATCTGTGTTTGTATTAACTCAAAAAATCTGAACATTCCTAGGACTTGGTGTTTGTATTCTCGGTTACTTTTCTTAATTGAAAAGAGGTGGAATTAATCCCCATGAATATCCAGGTTTAATCATATATCCTTCTTATGATGGAAATTTGTAGGGCATTTCTTCTTGGCGTGCTGAGGATATACTTAAACAGCGCATGGATCAGTTGGTGGTTCTAACGACAATTCAAGTCAGGCATGCCAGAAGACAGGCCATTCAAGCTGCTCAGGTTGTTTTGTATGGGACCCGACATGAAGTAGGTTGTTGCAGCTTGTATGTATAGTTTTTGGGTTTTGGGGCAATATCTTTTGTTGTGAAATATTATCAGTATGTGAAACTTACATGCCCGGTTTATTTTCAGTAGAAACTGGTATTTTAGCTTAAATCTAAAAACCCGTTAGGAAGGCTTTATGTATGACTGGGTTTCATGTAATTGATGCTTAGTAAGTACCATGTATTAGTTATATTTTAAGTACCAGTTGTGATTTTCATTTTGGTGTGATTTTCATGTAATGGATGCTTGGTTATATTTCAAATACCATGTATAAATTAGTGGGTATTCCTATAACAATGACCTCAATCTTGGTTTTAATTCAGCTTTGCGCCATCATGTCAGGTCTATTAATTCATCTTGGTTTTAAGAATTAAATTAACTTGACAAAATGACATACATTAGTCTATTATTTTTTGTCAGATCTTGATGCACATACAAGCTGGTGCATATGATATATAATGTAGTTGCTTATTTCTACGAAATTAAGTTTGATTACACTAAATTGTTGTCATAATTTGACTAGCACATATTAGCACCCAATCACTAATTATTTTTGCAGATTCCATCCTATTTTTACTGTAATTGCGTGAGAATCCAACCATTCTCCTTTGTGCAATCAACATCAAATATCCAAGCTGGCGCATGTGGTCAATGAAAATGAATTTGATAAAAAAATTGAATCAATTACATTTCTGTCATGATATAAACAACAAATGATTGCACTCAACCACTAACTATTCCAAATTGCATCCAATTTTTAGAGCAACTACACGTAAACCCAACTATTCTCCTGTGAGCAATTAACATCAAATATCTTTTCTTTTTCCTTTTGAACATTGTACTATGACATTACAGGATCCTCCCATTTAGAAAATTGACATGTTATATAATTTAGAACACTGAACATGCTATATAATTCATCTAACAAGATCCAAACCCGATAACCATTTTTTCACAACGTAACCCTACTATTTTTACAAATTTCATAAGATCATGTCCATCCTCATCAACCTTGTCGAGCTTCACTGACAATTTCATGCGTACATCTGAAGTAAATTACACTCCAACACTCCAACACCCCCTTCCCCAATACAACAGCCTCCGAAGGACAAGAATGCAAAATCTGAAATTATCTGCAAATATTCATTATTGTTAAATCAGTTTCCATATGTATAATGGTAAATGTAAATGTAAATGTGAAATTAAAGCTATAATGGAAGTCCATCATCAAATTGTGAACGAAAAATCAAAGCTCAAACCAGGCTGGAGTGCTGGACAGTAAATTGTGTACATTCATTCTCAAAATCTGTGTGGTTGTGATAGCTATCATATCCTTTACAGTAATTACCTTAATTCATTAATTACAATAGTGCTACCATATCCTTGACAGTAATTACCTTAATTCATTACAGTACTGCTACCATATCCTTAGTGATAGCTATTTACCTTAATTCATTAAGGTACTGCTACCATATCCTTTATCAAAACCCTAATGGTGCATAGTAGTACCTTTTTATCAAAAACCTTACTCAAAACAAAAATTAGTACATAATTAAAAATACTGGACTTCAGTACATGATTAACACCACAAACATACAAGGCTTCGAGTCTACATTAATTGATACAAAATCAATACACAGTATGGGAAAAATTTTAAGAAAACAACACCAAATAAGAGAAAGCTGCTACATATATTTAATCGTTTGAACTCACTAAGAACAATTCATGAAAATCAATACAAATTTCGTTGGTACTCATAATCAACAAGTTCAGGGAGCATAACTCAATATAATTCATGAAAAGCAACAACTCAAGGCGAGAGAGAGAACCTGTTCAGGGAGCATAAAAATCGAAGGTGCTGAGGCAACCATGAGGAGGAGAGAGAGGAGTCAAGGTGTGCGGAGGAGGGAGGGACGGAACAGATCTGAGAATCGAAGGCGCTGAGATCAGGTTCGCATTGAGGTGCTGAGAATCCTCTCCACTCTCAGACTTTAGGGTTCAAGGAGGCGATCTGTTTCGATTTCAAAGAGGGAGAGACGCGACTTTAGGGTTCGAGGAGGCGATCTGTTTCAATTTCAAAGAGGGAGAGACGCGAAATGGAGAGAAAGAGAAGGTAACGGCGAGCGAGAGAGACGGAACTGAAAATTTTAGTCGATCCAGCGCCAATCCATCTCAGCGATCTGCACGATTTTTAAAGCAGACCGAACGATCTGGATTGCGACTCACCAAAAGCTCTATGAGTCACGACTCACCGTAGCAAAACTCAAACCAGGAATACTAGGTTCAATTTACAAGATTCTCTTCGGTTGCAATTTGCAAAGGCAAAAAACTCCACATTTTATGATAAAAATAAATCATTCCGAATGAAAGAACCAGCAAGTTGACTAATAGACCACAGTTATGATATATAAAAATAATAAACCGAATAGCCTTAACACTTTGTTTATATTATAACGGAACTTTACATCTATTTCAAAAAATATAAAATTAAATAAAGAAAAGGAAAAAAAAAAGTAATTAGCTTAGTACCTTGCACAACAGGAGATATAGAGAGATAATACTCCTCACGCCACCGTTGGAAGGAGCTCTGACAAGGCGGTTAGACCAGCGTTGACAATCTGACATGGCAGTGGTTTGGTTTCAGAAACAACTTCTGATATGCCGTTCCGGCGTTCCAGCACGGAACGGAACAAGCTTGCTGGAGAGTGGAGACGCCGTGGCCCGTGCTATACAAGCAGGCTGCAGGATTGAGGGCTGTAGCCCGTAGAGAACCGGTTTCAGGACATGGACATCTGACATTTCGAACGGCTTTTTTTGTAAATAAACATATTAATCCTTTTAATATTAAAAATAAATATTATAATAATTAAAATTTAAAACTAACTACCTAACTACGGGGTTCAAAAGTCCGGAGCCCAAAATGGCTTACTTCGGGGTTTCAAACCCCGGAGTTGCCACGTGTCTAGTCAGGTTTTCTTATTTTATGTAAGTTTTTGTTTGTTTTTTTTTTTTTGTTACTGTAGAAGTGAAACAGGTTGACCGTTCAACCCGTTACATTTTAAAGAAAAATGTAAAAAGTTAGAAAATTTTTCCGATTAATTATGTAGTATTAAAAATGTGGAACTAGATTAGTGTATATTTTGTGTAATTAAGCCAAAATTAATGTTAATATCCGTAATTATTTATTAGTGAGTTTTGATTTGAGTTATTTCATCCAATATTATCATTTTAATTAAGACGATTGATCTAATTGTGTCCAAATTATAGCGCTGTGAATGAAACTCGTTTACCCACTTACCCTACCCGTATCGCATTCGATAAGGCGGGTATGGGTAAGATTTTATTATCGTTAGACTAACGGGTATGGATATGGATAAAGAAAATTTTTCGTTAACTTAACGGGTACAGATACTGGTACGGATAAGCGCTATTTCGTACCCATTATCTAACGAGTAAATTTTTGTATCATTTTTATATATGCATGAAACGTGTTGTATCATTTTTATATATGCATGAAACGTGGTGTCGCATAGTGTTTGATGTAACATATTGATTCGCATAAAATACACGCAGATGGGTTTATTTAGAAGGTACTCCTTTATGGTCACATGGTAATTATGATTTTGAGTTTGATTTCAGTTACGAAGTGACCGAATGATTTCGGAAATGGACAAGGACAGATCGATTGTTTCCAGTAAACTATCTTGCAAGGATACTTCTAAAATATTGCCGCATCCGTATCCGATACCGATTATCATGCGATTCTCACCCAATACTCCACGTAATGAATCATATTATTTTAATGTGATTGACCGATAAATTTGATCTATATGCGTTGGATTCATTTTTTTTAAGTATGTTTTCAATATATTTTTGGGTTGGATACACTACAGTGGTGGTAGAATTATAAAAAAATCATATATTTTGATATAAAATGTGATTTTTTTTATTATTTTATATATATTTCCGTATCCTAACTTTTTGAAAAATATCGAAATCCCACACCCGCATCGTATCCGATACGATACTTGCACCCGCACCCGTACAACATAACCAGCAAACAATATTAGGTACTTTCCAGAGTTGGTTTGTTTGCACAGTAGATGATGTATATCTATTCTTTGGCACAGCTAATATATATGGGCAAGTAAATTTTATACTTAAAGAGTACGTTCATTAGTTTTGAGATAACATGACTTGAATGCAACCACTAATTAAAAGTAATGAATAAATTCCAAAATTGCACATAAGGATAAAGTATAAGGAAAACATATCAAACGTTAATATATTATTTATACATTATTTAAGAAATGAGTATAAGGAATTTCTCCAGAACTATTACGAAACATTAAATATAAATCAGAACTCAAATGAAAATTTGTTCATGAACAATATAAATGAAGAGAACATCATATATGTATCTCTATATCAAATGTACCTCTTCTCATTTTCTATACATTATTTACTTTTGTATTTTATTTTGGAGGGTTTGAGATTTGTCTTAATGGATTCTTTTTATACCCAAAAGAATTGTATGACCCGTCTGGTTAAAATCAACCATGATCCGCTTATAGTTGTAGTTCTATTATAGGAACAGCTATACATGTCACGATTTTTTTAATTTGAACTCGACCCACATGCAACATATAGTCGTGCAAAAAAAAGAAAAAAAAAGTATTCCATTTGAGCAATTAAATTATTTACCTCCTTACATTACAATATTATAAGCCATATAAACTCTGCCATCTTAATTAGGAGGTCGGTGCCGCACGGATATGATCTAATTAAGCGCCACAGAGAATCTATTATATACATAAATAATAATGAATATACGGAGTCAGGAACAAAGTCGTCCCCTTGCAGCCTTGGACCCCTTCCCAAAGCTCTAATTTTCCTTTCTTTTCTTTTTATCTAATTTTCTCTTTATAGGCGAATCGAGGCCGAGAGAGAGAGAGAGAGAGAGAGAGAGAACGCGCGCGCGCGAATGGAGGTGGAAGTGAGAGTGGTGTCGGGTGTAGAGGGATGCTTCGTGTCGCTGCCTCTCTTTCTCATCCAAACGCTACAAAGAGGTCTAGAGAGAGAGAACGGAGGTTCTCTCTTGCCTCCGATTCTCGGTCTAGAGTTGAAGTCTATAGCTGAAGATGGTCGCAAGTGGTTTCTCGCATGGTCGCATTCTCCCTCTCGATCAAGTTTCGTCGAGGTAATTTGTTTAATTTTGTGTTAATTTTGCGAGTATTAGTCATAAACCTCGGTTTCAGACAGAGGTTTATTCATTGGTTTGGGGAGAACGCTTAATTTGGTGAATTTTTTTATGAATTTAATGTGTACTTTAGAGCATATAATGATGGGAAGTAGTTGTGCAGGTACCCCAGAGGTTGGCAGAGTGCATCTCATTGCCAGATAAAACAAAAGTAAAATTGAAAGCAATTCCAGAACTGTCGAAGGCGGTTAGCGTTAATATAGAACCAGCAACTGAAGAAGATTGGGAGATTTTGGAGAGCCGGCCTGGTTCTGCTGAAGAGGTCATGTTGACCCAGGTAGTTTATCTTTTAATTGTTCAAATGTTAATCGCCTCTCTAGTTTTGCATAATTTTCTATAAGTGTTTAGCAGCCTTTAGTGGTGGGCTGGTGTCATTCATCTTTTGGTTTTTTGAGGGCTTGAAATCAGTTTAGCAATGATAAAGAGGTCAATAAGTCATGATAATATTTCTTTATGATACGTTTTTATGCTTAATGAAGTTGTAATTGTCAATGACACATCTGTATATATAACTGATCTACAAAATTCCATATCTACCATTGTTCATTTGTTCCATTACATCTACTGCATGGAATAAACTACCTCCTGCAGTTAATTACTGATTTTGTCTTGGGTGGGCTGCTGGTTGATAGAGACCATGTTTATTACCCAGCTGTAAACATTACTGATTTTGGATTGTGCTGACTACTGGTTGATAGAGATCATGCTTATAATACTGTATCTCATGTATGTTCCAACAAATATGCCATTCTTACTTTTATATCTAGTTGTATTGATATCCATGTTTGGGTTTCCATAGGTTGGTGTTCTTTACGAGGGAATGAAATTCCCCTTGTGGTTGTATGAGCATGTCGTGGTTGAATTTATCGTCATATCTTGTTCTCCTAACAAGCCTTTGGGTAAGACAAAAGACACTAAAACAATCTTTTTTTTTTTTTTTTTTTACCAAAGTAACATTTGTTGCCATCTGTTTCTACAATTTTTGCATAGCTAAAGTGCCAAAATATTAGGGCTACTCAACCTTATCTATGCAATGTTACTTATTTTAGTTGTTACCTTCATCAGTTTGATGCAATTTTCTTTTGCCCCTTTACTGTTAATAAGCCTAACTCAAGTATCTCTTTTCTTAGTGCAACTTAAACCTGGATCAGAAATTGTGGTTGCACCAAAGACACGCCTCAAGCCTCCATCAAAACCTAGTCCTCAAATCGAGCAAACCAAGTCAAAAGCACTTCTCCGTGTACAAGCTGACAATCATAAGCATGTCCACCAATTCAATTTCAAAGGCTATGAACTCAGGGTATCTCTCAGTAGCTGTGTTTTCATCCACCCTGAAACAGCAAGAAATGTAGGGTTTGGTAATCTTGAGTTTGGTACAGTGTCAGCTAATGTGGTACGAAAGGATGGTAGCAATAATGGGAAAGGACAGGTCAGCGTCACCAAAAAGGGTTTGAATTCGAATTTGAATTCAAGAGAAAGAAATAGGCATATTGTTATGCGAATTATTTATTCAAGTTCAGTTGCGAAGAGTCACTTGATGATCCCACAACCTATGAGGCACTTTATTCGAGCCGATATCCATGCATGTGAGTTTGATATACTTTACAACTGTGATAAGTACTTTCATTTATCTTTTTTTACCACAGTTTTTTATTTTGTCATCATCATGCATTATATTTATATGTATCCTCTTATGTTTGCATCATTTTTATTCATATTAAATTCAAAGATGTTTGATTAAACTTTTGAAGGAGAAGTACCAATAATGGCTCATGTAACACTTTGCTTTATATTTTTTTGTATTTATCATTTGTTGATGTGAGTTTAATAGTGTTTATGTTCTCTTTGTTCATTTTGTTTAATTAGTATTTACCAAAGAGAACTTTTAATTAGCATTTGCAGCTTCTTAAGCAAGAATTGAATTAGATTTTTATTTCTTTTATTTTACAGGGGTATACATGGAGAAATACATGTTCAGTTCAAAGAAAGACTCTCCTGTACTTACCATCTCTCCTCTCCGATTTAAACTTGCAAGGAAAAACAAGCCTGAAGAAAATACTGATTTCGACCTTCATGATAGAGAAAAGAATAGTACATACCCTAATAACAGTAACTTGGATCTAGACCTCATTGATGACTTCATGGCCCCTCATTTTAAAGAAGAAGGCCTTTTAAAGAAAGATGAGGAGTTTCTAATTAAATCATGGCTTGTTGGCCAAATAAAAGCCATTACCTCAGAAAATGACGAAAAAGATGCTAAAACTTTTGTTTTTGCGAATGAATCTTTGCTCCATTTTGAGGTACTAGATCATAAGTTTGGAAATAAAAAAATGGATCTCATGTACCTTCTTTCTGTTCAATTTGAGGGAGCAGATGGCGTGGGGTCAAATGAGAATTTTGAAACTATGTTGGAGACTGATGTGACAAATTTGGAGAACTTTGATTCTAAACTTTGGAAGTTTGAGTTGGGGGATCCTGTTTCCCTAGAGACCTTTGGAGAGAGAAACTTGAATGAAGGTTTTGAGTTGGATGCGTCTTCTCTGAGCTGGATGGAGGCAGCAATTTCAGATGTTATTAAAAGTAAGAATCTCTCTCTCTCACTCCACTTCCCCGTTCATATTTGTCCTTAGATTAATTTAATTAGTAATAGGATCCTTGTCCTCTGTTTTGTTGATGAAGTAGTGATGAACACCCTTCCATTATGGTTGGTTAAAGTTTTTCTAAGAGATGTGGGCAAAAATAAATGGAAGGAGGCACACTCATTTCCAGAACCAGTTCTCTCCCCACAAGAATGGAGATATGTGCTCACAAGAAAACTAAATACTATATGTTTTCCATTTACACTTGAAGCAAATAAAGATCTGAAAGATGTATGACTTCCTCTCCTTGCCCAACTGAACTTAATAATAATATCTGTGCCTTTATTTTTGTTTTTTCCCCTTCTCTTCCCCTCATTTCTCTTTTCACGTCGATCCCATGATGCATATTAACTCTCAACATCTATACCCTTCAAGAACTGTTCTAAAACTTATCAGATGCTATACTGGCAGACTGGCAGTCAGCGGTGACCAGTACGATCTTTGATCTGGTTGACCATTATGGTAATACACATTAATTGCTGATAAAGTGCAAGAGGTGCAAATTTTGATAATAGTCTGTTATATTAATAAATGCCTGCATGGAACATTCTTATTGTTGTTAATTTGAACTAATGGAAAATAAATAAAATAGAAATCTAGACCTACAATATAAATATGATTCCTCATTCCTTAGAGTTATTAAAGATAACTTATTAGTGGCAATTCTATTCTGTTTTTAATTACAATTTTGGAGGAAAGGTGGAAGCTTTCCATCCCTCTGCTTTTTGGACGAATGAGTTTCATGTGAAGCATCTGTCACTCCAATTTTTGTAACCAATTGTGTGCGCTCTGTATCAGGATTATTTGTGCTGATGTCGCCTTTTTGTCGCAAATTGTTGAACAAACTGGTCTCTTCACTTCCGGGGAATGTTCTTATACATGGTCCTCCAGTAGGTGATTGTTTGTTTGTTTAAAAAATTTTGTGTCTTTACACTTTCCTGCAGCATTGTTATGTTTGTTTTTACTATTTCTTTTGTATTCTTCATTGCCTATTTAATATTGTCTGCTTTGATTTTGCACTTGTATTTTTTTCTCAGGGTTCTGGAAAAACTACATTGTGCAGGGCTGTTGCTAAGCATATGCAAGAGCACTTAGAAATATTAGCCCACGTGTTAGTAATTTCTTCTCCAGTTGCCAATAAATGAAATACATCTTTTCCACCTGGAAATCTTATAAAAATGAAAATAAGAAAAAGGTCATTTGGGTTTTTTGAATATACCTCAGATTTTAAGGAGACATTTTGTATTCTCCTTAACCACTCTAATAAATATTTCCCATGAAAAGGCTAAAGCATAATGCATATACCCAAACATGGCACATATAATACCTGTTAAAGATTTGTAGATATGTGCATTCACAAAAACTATGGTACTTTTTATTTTCAGAGTCTACATAAACTGTTCAAAACTAGAGGAGAATGGCACAAAAATCAGACAATCGATATCAGATTACCTATCTGATGCTTTGATCCATGCACCATCTATTGTTATTTTTGACAATTTAGATGAAATAATCTCAAACCCATCTGATTCAGCTGAGGGAAGATCTGAGGCATCCAATTCTTTCACAAAATATCTTACTGAACTGATAGATGAGTATAAGGTGAGTACAATCTGCATGTGTGCTCAAAGCAGGGACAAATTCGGGCTCCTTTTTGTGAGCCTTATTTTGGTTGATTTCTCTTTATTAGTTCCTTGATTGAGGATAAAGTTCAAGGGAAATTTCTTCATTGAGGAGATATTCAGTTGGGCTCATTTTTTGCTATTATTGCACAATTTATGGTTCAGTGGGCAAGTTTGAGAGCACAAGCGAGGTGATGTGTAGAGCCTGTATTGTTATAAACAAAGAGTGATTTATCCACACAGCTGTGTGTTTACATATTAATCAGTTGGCCAATTTCTAGAAACACTACCTGCTGTTGTTGTAAACTCTGATTTTGTTTCATTTCTTTTACATTACTATTGTTCACTAATCAATTTCACTTTTCTTATTGGTTAGCTGTACTTCTTTGTTTCTGTTAGTATTAGCTTTATTTGCTTACTATTTTTTTTCATGTTGAAGGAAAAGAGTGGGAGCCGCTGTGGATATGGTTATGTTGCATTTGTGGCTACAGCCCAAAATCTTGCAAATCTACCTCAAACTTTGACTTCTTCAGGTGATTTGTGCTACTAATTTCCAACAGAAATTGGAATAAACTTGAAGGTCACTGCAAATACATTTCTTTCTTGTATCAGATGACTGGTGGTGGTAATTATATTTTATATGCCTTTTCCTGTAGGGAGATTTGACTGCCATGTGCAACTGGCCACACCAGCTGTCCCAGAAAGGCTTGGTGTTTTGAGGCATGAGGTCCACAAGCGTAGTTTACAGTGTTCCGATGAGGTTCTTTATGAGACTGCTTCCGAATGCGACGGTTATGATGCTCATGACCTGGTAAGCATGTGCACTTTTTATGTGATTTTTGGTCCAAAGATGACTGAAACACTCCTATTTCATCCCTTGTCATTTTGTGTACTAGTAAGAAAGAGTTGGTAATTTGGGCAACCTTTTTTCTTGACAAAACAGGAGCTGCGTAGCATGGGATATATTCCCTATATATTCTATATATTTGTACAAATTATTCTCAACTTCAGGGTTTTAGTTGACAAAGCAATGTTTCTCAGGAGATATGCAATATTATTTCTTCTGCTTTTTCTAAATTTTTTTATAATTTATAAGAAAAACTATAAGGACGACCAGCATCTGCAACTAACGCTCTTGCTGGAGTGCAAATAAAGAGGAAGGAACGGGTTATATATTGTGGTATTTCTTCTGTTCAAGGGATGACATGTGAATTTTGATCTTTTAAGCTGCATGCTCAATAGTTTATTTCCTAATTACAGGAAGCATTGGTGGGTAGAGCCGAGGTTGCTGCCATGGCTCGCCCTTCATTATCTCCACAACATCATAAGTACGGAAACAATACTTTAGTAAAGGATGATTTCTCAAAAGCAATGAATGGTTTCCAACCAGTTGGTATGCGTGGTATTTCAAAAGCTTCGTCAGATGTTAGAAATGCTGGTTGGGATGGTGTTGGGGGCCTTGCTGAGACTAGAAATGCCATCCAGGAGGTGAATATCACCATTTTTCCTAAAATACATTTTGAGGGATTTTTTGGTCCCTGATATGGTGATTGTTTTGAGTGATCTTGCAGTTGCAATTATTGGAAAAAAACATCTGTTGAACATATTTGAATGTTGCCATGCAAAATTTCAGCCGATATATGTTGGTGCCTAGTTCAGTACTGCATTTTAGCCCACTTTGTACAATGGTGTTATCTGCCTTCACTTTTTAGTTTGGCATCAAAGAAAGACTCAATAAACCATTTAAATTAAAAAAGAAAGATAAGTAAGGAATTGTATTTAAATTAGCCTCGTTTCTTTTGATATATTTTTTAACATTTTTTCCCTTTGTAAGCAGACTATTGAACTGCCTTCCAAGTTTCCCAACATATTTTCACAATCACCCCTTAGACTTCGCTCGAACATTTTGTTATATGGGCCCCCTGGTTGTGGGAAAACACACATTGTTGGGGCCGCGGCAACCGCTTCAAATCTTAGATTTATTTCTGTCAAGGGCCCTGAGCTACTAAACAAGTACATTGGCGCATCTGAACAAGCTGTACGTCTCTTTATTTGTCTTTTTCTTTTCTAATTAAAATTCAAACATAATCATGTTGTCATGTTTGCAAGTGCCATCCAACACTTCCCATATATGCCAAGAATATCCTAGAACTTTCCAGGATATTTGCAAATAATAGCATCAATGCTTCTCATATTCTCAGGGTTATCCTAACAGTTTTTAGGATATTTGCAAACAACATTCAGTTGTTAAGTTGGTGCCGTTATTGAAGCCACAACTATTACAATTATTGAAATTAAATAAGTGAAAATAGCTTGACGGCTATAGTTACTTCCTTTCCTATCACCACTGTTGGAAGGTTCAAACTTGGTCCATAGATGATAATTTTTTTTTAACTAAGCTCAAATCGAGCTTAATGAAGTTAAGATATATATGTTGGACTAAACGTCAAATATAATGACAGGTTAGCCGAGTTATACTTGATTTGACCGTGGATTTGATAATTATCAGAAAGTATTCCAAGGCAAAAGGCACGACTTGGAAATTTTGTTTCATAATTGATTTTGTTGGTTCATATGAATAAAAGGAAGAAATAATTCCAGGTTAGGGATATCTTTTCAAAAGCTGCCGCTGCCGCTCCATGTCTTCTGTTTTTTGATGAGTTTGATTCCATTGCTCCTAAGAGAGGTCATGACAACACTGGAGTCACCGATCGTGTTGTCAATCAGGCTAGTTATTTTGCTTCACTTTTCCTAAATTTTTAATAAGTGAATTGTTTTTTTTTTAATCACATGCGTAATTGCAAAATGTCAAATATTTAGTCTACCGTGCTTAAATCATTTACCTCATATAAATGCACTTATTAATGTAGCAAAAATCTGTTGCAATATATCGTGGCAAGTGCCGAAATATCGTAATGCACCAGAAAAAGGATTTGTGCATTACACGCTAGAAATAGTAGGGAATAATATTCTCTCTGTATATATATGGAGCTGTACTTATCCCTTGTCCATGTACTTACCTCAACATCTCCACATAAGTGAAGAAGATTGAGCGTGTAATTTTTTTAGTTTGAAGAAATTAAAACTCAGGTAAATAAGTAACATTTTACGTGTCTAGGTACTAATTGTCCAGTGTTACTGTTTATGTGAAATCTCTAGATTAAATATCACAATTTACGTATTGACATGTAATATTTTTGTCACAGTTGCTGACAGAGCTAGATGGGGTGGAGACCCTAAATGGTGTGTTTGTCTTTGCTGCCACTAGGTCAGTACTTCATATTTCATAGCGAAGATTACATCTTTACTGGCCTCATATTGGCATTCGGCCTTGCTGGTTTGGTTTGTACCCAGTATCTGCTTTTACATTTTGTGCTAATAGATGTTTTATTTATCGACTTATATTAACCCAGCCGGCCAGATTTACTTGATGCTGCCTTGTTGAGGCCGGGCCGATTTGACCGCCTTCTGTTTTGTGATTTCCCACAGTGGCGTGATCGGCTGGATATTCTCTCTGTTCTATCCAAGAAGGTTCTTTTCTTGCTCTCTTGACCTATATTTTGTATATTTTAAAATATAACCTGATCTGAGATTTGCGGTAAATGTTGAACTTTTATATAGAAATGATTATGTATCATGTTAAATGTCCTTCCATTTATACCTGTAACAATCCTTGCCCATACCCAAATTTAATTCAAACCTATCATTTTTATTTTAGTTTTCTAAATTTTAGCGATTTGGTTATGAAGCAATATGTAGTCAGTATTCAGTATAAGAAAAGTTCATGGATAATTACTTATAACCTTTCTTTTAACTGCGAAAGGCTATCCGTGAAAACCCTAAATTGGGTGCTTGTGACAAATATGGGAAATGTTTAGTAGTAGTTTTCCAAAAGATATGTGTGTTCAACCATGTGTTACACGAATCTGGTGGCATAAAATCTGATAGTACTTTTTCTCTATAAACCCAATTTCAGCTTCCTTTGTCAAGCGATGTGATTTTAGAAGACGTAGCTTCTGTCACTGATGGATTCAGTGGTGCGGATCTCCAGGCACTCCTGTCAGATGCACAACTGGCAGCTGTGAACAAGATCGTAGATAGTCAAGAGAGTAGTAGCAGCTCATCAGGAAGCAGCCCTATGATAACAGATAGCCTTTTGAAATCAGTAGCATCAAAGGCCCGTCCTTCTATATCAGAAAGTGAGAAGAAGAGGCTTTATGATATTTATACACAATTTATGGACTCCAAAAAGTCCCTCTCTGCTCAGGTAATTTATCTTTGCGATCTAATATTGATTACTGACATAATATATTGGCATGAGTGTGGTGCTGCGTGCCGGTTTTGGTAGTGCAATGTTTTGTTGAAAGCTTCGTATCCTATAGCGCCAGCTTAGTTTGTGTACCTGTATACTTTGATGACAGTTACCTGAGATCAAAGCTCGCTAAATAAAATAAAAAAAAAGAAGGAAAATGGAAAACTTCACACCATTAGACGTTTATAGTTGTATTCTGTCAGACAGTGGGGTTATCAGAATGATTCTTTATTTTTAAGTCTAGATAAAGCCAAAACAAAATTGTTAAATTGGATTCAGAAGGACTAGAACTAGTCACCTATTCTTGTGATATGCATCCGGCAGTCAGTATTATTGACGGCACCTTTTCTTGATGGCATTTGATCTTCAAAAGTCATCTTTAGTAATTGGGCCAAGTCAATTGTTTAAACCAGTTTAGGATGAAATTTTAGTTAGCTTAATTAAGATATGATAATGATTTGAATGTAGTTATATCCTTTGTTTTTATTTACATTTTAATTTCAGATGAGGGATGCGAAGGGGAAAAGAGCAACATTAGCTTGAGAGTATAAAAAGGAAAATAAAACCGCATAATAAAGAAAAGGCATATGGTAATGTATGATCTGATTTTTTTTTTGTCAAATTAATATTATGAACTTAAGCATAATTATTTTTGTTTAACATCAGCTTTACGAGCTTGTTGGCACTGAGATTTTTCCCTGATCTGTTTGGATGCCAGGTAGGCTTGGAGTTGGGTTGAAATTGTTTCATAATTTAACCTGTAGTTAATGCACCATGCGGTACCATGGTATTGAGTTATTGGCTCATGTCAAATTTGTAGTTCTAGGTTAAAATAATAGCAGCGGAAAGTAAAAAAAGTACCCCTTAGGAGAATAGTTCCTCCATATTTTTGCCGTATTGGATTTGTAACTTTGTATGCGATGTAAGTGTACTACAGAGGAAAAATGAAGAGAGGCAATATTGTCATAGATGTGCTCTTGTAATTTGTATATATATAATTTCATTTTTGCTTGATTTTTCTTGTATATAGTCATTTTGTTTGAATTACTTTACGGATTTTTGAAAATTTAAATTTTGCTAATTTACTAATCTTTTTTATTTATTCTATGAGGAAAAGGTAGTGCTATGCAATAATGGACCTTTGATGAAATTAAATTTCATTTGGACATGCGTGGATCTTTTTTGTTATCATCATCATCATCATCATTGTCATTGTCATTGACTAAATTCAAAGTTCGTTATTTTGTACCTATTAATTCTTCTTTCGGCTCTTTTGCATGCTTAATGGATGCAGGTGCCCTCTTAAGGGTACTTTTATAAAAAAAAAATATATATTCTTCTTTCTGCGAGAATTATTGTTTTCCTTTTTCTTTTGTTTTTGTGTCAAATTGGTAAAGATTGCATGTAACATGTATTTGGAATTCTGGATTATTGAGCGCAGCAAAATAAAGGTGAGGGAAAAATACGGAGGTTACTTGCCCCGGAAAACGCGCTGGGAAAGGGAATGGTTAACGGAGTTAATTGTTCCATTAATCGAACCTTCGCATTACTAAAATTTCAGTCAAATGCACAAAGCATAGAAGGATCTGATTTCGCTAAATTTTACTTTTTGAAACTCCTAGCCCTTAATCCTGATAGTGGAAAAAATCAAGTTCAAATAAACCTTGTTTACCAATTTAATAGTTTGTGGTAAAGCTAAGGGTCAAATCACAGAGACGGGGTTGGAATATCAATCTTTTACTTTAATTAATTAGGTAGATGAGTTTAGCTCTTTAAGAATTAAGAATCGAAGGTGTTTCAAATCCTAAGTCTAGAATTAAGATCAAAATTAAAACTAAACGTGAAGATAATCAACAATTTGAATTCTAGGGTTTATAGGTATAGTTTAATTCTCAAACGATCTGTTTGAACCGTGAAATTGTTTATTGCTTAGTTATTTCTAATATGTGTGCGAAATCATAATCTAATCCTAGATTACCAGATACTAACCATCGTTACAATTTTGATTTTGTAGGTTAAATTACTTCTTTTCTTAGAAACCCTAAGATTTGATCATCACCTTTGGCTTAAGTTTTCTAAGATCTATCTTTCAATTCGAACGATATCTTGCAACCATCGTTGCGGAAAAGGTTCACCTATCGCCTACTAACTCTCGGTTTCACTCATCAACTACTACCATCTTTAAGTAGTTCAATCATAAATTAAGCTAAAGTATAGATTATTGTCACTTGACAATCTAGATAAGGCCTCAGTCTATTGGGTGTAACCAGCTCTACTTAAGCAATTATGAAATCACATAAGCAATTAAATCATGAAAGATAAAAATACATAAAAAATAACTATGCAAATAACCAAATGAGTTTACAACCACAATACTAGAATAACAAATCAACAACTAAAAGACATTAAACAAACAAAAGGAAATGAGAAATAAAAGAAGTTACAACCAATTGCTCTTGCTTTCCCTTGATCTTGTCAAAATCCCCTTCTAAACAACCCACTGCTATTGCAGACGACCCGTCTTACGGTGCCACGATCTGGACTTGAGACTAAACTATCGTATATTTCTATGTCTAACCCTAACTTAGATCTTAGATCTGAACTTCGCCTTGTATATCTCTCAAAATCCCCTCAAAGTCATCTTACATAAGCATTGGAAATGTGTAAAGACGCAAGAGGCATGTTTTGGACGTGCTGGGAATGGAAAATAACCACCCGACAAAGATAAACCTCTAAAACGGGCATGTTATGCTAATTCTGGAAGGTTCCAAACGGACCCTTTGAGATATGGCTGAAAATAACACTTTTTCCTACGAAAGTCAAACTGGTCATTTGACTTTTCAAGTAATACCGAAAGAATCCCTTGGAAATTTTAGCACTGCGCCTTGTTAGTATTTTGCAGTGTTTTGAAAACCATACTGGATACCGAAAAATTTCAGTAATACTAAAAACCGAAACAGTGACCGAAACGGTAATATCCGATATTGTGAGAGGAATTACCGGGCAATTTCGAAAAATATAGAGAAATATTGGATTTCGGCCACTTGGCCGGTAGGGGTGCTAGTTTAAAAACAATGATATTTTGTCCATAGCTCCATCCGGACTCTGTTTGAGGTGATTTAAAAACCAGTGAAAAGCTTGCGAGGAGCTCTACATCATCATGGATTCATGCAAGTCATGTTTTTTTGTCCAAAATCTGCATAAAAGTAGAAATATTGGTAGTAACTCAGTCTTGACACAAAATCCTTATTAAAATAACCCTAATTAATCTAACTCAAGTCAAATTAGTTTAGTTTGGAGTCAAAACTCTACTAAAGTATATGTATAAAATACTCTCATCAATCCCGTTAGACTAAAATCTAGCTCGAAGGGTGACGTGGTCTTATGGTTAAAGAAATTAAATTTGATTATCCAATTCATTAGGTATAGCTAGATTCATTAATCAAATGTTCTAGGCATAAATATCACCTCAAGTGTTACATCATGTCAACACAAAGTGCTCATGGTAAAGAAGAGAGAACACAAGAAGAAAGAAAACATAAGAAATTTGGAAGGAAAAGATCGATGAGATCATGAGAGAGAACAAATCAACAATCAACATGTCAACCCCTCGGCGTTTCCCCACAAGGCCGAAACCAAAACGGAAAAAAAAAATCCCTTGGTTGGCAAAACTCATAGATATCAAAAATATAAATACACAAGGTGCTACATAAATAAAAAAAAAATCTAGCTAATTAAAGGCCATTATTCTTGTAGTGGTTCTTGGCTGTTAGGAGCTTGTCTAGCTAGTTCGTTCTAGTTTTAGGCATCTCGTGTTGTGTTCTTAAGCTTCTCAATTTCATCATTGTAACAAAACTTTTTGTACCTCTTATTTTTTTTAATCAATTTCCGTTGGCAGCTAGCCAACCGGCCTTTCGGAAAAAATTTTAAAACTAGTGCGAGTACCGCATGGCTACAATAAAAAGAATTGTCGTGGATATCACAACAATTGAACAGCTAACTTAACAAAGAAAATTACAGATCAGCTATATTTAAAGGTAGTGTTCATTCTCCTATAGAATATTGTTCAAGATCAGAATATATTTATTTAATAGTATATTAATTCTTCATATATATGTTGGTATGGGCATGTTACATCAATATATTGAACCATGCACTCCTAAATTATAATTTAGAGGTTTCTCTATTTTAAGCATCCTGCTCCAGGAAATTGGTTACAATTAACGGTGTATTGTCAACTAATAACACAAGTTAATAATTAAATTGACGATAAATTAAGCAAGAACATGGGTACGCAACTACGCATACTTAGAAGTTGACCTGGCACCATGTTACATCAAACATTTAAAACAAGTGTGAGTATCACATGGTTATTGCAAATTAGGCATAGTCTCAGATATGCCAACAGTTTGACAGCTAATATCTTAAGAAAGAAAATTTGACAGTTTGCTAGCGCAACCTATTTTCTTTTGCACGTCCTAAGTTTGGAAATTGGAATCTTTTGGTGCTAATGTAAAATGAGTCAAGAGGAAATTGCAACCTGCATGATCTCATCTTTAATATATTTATTCATATCTCTCTCATTTACGGCAGGCTGAGCGTGAAAGGCATTTCGATGTTATCATCATCATCATTATTATTTTCTTTTTTGAGTAAAGGCCAATTTTTTATCTTATTATCAACCTTCTTTAATTTCTTTCTTTTTCTTTTTCTTTTTCTTTTTCTTTTCTTTTTTTTTTGGGTTTTTTCAAGCGCAGTACCAATCGTTTCTAGATATAATAATATCGTTTCGTGATTTTATAGAATATTATTCCCGTTCAAATATTGCTAATATATACATATTCATGTATTGCTCTTGTTCCTCCAATTTAGAGGACCTCCACCACTGTCGTTGGCTCATTACGCAACATCGATCTCAACCTAATGATATTTTGGTTCAGCATATATCCCCTAAAAATCTTTAATAATCATTTGCTAAGTTCTCAAAGACTCGAACAACCTTTGAGGCATGACATTGCGCACCTGTATGGCTGTATCACACAATGCCAAATCAATTTGGCAACTCGCTACATTAATCAGCATACATTGAAGTAGTCCTAAATGTCCTATATATTGAAGTTCCATCTCTTTCTTTAGAGAGAAATCCGACATGGCCGGAAGGCACGAATTTTAAGTACTTAGTCCCCTATTGAAATCGAGGAAGCATGTGCAGACGGCCGTTATACTTTAATTACCCTATATGGTAAAGTGGGGTTTTTAATTATTTGCTTGGCTAGTACAATATCTCAAATAGTCAAGCATGCATGTGCTTCTTAGTTAAGTATATATATTAATTACACATGAAATGAAACTGAAGCGGCAATAATAATTAATAATCCCTGCCCGAAGGGCAAGACGAAACAAAATTAGGAGTTCCTGGTTTCAGATGAACTGCTATGGTTTGTTGCATATCTGTTATTAGTTGATAATACACCATTAATTTCAGGCAGTTCAATGGATCAGGGTGCTTCATATAGAGATATATACCTCTTAAATTATAATTAAGGAGTGCATTGTTCAATATATTGAGTCAGTATAAGTTATATATAACCAATACCAATATTAAAATATATTCTATCATATACAAAGATTCGGGCACAAAATTCTATACGAGAATGAAAATCTGATGCATAATATTTCTTTCGTAAGTTAGCTGTTATATTAATTGTTTATTTTGTAGCCACGCGATGCTCGCACTAGTTTTAAATGTTAGTTATTAGTCGTGACATGGTGCCACGAGTCAAATTCTCTTAGTTGTTGGTTACCATGTTCTGGATTTATCATCAATTTATTTTTAATTTGCTTTTGATAAACTTTTCTTAACATGAGTAATTAAAGAATTTATCCTCGTCGCTTATTACAAGTATAAATAAATGTATACAGCATACAGAGCCTCAGAAGCACCGCAAAATGGTGTGTTTGGATGGAGTAGAATAAGGTTTGAATAAGAATAAGCTTCAAATTTTTTATTCTTGTGCAACCCAAACAACACAAGAATAAAAAATTTAGGCCCTTATTCTTATACTAACAAAATCATAGAATTTGGATAAGAATAAGAATTTGTCTCATATGTGGCAATGCTTAAGACAAAAATGCTATACGTAAACAAAATTTTACCTCTATTTCATTTTATAAATTTTATGTAGCCCAATAAATCCTATCCTATTTTTTTCATAAAATAAATCAAAATTAATTTTATGTTTTATGTATAGACCACCATAGAATAAAGTCTGCCGCCTTTGGAGATTTTTCTTTCAGTACAAAAGAGAGAGAATAGAATTCCTCCCGGATTTTGTATAAGATCCATATCCTTCAAATTAAAGTATTAATTTCCAGGATAGCTAAGCTTAGCTTTGTTGTCTGTGTTTGTTATATTATTATGGGATAAATCTTTTTGTGCCCCTCAAAACTCGTGAAATACAGTAATTACCCCTCAAAAGTTCATTCTTCTGTTTTTACCCCTCTAAAGTTATTATATTCAATATCATTTACCATGTGCACCCCAACTGTGTCCCCAAATTAATAATTAACCCTCCTTTTAATTAAAAGGTAGTTTCCCTCTTAACCTCACATTATCGTGTTATCCGCGATCTTCCCTTCCTTTAGGTACTGTACGGCAGGATAATTCTTTTGGTTAATAATAAATTCCACCTTTAAATTGATGCTTTTTTTTTTTTTTTTTTTTTTTTGAGCTGGCTAATTATTTTATAAACAACCTTTAATGCTTAGGTTTGGACAATTCTAATGTTCTGGTATAACCCTTCCCTCAGTCACCTACCTAGAATATAAATAAATTTAGAAAGCCATTATATTAAGAAACAAACCTTGCTCTGATACCAGAATTGGTTGTTCACCCAGGAAGTTAAATTCGCAACTAACTCGGACTTAGAAAGTACTGGCTAGAAGGAAATTTTATTGCTGGTTTATTGTACAAGAGGGATGATTTCTAGTTGTGAGGAGATGCCTCTACTAGTGAACCATCATACTACTTATATAGAAGGAACGCTACCGGTTGGTAAGCTCGATAATTGAATGCGGGTGCTCATTGGGCCCCATCGTCCATTTCAATTATTCGTCTACCACAGATGGTATGTCCTTATCAATCTATTAGTGGGCATATTCAGTACAATAATTGCCCATAAAGAAAGTAAGTTGATGCCATTCTAAATGACAGCCAACTAATAAAAGATAAAAGAATAAGAAGACACGTGCGCACTACCATAGTGGCACCGAAAGTAAACACATTATTGAGATTCCCATATAATGGTGGGTCTCCCTAATAGTAATGGCCTTGCTGGATGATGCAAAGCTTCTGGTGGATTGCTAACAACTCATCAATGTTATGATTAACTGGTCCCAATGCGCTGCTGGCCCAGTTATCTTTTGATGTTATTTGTTCAAGTCGAATCTTTTGTAAATAACTCAGTGCAATAAGTCTTTCGACTTCCTTTATGGTCTTTTGTATCTGTTCATTATGAATTTCGCTAAGCCTGAGTTGCATGGCTCCTTCCCAATGAAAAGACCTTGGATACATTGTTAGCAAATCTCCAGTAAGGACTTCATAATCCTGAAGAGAGTCTGACTCTCCTCCTGAGGTCGCCCATCTTTCAGCTTGCTGAAAAGCTTGCCGTCCTCCTGGCGTAAAACCAGTGGTTGGACTTCCTTCATGGATTCTCATCAATCTTCGCAACTGATCAAGCACCATTTTCTGTAAAAAGATAAAAATTCACACAAACAAATTATTAGAAAACTAAAATTGTCAGTAGCTTTCCGTGGATTACTACCAGACAGTTCCTAAGATACAAGTATAGTGGGTTTTTCCAGCGGTCCACCATGCCCGCTTGCTTCCTTCTAGAGATTCTAGCATATCTCGAAATCTAACACGTTGCCGATGTGACCGACAGTTGTTGCTAGATGAGCTAGAATTTCATCTGGTGCGCCTTTAGTTTCTTCGAGCACCTTTTCCAAATCTGCTAACTGCTCATCAGCAAAATAACAGTTACCGGTTTTCACCATTTTTGCTGTTAATCGTGACAGTGAATCAGTTAGTACGTTCATTTTTCCATCTATGTGCTCAAAATTAACTTGCACTCCTGTTCCTGTAACAAAATCAACAAAATTAATCCACCGAACCCTTGACGGTTTATTTTGTGTTGATTTGTTGTAGAAACTGATTATAGCCTGACAATCAGTTCTGAGAGTGATCTCCTTCTGATCCAGGTAATGAATCTTGAGTGCCTTCATTGTTTCCATGCATGCATGTATCTCGGCATCAATTGTTGACTTAATCACCGGGAATTTTCCGCTTGCATATGCACACACTTTTTCCGTACTTCTGGGGTCATGTTTGAATTTCTTCCATTTACATACGCCACCCCATCCTTCCATGCACCCATCAGTTTCCAGGATGATGTAGGATCCTTCCGGAGGTATCTCGAGATCTGGGAGTTGCTGTACAACTTGCTTGACTTTTCGGATGATTTCATAATCCGAACTTTTTAGTCTCTTGTCACCATGTTCACTTGTTTTTGAATACAGCGGCCCAAGCAGTGTACCCAATTTCGGAATATATGACCTGGCATAGTTGAGGATACCAAGCCATGATCTCATTCCTGCCTTTTCCTTCAGCTTTTCTTCATCAAATGAGATAATTTTCTTGATTATATGCGGCTGAAGTTTGATCTTTCTGTTTCCAATAACTGCACCTAGGAATTCGATTTCCTGCACAGCTATTTTCATTTTTGTTGGGGAGAGAACAAGTCCCCACTTTTCACAGATTGATAACATGGCTTCCAAGTGTTTGGCATGTTGTTCTTCATTTTCAGAGAATACCAGTATATCATCAATGTAGACTGCTATGAAACTCTCTGTTCCTCGGAAGCAGTCATCCATTTTTCTCTGAAAAATCGCTGGTGCGTTCTTCAATCCGAATGGCATGACCAGCCATTCATACAAGCCATTTGGAACGACGAAAGCCGTCCACTCAATTGAGTCTGAGTCCATTGCTACTTGATGAAATCCGCTTTTCAAGTCAAATTTTGAGTAAATTCGACTATTACCGACCTTCTTGAGAATGGTGTTGATTCCTGGCAGACTGTATTGATCTTTGTGCGTATTATCGTTGAGGGTACGGTAATTGAATACCATACGCTCCTTGCCTTTTATCTCAGCACCAGTTTTTGGATCAATAGATGTGCCTGAATTCACCATCATTGCCATAGTTCTGTGTCGGCTTTTGCTGGGTTGTATCACCCCAATTTTTAGCAACGCTTGAACATGTTTGTCGAACTGTTCCTTCATTAATGGTGTTACATGTTTTAGCGGCTTGTCTTGGATCGTGATATCCGGGTTCATAATATCAAGTTTGCATTTTATCCGATTTTTCTCCCAGTGTTGAAGAGGATTGTCTCCAATATACCCTTGTTCTTTGAGCCTTTCAAGGAGAGGTCGGAACTTCTCCCGAAACTGTTGTGATTCTTCACCACAAGAGTATGCTGTAATTCTCTGTATTTCAAAATACTCGAGCTCGGATAAATCTAGTTCCTCGATTGCTGCAGAGGCTGCCACCTCAGCATCGACCTTTGTTGCAATTGTTGTGACATTCTTGTAGAACGTCACCATTTGTCCTTCTATTCTAAGCCCTCCTTGCATGGCTCGAATGAAATTGCAACCAATCAACATCTGAATCCCGTCCCTTTGTTCCATTGGGAACGCATAAGTGAATGGGATTCTGAACCGATTTTCTTCAATAGCCATCATTCCGCCTTTTAGTTTCTGGTTAGCTATCTGAGAAGAATTTACCCCGTTAATTTGGATGGGGTAAGCACTTGGTTCTAGTGCTTCTTTTGGAACTGCACTTTGGTCTACGCAACAGACTGTTGCACCAGTATCCAGGATTGCTTGAATCTTAAACTTCTCAACCCCTGGTATCTCCATTGTTAGCTCAATGTTGTAGAGTCTGTTTAAGACCCTTCTTCCTTTCCTGGGATCCGGGACTTGAGTACTGATATACTCGTTTTCCTCCGTCATCATTTTGATAATCACACCCTTTTGTTTTTGGATGTGATTTTCAATTGCTTCATCATCCGAATCCATTTCTTCAAGAATTGGTTTTTCAGGAGCTTTTCCTTTTGTTGGGTCTCTCATTTCACCTAGATCCTTGCCCATTTCCAATTCTTCAATCCTTTCCTTTAGCCTTTGATTTTCAGCTAACAGGAAGTTTGTATACCCAATCAATTCGTTGATTAAGGTATCCTTGCTGTCGTACTGGGGTTTTGACCTTTCAATTATTATTTTTCTCCCCAGATTGAACCTTGAACACATTGGACAGACTGTCAAGTGACACAGACTGCAATGCGCTCGCATGCGTGGGTTGGTCTGCTCCTTGCAAAACAAACATTTCATGAACTCTTGCGCTACAGGGCCATTATCTTCCCATTGGTGCGCACAATTTTCAACTTCCTGAGGTAGTGAGACTGCGACTCGCCATGAGACCTCTTTATTTGTCATCATCATTGCGGTTTCGTATGGCATCTCACCTATGCCAGCCATCAAAGAATAGCTAGTACCTCCTTCCCCTTCAGAAAATGAACAGATTGCATCGCTATCTGGTTCATTCTGATCAACCGAGAGCACGTCCCAGTCGTCATCTAGATCTAGATTTTCGACTATTGCTGCTCTTGCAATATTGCCCTTTTGCCTTGTGCAATTTCGGGCAAAATGTCCTTCCTCACCACATATGAAGCATTTGCATTTTCTTATTTTGTCGGCATGCTTCCTTTTGAATACTCTGATGTGAGTATCATGTGGTTTGCCTCGGTATGTCTTTGCCTTTCTAAGACCATACTTTTTATTTTTCTGATAGTAGCCTGGCACTGGTATGCGGCTACAGAATGATAAATCCTTGAGACTTCTCTGGAGTGCCACTCTTTTGCACTGCTCTGCCAAATACTGGTAGGTGAAGTGTATTCTTGGAATAACACCTACAGTATTGCCTGGGTATTTCTCAGCATATGCCTTTTCAATTTCTCCGCCAATGATGGGAGGCATTTTTCTGAAAAATTTTGTCGAGAGCTCGGGAGATATAAACATCCGTCCCGACTTCGCGGCCAAGATCTTGTAATCATTAATGTAATCGAAAAGGTCTTTCACATTATGGCATGAAAGTCTTTCCAGATCATTGTATGCTCGATTTTGTTCTTCTGTGGACCCGGTTGTCGGATCCTCCAACAGAAACATTCGCCTGATCTGAGATATCACATTCTGTGGATCATCAGCGATGTTAATCAATTCTTCATATTCAGTGGGGTATGCCATTCTCCACTGAATCCAGGTCTTTTTCTCCGTTTCTCCTAGGAGATTCTCAATATAATTGACCTTTGATTTGTTATCCGCCCAATTTCTTTCATTAATAAGATTAAGGGTAATGGATTCCCAACGGGAGATAACTTCTGAGTATAGCCCAATGTCTTCTGGTAGAACCAGGATTGCTCCTTGACTCGCTTGGGCTGTTGGCAGGTTGAACCTCTCATTCATTTGTTTTGCATAGCCACCACGGATATTGTCTAGTCGTGCTCTTATCTCCGGGATTTGGAGATTCTGTGGCTGCCTTGAACCAGGTGGGTACATGGCAGGACCCATGATTGGTTCTGGTGGTATTCTTGTGATAGAAGATTCTGCTGACGAGAGTACCGTCTCCACCTTTTCTCTAAGATTTTTGAATTGCGGGTACTCCATTTCTCCAAGCATGTAAATTGTTTCTGATGGATGATCATCATCTGACGGATGATCATCCCACTTTATTTCAGCAGAAATTTGGGAAATTTGGGAACTGGCTCCTTCATTCCCACCACCTTTTGCAAAAAGACTTAGCAAGTCTTCATCTTGGTCTTTAGGTGCATCCAGTTGGGACAGGAATTGCACCGTGGAGAATAAATCATCCTCAATTTCGCCGTCTGACTTATCCCAATGACAAGTCATCATCAAGGCTTGCTCTTCGGACCATTCAGCCTCTGCTTCTACGGTCTCTAGCCAATTAAACTCTGCAAATGTCATTTGCACGAGTTCATCGTCGTTATTCATCTGTTCAATAGCAAACCATTGATACGGGTTGATTGGTTCCATCATTTCAACTGCCGGCTCAGCTTGTTCAGCTTTCAGTATTGCTAAGAACCATTTTCCCAAAAGTACAGAATCATCATCTTGATCGGCCTCATCACCGTTATCACTGAATTCCTCAGGGTCTGTATAGATTTCTGGGAACTCTGGATCATCTTCAAAAGACCAATCATCATCTATTGTAAATACAAACGGAAGTTCATCATCTACTGTGGTAAGTAGATTGATAAATTCCTGCTCGAGTTCTTCCTCATCATTTTCTCCTCGAATAACCTCTTGCTCAGGGACTGTTGTTGCATATCCTGAGAATCTGACAGACAATGAGCCGTCTGTCCTTGCTCGAATTCGTGCTGCTTGGGGATTCTGGATTTGTGAGATAACAGCTGGTCTCACAAGCCACTGCCTTCCTTGGAGTTCTGCAGTTGTTCTTTGCGAGCCAGAGATGGCCCGAACTCCTCGGCTTGCTAGATGGTCCGCCACATTCTGAACATTATATCTAAAGTTTGTGTGGCTGGTATTGGACAATCGCCCAATAAGTGATCTTGAGAGTAGGAGATTACTCTCACCACCTTGCCATCCTTCATACCCGTGAGTTTGAATCACCAGTTGAATGTGATCCCTAAAATCACGAATACTTAGCGTCATATCTGGAGCAGTATATGCCAACTGCGTTCCAGATGTAAGATCCATTTCCATAGAGCTAATGACAGCCCTATCATCTCGCCATCTAGTGTCTCTGATTAATACTAGCGCATTCACACCTGCACTCCGTCTGTGCAGCGTGTATAATCGAACCATGATTAGTCCGATATGCAAATGTTGGAGCTCTTCTTGTAAAAGCCTGTTAAAGCTTTCTTCAGAGATAAATGGTAACTCCACTTGCTGGCCATCTGTGACCAATGTTCTTTCATCCGAGTAATGTTGGTATACCCGGTGTCTGTTTTCTGTCCATCCAGCTTGATATAGAGTCTCTGCTGGAACTTGCTGTGCTCGTCTGTATTGAGAAATGTTAAGCTCAGCATCTGGATTCATTTGTGACTCAAGACTTCGCTGGTATCGTCTGGATTGACCAGGGAGCCTCCTTTGAGCCTCAAATCTGAGTCGGGATCCTAGGCGGTAGCCACGGATCTGATCTTCAACAGTAGGGGTTCGGTTTGTGTCTCTTTCAGACACTGATGGTCTTGCCTCTTCTGTTGTTGTTTGTGTTCTGCTCATGCCTTCTTTTTCTCGGCTTCAAATATTTCTTTTGGATTTTTGAACACAAAAAGTTTGCCTTTCAATTTAGGCACTGCTGGCTTACTGGATTCACCTAAGCTCAGCTTCTGTAGTTGTTGTTGAATCTGATCAAGAGAGTCAGATAGGTCGTCAGGTTGAGTGACTTCCTTTCCCTTTATAGTCTCAAGCTTTCTGACTGCTGCCTTGAGATCTTCAACTTCTTCTATCTTAAGCAACAATTGTATAATTGTGTTGTTCTGCTTAAATTGAATGTCTGCTGTTCTTCCGGTGATGTCTTGTGGTCTGACAAAACCGGTTGCCGGTGGATGAATTGTTTCGGTTGCCTTGAGTGCTTCCTTGTAAATTGTACTGTTTGCACTGAGGCGCCAATCGCTCATAAGAAATAAAATATTATTTTTGTAAGAATATTTGGAGTAATTACGGGTTTATCCTTAATTTCTAAATGACTTTTAATTTTATATATCCTAGGTTTGGTATTTCGGGTCAGATTATACCATCTGTTAATATTAAGTCCAAAATTTCCTAATTACACATCTGGTTTTTCCTTGGGGCAGTTCTTGTGGTCCTGTAGTATTTTGAATATTTTAACTAATTTGTCTTATATGGTCAGGGGGGGTAAATAAGGGAGAACTAACTTTTGGGGGGTATTTTGCCAATTTCCCAACTTTCAGGGGGTATGGAACTAATTATCCCTATTATTATTCTGATTCTGAGTGATAAGTAGTGATATCATTTAATTTGAAACGCATAACCGTACCAACGATGTCATTCAGAATTTCTTAATTAAATTCAATCTTCTCATTAATTATAGACAGATGGGGCATGTTGAAAACTAAAACTCTATTTTTCTAAGTTAAAAAACATTGAAAGTAAATTCATTTTTCTAATTGTAGTGTATCCTATCCATCAGTAACTGCAAGAGCTAGCTTAGCCCCTTTGTACTTCTAATTAAGGTCTAACCCAAGCCGTTCATCCTCGAGAAATAATAGTACGTGTCTGTTTATTTATTTATCATCTGTGATTGGTGAAAACTATTATTTCTGGGATATCTGGCATATGATATTATGGTGATGGGTGTAAAACAGAGGGACAAACAAAGAGCACCAGATTGACTCATTGACAAAATTCCATGTAGTTTTTAACATGGTTTAATTTGTTAACATGGGCAAATATTTCGTAGCTAAATTGAATAGTACTGATTATATAAGCATATGGCAACAATGTTTTTTATGAAAGGCATAAGTCGTTCATCCCCTATGATCTCTTTATTAATGAGATCATCATCATCATATCATCATTATTGTTATTAGTTGAGGAGCATTCTGCTACCACCATTTTTTGTTGCCACAAGTTGCCACAACTTCATATTTTATCAATATTTGAAATTTTTAAAATTCAAACACTGAATCCAAACAGTTGATCTTGTTTAATTTAATGAGCGATGCGCTTCTATATAAGTTTTATAAAATTTGAAGTCAGTTTGATACTCGATCAAATGGTCAAACAAATGAACGAATCTAGTTAATTATGACAGATTAATTCTAATACGTTCATCATTTGGTCACTTGATCGGTTATCAAAACGACTTCAATTTTTATAAAACTTATATACAAATGCATCACTCGTTAAATTGAACGAGATCAATGGTTTGGATTTAGCGTTTGAATTTTGAAAATTTTAAATATTGATAAACTATGAAGTTGTGGTAACTTGTGGCAACAAAAAATGGTGGCAGCGGAACTCTGCTCTTGTTATTATTATTACTATTATTATTATTATGAAAAATTAGATGTATAACTCAATTTTTCTCTATTTGAAAATATATCTCTCAAATCTTTAATTTAGATATTTACCATTCAAATCCTATTACCTATGGATATCTACCCTTACGACTGATTTTAATGATAATTTAAATATTTAAAATTATTTTTTTTTAATTTTGGGCAAAATTGTCCCTATTTGTCCAACTTATGATTTTTTTAATTGGCCGTTATGTTTTTTTTTTCCTATCTCTGCATGGAAATGCTTAAAAAGAGAACAAATAACGGTCTTCAATACTTTTCGATCGAATGGTGCAATGGGAAATTAAAAGACCACAAAAAATGGGGGCTGTTTTTCTCCAAGAAATTAAAAATTAATTATGAATATTTAAATTACCTTAATTTAATTCCACAACAATGGTACATATCCGAGGCTAACAAGATTTGTAGGATAAATATACAAAATTTGAAGGCTATATATTTAAATAAAGAAGATTTGAGGATATACTCCCAATTTTCTGTTATCATTAAAAAAAAATAATAATCTGTGGAAACCGGACTACTGCATTTGGATTTTGGAATATATAAACGAAGTCGGCATTTTTTTTTTTTTTTCGTGTGCGTGTGTGTGTTTTTTCTTTCTCGTCCTCCTAGCTATGCCTCAACTATAAGAAGCCGTTCGAAGCACCCGCCTTCGATCATTCACAAAGCAGCACTAAAATAAAGAAAAAGAGAGAGAGAGAGTAGAGGGAGAGAGAGAAGAATATGGAAGTTCCTAGGGTTTCATTGCCGATGGTGTACTCTTTCCTCATTTCTGCCATTTTTTTTCAATTCGTTATAGCTGGCTCTTCTGATGATCTTAAAGTAGGATTTTACAGTTACGATCGCACCAATAGCAAAACGTATTGTCCCAGCGCAGAAACAACTATAAGAGAAGCAATTAAGGAAGCGTTAGGTAACGATTACGGCCCAGCTGCTAGCCTTATCCGATGGCATTTTCACGATTGCTTTGTTAGGGTATGTTGTTACCATGCATGTTATTTTGCGTTGACTAAAGCATATATATACAGTATACTTTATGATTTGTAGTATTCTTGCATATATAGAATAAAATTAGGATTAGTTATTCGGTCTAAAAAATATTATTTCTAAACGATCAAGAATAAGTTTTTTGAGATCTAGAGTGTTATTTTTAAGTGACCTAATGTCTAGATTAAATTCTTATTCCTAGATTGTTTGGATTATCTTTTTAATGTGAATTAAGAAATAGTTATGACCACTTTTTAATCCGGATCAAAGAGATGATCCAAACACTCTAGGAATAAAAATTTAATCCGGATGTTGGACAACTTAAAAATAACACTCTAGATCACAAAAAACTTATTCTTAATCGTTTAGGATTAAAAGTTTTAATTCCGAATAACTAATCCTACCCTTAATCTTATATGATCCAAACAGAGCCTAGAGTCGTAGCATTAATATTGACTGGCCAAAAGGAAGCTTCTATAAAATACACAGAATTGCAAGAATTAAAATTGTACGTATTAATAAGAGCGCAGGTCATCAAGAAGATCAAGTGGTAATATTGTATGTGTCAATCATAAAAGTTTCCATTCAGAAGAAAATAAATTCATGATGGCACACTCAAATCTTTTTATTTCGCATTTCAACAAAAAGCAAATTAAATTATGCCATCCTTGTCGATAAAAGGAACATAACACTAAGAACTTGGCTACCCTAAATCATAATCCGTTCCATTCAAGTGGTGTGTGTTTTCGAACATCTACGTACTATTATTGTGGTTTTAAAATTACCAGCCTTTCCCCATTAACTCACTTATTGTAGTATGAACAACACTTTGTACTGCTGATCTTGAGTTATTGGCTCATGGAAGTTAACCAATTATTTGGAATGCTAATTAACTTGAGGCTAGATCTTTAACAAAATCTAGTTATTATTGATAAGTGATGCTATGATTATGTTTCTAGGGTTGTGAAGCTTCTGTTCTGCTCAACAAGTCGGCAGACATCCCTAACCCAGAGAATGCCGCATTCTTTAATATGCGTGGCTATTATCTAATTGAAGCGGCCAAGACTTCTGTGGAAAATATCTGCCCCGGGGTTGTCTCGTGCGCTGATATCCTTGCCTTTGCAGCTCGTGATGCCTTCTACCTTCTTACTGGAAAGTCTGACTCCGATCTATATAGTGTCTCAGCCGGAAGGCGCGACGGTAATATCTCATTATTAACGGAGGCCGGGACTTTCCTTCCTCGTCCTGACTTCGACTTTTCTCAGCTTACTAACTCCTTTGCAGACAAAGGATTTTCTACGGATGAGATGATTACCCTCTCTGGTGCACACTCTGTCGGTCAATCACATTGCTCGTCCTTCACTAGCCGCCTGTATCCTTATAATCCAGATCAGATAGATCCTTCCTATGCACAGGCGCTACAAATGCTATGCCCACAAAACGCAGCCGTTAATGGTGTTGTACCACAGGACAATGTGACTCGGGATACCTTGGATGCTCAATACTACACCAATGTACTAAATAACAAGGTGCTCTTTTTCTCTGATTGGGCCTTGCGTAATACTAGTGACCTCGTTGCTAAGGCAACAATTCAATCGTATACAACACCCCTCATTGGAAATGCCCTTTGGAAGTCCAAGTTCATTGCAGCGATGCAGAAGCTTGGCAAGCTCGATGTGCTAACTGGAACTCAAGGTCAGATCAGGAAAACCTGTGGTGCAAACAACTGATTGAAACAAATTATACTATACGCTGCCAGAGCTAATAAATCCCTTTTTGAGCATATTTATTTCCCCATTTAATTTCCTGTTTGATATATTATTTGGTTAATAATGTTTATGAGCTGTATCGCATATGGTTCCTTTTTTAATTGGATTTATATTCTAAAGTATGCATATCACATTCTCTTTAATATATCCACTTATAATTATTTAATCAGTTTGTGGCCTCCGTGTATTTTGGAGTATACAATTTATAATTGGTGACTAATGCTTTATTATTTATAAATACAGCGCGATCTCATTCTTCAAGTACGAGTGTTTAGAATAATTTTAGTTTTCCGTCTTTTGGTTTGACTTTATTTGATCTTTCTCTGAACGTTGAAACATTCCAATATATTCTTTATAATAAGATCTGTAAAGTATGAATGTATGATGATTCTCCGGAGATTCCAACATAAAAAAAAGGACGTCAAAAACGGTGCTGGTTTGGGCTGAAATGAGATAAAAGGGAAAGTAAGATTCCAGCTGAAAAAATTAAAACTAACGTTACTGTTCACACGAATTACGATAATAACGGTTAAAAATTCGGAATTTTAAAACTAACGTTATTGGATCGGTGTTTGGATTGCCGAAAATACAAAACGCTTGGATCGGCAATTGGAATGCCGATCCAATTGGATCGGCATTCCAATTGCCGATTCAAGGTAAGACCATTTCTGTCCGCTGAATTTGCTTTTTTTAGTGCGCAATTTGATTTTTAAACACTCAAAGTTGGTTTGCAATAATTTTTTTTGTCGTTTTTCCGCTTAAAATTCTCTATATAAGCTCACTTGTCATCATTTATTCTTCACAAACTAAGTTTTTCTCGTTAGTCTGAAATTGATAAACTTTCTCCTCATCATTTCCTATTCGCAATATCACTTCTTCATAGGTAACAATATTAAATTAATTATTAAATTATTTTATTTGATTTGCTAATAGAGTTTTAATTTTGAAATTTTAAGCAAATGGGTCCTAAGCCAAGCTGCGTCTTTTCCGGTGTTATTTTGGTCGAAGATGAGCGAACGAGCGAACGATGATTGTTTTCTGCATTGATGTTTAAATATCATGGGGAAAAATTTAAAGTTAAGAAATTAGAACGAAATGAATATCATGTTAAGGGCCTCAAATTTTTTACAGATTTGGTTGAGAGGAATGGAGGTTTTGATCTTGGAGGGTCGTGGTTGACTCACCAGCCAGCAGTTCCACCTGATTTTGAAAATCATCCCGCAGCTTCAAATGTTGTCCATCTCCGCTAAATGGAGTAGTATTATGTTTCTGTCATCGATATCTTATTATGGTCATTATTAGCGAAATAAGTTTGTGTGACAGTCGTCACTTATAATGTTTGCCTTATATTACTGAAATATGTTATTCTGTCCATTTATTTTTATTAAATTTTTTTATGATTTGTATTGAAAATTGATATGCAAAGAAATTCAGAATTAAAAAATACACACCATTAGAAGAACAACTAAATTTTATAACCATAATATAAAGTAACACACGAAAATAAAAAAAATAAAAAAAACTACCTAAAAAACAAACCACTCAGTTGCTACTTAAATACTTAGATATTCTGCGTGTCCGCATATTATAGAATTTCATCCCACCATAGGTCTTCTTCTTCGTCATCCTTTTGTTGTTGGTGGCTGACACCGGCGTTGTCAGCGAATTGAGCAGTTTCGTTCTAAAAATCTACATCAGGTTGCTGACTCACACCAGCATTATTAGCTAATTGAGCGGCTTCGTTCCAGAAAGTTACATCGGCTTCTTGTTGTTCTATCTCTGTCATTCTAGCTGCTGCAATACTTCTTTGTTCATATCTTTCCTTGTGTCATCTCAGGCTCTTCCTGATTTTTTTTCTAATTTCTTCTTCTTTCAACTTTTGCCTCTTCGGCAGCTTTTTGTGTCATTTTTCTCATTTTTTCCGCCTCATCTCTCTCTTTTCATTTCTTTTCTTGTTCATCCCACCAAGCTTGTTTTTCGTGGTCATCGTAGTGGTCACGCAAGATGGTCTCTTTGTAATTGAAAATCTGACCACACTTTGTACAGGTAACTGTGTGGTCTCCACGAAAGTTGTAGATTCTTTCATAAACGGTCCAGTGTGTTTTTGGTGCTGAATATGATTTTTCTCTTGGTGTTTGTTGGAGAATTGGTTGCGGTTCTTTGTAGTAATCTTTATACCAGTCACAATTCTTAGGTTTGGATTTGCTCAGCATTCTTTGGAGGTGCTCCTTGCGGTCTCTTTCTTCCCCACCATTAATGTGCCATTGGTAGTGTATTTTTAAATTGAACTCGTGCCCGTCATCTTCGTAAATATTGTATTTGAAAGTGCGAAAACATATGCGACATCTTGCATGATAATCTCATTTTTCTATTTCATTTGTATTGACAGGGAAATGTTGGTAATTTGGCCAGTATTCATCTCGGGTAGCTGTTCGTCAATTTGGGACATCACTATTGGAGTGAGAGCTATTTTCTTAGTCCATGATAGTGAATTTTTCAGAAAGAAGAATTGACTGTGTGTTGCATATTTTGGTTGATAAAAGATGGTTTTATAGACAATTTTAGACTTAGAATCACACAATAAAAAATTAATTTCACGTGATTCTTTTTCAGACCACGCCTGTCTTTTTGCAGAGGGCAGATGGGTATCAGTATACTTTTTCAGACTTTATCAGACCACGCATGTCCTTTTGCTGAGGGCAGATGGGCATCATTATACTTTTCCAGACTTTATCAGACCACACATGTCCTTTTGCAGAGGGCAGATGGTCATCGGTATACTTTTTCAGACTTTATCAGACCACGCATCTCCTTTTGCAGCTAATTATTAGGTTAAACAATAAATGCTGCATTAATAATAAATGGTATGTTCTTAATTTTTTTTTCATGCATTAATCATAAAATGGTGCAATAATAATAAATGGTCCATTAATAAAGTCTAACAAATTTACCTTAGTCTTATTTTTTTAACTAATAACATTTAATAATAATATTAATAAGTAATCACAAAAATAAATAATAAATAATAATATTTAATAATTAAATTATTAGTAATATAATAACTAATAACACTTACCAATTTAATTATAATAATAATGCAATAATTACAAAAATAAATAATAAATAATAATATTTAATAATTAAATTATTAGTAATATAATAACTAATAACACTTACCAATTTAATAGTAATAATAATGCAATAATTACAAAAATAAATAATAAATTATAATCATTAATAGTTAAATTATTACTAATATAATAACTAATAATACTTACCAATTTAATAATAATAATAATGCAATAATTACAAAAATAAATAATAAATAATTAAATTAATAATTAAATTATTACTAATATAATAACTAATAACACTTACCAATTTAATAGTAATAATAATGCAATAATTACAAAAATAAATAATAAATTATAATAATTAATAGTTAAATTATTACTAATATAATAACTAATAACACTTACCAATTTAATAATAATAATAATGCAATAATTACAAAAATAAATAATAAATAATAATAATTAATAATTAAATTATTACTAATATAATAACTAATAACACTTACCAATTTAATAGTAATAATAATGCAATAATTACAAAAATAAATAATAAATTATAATAATTAATAGTTAAATTATTACTAATATAATAACTAATAACACTTACCAATTTAATAATAATAATAATGCAATAATAATAGCAATTAATAACAATATTAATAAGTAAATGTAATAATAGAAAATAATAATAAAAGAAAAAATAATAAAAGCTTTAAAAAAAGTCACTTTTAGCGGGAAACCACTTGGATCAGCGTTCCAATTGCCGATTCAAGTGGTTTCCCGCTAAAAGTGACTTTTTTTAATGCTTTTACTGTTTTTTATGCTTTTAATCATTAATTTTTAGTGTTTTTTTATCATTAAAAGACTTGGATCGGCATCCCAAATGCCGATGCAAGGTGTAAATTGAATTTAAGTGCGATTTAACAGTGCGTTTTAGTGCGATTTGATTTGATTGCCCATCATTATCTCGACTCTCATTTGGTTATAAATAGAATATGCCGGTCCGAATTCGAAAATCATCCATCATTTTTAAACACTCGACTCTCTATACTATTGTTTGACCCTAAAAAACCAACCCTGAAAACCAAATTCAAATTGTTAAAACCAAATTCAAATAGCGAAAAACTAAAATTCCAAATTTCCAAAAATCAAATTCAAATTACGGAAAATATCAAACCAACTCCAAAAATTCCCAAAAATACTCAAAAATCACCAAATAATTATGATGAATTATCATAATTTTGAAATCCCAAAAATATCAACAGAAATCCCAAAATTTACAAAGAAACCCCGAAAATTCACAAAATTCCAGAAAAATATCTATGAGGAATTTAGAAAAACCCTTTGAACCATTGAATTTCTCATATTTTTTTGAGTCTACCCATAAAATTTTGTCCAAAAATACCCAAAGGAAGGCTTTCAAATAATTTATTTTGGATTGGCATCAAGGAAATATATGTTAAATGAAGGAAATTGGAGGAAAATCCCAGAAAATTCGAAAACCCTTTGCGCGTGCAGCCACTGCAGAGGATCCAGGAGAGGGGAAGAATGTCGCTGCCTCCTTTAAAATTACCATCCCGTTCAAATGGCTGGATGGGCATGGTTCGTACACCGAGTTCTATGCACCTTCACTGGCTCACGGTGAAACAATACCATCCATCTCGCTCTCTCTCATTAAACATCACATAGAGGGCCCGCCTGTCAGTCGTCTCTTCTCCCTGGGTAAAAAGAAGAAGAGGTTGCGATTTACTGTAGCACGCCGGGTAAAAAAAAAATGAAGGAAGGAAAAGGGAGGTGGCGTGGCCTCTTCTCTGACCACAGACATGAAAACCACGCTCCCCAGCCTATGGTCTTGCGATGCCTAACCCTAGGCGCAGCCCAATCTGTGCCGTTGGTGGAAATTGGATGGGAGATATCAAGCCGAGCTCAAAGAGGGTTGCCCTAACCTTCGCCTATATAAACCCATCAAATTCGAGCAAAAAAGAAAGAGAGGAGGCAGCCATAAAATTTAGGCTAGGGTTTAATTGCAGCAATTAGCTTAGTTGATATCAAATTGTAAAAGGCAATCCGTCGAGCACTTAAAAAAATAGAGAGGAAGGTAAAATTAAGTGTTGTCTGTTGGTAATTTATTATGGATGAATGAAAGAAGTCAATTTAAATTGTTAATTTAGTATCTTGCTCCTCTTTTTGATCTAAAACCTCCTCTTTCTTGCGGGTTCTTTGAGCTCATCTCTCAATTACGGCTTTAGCTGAGGGGTCCTCAGTTCTAAGCTTGAGAGGTGTGGCCTAGCTTGAGGGTTTGCTCAACCTAGGCGTATGTTGTGATCTAAATCGAGGGTTCCTCGTTTTAAATCAAGATTCTTTGATTTGAGTCACCATTGATTCAGCTCATAGAATCTCCTAAATGCTCATGCGCTTAGGCAACATGCTGTAAAAATCTTTGATAAAGTCACTCAATTAAAAACCATAATCAATTCCTTGTATTAAGTTCTAATCTGATCCATTGAATGTTTTTTTATTCTTACTTCTTAAAATTATTACAATAGAAAACAGTAAAAGTTCTTTTTATAAGGGTCTAAAAGCTTAATTCCATCTCAAATGATACCCTTAATTTTCCTCCTTTACAGTGAGTATTTTGGTTTAAATTAAAATCTCATAAATAGATGGGTATGTTACACTTAATAGAAATAAGTTAAAGTAAAGGACCTCCCTGTAAATAACAGGTAGCACTAGGTTTGTTTCATAAAAAAAAAAAGGGGGTTCATTCTTTTCTGTACACTCATTATTGAGCTTTGATAATCTGCATCACATCTCATTTTGTATATCTAGTAACAAACTGAAAAATTAGGACTGATTTGCAAATTTTAGTCAAGTTTGTTAGAGCAAGATAATGTCAAATTCTGAAATTCACTTGACTGTGGAAACCCTTTCCTGAAATGCCCAGTAATAGTAGCAGCTATAACAAGTATTGCTAGCTAAATAAGTTCAAGAGTTGACTTTTGTGAAATAAAAATTTTAATTTAGTTTCCTTCTTGCATTGACTCAAGTATGAAGTGCATGATCAGAGCCAAAATGCAAAACACAAAGGACTTGATATGCTTTAAAGTTTGTAATCAATCAGCTCATGTACAGTATGCAATTGTGTGTCATAACGGTATAAACCAATGAAGAATTGGTCATTGTAATTTCATATGTCTCATAGTCATAACCCGTAACTGATAATCAAGGAAAGATATGAATCCAGTGAACTGACTGTACCGGGCCACATGTAGCCTAAAGAAGAGAATAAAAAAAGAAGAAGTGATGTACAGATTACGGCCGTTACCATTGTAATTATGTGAAAATTTTGATAGCTAACATGCATACACGTGTAACAAGGAACAGGTAATTCAGTTATATCTACTAGAATTAGTTTAAGTACAACTAGCTCTTGTAAACTTTCTGTAGCAACCCTCTTGTACCAAGTGGTACCAAACTCAACACAGCAACTTGCCTCACTATACATGTTGCTTGTTCGCCCATCAAACCGGTTCAACGCAACTTAAATCAAGACAACTTACTTGATCCCCTCTCCTCCACGATGCCAGAGAACCCAAACTCACGGATCGCGATGCTCCCAGCTGCCGGAATTTAACCGAAAAAACTCGACAGGCAGTGGCTAAAAGGAGCAGGTGCACACACTAAATTAAGCAGACGCAATCCAAATTGAACACATGCTCGTACTCTCCCCGATCCCACGATTCTAACGAGCTATCTATTGTCAGCTACCATGGCTCCGGTCGCTGGAAAATAGAAATACGAGAACACAAGGGCCTAATCGAATAAATAATTTTATGCTGACAATTAAAATCTTCTACTCTCTCGGCCAAAACGGAGCGACACAACCCAAATGGATGACACCGCTGTATTATACTCAGTCTCACGAATGCAACAAGACTAGCCTCGTCGTCAATGGCCGCCTGGATCGCCGGAACCCCGTCGTCAGAGGAGTGTAACATCAATAAAGTAAACCCAGGGGCCTCGATGCAAATTTTCATCTCATTCGACGATTTTCAGCGCCGAAATCTCCCTGATCTTTTGTGGCCAAATCTCGTGTGGCAGGTCAATAAAACGACAACGACTCGTTACACCAAACTCCCAGAGTTTAAAAATAAGCAAGACGCGCCTCGACACGTCAGCAAGCATCGTCAGCTGCCATTTCAGCTCTTCTGCTGACATGGACCAATCAGAAAAATTCTAAATAATCGGAAAACTTTAAAAATTCATTAAAAATAGTAGGAAACTCAGAAAAATTCAAATAAAATATCCAAAAATTTCTAAAAATCTAAATAAACCAAATTCACTGATATTTTGATATAAAAATCTGTCAATTTATTGGTCTTTTCTATTTTTGAAGTATTTTCAAAAATTAAATGAATTTCATAAAATTCTATAATAATAATGAGAAATTCAGATAACTTAAAATAAAATATCCATAAAATTATAAAAATTCAAATAACTAAACTCACTGATATTTTGATGTAAAAATTTATTAAATTAATGGTCTTTTGTATTTTTGAAGCATGTCCAATATTAAATAAAAATATAAAATCTCTAAAATGATATTAAACAGATTTTGTAAAATTCAAAAATAAAGTCAAATTTTATTAAAACTCTCCCAATAAATTTCCAAGCATAAAAATTAGATAATCACAAAATATAAATAATTTAAAAAAAAAAAGAAATATGTCAAGTATGTCAAAAATCAAATATTTTCAAAAATAAACATAATTAAAAATATAGAAAGAAATTCTAAAAGTCTAGAATTAAAAATAGAAATAAAATCCAACTGTGAAAACTGTAAAACCCAAAGAGAAATTTCAGAAAATTAAAAGTCAAAACACGAATCCCAAAGTCAAAGCCGAAACCTCTTCACTAGAGAAAAGAAAGCTCTTCAGCAGATCAAGATCAACTTCAAGCAAGTTCAAAAGCCAGAAACCCTGAAACTCAAAACCAAACTTAAATCCAAAAATCAAAACAGGAGAAACCAAAGCCTTTGCCACAAATCTAAAAATGAAAACCTAAAGACTAAAAGATCAAAAGCAAGAAACCTAAAACCAAACTCAAATCTAAGAACTGAAACTCAAACCTTTCTTCTCACAAGTGGCCCAAAATAGCCCTGAGAACTCCCAAGTTTTATTTCCACAAGTGACCAAAAATAGTCCTGGAAACCAATCCTTACAAGCGACCCAAAATAGTCCCAAGGATTGTCAAATCTCAAATTTTCACAAGTGGCCCAAAATAGCCCCGAGAAACTAAAATTCCGTTTCTACAAGTGACCCAAAATAGTCCCGGAAACCCTTTCTCACAAGTGACCCAAAATAGTCCCGAGAAATTCAAATCAAATCCAAAAAGGGCCCAAAGTAGCCTTATGAAACCTAAATCAAATCCAAATTCCACAAAGGCCCAAAACAGTCTTATGTTAGGAAGTGCATAATTTTCATTTTTAGACTAATTACTTTTAATTAGACTTAATTAATCATCATGCACAATAGATCTAGTGCTTAAGCATTCACACAAAGAGAAAGGAATCGGGATTTGTACCTCTTCTAGTATCGCAACTAGAAGGCGATTCCTATGCGTAGGAGGCGATGGCGTGCTAGCTCCGCCCTTCCTTCTTCTCCTTTCGGCCTCGAGTCCACCAAGAGCTTAATCACGGCCTTAAGAATCGTGCTAGCGACTCAAAGGCCAAGGCTAAACCCTTTCTCCTTCGCGCAATCGATTACTTTAATCAATGGTGGAATATATAGGCTCAACACATGAGCAATTGGGGAAGAGAGGGTGGTGGTGGCCGGCCAAAAAGGGGAGGAGAGATGGAGGTGGCGGCTAGGTTAGAGGAGAGAGAATGGGGTTGGTTTGAGCCTCCAAGAGGGGTCTTATATAGAGCTCAAACCCTAGACCATAGTTCCATCTATTTACACAATTGCCACCCCACCTACCACCATGCATAGGCCGGCCTCAATATGGGCTTTGATGGGCCACATCAACTCACCATTTGGGTCCCTAATTACATTAATTATAGGCCTCTTCAATTGCTCTTTAATTGGACTTTCGGTTTACATTTAAACGGCGGCCCAATTAATTAATATAACTATATTATATTAAAATGTGTTGAACCAAAATAATTATTAACTAATTAATAATTATATAGGGTTTAAAAATACATTAATTTATTTCTATATGACCTATTTGACTTAATTAACTATAACGGTTCGCAACGGTATATAATTAATTAATCAACTTATCATATTTTCGTAATACACATTATTACGAATAAATAAATAATGCACCGTGTGATTATAACTCTATTTGTGTGACCCTTTGAGGATTTATGCTACGTTGGCCATGGAATTAAATCGCTATTTAATTCTAATAATCATAAGCGGTATCTAGCAACACGTTATGACTCCCAATTCGCATAAATAGTGTACAGCTACAATATCTCAATCCTGCATAAGAAATAATAATATTTCCTTGTCTGATTCTTATGTCACATGATATCATCGTATAATCCAAGATAGGAATGTGTCACTCTTGCAGATTATACGTTTCTTGATCTAGAGATGACTGTATCAGTTGCTAGCAAACAGTCCATCTCCATCAAGGGGCCCAAACAGATATCATCGCTCACTAAGTTAATTAATGAGGGACATACGGTTTTCTTGATGAACAACTTTTCCCCGCACAATTCAAGAGAACATAAATAAAGTCCGTATAGCAGCCCTTATCAGGAATCAACGGTAGACGATATTTATTGAACCTATCCTCATGTGGAAAAGCTGAACCATCTCAAACTTAGAATCAAACTCAAATGAAATAAATAATGACACATAACACAATCCATATATTTATTTCACTGGGTCGCGTCCTGTACAATGTTCTACAACATATACATATGCAATTAAGTTGGCAACTCCTTACCTATGATCTGTAGAACTTAATCATCACTTAACTTGCATACTAATCTTATCCGATAATTAATATTCCTTGTTAATTATCAAGATTACGGACCTTTTAGATCTATTATTGTCATTTAATTATAAATGAACTACAGAGATCCACAATTCAGATCCTCAACCTGAATGATCTGTCAATTAATAAATCAAGGAATAAATGATAAAATATCATCAATCACATAAACCATAGAAGTGGCCATTTAATAATTGGCTCCTAGGACATAACTCTAACAATCTCCCACTTGGCCTAGAGTCAATCAACAGCGACTTCTAGCCAGTGCATAGTACTCAATGTAATATCCAAAATATACATGTCTCATACTAAAGCCTCAAAAGATAAAAGATACAACTCAAAGCCACTCAGGCATACGCCTAATCCCCATGGATGCAACGTGCAACTCATGTGCGGCTCGAGACAGAGGCTTTGTCAGAGGGTCCGCTGTGTTCGCGGCACCGTCCACCTTCTTGACCTTGATCCACCCGTCATTCACAAACTGACGGATGAGATGGAATCGTCGTAGAATGTGCTTGGTCTTTTGGTGAGACCTAGGCTCCTTGGACTGAGCTATGGCTCCCGTGTTGTCGCAGTAGAGATCCACTGGACCTGAGATGCTTGGAACCACCTCCAGCTCGGTCAAGAATTCCTTGATCCAAACGCCTTCTTTCGCTGCTTCACCCGCCGCTAAGTATTCTGCTTCGGTGACGGAATCGGCCGTGGTATCCTGTTTGGAACTCTTCTAACTCACGGCCCCACCATTGAGCAGATATACGAAGCCGGACTGTGACTTCGCATCATCTCGATCGGTTTGGAAACTAGCATCGGTGTAACCACTTACAACGAGCTCTTGGTCTCCACCATACACGAGGATGCTATCCTTTGTTCTCTTGAGATACTTGAGGATATTCTTGACTGCGGTCCAGTGTGGCATACCAGGGTTAGCTTGGTATCGACTAGTCACACTAATCGGATGCGCCACATCGGGGCGAGTGCATAGCATGGCATACATGATCGAACCGACCACAGATGGATACTTGAACTGATTCATGTACTTTCTATCTGCATCAGTCGTCGGACATTGAGTCTTGCTCAAGAATATGCCATGTGACATAGGCAAGTAACCCTTCTTGGAACTAGCCATGTTGTGTTTTTCCAACACTTTGTCAATATATGCATCTTGGCTCAAGCCTAACAACCTTCTTGATCTATCTCGATAGATCTTGATTCCTAGGATGTAGGCGGCTTCGCCCAAGTCTTTCATTGAGAACACCTTCTTCAATGAATCCTTGACTGCATTCAATTCGGGGATATCATTCCCGATCAAGAGTATATCATCAACATATAGAACAAGAAACACAACCACGCTCCCACTAATCCTCTTGTAAACACAAGGTTCCTTCTCACTTTGAATGAAGTTCAACTTCTTGACCTCTTCATCAAAGCGCTTGTTCCAACTCCTTGATGCTTGCTTCAATCCATAAATGGACCTTTGAAGCTTGCATACCTTGTTAGCATTCTTTGGATCCACAAAACACTCGGGTTGTGTCATATACACATCCTCCTCCAAGTTGCCATTTAGGAAGGCAGTTTTGACATCCATTTGCCATATCTCATAGTCATAGAATGCGGCAATTGCTAATAAGATCCGAATTGACTTGAACATGACGACTGGCGAGAAGGTTTCTTCATAGTCAATACCATGAACTTGCTTGTAACCTTTCGCAACTAGTCGTGCTTTGTAAATGGTCAAGTTGCCATCCATGTCGACCTTTCTCTTAAAGATCCATTTGTTCTCAACGGGTTTTACTCCGTCGGGAAGGTCAACTAAGGTCCATATCTTGTTTTCATACATGGATTGCATTTCGGATTCCATGGCTTTGAGCCATTTCTTTGAGTCGGATTTTTCCTTCATGTCCTTTATGGTCAAGGGTTCGTCATTCGCAATGACGAGAACGTCGTGCAAACCTAAGTATCTTATAGGTGGACGACTTGGCCTTGCCGATCTTCGTAGGGTAGACGCTTGAGGTTCTTGAACTTGTTCCACAACGGTTTGCGGACTTAGTTCTTGAACTTCAAGTGTGGGTGCGACTTCAACATCATCGACTCGCGATATGTTTGAGTCTTCAATTGAGGGAGCTTGCTCTTGAACCTCTTCTTCCACAACAATTTGTGGAATGGGTTCGGCTACCACCTCATTTGATACCACATTGGGAACAACTAGATTGCCTACTTGAGGTATCTCTTGTTGTTGCGGTTCTTGAATTTCTTCAATCACCACGTTGCTCCCACTACTTCTTCTTAGGAGAAACTCCTTCTCTAAGAACACACCATAACGAGCAACAACTATCTTGTTCTCGTTGCGGTTATAGAAGTAGTAACCCTTGGTTTCTTTAGGGTATCCCACGAAGTGACACTTGTCCGATTTGGGTCCAAGCTTATCGCTCATTAGCCTTTTCACATAAGCTTCACAACCCCAAATCTTGAGAAACGACATGCTTGGTTTCCTACCAAACCAAAGCTCATAAGGCGTCTTCTCAACGGACTTTGACGGAACACGGTTTAAAGTAAAAGCTGCGGTTTCTAATGCAAAACCCCAAAACGATTTAGGCAAGTCGGCTTGGCTCATCATCGATCGAACCATGTCTAGCAAAGTTCGATTCCTCCTCTCGGATACACCATTCCATTGTGGTGTTCCCGGCGGAGTGAGTTGTGGAACGATTCCACACTCCTTTAGATAATCACCAAATTCGTGGCTCAAGTACTCTCCACCTCGATCGGAACGCAAGACTTTGATCTTTCGATTGAGTTGGTTCTCAACTTCATTCTTGAACTCCTTGAACTTTTCAAAGGATTCAGACTTGTGCCGCATCAAGTAGATATACCCGTATCTACTATGATCATCGGTGAAAGTGATGAAGTATGAATAACCTCCTCGTGCACAAATGCTCATAGGTCCACACACATCGGTATGTATGAGATCTAACAAGTCGTTTGTCCTAATCCCTTTGTTAGGAAAAGGCGCTTTGGTCATCTTTCCCATCAAACATGATTCGCATGTGTCAATTGGCTCGAAAGCGAATTGATCTAAGAGACCAACGGTTTGCAATCTCTTAATGCGTTTCTCGTTGATATGACCTAAGCGGCAATGCCACATTAGAGTCGTACTTTCATGTGAAATCTTACGTTTCCTACTGTCACGTTCAACACTCAAAACATGTTCGCTAGAATCAAGCACATAAAGACCATTCAATAAATGCGCAACACCATAACAAACATCATCACGCAACAAAGTACAACTTTTGTTCTTTATTACAACACCAAATCCATCCAAGTCTAAACAAGAAATAGAGATAATGTTTCGAGTGATACAAGGAACTACATAGACATCTTTGAGTTCCAAAATGAAACCAGAAGGCAAAGTTACATCCACATTCCCAACGGCCATAGCGGAGACGCACGTGCCGTTACCGACGCGGAGTTGTACTTCGCCTTTCTCGAGCCGCCTCCTACTCTTTAGTGCCTGCACATTTCGACAAATGTGAGCACAAGAACCGGTGTCAAAAATCCAGTCTGTGTTAGAGGTAGCGAGAAGGGTTTCAATGACAAATATACCTGAGGTAGAAGGCTGGACGGTTCCCGCCTTCTTGTCAGCGAGGTACTTGGGGCAGTTTCTCTTCCAATGGCCCGTCTTGCTACAGTAATAGCATACGGTCTCGGAAGTGGCCGGGTTCTTCTTGTTAGAGTTATGTCCTAGGAGCCAATTATTAAATGGCCACTTCTATGGTTTATGTGATTGATGATATTTTATCATTTATTCCTTGATTTATTAATTGACAGATCATTCAGGTTGAGGATCTGAATTGTGGATCTCTGTAGTTCATTTATAATTAAATGACAATAATAAATCTAAAAGGTCCGTAATCTTGATAATTAACAAGGAATATTAATTATCGGATAAGATTAGTATGCAAGTTAAGTGATGATTAAGTTCTACAGATCATAGGTAAGGAGTTGCCAACTTAATTGCATATGTATATGTTATAGAACATAGTACAGGACGCGACCCAGTGAAATAAATATATGGATTGTGTTATGTGTCATTATTTATTTCATTTGAGTTTGATTCTAAGTTTGAGATGGTTCAGCTTTTCCACATGAGGATAGGTTCAATAAATATCGTCTACCGTTGATTCCTGATAAGGGCTGCTATACGGACTTTATTTATGTTCTCTTGAATTGTGCGGGGAAAAGTTGTTCATCAAGAAAACCGTATGTCCCTCATTAATTAACTTAGTGAGCGATGATATCTGTTTGGGCCCCTTGATGGAGATGGATTGTTTGCTAGCAACTGATACAGTCATCTCTAGATCAAGAAACGTATAATCTGCAAGAATGACACATTCCTATCTTGGATTATACGATGATATCATGTGACATAAGAATCAGACAAGGAAATACTATTATTTCTTATGCAGGATTAAAAATATTGTAGCAGTACACTATTTATGCGAATTGGGAATCATAACGTGTTGCTAGATACCGCTTATGATTATTGGAAATAAATAGCGATTTATTTTCCATGTCCAACAGAGCATAAATCCTCAAAGGGTCACACAAATAGGTTTTGACCATGCGTGCATTATTTATTTGGTTGTATTAAGGAATGCAACAATATGATATGTTGACTGATTAATTATGTACTGTTGCGAACCGTCATAATTAATTAATTAAGTCAAACGGATTATATAGAAATAAATTAATGCATATTCTAATCCTTAAATAATTATCAAAGTGTTGATAATTAATTTGTTCAACATGAATTAATTAAAGTAATTAATTTGAGCTAACGGGCCTATATTTAAATTGTAAATTAAAGGTCCAACTTGAGAGCAATTAATTGGGCCACTAATTAATTGAATTAGAGGACCAATTAAATAATTAATGGAGCCCATTTAGGCCCATTTTATGGCTGCCCTAGTGATGGCATAGTTGTAAATTAGTTACAACTTTTTGGGAGAGTGGTTGGTCTATAAAAGGACCACTTTGGGAGCCAAAACCCTAGCCACCTTGCCTTTTTCTCTCTCCCTAATATTTTGGACGAAAATTAAAGGAAAAATTTCAGAATTTTTCCTCTCCACCATTGCTCTCTTAAGCTCATGTGTTGAGCACCTCTTGCCTCCATCCAATTAAATAGTTAATTAAGGCAAAGGGAAGGAAGGGATTAGGCTTAACCTCTCATCTACTAGCATAGATCGAGGTTTTGGTTAATACCTTGGTGGACCTGAGGCCGAGACACGCGTGGTGGTGCGCACAACCTCGACTCGACGGATTCGAGCCTTGCGATTACAAGTTCGCAAGAGGTAGCCCTTTTTCCCTCTTTCTCTTGTGTGTTTGGATGGCTTTTGCACTAGATCTCCTTTGCACTTAGTTTAATTAGGATTAATTAAGAGTAATTAGTCTAAAAATTAAATTTGTGCACTTCCTAACACTTCTTTCTCTTGGAACCCTCGGGAGCTCCCTTGGCCGGACCTTGGGGCGTCACCGGGCCTTTGCCCTTTCTAGTTCGGCGGGTCTTTCTTTTCTTGCTCTTTTTGCTCTTGTAACTAACCGCAAGAACATCTTTGGGGCCCTTCTCTTTCTTGAGACTCTCCTCCGTCTCGACAAGCATGTTTTGGAGATCATCCATGCTCTTGTCCATGCCATTCATCCGGTAGTTCACAACAAAACCGGTGAAGCTGTGAGGGAGAGAGTTGAGAATAAAGTCTTGAATCGCCCCTGCCGGGAAGGGCGTATCAAGCCTTTCAAGCTGCCGAAACAACCCCGCCATCTTCATGACGTGTGGCCCGACTTCATGACCCTCCGCCAATCGAGTATTGGCGACGGCCTTGATGAGACGAGCCCTTTCGGTGCGGGCCTTGGTTTGGAACATGTTCGAGAGACGAGAGACCATTTCAAACACTCCTAGACCACTATCCATGAACTCCTTTTGGAGTTCCGACTCCATGACAGCGACAATCAAGACGGACATCTCCATGTCGTCCGTGACGTGCTTGTCATGTTCGTCCTGATCCGCTTTAGGGGCATCCGACTTGGGAGCCGCGGGGACGGGAGTGGTCAAGAGATATTCCTTCTTTTCAAACCTAAGGACAAGCCTAAGGTTCCGGTGCCAATCCAGAAAGTTGGCACCGTTGAAGGCGAGCTTCTCTTTCTCTAAAAGAGAACGTAGCGAAAAAGACGAGGAAGACATCTACAACAATTTTCAAATTAAAGGTCAATTAGTTTATGTTTTGTTTTAATTTCCAATAAAGTAAAACTTTCACTACTTTAATATAAGTCCCTAAAAGTAATGAATTTCCAAGACCCCTATTTTCGTCAAGTTGGACCTGCTATGGCACGTCATCCAAAATGACTAGACAAGGTAGGTTCTCTTTAACCAATCATACAACTTTATGATTCTTGGTTCGCGTCGCGAACTTCGCCCCGATGTCCAAACTCTAGTTGGGTCCATCGATAAGTAACCTCTCTCTATTTGCTCCTTACAAATCCATTTATTTGTACCCCGACTATCATATTGACAACCATGACGTCCGCTTGGGCGGACCGCGCCATGAGAGGGCAAATGACGTGAAGGGGATAGAGAGAAGGAGGGCGGTCGACTTAATCAAGTTGATTTGGGACAAACAATTATGTGACTCTTGTTTGGTGGTCGTGTAAACATACACCCATACCTATCCTATGACATTCATAGCATCCACAAACATTCACATAATAATAAAGCATCTCAAGCATTATTATGGGTTTGTATGGCTCCCGCTTGCATTAGTTTTCGCCGCATCTCCATGTAGCAAAACTAATCTAACATTTGTCCCTCCCACTAAATTCTATATGGATCTAAATCCTATATAAAATAAAGGAACAAAATTACATGTGTAAATTTCTATTCCCATCCTAACCTTAGGGGCATGCAAGCCTCTCAAGTTACACAAAAATTAATCAAAATTAATTAATGGCACCAAAGGCCTTATTACACACAATCACACATGCATTCAATTTACAAACCACAAGGCATTGAGTCATGAGCCATACTAAACCCACATCCTCCTACAAAACAAAGTTAGCACAAGTCTATCCACTAGTGTAATTTGTTTATAATTAATGACTTTCAAGTGTCTTTGCGTATTATTTGCCATTCGCAATTTCCGTGTATAAATGCTCAAATTTCAAACAACCAAACTTGTTTAAATTCCTTTTCGAAAACTTTTCAATCATCAAAAACTGAAAGGAGATCGCACAAGGAGTATCCTAATTACTTTTTCAACTAGTTTGAATAATTAGATAAATAATACTTTGATAAAAAAGTATCTAATGGGACACGACAAAATCCACAGTTTTCGATCTCCAAAAATTATGAAATAATTTATATAAGCTCCTTGTCTAGATTGTAAATACCAGTCAAAATTTCAGGAAGAGATCATATACCATCTGAGAGAATCAAAAAAGACAAATCTGAAACAAGTGCGCGAACGCACCGTTTTGAGATATTCTGTTTTTCTTCTCAACCATCCGGTCTGAAAGATCACCTTCCATCCAGTTTTTATACATACAATATACATAGAAAAACTTGTTTAATCTATTGGCTAACTATTCATGAAAAGAAAACCACTAAGTTCTGTTTAAGAAATTCAAGTTACAAGCTTAACAATCGACTAGACCTGTACAGGAACAGACTATCGACCGAAAAGGTTTGACCTGGTTGAGGTACCAAACTTCCATGAAAAATTATGAAATTAATTTTCCTGGAATCCTAACTTAAAAATAAACAACTCTATTCAAATAATTTTCCAGAAAGAGTTCTCAGTTGGTTCAGTTTATTAGAACAATCAGTTTGCTCAATAAACCAGATCTGACGAGATCTTTCTTTTCATACTTGAAAAACCACGAATTAATCTGAACCATGCAACATTCTATACATGTCCAGAAAGTGTTTCAAGTCCTCTTTAAATCTAGCCAAAGAACACTGGTACTTATATTCAAAATATAAATCTTTTAAGCCATTCAAACAGAACAGTGCAAGCAGAAACTGGTTCTGCGCACCGTTGCCATTTTATTCACAGTAAATCCATATAATTTCAGAAAAATGTGAATCCAACGCCAAAAGAACCACAATCCACAGATCTACAACTTTCTAGTTGACAGAAAAAATTTCCAGAGAACATTTCATAGCGAAAAACGCATAACAACACAGAAATCGCTGTTTCCAGACAGCAAGCAATAGCATCAACTCTACTAATCCATTAATTAACTAATTTCTCTTAATTAAGTGTCAAAATAACTTAAGCACGACCTGGCTCTGATACCACTGTTAGGAAGTGCATAATTTTTATTTTTAGACTAATTACTTTTAATTAGACTTAATTAATCATCATGCACAATAGATCTAGTGCTTAAGCATTCACACAAAGAGAAAGGAATCGGGATTTGTACCTCTTCTAGTATCGCAACTAGAAGGCGATTCCTATGCGTAGGAGGCGATGGCGTGCTAGCTCCGCCCTTCCTTCTTCTCCTTTCGGCCTCGAGTCCACCAAGAGCTTAATCACGGCCTTAAGAATCGTGCTAGCGACTCAAAGGCCAAGGCTAAACCCTTTCTCCTTCGCGCAATCGATTACTTTAATCAATGGTGGAATATATAGGCTCAACACATGAGCAATTGGGGAAGAGAGGGTGGTGGTGGCCGGCCAAAAAGGGGAGGAGAGATGGAGGTGGCGGCTAGGTTAGAGGAGAGAGAATGGGGTTGGTTTGAGCCTCCAAGAGGGGTCTTATATAGAGCTCAAACCCTAGACCATAGTTCCATCTATTTACACAATTGCCACCCCACCTACCACCATGCATAGGCCGGCCTCAATATGGGCTTTGATGGGCCACATCAACTCACCATTTGGGTCCCTAATTACATTAATTATAGGCCTCTTCAATTGCTCTTTAATTGGACTTTCGGTTTACATTTAAACGGCGGCCCAATTAATTAATATAACTATATTATATTAAAATGTGTTGAACCAAAATAATTATTAACTAATTAATAATTATATAGGGTTTAAAAATACATTAATTTATTTCTATATGACCTATTTGACTTAATTAACTATAACGGTTCGCAACGGTATATAATTAATTAATCAACTTATCATATTTTCGTAATACACATTATTACGAATAAATAAATAATGCACCGTGTGATTATAACTCTATTTGTGTGACCCTTTGAGGATTTATGCTACGTTGGCCATGGAATTAAATCGCTATTTAATTCTAATAATCATAAGCGGTATCTAGCAACACGTTATGACTCCCAATTCGCATAAATAGTGTACAGCTACAATATCTCAATCCTGCATAAGAAATAATAATATTTCCTTGTCTGATTCTTATGTCACATGATATCATCGTATAATCCAAGATAGGAATGTGTCACTCTTGCAGATTATACGTTTCTTGATCTAGAGATGACTGTATCAGTTGCTAGCAAACAGTCCATCTCCATCAAGGGGTCCAAACAGATATCATCGCTCACTAAGTTAATTAATGAGGGACATACGGTTTTCTTGATGAACAACTTTTCCCCGCACAATTCAAGAGAACATAAATAAAGTCCGTATAGCAGCCCTTATCAGGAATCAACGGTAGACGATATTTATTGAACCTATCCTCATGTGGAAAAGCTGAACCATCTCAAACTTAGAATCAAACTCAAATGAAATAAATAATGACACATAACACAATCCATATATTTATTTCACTGGGTCGCGTCCTGTACAATGTTCTACAACATATACATATGCAATTAAGTTGGCAACTCCTTACCTATGATCTGTAGAACTTAATCATCACTTAACTTGCATACTAATCTTATCCGATAATTAATATTCCTTGTTAATTATCAAGATTACGGACCTTTTAGATCTATTATTGTCATTTAATTATAAATGAACTACAGAGATCCACAATTCAGATCCTCAACCTGAATGATCTGTCAATTAATAAATCAAGGAATAAATGATAAAATATCATCAATCACATAAACCATAGAAGTGGCCATTTAATAATTGGCTCCTAGGACATAACTCTAACATCTTAAACAACCCAAAACGAGTCCAAATCCAAATGGCCCAAAATAGCCTTGATACACTCAAAAATCCAAATCCAAATTCTATAAAGGCCCAAAATAATCTCAGGATCGAAAACTCCGCCCGGCATCAAAACTAAAACCAAGTTTATTAAAATCTAAATTCAAAATTATTCAAGTGTCCTCAATTGTGTCCCGTCAATTAGGTCTGGTACCATCAATTAAGTCCGGTTTAAACCAAAAGAATAAATTTCTGTATAAACACAAAATCATTTTAGAGACGATTTTCCTAGCCTATTACATATAATTCTTTAGATCCCTTAATCAGAGGTTCCCGTAGGCAACTACGGGGTAATTAACAATAGGGGCTTGCGCCTATTGGAAAGAAAGGACCCGCTAAATTAATAAACCCTCGTAAGAAGCGACTCTTGTTCAGGTTCTCTTGTTGTCAAGAGATACTCAGCACAGAGATCGAACCTTAAGGGGGGTGAATCTAAGGCTTATTCTAATTTCTCGAGGAGATCATTTCATTCTTCGAGGGATGACGAAAAAGTCCACACAACTATCAAAAATATGATTTCCATTCCGATTTTCGTTAATCAATCTCCATATAATCCATCAAATTATTTCAGTTTGGATGCAACTTCGCAAACTGATTATGAATCAATTAAAGAAATAATTTTATCAGCATTGGAATTTTATCAAGGTCATTATAATTTGAGAATTGTTTCCCATTTTAATACCATAATTGAAAGAAGGTTCCAGCAGATGCAGTTGCCGGTGAACTCTGAAAATGAATGGCGGTATGTACGACGTGAGTGCTTCCAAACAAGAAGGCTACACGGCTTTCAACTTCACGTTGATTTGCTTCCAGCAACTGGTGGTGGCCTACAAGGTAACTTACGACAAATTTTAAAATTATAATACTTTATTATTTATTTTTGAATTAGAATTACAACAGTCATGAACATATGCAATATATGGTTTGCTTAAATTAGGATTATAATTCTTTACTAAACGTAATTGGCTTATTAAGAAACTTTTGCTTAAAAAAACTTTTGCATAATTGGATAAAATTACTAATTAAATTTGTGCCATTATAGAATTGATAAAATTAGTTTTTTAAAGTAATTAATTTGCTCTTGCTATTAATTGTACGCATTTATAATTAATTTGCTCTTGCTATTACTCTTGAATAATAAAATTTTAAATTAAGCTTTTTAAAATAAAAGAAAAATCAATAATTTTGATTAGGAGGACACATAAATTATATATTTTTAAATTAGGGGGACACACAAATTATAATTATAATTTGAATCAACAAGTCAATAATATCGAAGAAGACGAAGAAAGAAATAATCAATACAATACGAGTGCACAGGGTTGGGATATTTGGGAACAACCTGAGAGTAGTAGTCGACAACAAAGACAAGAGCGAACAAATATGAGTGCATGGGGTTCGGATCCTTGGGACCAACCTGAGAGTAGTAGCGGACGAGAAAGACAAGATGAAACAAATAATGAGTACAATACCAATGCACAGGATTGGGATCCATGGGACCAACCTGAGAGTAGTAGACCAGCTAGACAAGAAGCAGAGGAAGATGAAGAAGAAGAAGAAGAAGAAGAAGAAGAAGAAGAAGAAGGGGATATAAACGAACTTGACGAGACATACGACCGTGGCCCGGGTTATCAGTCGAATTATGCAACGGGGGAGGACTTTACTGATGAAGAGGAAGAGTTTTGAGCATCACAGGATATGGAGGGAGAGGGTTTGTATGCGCAGGATTTCGCGAATCACGAGTATTACATTACCGGAAGGACCGATAATTACCATCCCATTAGACAATTTTTGGATATCTTTGTGTACAGAAATTCGATTCCACCACCGTCTCAAACAGAAGCTTCATGGCCTTTAGCGCAAGAAAATATTTTTATGTCAAAACCACAATTAAAACAAGCTTGTAATAAATACGCTGTAGATAATAATGTACAGCATAAAGTCACTAGAAGTACTCCAGTATTGTATGTATTGGATTGTAAGGTGTCTACCTGTAAGTGACATTTGTATGCCCGTACAGAAAGGGAAGATGAATTTTAGAGAATAATAAAGAATGAAGAAGAACATACATGCGTGAGAAAGGCCGGAGATTTCACGCATGAAAATCTGACGGCAGAGGTAATCGCAAACATCATCAGGAATGCAGTGAAGAGAGATCTTGGTATTTCCATAGATGACGTAAAATCTATATTGGAGAAAGAATATCCAAATGTAAAACCAAGCTATAACAAGTTATGGCGTGGGAGAGAGAAAGCGATCGAACAACTTTTTGGATCGTGGGAGGGATCATACAACAAACTTCTGAGTTTATTATTGGCTATACAGAGAACGACCCCAGGGATACAGATCAAATGGTTGACAGAGAGTGTAGGGGATATGGGCCTTGTATCGCAGCGGTACCATACCTAAGGCCTGTTATCAGTATCAACGCGTCGTTCTTATCGGGTCGCAACAAGAGAAGATTGTTAGCGGCATGCGGTTATGACCCAGAGCAGCGGTTGCTTCCATTAGCATTTGCACTAGTGCGAACTGAGAACGAACAATGTTGGGGTTGGTTCATGAATTTTCTAAGGCGGCAAGTTATCGGGGAAGGAAGAAAATTATGTGTTGTTTTCGATCGCCATTGGGGAATAAGGAACACGTTCAAACAACCCTAATACGGTTGGCAAGAGGATGCGAACCCTTCATATGCCGTGCACCGGTATTGCATGCAACATGTATGTGAAAACGTGTTAAATGCATCTGAAAAAGACGCAGTTCTGCCAGACAAATTCAGAAATAAGTTGGCCAACAAAAAAAAAGGAGACCCTTCTACAAAATGTGGAACAAACTGAAAAAAAAGAATCCAAAGGCGATCGACTACCTTGAAAAGTGTGGGAAAGAAAATGAAACAGATAACAACAAGCAGTGAAAACCTGAAAGGTGGGCACAAACGTATGACGGTGGTTATCGTTGGGGTATTATGACAAGTAATGGATCAGAAAGTCTCAATAGTAGATACAAGGCTGAGAGAAGACTACCAGTTGTTGGACTTGTGTAAGGCACTTGGTACAAAACTGTTAAATGGTTTAATGATAGAAAGCAAATAGCTTTGGCGAGACAGGCGAAGGGAGAACGATGGCCAAAAGAAATTCAACTTAAGCTGATGAAGCATACTCTTAAAGCAGGTACAAATGTACTTCCAATGTAATCATATTTACTTCTACTCTTTAAATTGTATAATGATATAAATTCATATTTACAGCGGCAATAAACATTATCACCGTTGACATTGAACGTGGAGAATTTGAAGCTCAAATGCCATTCGAAAAAAATGATCCGGGGGTAACGTGGAAGTACCAAGTTTTCCTCAAACGTGATTACCAACCAAGAGATCCTCAACTACCGAGAATGCGTGCTTGGTGTAAGTGCAGAAAACCTCAACTCACAGGAATATCATGTCTTCATGTTGTTGCCGTATGCGGTCATTGTAGGTGGGATGTATCTGATTTTGTAGACTAACGGTACAGTACAGAGAATATGATTAAAATATGGTCAACAGGTGATTTTCACTGCTACGAAGACGAAGATAAGTGGCCTGGGTATGATGGTCACGTGATCTATCCGGATAAGACAATGATTAATCGGGGCAGGCGAAAGAAAGATCGTGATTGGATGTGGATGGATGCAATGAGAAATAAAAATCAGGCAAACCAGAGGCGCCGAACCAGAAGGGACGCTGCGGCGGCCAACGACACTCAGCAACCTATGTCGATAGAGGACCTTTTGTTAGAAATATGTCCTAGAAGCCAATCAGTTGGTGGCTATTATATTAGTTTATGTTATTTATGATGCTTGATCATTTGTTCCTAGAGTTTATTGTTGACAGATCATTCAGGTTGAGGATCTGAATTGTAGATCTCTGTGGATCATTCGTCAGAATGACAATAATATCTCTAAAGAGTCCATAATCTTGATAATTAACAAGGAACATTAATTATCATATAAGATTAGTACGCAAGTTAAGTGATGATTAAGTTCTACAAATCATGGGTAAGGAGTTACCGACTTAATTGCATATGTATATGTTACTGGAACATAGTACAGGACATGACCCAATGAAATAAATATATGGATTGTGTTATGTGTCATTATTTTATTTCATACGTGTTTGATTTCGAGTTTGAGATAGTTCAGTTTTTCCACATGAGGATAGGTTCTATAAATATCGTCTAACGCTGATTCTTGATAAGGGCTGCTATACGGACTTTATTTATGTTCTTTTGAATTGTGCGGGGAAAAACTGTTCATCAAGACAACCGTATGTCCCTCATTAGTTCACCTAGTGAGTGATGATATCTACTGGGCCCCTTGATGGAGTTGGATCGTATGCGCGCAACTAGGCGATCAACTCTAGATCAAGAAACGTATAATCTGCAAGAATGACACATTCCTATCTTAGATTATAAAAAGGATATCATGTGACATAGGAATCAAAACAATAAGATACTTTTTCTTATGCAGGATTGAAGTATTGTATTGGTACAGTATTTATTTATGCGAATTGGGAATCATAACGTGTTGCTAGATACCGCTTATGATTAATGAAAATAAATGGTGATTTATTTTCCATGGCCAACATAGCATAAATCCTCAAAGGGTCACACAAATAGGACTTTAACCATACGTGCATTATTTGTTTATTTGCAGTAGCGAGTACTGCGAAAATATGATAAGTTGATTAATTAATTATATACCGTTGCGAACCGTTATAATTAATTAATTCAAGATGATCATATAGAAACAATATAATGCATATGCTAATTCTAAATTAATTATTAATATGTTAATAATTAAGTTCGTTCAACGTATATTTATTATACTGAGCTAATCGGTCTTTTGTTTAATCAGTTAATTAAAAGTCCGATTTGAGATGGATTAACAGAGTAAATTATTGGACTATTATATTATGTGGGTTAGCCCACATGGGCCCTGAAAATTTCAGATTTGGAGGGGCAATTTTGTCCAAGCAAAATTGGAAGAGAGCTATACATTATAAAAGGCAACGTCGTTTATGGAAACGACTAACCCTAGCACCTCTTTCTCTCTTCCCTCCTTGGCCGCACTATTCACGTACTGTTCACGGGTACTGTTCACAGTGGAGAAAATTAGTTTCTCCATTTTTAAACTCTTAATTCCATCTCTAGCTCATGCGTTGAGCGATTTTCCTTCCAGTTAAACAGTTAATCGTGCGAAGGAATTCAAAGGGAATTAGCGATCGTCTCGGACAAGCTAGCACTTGTCTTGAGACTTTGGTTAATCTCCTAGGTGGACTCGAGACAACCGGAGGCAGCCGTGAGGTGACGAGCACGCCATCGACTCCAAGTGATTGGACTCGAGCCTTCCGGATACGATTTCGGAAGAGGTAGCTATCTCCTACACTTCTCCTTTTATGTGTTAATCACTTGAATAACTACATCCGTTTTTCGTGCATTTTAATTGCTTGTTAAATGTTAATAAAAATTAAAATTGCACATGGACTTGAGTTCCTAACACCTTCAATCTGGTCGTCGTACAGGTCGTCCTACCAACACACCGAGGTCACGGAGTACTACAAGACCTTTTGTAAGGAACAGAACTCAATCTTCTACAGGAAACCAAAGTGAACCATCTAGGGAGCCGGTTCAACCTAACCGAAATTCTATCAGCATTGATCCTCGCAGTGAAAGTCGCGTCAGTCTTGGGATAGAAGGTATTCAACCACGTCGAAATTCCATTAGCGTGGATGACCGATCAATGTCGGTCCGATTTCCCACAAGTCACGGAGCATCAAGTAGCAAGGACAGTCATGGCGCATTAAGTAGTAGGGGACCATCTCAAAGTACAAGCAGTGGAGGAGGGAGACTACGACGTGGGGTTGCCCGACTAGGATCAAGATTCATGAATATCTTACCAGGAGGAGGCCGACGTTAGTTTTATGTAATATTTTTATGTAATTTTTTAAAAAATTTACCCTTGATAGATCGATATAAGGGTTGACTTTATGTTATTCGGTGAAGATAGCTGTAATTTTAATATTTATGGTTGACTAAATTCATAATATTTTGCATCTACAATAATTATTTATGGATTTTTTTTAAACTTTTTTCTGCGTAGTTTTGCAATCCTAAAAATGGAACAAATTAGAAGTAGGGTTCTTCGAAAATGATATCTTAGGTATTTTAGCGATTTTATGTTTTTTATGTGTTTGACCTTATGGTATGAAACTTGCAGGCATGAGAGTCCAGCGTCTTTATTACCTAATGTGATTTTTTATGAATTTGTTAGAATTTTTTTCGCGTAGTTTTGCAATCCTGAAAAGTGACGGAATCAAAGCCAAATACGAAATATAAATATCACACTCGTACAAAAATATAAATATCACAATAAATATCACACTATCCTACTAATGTCCATCACGATGGAACCATCACTGAGAAGGAGATAAATCCCATGCAGCACCAGGCAAGTTTCGAGGCTCTCGGCCGGGAGCAAGTCCTGGAGGAGGAGAGGGGAGGAAAACTCGTAGAAAATGGAGTGGGATGACGAGGCGATCTGCTAGATGAGGCCTCAGAATCGCCGAATGGATGGTGCGACATAGGTGTGAATGGGTCCTGTAGTAGGGTACTATATGCCTGGTAAGAAGCATCAGCCTGAGAGATAGGTGTCGGGGTAGGCATAAAGGGCTGACTGTACCTTCCTCCGTACTGAGTCTGAGTATATGGTGGAGGTGGAGGATAAGGACTCCCGTAGGTGAAGTACTGTGTGCTGTGCGGTGGAGGCCGCGGCTGTGTGGTCTGGGGCTGCGAATGGGGTGGAGCCTGTGGCTCTGTGGCCTGGGGCTGCGAATGGGTCCTGTGGATCCGGAGTGAGGCCCAAAAACACCGGAATGTGACCGTCTGCTCCGAACAAGAGGCTGACTGGGTCGTGGAACATCAAAAAATATATTCCAATAATGCAGACTAAAATCATCCAGTTATAGATAATAGTATAAAAATAATAAAAATATTTTAAATAATTATAGAATATTAAGCATAAAAAGAACAATAATATTAATAAAAGTGATTGAAAAATGTATTATACCCGCATGAACAGCTGCTCCTCAACAGATCCCGGCTCTGGCGCATCATCCTCATCATCCGTATCAGGGATAGAGTCGATGTCTAAATAAAGACCCTTTGACTCTAAGAGTCGAGGTAATCGATCGGGCTCGCCAACAATATCCAAGGACGTGCTGCACCCCCTCAGCAATTACTTCCCAGCACGACGAAATCCCTTCTTGACAACCCATGCACATCCTCGCAACGCCTCCCGGAAAGTATGCTTGACCTGTTCAATTTTTGTTAGCCACTGAATTATTTGTTAGGCACAAAATTTTGCATAATGTAACTTACCAAATTCATGTGACCAGGCATCTCGCGAAGGTATGACAAGTTGCAAGCCGGACCAGACGCTGCTCCTTCAGGAATTCGCACAAGATGCGCACCTCCATGTACGCTCAACCAGCGTCGGTAGTCGGTCCAAATATCTTCCCTCCATGGCCGATCCTCTATCACCCTAGCCTCATTAGTGTTCGCCCACTTGTTGACCTCAGTCATAAATACTTGATGCCAGTCAATACCTCGATAGGTATTATGCTGGTATCCCATCAATTCCTCCATTCTCGACCAAGGCTGTTTTATTCAAATGATAGTTAATCAACAAAATGTAATTGCGAGAATTAAATAATGAAATTAGTATATGAAGAGTTAAATATACCTCAGGTGGCGGTGGCGGAACTGTCTGATAGAGTATAAACTGATGCATGACACGATCTACGTGGTGTCACATCACGACCCAATAATGAATGCATGGGATGCGTAGAAGGAACATCCTCTACTCAACCTGGGCACAATGAGGCATGCGGTCCCTGATGCGATCATAAGGCCTCCACACGACATGCTCAGGATTCATTTTCATGCAGACATCCCTCGCATATTCTAACCCACTGCGAGTAGGGCCGGTCAACTTTTTCGATTTATGTCTCGTCGTCCACTTCTTGTATTTCCATTTTGTTGTTTGTTAAAGTCAAATAAAACATATTTTAAATATTCCAATTAAAATCAAATCAACATACCTCCCATCAGGCGGACACGAGTCAATACTTGGTAGACCCCAACCATCAAAATCATTCGTGATTGACGGCCGACTAAGTAGCAATCTTGCATACGACCACAACTGCAAGAGCAACCAAGGAGCACCAACATTTATATTGTTATTAATAAAGGCAGTGTCCAAGTTTCAGTATAGCATGGCAAGAGTGGCACCACCCCAATTGTACTGCACCGAGTTACTAGAATGAAGATCCTGCAAATATGAATTATTTTTTTAAGGAATATTATCAACTCTTTTATATATTTAATTTCTTATTAAAGTGCAATAAATGTGAGATATTTACGAATATCATAAGCGTAATTTTTTTTTTCCACATCGTTATTTCTTGGCTAACCTGCAATAATTGCAAATAGAAATATGGAACCGAGTCACCCGTGCCGTCAGGAAATAACTCGCATCTAAAAATCTCCAACACGCAAGCACGTGTGTATCTGTCGATCCTCGCTGCGTCATTCGTGCAAGGCCTCCCAATCTGATTCCAAATCTTACGCAGTTTCGTTAACTTAACGGAATGAGATTTCCTGCATTACATTATTAATGTAATTTGAATGTAAGAACTATATATATTTAAAATTAACATAAAAATAAATTTTTAAAACCTTCTTACTTCTGTTCTTTTTCCCTGAAGCACTTCTCAACTATCTCTGTGTCTATATCCTCCTGGAGTAACTATATGGCGTCGTAATCGGTCCGTCCAGTAACGGTTCTGCCAGCCGTAGGTAAACCGTATAAGAAGGCCACATCCTGCAAATAGTTCAAATTTTATACATATATAGTTAAAAAAATATTACAAATAGGTATTGATCCATACCTTTAGAATGACCGTCATCTCGCCAACGTGCGGAAAAAAGAAAGTGTGGGTCTCTGGCCTCCAGAACATGGCCAGACCCTGCAAAAGCGAATGATCGAGCTGCATATGACCCAACTGAACGAAATGTATCAGTCCAAGTGTCATCAAACGCTCATCCACCTCAGCAGTTCGTGACATCTTAGCCCTATGTAGTACTGCCCTCCAATGCTGTATATATTTCTTTTTTAATTATTTTAAAAAATACTACCAAAATAGAAATATATAAGTAAAAAGGTAAAAGAACAATAATAACTTACACCAGTGCCACGAACTTTTGACTCATCCAAATGCAAGAGACGATCTGCATTAACAGGACCGGGGGGAACAACAGGATCAGCTGATGTAGAAGCCTCGGAATCAACAGAAGCGGTAGATGTAGAAGCGCCCGCATCTCCACGAAACCTCATAGATCTACGAGGTGGTGCCTTTGGTACTCTTCTTCTTGGTGGCATTTTTACTACACTACAATAAAAATTATCAATATAAAAAATCTAATAAAATTTCGGCAGCATCTCCCCTATACCTGGAGTGTTTCCGAAAAAAAAAACACCCAAATCCCCCCTAATTACAAACTCAAATCCCATACAACAACATTTCCAATTTCCTATTTTTTTACATATTTTTAAATTTTTTTAGAATAATTATTCTAATTTTTCATTTATTTACCTCAATAAAATAAATTAATTAAATGTATAAATATTAAAAAAAAAACTCACCTCGACTAGAAGCGCTGCTTGTCTCTTTTTAGAAAATTTCTCTACATTTAAAAAATTAATCTATCAATTTTTTATTATTTTATTCATTTTTTCTAATTTATAATTAACTTATCCATAATTATAAAATGTACAAAATAATTCTAAAAAATTTTGTAATTACATATTATAATTATTTATAATTATTCTGATTTTTTAATTATTTTTTCAATATTTATTCTATTTTTTCTATTAATTATCTAATTAAACTAATTAAATTAAATAAATAAACTAATTAAATTCAATAAAAAAATTTCAAATTACATATTATAATTATTTATATTTATTCTGATTTTTTACTAATTTTTTCATTATTTTTTCAATATTTAATCTATTTTTTTAATTACTTACCTAATTAAACTAATTAAATTAAATAAATAAAATAAATATGAAAAAAAAAACAAACCTGGAGAGAGGAGGGTTCTGTCTCGCGCGAGAGAGAAGGGGTGGGAATGAGAGGGGGTCGCTGTCGCTCCTTATATAGAAATTGAATGCTTGGATCGCTTGGATCAGCGTTCCAATTGCCGATCCAAGCGTTCTGTATTTTCGGCAATCCAAACGCCGATCCAACAACGTTATTTTTAAAATTCTGAATTTTTAACCGTTATTATCGTAATTCGTGTGAACAGTAACGTCATTATTAATTTTTTCTGAAGATTCCAGTTATAGATTTGGGCTGGTCAAAATTTATGACTTGTAAAATAAAGAACCTATAGTTCAACTCGATGGGCCTGATTAGGTTTGGGCTTGGAAGTTGGAGAACGGTGTTTTGTAAACAGATGGTACAACAACTCTTTCAATCTAACGGTTTGGATCGGCATTCGGCGATTTAAAATTCAATATACGAATATGATCATGCACATCCATTCTATGTATTAGACTTTAGCATTTCTCCAATAACTTTAACATTTATATAACGAAATCCACTTATCACATAGGAGCAACACTTCCACTGAAGATAGCCTTTTTATTTTTCTGTGATGAACCCCAAAAAACATTACCAATAAAATAAATAAATAGACCCCAAAAAACACAAAGTAACGAAATTTGTCCACTCGGGCTATATATATGATCAGATATAATTTGATAGATAAGGTGCAATAATTTATGTACGTCAAGCTTAATGTTGTTTCATGAAATAATATTTTATGGTGCATTATCAGTTGTTGAATTTAATTTTATGCATCGTCCCCATATTGTCATTGTAAAAGCACTGCATCTGCATGTGTTCAATTACATTTGGAGGTTAAGAAAGAAAATAATGACGCAGTATATGGGAGGGAAAAACAAAACAGAAAATGGAAGTGTGCTTGGTTGGCGTACATAAAAGTCCGATATTTTTAGACTCGGCGTGGTCAAGACTAGGACTGACAGTACGACTGTACCTCGCACAAGGACGAGGCATCCTCTCTAGCGGATCATTGTTGGGAGGGTGAATCGGACGGATGAACATTAATTTTGAGATGCTATGAGCCGTATGATTTGGCAGTACCATCCGTCAATCTTTGGAGAGGATCTAAAACTTGGACTCTGTACTGTACACTGTACTCGACCACCTTTTTGTGTCCCTGTCCTCTCCCTTTTGGGGAAATTGGAGAAAGCCGTACCTTGGGTTTAAACACTTTACTAAAGTTTAAACAGCTTTTCTCGGTGGAATATTTTTTCCCCTTATTACTCTCTATGCAGTATCTGACAGCAATAATTAAATCACTATAATACAGGTAGAATTATATATTTTAATAAGTGCGCATCTTTTATCAGCAGTACCGAGATGTAAGTAGTTGTTTGTAAAAATTTTGCATCAAGGATCGAGAAGTATTTTATTACTTGGATTAAGTTTTGTCCTACAGATGATACTATTTTTATTGGCTTTAAATCACTCAATTTTACAGCAAAACATACGAGCCATAAGATGAAAGAAATGGAGTAAGTTTGAACATCAACTCATCTGAACAGGTAAGGAATTCGATTACAAAATAATATTTTCAACAGACTTAAAAAATAAATTTAAATTGCTGATGTTGATATATTTAATAAGTCGAGTGTTTACATTCCAAATCTATTGATGAAATACATGAAACAAATTCAAGTACATTATTTTATTTGTTCTCAATAATACTACAAGGTCAAAATTTATCAACATATGAAATCACCAAACAATAATTATTGTTAAATCTATTGATCTTATATAAAGTTAAATACAATAAAATGAAATTTTAGATGCACTAGACACCTAGTCCCTCAATAGTCACTTCTTAGCAGTCAGCCTAATCAGAAGTCTTACAGCTCTAAAAATGCTGACTCAGCGAGGTCGATGGCGCGAGCTAGAGCGGCAGCCTTGTTTTCACACTCTTGTTGCTCATCTGCCGGTACACTATCAGCAACTATCCCAGCCCCAGCCTACCAAGTGTCAAAAGTCAAAATATGGCTAGAGACAAAGCATAGGGAACAAAATTGTAAGGTAAAAAGATAAAATTTGGTTTAGGATGGATACCTGCAAGTGGGCCACCCACTCACGGCGCTGCTTGGCATCCCTGTAGGAATACATGGTGTTGTAGCGGGAGCCCGTTGGAAAGATGATGGTTCTTAGGGTAAGGGCAATGTCCATGTCCCCCAAAAATGAAACCCCACCAAAGCCCCCACTGTATGGACCCCGCTTAGTGACCTCCAGCTGGTCTATCAGTTCCATGGCTCGTACCTGCCATCAATCGTGACCAAAGAACATATATTATAGACAAAACCAGTTAAGAGAAGCCAGTTGCGGTGTATGCCCAAACAGATATACATACAGTTTTTTTTTTTTTTCTTTTCTTTTACTTTTGATATTCCTATATTAACACACCCTAATCAAAATTTGTTTCAAGTATATATTTTACAGCATGAGAAAGTTCAACAAGGGGTAGCATATCTGTGAGCCATCTGATACCATAGTACAGTACCAAGTATGGCTGACAATATACCATCAGTTCAAAGAGGTAAAAAGGGAGAAGCATACAATACTTCTCCGAATGGCTTAAATGAAACGCTCAGCATAACTCAAATTTTCTATAAGCAATCTTATGCATGCGAGTATGCCAATTTACTCAGAGAGCAATATAAATTTACACCATGTACTCTCATTCTGCAATAAAATAAATAAAAACCAAAGAGCAGTCAATGACCTATAAAAAAAATAAGGACACCGGTGCCACGCTGTTAGTTTGGCCATTCTATTTTGCAATCATAACGGACGGCATACCATAATCAGGTATAACTTACCTCAACCAACCAGGACTTTTGTTTGAAAAGAAAAGAAAATTGCAACTTACTTTGGGAGCCCCACTGACAGTTCCAACTGGCAGAGCTGCCCGCAGTGCATCCCAGCAACTGAGATTGTCCAGCAACTCCCCTGTTACCTGTTAAAGTTGTACACCAATGTAAACTAAAATACTAATACAATGCAGCTATTTTTTTGGTTGAAAACAAAGAAACAAACAAAATATTGAGCATACAGTGGAGCTGATGTGCATAACGTGGGAGTATCTCTCCACATTCATGAGCTTCTCCACCTTCACTGATCCAAACTTTGAAACCTAACACAAACCAAAGAGCATTTCATCACTTCGTCACCAAGTAAAAAAAAAAAAAAAATGTCCTTCGATTTACCAAATTCTTTCATCACCTAGTAACCTAGTAAAAAAAAAATGTCCTTCAATTTACCAACTTAATTCTTCAAAGCATGTTCCACCACATTACAGAAAAGGATTTTATCTGTAAAACCCATCTATATGGTTCCATAAGGTCGATAGACAGTGACCCAGGCCTGGCATTTGAGAAGTGGAAGATCCCTGGACCAGAATGGGTCCAACTATAGTCCACTTCAAAGATCACACTTCCATCTTCAACAGAGTCACACATAAGTATGCAGATTTTATAATTTAATACATCTAAATTCTTAAAAATGCAACAATACTCTCAATACTTACAAGGCCCAGTTAATTTTCCAAACAGAGACCTACTTTCCATATGAAAAGTGGCGGATTTTCATGGCTTCATTATAAAACAGGACTTTTTTTTTTTTTTTTTTTTTGTAATTTTTTGTTAGATGGCAATTACATAAGCAATACTCAAGAGAGCCCAAAGCCCCAAACCTTTCCAACATCATTTCGTCCCAAATCAACAAGCATTATGTGCTCAGCACATTGTTTTTCATCGCTCAACAGTTGCTGCTCGTGCAACAAATCCTGCTCTTCTGTTTTTCCCCTCCTGACTGTGCCAGCAAGAGGTCGATTCACAATATTTCCCTGCAAGGCACTTAAATATCATCAATCACACCAACTGCCTCTCTAATGAGTCTAATGATTTTATTGATTTCCCTGCAGTCATAGGTAAATAATGTTGTCTGTGCTAAACAATAAATGCATTATATGAACAAACCTTCTTCACACGAGTCAGAATCTCTGGACTTGATGCAACCAAAATGCATCCACGAGCCTGAATATTTTCTTCAAAATGAACAAAGAAATATTTAAGTATATACCATAAGGCCAAGTCCTGAGTAAATTTTAATCTACACGTCACAAGATTGATTATGTCAGAAAATAAAAAACATAACAATAATCATCAGTAAATACTAATGACCTGTAGATAAGTCATGTATGGACTGGGGTTGACAATCCTCAGTGCCCGATAGACCTCAAAAGGATCAGCAAAGGTTCTCCTCTCAAATCGTTGACTGAGCACTATCTGAAATATGTCTCCTGCCAAGATATGCTCCTTTGCCTCTAAAACAGCACTTTTGTATTCTTCATTCGTCATCGAGGAATTCTTCAGTTTGGAGCCAAATTGGGAAGTACTTAGCATAATTGATCCAGCAGAAAGTGTCGGGCTAAAGAGAGAGAAAAATAAAAAATTTGGCATGGTTTAGAAAATTTGTTGTTCAATTCCTTTGAAAATAAAAACAGAATCGCTTTCTCAAGAATTAAACAGCCATAGGTAAAGAATGCTCACACATTCAGATTGTGTATTCTGGAAAGAAATGTGTTGAGTTGATTCTTCCCATCTTGATAGGCCTCTTCAACAGAAGCATACTGGTCTAACCGCACCCAATGGATAGCATATGCTTTCTAAAACCAATAAAAAGTACTAGTCAATAAACCAACAGATAAATAAATACAAAATGGAATAGAAACTCAAATGTGAAATAGCAACAAATCTTTGAACAGAGAAAACTTGAAAATAATTCAGAAACAAATAGAACTGCGATTACCTTTTCCACGTGATCAAACACAATAACATCAGTATAGAGACCCAAATGAATGTCAGGAAGACCTCTATCATCAAGAGGAGCACCAGAAAATGGGAGCTTCTTCTTCTCAACATAGCGCACAGTGTCATATGAAAAATAACCTACCCAGCCACCTGTAATCGAAAATACCAAAACTAATAATAGCATCTACATTTGGAAGAACCAATTGTCAAATCCATTGCTTAAGAAAGTTTCCAGGGCATATAGAAAACTGCAAGGCACAATCAATAAAATTATTCAGTAAATTTAGCCATGAATAAAGAAAAAATTTACTGACCAATATAGTTTAGTTCAGAAAAATTTTTGAAACCATCTAGATGCAACTAGCGATTCAATGAAGAGAATTTGTTTAGTCACAGAGTTAAAATAAAGATATTATCAAAAGGAAACACAAGGGGCAAAAAACTAAAGAGAGAGAGAGAGAGAGAGACCACTCGAAGAGGAGTGATCAAACCATCAATTATTTAGAGAGAAGTTCACTTAAGCTGCTGTTCCATACAGCATTTGACAAGCAAACAGAGACCAAAACAATGTACCAAGGTAATATTGATATGGCTGTCACTAGCTTAAACACCTACTTAGCAGTAAATCCTACTGCTGTGAACACGTTTATAATTTAAAACTTCAGTGGCATACCAATACACCACTCAGGTCCAGTTAATTATTTATCTCATTTGCAAAACTTTTCTTCCCTTAATTCTCCCCCTGATGCCAATGAAAACCCTAACTGACTAAAAGAAAATTCACCTCATTCTGCCATTGAAAGCATGATTGACCAAAAAAAATAAAAAACAACAAACCCACTAGGAACCATTTTCACCAAATAATTAGTTGCATAGGCTATCTAAATTTTTATTCTGGCAGATATACTTGTGGGATTGTCACTGGAAACAAACCAAGGATGGGAAGTATATCATGCAAGAGAATAGTTCCTAATTTATAACCACACATACTATAACAGCAGAACTTGAGCAACATGCTCAAAATCCAAATTAATGATCAGGTTGAGTAAGAACTGCAATGAACTTTTTCAAGTTCCTGAACATTTCAGAATAACATCACTAGGGAGAGCGAGATAACTAATTTAAATTATAAGCTCAGTAGAATTCTGAAATTAGTTATACAGTACTCCTGCATTTGCAGTTGGTTTAAAGTAGTTTAGGTTCATGTGTTTAGCAACAGAGAAATGCAATATTCTTTAGTCATCAACCTCTGAATCCAGTGAGACAAACAATCATACTGATTTGCTTTCTTCGAATTATTTGTCAGAGAATCTAGAGGACACACTGAAAGGGGCAACAAAGACATGGCTTCCTGAAAATACGGAACATATACCAGTAACAGTTGTTGGACTTTTCGACAGTCCGACTAGTACACTACTTCTGTTGCCAGCAGAGACCTGACTTGCTACAAGGAAATTATGAAGGCATTCTGATAAGCAGTTTAAAGCATTCTGACTGGTACACTAACTTTACCAGCAGAGACCTGACTTGCTACAAGGAAATTAAGAAGGCATTCTAAAAAGCAGGACAAAGCATTTTGAGATGTGTATTTTGCTTAGTTTCTGTAAGAAAGCTCTTCTATTCCTGACGTGTTAGATAAAGTGTGCTGTCTAAAATCTGATGCTAGATTACCCTACTTGTACATAGTTGTATCAGTAACGCTGCACAAAAGCCATTACTTTACATTCAGCTAGCACTAAAAAGGCTACTCCTAGTAAAAGTGGTATAATTAAAAAAAAGTATTTCTAATTATGTTATGTGGGTATCTATTTTTCTTTGAGAGGGTCAATAATGACACCCTTCAGAGACAAAAAAACAAAAGATAAGGCTGCTTTTTTTGGCAGCATGATCAAAATTACCTTCATGATCTTTTGGTTATTGGAACCATAGGAGGATATTGAAGAAAGCAACTACATCTGCTCAGGCCACAAACCCTCAAGATCCTTAAGCTATTTTACATGCACGCACACAACTGCATATTGATCTATGCATGCAGGTTATGATGAAGGAAACTCCAACAGCATAGGTGTGACCTAATAATATATACTCCTAAATGTAAAAGGAAGAGATGTATTACCACATAAGGCATCAGGGAGATCCTCTATTAGCTGAGGGTTCCAGTTGTCCATGATCCTGCGAGGAATGGACATAGGATCATCAACCTTCTCCTCTGTCAGCTTCCCTTCCTCATGATCCATTATTGACACTGACTGCTCCTTGGCCACAATCTCAACCACAGGCTGGGCCCCCACCACACTGTACCGCCCCTAAATATAAATAATTAATGGATCAATTAGACAAGTCAAATCTTTCCTGTTAAAAATGCTGTCACCTTACAAGAGTCAAATAAATAATACTCTTGTATTACAGGCAATCACTTTACATTTCATATTTAAGAGGCATACCATATTGGTACCTTTGGAGCCCTGCTCAACAGACTCTAAAAGGAAGCTAGGAGCCTCACGGTCATCCTCCTGGACGAGGCATCTGTATGCGAGCACTGGCGTCAGATGATCGGCAAATATGGCGCGCTGCAGCGGCACCAGATTCCCTTTCTTTGACGCCTCCACGAACCTGGCCAGTTCCTCTTTCTCAGCTTAAAACCAAAAAGAAACAAAAGTAATAATACACAGCTATCAATTGTCACAGTTCCTGATCAACCACAAGAGCCCTCAAATCACACACACATCTAAAAAAAGAAAATGAGAAAAGGAGAAGTTGATTGTTCAAAACAAAAGTACCTTTTGCATCCAGGTGGTGCAAGAACACATTGCATCTGATCCTGCGCCTCGCACTTGTGGTGAAAGTGGGAAGTGTGTACTTAAGGGAGAAGCATTTCACAGACTTAGTAGAGGGACAGGGAAATGTGAAAGTCCTTGACAGAGAGCTACTGGGGAAATACGAGCCACGGAGAGCAACATCAAAGGATAAGGATTGAATCTGCATTTTGTTCTTTTTTATCCCCTCTTGCTTCTGGCGCTTCTCAGTTAAATTTAGTAAAGACTGGGAGGGGTAGGATGAGAAAATGAGAATAGAGATCAGAAAAGGAGCATCAAAATCCCAAAATTGCTCGAAGTTGCAAATATTGGAAATCTTTCGTTATCTGGTCTGAACCGATAATATTAGAGAGAGAGAGAGAGAGAGAGACTTGAAATTTTGTTTTCAGCTAATTTTGATCACCACACAGAACCACTTAACCCAATCAGCTTTCCTGAGGAAAGATGTTATACACTGCCATTAGTCAATTGCTTGACATAATTAACAATGATTAACAAATTTTCATTAGACTAATTTGAAAATTCTCGTATTCACTCTTTTCAGTCTCGTTCAACCAAAGCACATACCAAGAAATCGCATCGGGTCAGGTCACAGGCACAGTCGGAGGGAGAGGTGAGGAGGCGTCACTACTTCCCAACTTCGAAGAGGCTCAGGGGCGCACCCCGCTGAGCAATCAAATCAAATCGGTAGAAGGAAACTGGAGAGAAGATGAGGCGATAGAAAGGGACGACAGAAAAAAAGAGAAAGAAAAGTATCGGATTATCTGCGATATTATTGTACAGCTTTGATGTTTAGGGTTTAGGGTTTAGGATTTAGTGAGAGGGAACTTGACAAAGAGCTACTGGGGGAATACGGACCACGGAGAGCAACGTCAGTTAAATTTTTAGTATGTGCTGTTGACTATGTATGTAACGGATGAACCTTCTAAGTTTTAGTAAAAGCCTACGGGCGTTTGAATTCAAAAAAAAAAAAAGTTAAATTTTTAGTAAAGATTGGGAGGAGTAGGTCAGTAGGATGAGAAAATGAGAATAGAGATCAGAACAGGAGTATCAATAGCCCAAAACCAAAATCCACTACTGCTCAACCAATAATATTAGAGACTAGAGAGAAAGATAGACTTCAAATTTGGTTTTCAGATAATTTTGATCCTCAGAACTCCGCACAGAACCACTTAACCCAATCAGCTTTCCTGAAGAAAGATGTTATATACTGCAATTATGATTAACAAAATTTCATTCGACTAATTTAAAAATTCTCGCATTCACTCTTCGACCTCAGACATACTTCTCTTACTCTCGCTCAGAAAATTCATGAAACAATAATTTAATAAAACAACTAAAATTCCAGGGTTTATGTGGAGCCATGAAAGCAATAGAGAGGTGTATATCTTACCAAGTTACCATATGCAGAAACACCATGCATGAAGAATAGGTCTAAGAGGTTTTCCTTGAAAGATGGAGAGGAAGAGAGTGAGAAAGAGAGAACACGGGTCGAGATTAGTGAATTTCCAGAAGAGAAGATGGCGAGAGAGATGAATCAGCAGTGGCGGATTGAGCAAATCATATATAAGGTTGGCAGCGTGTCAATCTTTGATTTAAACCGTTAAATCTAATCTCAACGGTTAATGAGAGCTTCGTGCATAATACCAGATTGATAGGTCCAAAAAATTTTAACCGTCCAGATTAGATCGAACGGCTCGGATCAAAAGTTACACCCTATCCTGCGGGGTTGGCAGAGGATAGTCTCCCCGGATTGAGAGAACGGAAGAGCAATGGTTGGGTTGTTTAAAGACTTGCTATGGTTAGATAGATGGTGACTTTATAGCACGAATCTTTGGGCAAATCCAAAGATATATATAAAATATTACAGCTGTAATTTGCAAATAACCTTGCGTAATTCACATTTGCGACTATACCAATAATAATTTCTATGTTGATTAGTGACCGTCTATAAATGTGGGAATATAACTTATGTATATAATATAAATAAGTAAGAGTATTAGTAGGGTAATTATATCATGGATTAGTTTTTTTTTTTTTACATTAGTTGAAATTAGACTATTCATAAATGAATGTAATTGATTAGGACTTCAGTGGGTATTTAAAATTTATTTTGGCACAATTTTCCATATAAAATAAAGTAAGAGTAGGTTTCTTTGTCAAATGTTTTTAGTGTTCTTCACAATGATCTAATACGATTGTGCTAACACGACACACAAGCATGAAGCATGTTAATATGATGCATGTTCGGAAATAATATAACACGACAACGTTAGTGTGTCATGTTGGACACTTCCATATATAAACACGCTTCAAAATGCACAACTTGACACGTGATCCATGACGCATGACACACACGTGACACATGAAGCAACTAAAATTAATGTTACTTATTTTTTCATCATATTATTTATAACTTATTACAATTAAAATTAATTTATATTATAATTTGATGATAGTTATTCATACTTTTTTATTAAATCATTAATTTTTATTATAATATATCAAGTAAAAATGGAATCATACCGTTTACTATATATTTTTCTAGTTATTTTTTAAAATATTTTTGTCGTGAAATTTTAACAAAAAATATTAAAATAGGTTCCGACAGTATTTGATATGTTTAACACATCATGTTAGACGTGTCGTGTCATAATGTGTATCGTGCTAATTAATCTTTTCACTCGACACAACACGTTCAAAATATTAACTTGTGCCGACAAGACATGATACAAGATCCAAGACGTATATGTTTAACACGACACAATAAGTTCACAGTACCCTAGATATTTTTACACTACAACAATTATGGTCTATAGCTAGACACAATTTTGTATGAATATATTTTGAAAAGTCTAGCATTTTTTTTTGCTACACTTATTGATATCATGCTATATGCAGTGTAGTAAGGTCCTATACATAGATTTTCAACTATGTTGGTGAATGCAAAAAAAAGTCTAGCATACCCCAATTCTTTACTACACCTTTGATTTACTTATTGCATGATCAAAAAAATCTAGCAAGCACCTTGCTACACTTTTGATTTAATTATTACATGATTAAAAAATCTAGCAAGCACCAATCCTTGCTACAATTTATTTAACAATTGCATGATAAAAAAAAACTAGCAAATATCAATTTTTAGCTTAGACCTTAATTTAACAACCGCAAGATCCAAAAAATCTAGCAAACAAATTTCTCGGCAGCAGCATTTTTTCCATTGCAACACCATTTTAATTATAACTGAAATTTTGTATTTATTCTCATTTGCAAATAATAAATTAGAAACATAATGTAATTGTACAAATTTATATTATTATTAAAATTACAAATGTATGATTGACAATTCTAACTAAAATTACAAATGAATGATTGAAACTGTACAAACTTGAGCGCCCTCTCAAGTAGCATGAACATTTAATAATTACTAGTTAACAACCGTAATAATTTCTATAGTGGCCTCAAGTGTATCACCCTCTTTTTGCTAAGTCCTCATAGCATCAGAAAAGCCTGCCAAAACAAAGTGATCACCTATTAAATTTCTGAACTTTTGTAGCATTCAGTTTTGTAGGAAAATAAACCTATCAAAATCCAATTAAAGCTTATGACCATACCAAATTAAACCTATCAAAATCATATTGAGGTATTCAAACCCAATTAAAGCTTCTCACTAGGTAAGTTATTCACCTACACAGTGGCCATATAAGATCTGGAACCTTCCAAATTGTACTAATTATTAGAAGCCCTAAATAAGTACAGCTTATTTATAGGTTCAAAACGGTTATAGATCTCAAAGGTCTCATCTACTGTTCCAAGAAGAACAATCCCCGATTTGAGTTCAACTTGGGGGTTGTCAGTCTCTGCCTCAGTCGAAACAATAGCAATGTATTTATCTTTTCGTGCCACATTATGCGCATATAAGCAACATAATACATTCAAAAAAAATCAATTATTACTAAGTAAAAGGCTAATTAACTGAATACATCTCGTTGGTTTGTTTTGGCAGTTCTATTTTTCCATTATCATAGAAGTTAGGAATGAGAGAAGAAAAGCATTTACATGTCAGATTTCCAGCTGAGTTGATTTTGAGGCAGAATGATTTGAACAGAGTGTGAATTGTTGGTATCAGGGATGGGGTGGCTCATTATGCATACTGCTGTAGCCTCTCTTCCCACCTTCACCTGAGCAGATATATTACAATAATAGTCTTAGTTTGAGTCAATTAATTTGATCACATAAGTTTTACTTTGGTCTTCATTTGATTTTGAATGAACCAGCACCTAGCTAGCAAGGAAATTCAATTGTAACAGTTTTCTTCTGGAAATTAAGGTAAAAAAAAAAAAAAGCAAGGTGCAATATGTACCAGTACCTTGTCAGGGAGATAAGAAGGATCACACACAATTTTTTTGGCCTCTACCTGTCATGACATCAACCCAATCACATTTGAATAACGCTACTTGAAATTGCCCATTATAATTTAACTCAATTATTTTTTTTATCCTTCCATAGTATGTCACATCACCCAAAATCGGTAGTACCAGACTGACCGTACTCATTTTCTTCTACAATAATCCTAGTACCATGCTCCAAGTTCCAAACATGACTTAGAAGTGTCTTTCCCCGCTTGGATTTATTTTCCTGATTATCTTTATTTCATAACAAAATTATATCAATATGTTATCTCAAGCATCACATCACAACATATCAACATAAGCAATTAATGCCTATAGTACAGTAAGATGCTACTAGAACACCTTGCTTTGAAACAACTCTGTACTAGGCTAAATTTGGTAAAATTAAAGATTAAATGGGTTAATTCAACCTCACACACTAAGGGAGGGGACCAAACTAGGGTTTTTCATTTAATTACTAACCAACACAACCTATACTAACCTAATTTGAGCACTGATTCGGTTAAATCTGAGCTCATATAGGTACATTCAACTTGATCTCTGTGTTTGTGTGTGTTTGTGCAGAGAGAGAGAGTCTGACCAGTGCACTGATATGATCCATGAAATTATTACTGATTTGTTTCAAAGCAAGGTGCACATGATAATTCAAAATTAAACAAATTTAGACAAAAGCATCCAACACTGGAATTCATATTCTAATAAATAGAAAGATAAAAGGAACAAAATATACCTTCAACAGTAACCTCAACACCATTTTCCAAAGGTAATTCAGAATCCATAGTAAGAGGCAAATTTGCTTCAGAATGAGAATCCACCTGTACTTGTTGTGTACTGAGGTCTTGTTGAGATAGATAGTTCTCATTGCTACATGTAGTTCTATACTTCTTTCTCCTACCCATTGATCCTAGTCATTGTACAGATTGAATTAGAAAAGTTTAAACTGTAATTAACTTTAGTTCCAGTAATCTTTTTTCAATATAATAAGTTGATCTTAACTTAAATGTCATGCAATTATCACTATTAGGAAGTTCACTTAAATCAGATGTCACAAAATTCAAAATTCGAGTTGAATTCAAATGTCACAAAATTTGAGCTGGTAAGCTCACTTAACACTACGAAAACAATTTCGATAAAAACAACAGATCTCAAATCAGATCTATACATTCAAAATTCCTCGAACATCTATCATATCTTTTCAAGCAATCAGATCTCAAGTCAATCCAAATCTAGAAAACAACAAGAGATAGTGAGAGAGAGAAAGGTTACCGTGACGAGGCGACGAGCGAGGGAGAGAAATAGGCGATTCTCAGTCTCAGCCTTGATCGACTCCTGAGAAAATGCGATCGGATTGGAATGAGAGAGAGAAATAAGCGGTTCTCGGTCTCAGGCTTGATCAACTCCTGAGAAAATCATTTATTTTTGAAATTTTATCCATCGAAGAAAAAGAGGGGAGTTGCTTTGGTAATTCCCGAAAAAAAGAGACGATCGGAAAAAAAATGAGGTTTCAGTAAACTGTGAGAGAGAGAGAGAGAGAGAGAGAGAGAGAGGGGTGTTGAACAATCCGATATCCATACTTTTGGACTTTGGGCCATAATTTTGCTTATGTACTTAGGAATATATGTAAAAAGATGTACTTAGAGCATATAATAGAACATTTGGACCGTCAAAATTTTTTTGGTTGCTAGAGTTAAATTTTTGGGCATATATGTATTTATTTTAACATTAGCAGAATTTCCCAAATTTATAACATGGAAAAAAATTTCAACTATATACTTTAGACTATTGTTTGAGAATAGAGAGTATAAAATTATTGGCGCCAAAAATTTTAGTGGGAGGTTAACAAACTAAAAATTAAATTTCAATAGCTAGACTAAAATAATCTAGCAATAACACTAAAATTATTTTTATTACAACCACACAAAAAAAGTCTATCAAGAAAATCATGCAATAGAACAAGGTACAACAAAACTAGAAAAGTCTATCAAGCAAATCAAGCAATAGAACATGGTGCTACATAAATGTAAAAATCTAGCTACAAAAATCTAGCTAAAGACCATAGTTGTTGTAGTGTTAGTGTCATCCTCAACCTCTTAAAGTATCCTCTTGTTTATATAAACTTATATAATTAATTAATTATTAAAGTTCATTATTTATTAGATCGACATGTTAAAAAAATATTATATTTTTTAACAAAATTCTTTTATTTTTTTTTATGATACCTAAATCTTCTTTTTAACAAACATAAAAAATATATTCAAAATTGCAGAGACGCTGCCCTAGTAAAATAAAAAATCAATGCATTTACTACCAAGATTTTGGTTTGTAATTGTTCATTGAGGTGGTGTAAAAAAATGCCTTCCTCGTTTCTTTTTCTTTTTTTTAAATAATCATCCCGTAGGAAAATGCCTTCCTCGTTTTGACGTTCTGTATTTCATTCTTTGGACACCACTCATTTTTCTCTATGTTGTCGCATTCATTCAACTTTTTGTTCAATCACTTGCTTACCCGTCTCCCTGTACAATCATTTTCCTAAAAATAGTATAATTTATTACTTTCGTTGAACCTTTTTCGTTGATGGGACAATTTAGCTATTTAGTTAAACAAACGAGGGCTGATAATCATCATCTCCAAATTCATCATCCCATCCTCCTCCAGCAGTTAGATTAATTGCATTTCGAAAAAGAAAAGAGGAGATGAGGATGATGGACTTCCCTATTAATGAAGATCTGTTATGAACACATTTTCTATTTTCGTCTCTCATCCCATCATCCTCCCCTCCCTTCCGGTACAATTATTTTTTCCAGCACAATTAGGCCCTGATCAAAATGTTTTTTTCGCGGGATTTCATTTCGTTTCATTTCAATTCAATTGATTTCATAGGATTTCGTTGGATTTAATTAAATAGGATTCCAACCAAATGACCCCAAATCTGTTCATTTTGATTAAGAATTTTCCAATGAAATGAAATTCCATGCTAAAAAAAATAAAATTTTATCAGGGTCTTATTTTTTTCAGAAAAACTAGAACAATTAGCATTTTTTTCCGACACAATTTTTTTTTCAAAACAATTAGCATTTTTTTCTAGCATAATTATTTTTCTTCAAAACAACTAGAACAATTAGCTTGCCAACTAAAACAGTTGCTATATTAAATAGAACAGTTATATATATTAACTAGAACAATTAACTTACCAACTAGAATAATTACTTTACCAACTAAAACAATTACTTTAATTCATACAAGGTATCACTTACACGTTGCCCTGTCTTTGGCAAAGTTAGTTACGAAATATATCATAATCGGCAAAATGAAAGAAGAAACAACATTTAATTGTGAGGGCGCTAGATAATTTTATCTTCTCCTTGATTCTATCATCTCTGGACTTTCTATTAATGAGAGAGCTAGATAATTAATTAAGATTTTGAAGATGATGGGATGATAGAAAACAATTTACTTTGCCTTAGAAATCTCTAGTTTGAATTTTCTGTATAGTTTCTAGAAAAAATAATAAAACTTAATGAGTAAATGGTAAAATATTAAAATGAACTCTTTAAGCAACTGCACGAGGTTTTTTATATTAATTTGAAATCATAAAAATATTTTAAATTTACTTACATTTATATTTAATAATTTTACATAATAATACTACTGCATATGAGGTCGATATGCATTTTATAAGAAATTCGAAACATTAACTCCAACCACCAGGCCAAGCGGAATCACATTCTCTGGATGGCCATCCAGTGGATGGTTTCGATCTCAGCCGTCCGATTTAATCTCAATGGACATGAATGCCCCGTGCATGATACCAGGATTGATAGGCCCGAAAAAATCTAACCGTTGAGATTAAATCAGACGGCTCGGATCGAAAGACGTCCACTGGATGGTTGAATACAACCATCCAGAGAATGCGCTCCCCAGGCCAAGCGGCCTTATTTGCCAATGGATGTTGCTAAATATAAATGGGGCCGTTTGGATCGTTTAGGAATTTGGGGAATTTGCAATTCCTAGGCATAAATTTATTGGGAAGTGTGTAACTTTATGAAGAGTTTGAATTGTTTATAATAAATTTGGCATATTTTATGCCCGGAATTTGCAATTCTTGCAAATCCCGGCTTCATCCAAACGGGGCCAATATTATTTTATAACCAGTACAAACTGGCCCAAATCGGTAAAAACCACATACCGCTATCTTGGCCGGTTTGATGGCCGGTAGCGAAATGAATTTTTTCCTGGTTATTGACCAGCGGGCATTAGAGGTGTTTTTCTATCGGGTGGTGACCCGAAACCCGATTTTACCGGAAATTTCCGGATACCCGGTAGGGTTTTAAAAACGCTGATTTTTGGAAGGTGTAATGCTGAAAGAGTTTCAAGTTGATGGATAAAGGTACAGACGGCTAGTGTGGACTCAGGATGGCTGGCGACGAAGTTGCATGATTTTACTTATCATGACATTCATTCTTTTACTATTTTTGTCATTTAGATGTCGGATGTATAAGATGCAATAGGGTTTTGGATGTTTTGAGATTGCAGTAGCGTGTGGAGCTGACATAATAGTTATGTTCTGATAGATAGATATCTTCACCTAAGATTTTGTGATTTTTGTTTTTGTTTTACTATTTTGTACTTGTTTCTACAAAATGAAACAGGATGACGCTCCCATTTTTTTCAAAAAAAAAAAAAAAATCGATCTCAAACGATTCACAAGTTGCAAACGTTTTTGCCAGCCGCAGAATTGAAGAGATGAGGTTTTGTATCGACGTTTCAATGCGGAATAAAATTTTGTTGATATTGTTGAATGCATATTAGGTAGTATCAATAATTCAATATATAGCATCGGAATCACGAGATTTGTGATTCTCCGTGTATTTCATCTTCGAATTATTTGTACTGTAATAAATTTTGATGCTTTTTTACAGTTGACAGATATTTTAAAGCGGACCTTGAATTCTCATTACTCAATTTTTCTCGTAATTAAATGAACGACTTATATTTAACTCCGGTTACAAAGTTTAGTTCACAACAGAATTTATCAATTTAAATTAATGGAATCCGATGTAGCTGTATTATTTTTTTTTATCGTGCATGTAGTAATAATTTTACTGTAAATCTATAGCACTTTGTAGATGCTAAACCTATAGTACACGCCATGGTAACAATATTGCCTACATGAAACACGAATTTTTAGGTATTATTTCTTTTTTTAGCACGTTCGAGAATTATTTATAAATTTACTTAATTGCACAGAAAATACAACTATCTATTCTATATTATTCATTAAAATTACAAAAAAAAATATTTGTGAAATATCGATATCTTGATACATAATTTGTATTATAAATCAATGAGCAATGTTCAAATTATATATGCATATATTCGAAACGAGAATTTTAAATATTATTTAATTTTTAATTACTCCTAAATTTGTTACTACGTTGTTGAAAAATAAAATTGCACTATATACACACCATATAGTCCCGTTGCAATGTAAGACAAATTTTATAATTATCTTTTACAATTGCTAATTAAAAATTTGCCCAATTAGGTAAAAGGTCCACGATCCTTATCCTGGCTAGGGTTAAATTTTAAACAAAACTTGTTCACGAACCGACAAATTTGAACGGTTAACCATCATCTATTGTTTTTTTTTATAAAAAAAAATTATAACAAAAAAAATCCGAAAGAGGTAGGAGCGGATCAGGATCCGACATGAGCTCCATCCACTGACAAAAAGGCGCTGACCATTGTCCTTCCCCTCACTCTCACTGCGGAGACTATAGAATAAGGGGCAATTTGGTTTATGCCACTCCAAAAGTCTGAAATTTGAGATATGCCATTGCAAAACAACTAATTGGTTTTATGCCATTACAAAACAACAATAATTAGTTTTATGCCATTGGTCGATTAAAATGACCATGTTGCCCTTTTATTTACCAGCAAATACTATGTTACCCCTACTGGTCTCAATTATCTCAATTATCTGTACCAACTGAGACCTCTGATCCTGCACAGAAACAAAATGAGATGTAAAGTAAACAACGGAAGAATAGAAGATAATAATTGTATTGATATAATAATTTTCTTTCAATGCCATCACCTATCAGAACACTTCCCAATTTTCTTTCATTGTATTGATATAATAATTCCTCTGTGCACAATGCTCTTTATATATGAATAGAAGATACCAATTACTGATTGCAACTAATTCTAGATCTACACGTGTGGCTAAGGATGAATGAAAGGAGCCCAATAAAAAAGAATCAGTACCAATAACGCAACGGGACGAAACGAGAAAACAAATGAAAAGAAAAGTCACCTCAGTGGATCCATGGAAAGGAGGTATTGCCGAGCGTTCGTCGGAGTTAGAGGTGGCTCAGAATTCGTAGAGTCACTGCGGTTCAGTGTCTCTCCTTCTTAGCGACGAGGTCTGCCCTGACGTGTCGAGCGACGCCGCCGCCGCCGCTCCATGTGCGCAAACTTCTATCGCCTCCAACAAACCAAAAGGGCAGAAAGGAGAAACGACGGGAACAATATTTTTTTCATTTTTTGATCAATTTCATATGCGATAATTTCAATAAGGGTATTTTAGGAATTGTTAAAAAATCTGACAGTATAAACTATTTAATTTTAAAAAAAATATATATTTAAGTATGTTTTAAATGAAACAGTGGTATAAAACCAATTTGTATTGTTTTATGATGGCAAATATCTAATTACTTGTTTTGTGATGGCATATTTAGAATTAGACTGTTTTGGAGTGGCATAAAACCAATTTTCTCATAGAATAATACGCTTTTCAAATTTCAAATTTTTCAAAGCACGCCATCTGCTCCTGGCGCAAGGACCAGGCATCCTCTCCAGCGTGTCATTGTTGGGAGGTTGAATTGGACGGATCACATTACCTTTGAGATGCTATAAGCCATGTGATTGGGTAGTACCATCCGTCCATTGTTGGAGAGGATCTAAAACCTGGATTCTGTACCCGACCACTTTTTTGTGCCCCCGTCCTCTCCGTTTTGGAGAAAGACGTACCTTGGGCTTAAACAGCTTTCCTCGATGGAAGTTTTTTCTTTTTATTAATTATTACTCTCTATGCAGAACTTGACAACAATAATTAAATCATTATAATACAAGTAGAATTATATTATAGATTTAATAAAAGTGCGCATCTTTTATTGATGGAAAAGTGGATATTTGAGTTTTTTATCAGCAGTACCTAGATGTAAGTAGCTCTTTGTAAAAAATTATATGTAGGATAAGTATTTTATTACTTGAACTAACTTTTGTCCTACAGATGATACTATTTTTATTGGCTTAAAATCACTCAACTTTACAGCAAAACATATATAGGAGCCAAAAAGATGACAGAAATAGAGCTAATATGAACTTCAACTCGCCTAAACAGATAAGGATTTTTTTTTTTAATATTTTGAACAGACTTAAAAAGAAATTAAAATCGTTGATTTTGATATTTAATAAGTCAAATATTTACATTCCAAATTGTTTATATTTTTATTTTGTTTTATATTACACTGCAAGGTCAAAATTTACTATATACACGAAATCACCAATCAATAATTATAATTAAATCTATCGATCTTATGTAAAGTAAATACAATAATATATAATTTTAGATGCAGACCCTTATCCTGCTAAAATATCATGATGAACAATTTAAGTTTATCGTTTGAAATCAATTTGATAGAGTTGAAATAAAACTCACAATTCCTTCAGTGAGCTTAAATTCCTACAAAGTAATCCAAACAAGTTGGCTGTAAATAGTTAAAGATGAACTATATCAAGAAAAATTATTTTTTCGAATTTTTAATTTTTAATATTTAATATCTTTACCTCAACAGATAATTATTTTATCAAATAATGTACACGCGTGCCTTAGTTCATATGATTGAACCTTTCAACAATCAATTACAATGAATCTTCATTCATTTTATTTATTATTGGGATTATAGAAACCTTCTAAATTTACTCGAACGTACAATATTTTTATTTTATAATCATATAGTATTTTTAGACTAAACTAAACGGTCCGGATGAATTTAAGCCCCATAATAGATTCCGTCAGGTTTGACTAGGAAACACTGGACAAGAGCTGATCTCCACAAATGGAGAAGATAAGCTCATTCGATTTGAAGCCCTTTTGTGCGGAGTTACAGAGCGTCCAGTTGAGCAGTACCAAAGGCACGCACTGTAAGTCTGTAACACACTACAGGCCCAAGATCCTCGAACTAGGCGCTTTCTTGTCTTAAAATCTGCTTCTCCAATTAAAATAAAAAAAATAGAGACAAAATCGAGAGAACAATAGAGAGAGAGTGGAAGAGTGAGCGAGCTCAACTTTTAAGCAATGTTAGCTTGAAATCGATGAAAGGAGAGAGGAATCATCGTCTCCGTTTCTAGTTTCGAGCTGCTCTAGTCTAGTGAAGTGATGAGCTTCTGCGCTTCAGATTTTTTGATCTGATCGACATCATACTCTGGTTGTTTTAGAAGAATGGAGAATTTGAGGACATGAGGTAAGGGTTTTGTTAAGCTTTTTAGCTTGATTAAGAGTGGTAATACGAAGATTTAGGTGTATTTTGTTTTCTATTTCTCGGTTTCTCGTGTACCTTTTGCGATTTTAAGTTTTCTCGAGCTAAAGAGTTGAAATGATAAATGTTTCTAGCTATGAAGGCAAATGCGTTTGCTTTTCTGCTTTTAATCGAGGTACAAAGGAAGTAGGACTTTATTACAACAGAAGAGGTACATTTTATCCAAATAAGATGGATTTTCTAATGGGTTTATCTGCTTTGTTTGGTTCCATTGAAGTACTTGTTAAATAGCCTAACGAGACACATTTTTCGTCATGTGGTTTATCTCAAAATGGTTTAGACTCCTAATATAGAAGGAAAGGAGTTACTAAAAATATCTATAGGAATTAAAAAAAAAAATGAAAGGCAAAGGAATTAAAACGGATGATCTGGAAAAAAACGGATTTTGGGTAATCAAAATTATTTTGTGGTGTTTGCAAAATTTCCAATGTTTCTGTTGTATCTAGGATTTTCAGTTGATAATTAACGCATAATGTGAAAACAATTTCCAAAGGAGCTTGTCTGTGCATGCATTTGTGTGTAGGACTCAGCTACAAATGCCACACATTGCAATGGACAAATTTCCAAATAAATAAACAAAGGTATCTGTAATCATTAAGTGCCATGTATTAGCATGCTGGATGCCAGTCCTGGATCATTGCATCGGTTCCTAAAAGATTTTGCAATAGATGTTTTATTAGCTACTGACTTACTAATCCTGTCTGTCTTTCTCAGGTACTATCTACAAATTAAAGTAAGTGGACTGAGCTAATTCAGTTCCACTTGCTAGTTTAGAAAATGAGGGAGGATATCATGTTCGACAACCAATCCAAACCATGCAAATACACTCAAAATTCAAGTCTTAAACCTGATTCGAAACCAAAATTTGGTTCTTCTTGGGGGTCTCAAATTGTAAAAGGATTTGTTTCTGACAAAAAATGCAAAAATCGGGCCCCTCTTCCTACTCTGGGCAAGAAACCACCACCCATACCATGCAATGAAAATTTGAATTCAAACCCAAGCTCTAATCAAGCCAACCGAGCTGCACCATTCATGCCATATCAATCAAGGGTGAAGAGGTCTTTGGTCGGAGACTTCCCTTGCAATGTGAACACTTCTCAAGTGCATCCCCAGGGGTATGATTCAAATTTGCTAAGATCACCAGCCTCTCGTGAAATTTTTGCAGAATTAGACCACCTGAGGGAACAATTGCGTGAATCGAAAGAGAGAGAACTGGCACTCAAGTGTGAGATTTTGCAACTAAAGGAGAATCCTAGGGCTGCAGAGCTAGAGAGAGAAAATGATGCCAAAACTACCGAAATTGAGAAGCTGAAATCTGTAATTAACTTGTTGGAAACAGAAAAATCAGGTTTGAGGGAAGAAATTTCAAATTTGAATTTAATTGTGGAGAGAGAAGGAAATGTGTGCAATGTGAACGGAGAAAACATTGGGGCTGAATTAAAAAATCTGGAAGTGGAAGTCTTGGAACTTAAAAGGGTGAATAAGGAACTGCAATTTGAGAAGAGAAATTTGGCTATGAAATTAACTTCAGCTGAATCAAAACTTGAAGGGGTTGCAAAGGAAGTTGAGGTACAATATTCCTTACCATTTTCATTCCTTTAGGGGTTTATATCAGATTTTTTGCCTTATTAATAGGATTGTGATCATCATGTGACAATTGGAACGTATTCCTAGTATTGTTTTGTGGTTTACTTGTCTGGCCTTTCTGTGTTTGTTTGAATAGTGGAGTAAAAAATGGGCAGCAATTAAGTTTTTTTGAAGATGCCTAAGCCCTATTTGTGCCATGAGCAAACTTAATTAACACGGGAGCTTATTTATATAAATAGGGTTATATTAGGAGATCTTAATTGAAATTAAGAAATTGGTAGGGACATTCTTAATGGATATATCATTTGGGTAAACTGCTCGATTGAGGTGTATTTTTGCTTAATTAAGACTTAAATATATCTCAAATGAAGTTAACTGAGTAGTAGGGTGTGTTGGGACTTAATTGACACGATAAGGGTTAGTTCTGGTACTCTTTAACATAAAATAAGGTTTATTGATGCAAATCTAGATTGGCATAATTTGGCTAAGGTGCTTAGTTGACAGAATTGAGGGTTCATTAAAGCATGCTTTAGCTAAACTGAGGCTTGATTGACACAATGAGTGTTACTTGTGGAATGATTTGGCTAAACTAAGGGCTTGTTTGGTTGAACTAGGCTTATTGAGGGCATATCTTGGAGTTTGGACAATTAAAATTTAATTTGAGAAACTGAGATTAACATGCTTTCCTTTTTTCTATTCTATAGAGTGGTATTTTGGCGAAAATCCAAGCTGAAGCATCTCTCCTAAGGCACAAAAATGCAAACCTATCTAAGCAAATTGAGGGTTTGCAAATGAGCCGTTTAACTGAGGTAGAAGAGCTTGCCTACCTCAGGTGGATCAACTCTTGCTTGCGGCATGAACTCTCTAATTCTGACAAAAACTCCAGCCAAACCCTAGATATGGATCAGGAAACAACAAACCCTAGATCTGATGAAACTAAATCTGAGTGTAATGAGGCCTTCAAGGGTGAAAACTTCAGGAGTCCAAGCCTCGAAACAATTATCCATGAAGAATGGAGAAAAACACTAAACGAGCAGAGCCCGACAAGGAGGCATTCGATTAGTGGACCACATGATTCGAGGTCAGAAGAAACCAGAACTTATTCTGATGTGGTAAACAAGAGACGACAATCTGATAATTTTATTACTGCGCACAAAGAAATTTGCAATAAAGAGAGGTCACCAATCCAAACAAGTTTTGAGAACTTCAATTTTGGCTTCAGTGTGCCTCAAGTTTCCAGATTACCTTCCAACAAGGATGAGATGTGCATTGAAAAACGTGCTGTGCGGGTACCAAACCCCCCTCCAAGACCCTCTTCAGACTGTTCTAGCGGATTAGGTTGTAGCATCTCAAATGGATCAAATGGGTCAGATTCAAAAAAGCCTCCCCCACCACCACCGCCCCCAGGATCAGGTTCTAGCATATCAAATGGATCACATGGATCAGATTTGAAAAGGCTTCCCCCGCCACCACCGCCCCCACCACCTCTGCCGAAGTTTTCTAACAAGAGTGCAGGAATTATGCAAAGAGCACCCCAGGTTGCTGAGTTGTACCATTCTTTGATGAAGAGGGACTCGAGGAGGGATTCATGTGGAGGTGCAATTTGTGGTAGTTCTGGGGATGATTGTGCTAATGTGCGCAGTAGCATGATTGGAGAGATTGAGAATAGGTCCTCCCATCTATTGGCGGTATGCTAACCTGAAGAATGGAAAATAAAACTATGATTAAAAAAAAAAGAAATATGAAAGAGCATGGAATATTAGAATTAGGATATAGAGGTGAACAAACTGAAAAAGTGCCCAATATGTGAACCATATTCCCTGTACCATTCACCTCGTCATAACAGGCATATAGTATATAGAGTTAAAGAATTAAACTGTTCATATATTGCCACCACCAGATGGTGAGATGTATTACTCATTTACTCCAGCTTGCCACAGGTGCACAACCAAATATTAAATTTTGTGTTTTTATCTTTCTTTTTTTCCAGATAAAGGCTGATGTAGAGACACAAGGAGAATTTGTGAAATCGCTTATAAAAGAGGTGAACAATGCTGCATACCAGGACATAGAGGATGTAGTTGCATTCGTGAAGTGGCTGGATGATGAATTGTGCTTCTTGGTATGAACAAATTTTGCATGTGAAACCTTTGAACTATTAAACCTGTACACTTTTATCCGTTTGCTTTTTTTTCCTCTTTTTATGCCCTTTGTTCATATTTTGTAGTTATGAGCCTGGTATGGTATGGAATGATATAAATGTTTATAAGTAGATAGGCTAACTTGTAGCAAGGATGTATAATATGAATATTAACTTTTATTTAACAAGTTTCATAAATTTAAAATCACGTGTAGTTAATGTATAGTGTATGTGCTTTTTAGGCACAGACTCTTATGAGGCACCAACTTTATTACATTTTTTCTTTGGTCCTTTTTTAAACCAAGGTGGATGAAAGAGCTGTTTTGAAGCATTTCGACTGGCCGGAGAAAAAGGCTGATTCGCTAAGAGAGGCAGCTTTTGGGTACTGTGATTTAAAAAAGTTAGAAACTGAGGTATCAAATTATGAAGACGACCCTCGCCTGCCTCGTGATGTGGCTCTGAAGAAAATGGTCTCCTTATCAGAGAAGTAAGGGATTTTATTTTCAAGGTCTTTCTCAATTGACAGAAGGGATTACAATCTCTAGTAGCATGCATTGTACCAATGTTTCTGAACTTTAGCACTTGATATTGAATCCGTGTCCCAACTTTACCAGTATTGTTATGGCTGATTTTGGCCACCAGAAAAAATCACTCTCTTTGATTAATACCTCGTATTTTTTCCAAACTTTTTCTTCTAAGTTAAATGGAATTATGGTTTGCATTTTATCATCGACTCGGGGTGCATCCAATATAACTAAATTTTAATATTTTGTTGTGGAACTTTTAGGATGGAGAAAACAATCTATAACCTGTTACGTACAAGAGATGCAATGGTGCGCCAGTGCAAACAGTACAGCATACCAACTGATTGGATATTAGATAAGGGTCTCATTAGCAAGGTACATCACTCATACATTCTTTTACCACAGAAAAACAAGCTTGGTTCTACAAAATCTTGGAGTTTTTAGAACACATATTTCTAATATACTAATCTTTTTTTTCTTCTTTTTTTTTTTTTTTTTTTTGCCGAATTGCTAGATAAAATTTGCCTCAGTAAAGCTGGCCAAGAAGTACATGAAGAGAGTGGCAAACGAGCTTCAAGTCATGGGTGCATTAAACAAGGATCCAGCTTTAGAGTATATGCTTCTGCAAGGTGTCCGGTTTGCGTTTCGAATTCACCAGGTAAACTTTTAAGAAATAAAACATGTACTAGATAGTTGATAGATTCTCTTCATGAGAGCTTGAGAAATGTTCTGATTTTTTGTTTTACTTTCTTTTCCCTAAATTGCAGTTTGCAGGAGGGTTTGATGCTGAGACAATGGACGCATTTGAGGAGTTGCGAAACCTCGTCCATGTCAGAAACAAGGCCTCTTGAAGAATTGGAAAACAAAAAAGAAAGAAAAAAGTGGTGGCGTTATATGAAGGAGATCGACTTACTTTCTCAGTAAGTCTAAAAATGAAGAAATCATATGCATGTTTTTCGTAAGATATGATTTCCTGGCTTTCCAATTTATTTTTTCTTTTGGTGCTGTGTAACAGTGTGAGATGGCTTGCCTGCTATTGGGGGAAAAAAAGCTAGAAAATAGAAAATGATGTACATTTTTTTTTGGAATGGTTTTTTCCAACTGGATGTAGAGAGAAAATCTCCGGTGGTCATTTAACTAGTCAAATTGGTATTTCAGCTCCAATGTCTTCTTAGTTCTTACAATGCTAAGTGATCCCCAGTCAAATTGGTATCAATAAACGGTATTGCAGAGTACGGGTTATTGTAGAGGTTAAATTACATAGGTTTAAAAGAATAAACAAATATTTAATATTATCTAAATCATGAATTAGTAACATCCTAATAAATAACATAAAGTCGCAGTAAAGTATATTAAAAGACTAAAGTGAGACTTAAAAAAAAAGTGAGTTAGGATGTTAAAATACTTTGACTAGCATGAAAATTGAGTAACGGAATACTGGAGACAATCGTAGAATATTGCGATGAATATTCAGTCCCAAACTCCCAATACTCTTAGGCCCTGATCAAAATCCCATTTTTTTAACATTGGATTTAATTTTATTTCATTTCATTGGAAAATTTTTAATCAAAATGAAGGGATTTGGTTGGAATTCCCATGTAATTAGATCCAACGAAATCTTATAAAATCAATTCAATTGAAATGAAATGAAAAATGAAATCCCACGTAAACTTCATTTTGATCGGGGCCAATCTCTTATGTACTTCTATATAGGAATACTGGACTCGTATTACCCACCAAAGGCCGCGTTTTATATCAGTAAGTATGGTGCTACATAGAAACATTGCATGATTGCATCAGATAATTGGTTAGATATTTTTTAACATTGTTTCATAAACAAATAACAGCATATCCAAAGTCTGTAGCAATTAATATAGAAAATCCAAATTGCCCACATTTATGAGTTACTTCTAAAGTTTTTTGTGGCCCGTGAATTGCGATCTCACTCCCAGGGACTTGCTTTAATTGTTTTATTATTTTATTTATCCCTCAGAAATAATTGCTTATCAATTCCACAATCCAGCAATGTTTTGAAAACCGACCCGGCCATCGAACCGGTGAAGCTAAAGGTTCGATGGTTCAAGTGGTTCAACCGGTTCAACCGGCGGAAAGAACCGGAGAACATCATTGTTACTAAATAGTTTATATGAATTAAATGTTCACTTATTTACAACAAAAGCCCACTAGCTCAGTGGTATTGCATTTGTTTGCTATCCTGAAAGGCTCAGGTTCGATCCCTGCTCACCTCCATTTATGAAAATTTTATTAAACCGCATGAAAAATGTATTTAAAAGCTATAAACCGGCGGTTCGGTTCAATGGTTCCGGTAAAAACCGGATCGGACCGGCCGGTTCGTTGTGGTTCGCTAACAGCAAAAAAACCGGTTCAGATTGGACCGGACTACGGTCCGGTTCGCGGTTAAACCGGTCGAACCGGCCGGTCCGGTCCGGTTTTCAAAACATTGCAATCCAGGGGCTTGCACGTGATGATATACCCCACAGGACAGGAAGCTGCTGCGTTCCAGTTTTTTGAGAAAAGCGCATAAATATGCAAGCGGTTGTTCCCAAAAATCCAAAAAAATATATATTAATTCTTCTCAATCTCAATGTCTGTCTGTTAACTTAATCGTCATCATCCATGGATCAATTCCGTAACTCGCCTTTTTCAGAAATTTAATAATCGCAGCCTAAAAATTACTGAAAAGACAAAAAAAAAAAAAAAAAAATGGTAGGTTGCACTCTGTTGCATGAAATGGGTTTGACATTTGTGTCCGTCAAACGCAATTCGATATTTACTACCTTGATAATTTTTTACATGTGGAAAAAATAATTTATATTTTTATATAAAAATATGGATTATAATCTGGACTTAATATAACATAATTCAAAATAATAAAAATGTCAAACAGCACCCCAGTTCTATGAAAATTAACGCAACCAAATTACAAAGTTGCAGTGCGTTTATATTTATTTGATTTCTTTCTCTTTTTCTATATATATATATTTAAAAAAAAAAAAAGAGTATCCAATGTTGGTTACCAAGTATCTTATCACAACGCGAAACAAAGGTACAACAGGAAGTGTTTTATATTGTTTTTTTTTTAAATTGAATTTGAAATCATTACCAAAATTGTCGACATATAACATTGATGACGGATCCCAATCCCTTTCTATCACATTTTATTCCTGCACCAAGCTATTCGCATGTGTTGTATTCTGAACATTGGTAAAGAACATGAATGTTCAGCCCACTAACCACTGCTGTTCTTGTTCTGATAACCAGACTTGCTGAAAATTATTGTTTTTATTATAAATTCTGCTTTTTATTTAATGCCTTTGCTTGTTTATTACTTTCGCTATATTGCAGTTCATATCAGACATAATTTTAGCTCACATTCCATTACCAATATTTTGAATCGTCCAACGAGGCAGGATCAAATTTTTACATGACAATTCCAGAACTGCCTGCGTTTACACCGTTAGGTCATGACCCCAAACTTTGAAGCTCTGAACCAAGTAATAAAAAATGTAGAAGTTGCATTAAGTGGCAATGCAGCCCCGCTTCCTGAAGAGTAGGAATTTCTTGGAAACTAACAATAATAATTTACAAGCATAAATTAGTAACTTTAAAGTTTTTTTATGTATGCTGCCTATTAATTCGAACAAGAAAGAAGTTGGTCATAGTCACAAATTACATGTCTTCTGCCATAAAGAAAACCGAACAAGGTACAGTTAAAGCTATGAGCAAAATACTAATAAGGCGTTCTAGCCGTACTAAAACAAAACGACAACAGATATGGACGACAGAACTGTTATCAGGCACATAGATATATATCTGAAGAAATATAAACGCACAATAACCTTCACTTGGCTGTGCAAGCCAATAATTCAAATATTGGTCATCAATTGATGCACCAATTAAAACAAGGATCTCCCCAAACTTCTCTCATTTAACTGTAAGAATAAAGACTGAAGTTAAAAAAATGATGATAGCTACCCAACGGATTGCTAACATTTTAATCTTTTATGGGAATTTTTTTGTTGCTTAGTACCGTACTCCTTTGGTATAAAATACCCATTTTTTTTCATAGAATTTGCAAGAGAGAATATTTATTGAAAGCCGCCCATTCTTGAATGCATAAGGAACGAAATATTTCAATTGATGTTTAAATCATTTTTCTAGGACAAAAATTGCCTCTCACAAACCTATACAGAACTTCTTTTGACACATTTCTGAAAATTGGAAGTGAACTTACCTAGACTCAATCTAAACAAATTAAAATTCTGCAGTACGTCACTGAATTAAACAGCAAAAAGACCTTCAAAAAAAGAATTAAACAGCAAAAAGATTTAGGAGTCGGTGCAAAACTTTAGTTTGTTGTCGGCCAATACTGTAGTAAATGTGAAATATATTTAGAAACCACAATATGCTCAAACATGATTGTTTGGCCTAAACCTGAGATAATCGAAATTTAGCAGGAATTCTACCAGAAACATACCTTACAAGCAACAAATGTGACTTGATCATTTCTGTTTAGATGGCACGGTTCTTGTAACGGTAGAAACCCCATCAACAAATTTTGTCCGAAATATCACATTTGCATTGTTAAACATTCCCTCTTTAAGAGAGACAACGATAAACTGAAGAAGGAAACAGCTTGTCAGGAAGTTGCCTATCTCAGATAAAGTCAGAAAATGCAACTGAGAGGAACCAAACAAACCTGAGAATGTGGGAAATGTGCTTTTATCATTCTTCCTATGTTTTGTGTATGGCTCAAATCCAGAGCAGCATCAACCTATAATAAGAACAAAATCCCAAATCAGTCTAAATGGTGCTGTTCTGCTAAGCATGGAACATTTTAATTGTAAACAGACATAATTTGGTAAGTATCATGGATCAGCAATATCAGAAGGCAGGTCTCCCTGTTCTGAATGAGTATCTGATTTTTATACACATTTGCTGATAAAACGTTGGTCTAACCAGAAAGTTAACCTTCTGTAAAAAGAATTACAAGCACAAACAGATTGAGTTCAATTAAATGTAATATTCAATAAGGAAAGCTTTACAAGAACCAGCCATGAATACTTTTTTTAACCCAAGATGAATACTGCACATCCCTAGCTTGACTTGGGCATATTCAACCTTTTACAGTCAGGAATTCTGCCAAATACAGTTGGATTTGGTATCCAAAAGGTACAAACCTAGACCAAATTATTGGTCAATAGCAAGTCAGGTTCATTGACACACTCACACACAGCATCTTTGTTTTTATTTATAATAGAAAATTCGTTTATGAATTTTGAAAATGATAAGAGAAAGCAAGTTCCCCTTGCAAATAACAAACACCAGAATAGAGTAATGGGAAAGTTCTCCCTCATTCTTGCTCGATGCTCAATTCCAACTAAAATAAATACTTTTGGTCCTTTTCTTTTATCCCTAATTCATTTTCCAAGTCAAACCAAAGAGAGTCAAAACCAACAGTTTATGCCTATAAGGCTAGACGGTGGATAATTTTCAAAAATACATCCTAATTAGAATTACCTCGTCTAGAATATAAAGAGGGGCCGGCTTGAAGAGAAGAAGTGCAAGGATAAGAGAGAGTGCAAGGAGAGACCTTTGCCCACCACTAAGTTCAGAGAGCGACTGCTTCCAGACGCTCCCAAATGCAACACGCACCTCAAGTCCATCTAAAAAGGTCCCCCCCTCTGGAGGTTCCAGCTTCGCCATCGTGCCTGGCAACAGAGTGCTAAATATAGAGCCAAAATCCCTACATCAAGAGTCAAAACAACACATCAAATAAAACTAGGCACATTCTATCGAAAGAAAATACATGAAGTTGGTTCGATAGATTCTTTGACACCATATGAAAAGCTTGAAAACGATTTCTAAGTAAAATAAAATTGGAATACAAAAACTAGGAGCATAATCAAGATAAATTTGATCTGAAGTAACAATAGGAAGGACCACAAATAAAATGTTTTGGTATAATAAAGGTAATCTGCAAATCAGCACTGAACCATACATATAGGGCACTGTTGGATACCAAATGAGGTCAGAAATCAAACATTAACACGTAAACAAACTTCAGAAATGCTACATTTCATCCAGTTAAATTCATACAGAAAGGAGTAGGGTGATAAACTGTATATCATAAACTATTACACTCACTTATTCACTTTGACCCATGTCACTTTCAAAGTTTCCTTCTTCTTTTCATCTAGCTCTTCAATCACCTTACTAATTTTGGCCTTGTCATTCTGCAAAAACAATTTACTTCAAAATTTCACCAAAATATGTTACTAAAATTTAACAATTGAAGACATTTCACTTACCTCAATAATGCTCTTCTTTGACTTCAAATCATTATATTCATCCTCAGCCTTCTCAAACATTGCCATAACCTTCTTGTTCACCCTTTTCTCAAGACTACCAAAAAAAAGAGTCACTGAGGTCAGAATTTAATATGATTGAAAATGAAATCATCCTGATTGTTTCCTTTTTGTTTTATTGTTTTAACTACTGGTAAAAGAAAGTTACTTGGACTGTTCTTCTTGTAGACTTTCGAGTTCTTCCCTTGCTTTGCAAGGATCATAGGATGCAAAATCATAATCGGTGCCACTCTTACCAAATAAATGCTTCTCTGCTGCAATCCAACTGTACTTCTCACGCATCCTGTCTACTTTAGATGAGCAATCCTTTTGTTCTATCTCCATCCTCTTGACCTGCATGTTCAAAAGGATATTCCAAGTGTATTAGGCCAGTAGTCCTAAATTTGAGCATGACAGAGCATGCAGGTTTTAATATTTGACAAATAAGCATAAAGTTCGTACCATCTTTACTTGATTAATGTGTCGCTAAGAATATGAATTCTCTTCTTAATGACATGGATAGTTTTGCAAACTTTCCTTATTAACAAAGGTTTTTTATAAATTTATACTCTAAACAACAAGATTGCTGGAGATTTGAAATAATACAAGTCCTACATTCTAAGATTTTAGAAGATTTCTCTCATTTTATTTATATTACAAATAACCCCTGATTTCTTCAAAATTAGCAGTCAACTCCAATTGTGAGTTGGATATATATAGCCATTTGTATGATTCCTTTTATTTTAAATTGAGCTACCATATGCTCATGATAAGCGGCTTGTAAAAAGCTTTTCTACACTATAAAGGTTATTTTTTTGCAAGTTTCCCTTCTTTAATAGATACCTCATTTTCCAGCTTCTTTCTCTCAACATTTATATCACTAAGCTTGTGTTGAAGCTTTTGTTGTTCCTTGTTCATAAGGTTTAATTGTGAATCACACTCTTGTAGCATTTTACGGCCCACTTGTAACTTCTCTTTGGCTTCTTCAAATTGTTTCTTTATTAAATTCACCTGCACAAGAGGGCCAACAGAATCGTAAAAACCTTCCCATCAAGTAAACCCAAAAAGAAGATTAAAAGTATTTTCTGTTTGACCTTCTACCGTAGTGACCATTTTTTAATTTTAACAGATAATTTGATGCATCGATGTACAATAACACACTAGCTTTCAATTGCATTTAGAACTTAGAAGTTAAGAAGATGAATTGACAGCTAACACTGGATAAATAGAACTGCTACTCCAAGCCTCCAGGTACCTTGCTTGTATGTTTTTCAAGTGTTTCAGAAAGAGATTTAATCTGAGATTGTGAAGCAGCTAGCTGCTCATCTAATGCAGAAAGCTCACTGACAACTGCATCTTTCTCCATAATCAGCCTCTCTATTTTGCTCGCATGCTCCTGCAAGCCATGAATATCTTGTAAGTGAAAGATCACTGACTCAAATTTAGGCTATACAATTACAACCAAACACATACATGTAGGTGAACACTTTGTCAGTACTAAAAAACAATAACATACATATCATATGTCAAATCATTTCCCAAAGATCAAAACTCAAGTAATTTGCTGATTTCTATATATAGCTATGCATATGGAAGTTCATCTATTTATTAATGTTTTAGAAGTAAGTACGCAAATGTGTTTGTTTATAGTAGGTGAAAATCAGATGACCCACAATGACCACATAATCAATTAAGGGAACTTAACCCCAAGGAAACCATCCAGATTGGGTCAGGTCCGTCCCATGCACACCCCACAAGATGTATGTGTAAATTGATTCATATAAAAAATAACCAATTGTACATTTTCAAGTAATTAAATAATTTGCATACGCTCTCTACTAGACTTAAATGAAGATGGGTATGACTTTGGAAGAAGTTGCAACAGATTATTGTCTTAACATTTTCTAAATCAAAAGAATCCAAACTTTAAATATACAGTAAAAATTAAGAAAATAATACCAATCCATACAGACTGGAACTCAACCTACCTAACCTGACTCATTGACATCTACATTTCAAACTACACTATATTCTACCAATGCTGTACAAGCGAGGTATGGAGCAGGAAAGCATAAGTTAAATTAAATTTTCAGAAAAACCAGTAATCATAGCACAAGGAAAATAGGCAAAAAAAAGTACAGACCTTAAGTGCCTTTGAAGCTGACTGCATCTCATTTTTTATGGACTTGATTTTTTTGTCAAGATCCTTGAGCCTGGTTTCACGCTGACTGCCATGATCCTTGATCAACTTCTCCAACTTCTTGATAGAGGAGACACAGTTATCATAATTTCCTTGTTTCTCCTTCTCCTCTTGTTTTGCTGCCTCAAGCTCATCCTCCAGTTTCTTCACAAGCTCTCCTAGCTGTATTTCATTAAAAGTGCCACAAAAATAAAATACATATAAACTATAATTTTCAGAGTATAGGGTTTAAGGATCTTGGTTTGAAAGGAAAAAAATTGTACTCAATGTTCAAGGTGACCAAAGGGCAGGTAGTGTTGGGTTCAAAAATCAGCTTGTGAGCAATACCAAATCCCCAGTCATAAGTAGACAAAAAGCATATTTCGGTTTGCATAGAATCATACACATAATCAAAACAATGAGTTCTGGATGCAGGTGAAGGCCCCACAGGTTCGGGGTTCATTCTGCTAGTTGTTTCCATTCAGGTTGGACCTGACCCACAGTCAGTAAATAATAAGTTGATTTAGGTTCCAGTCTTAATCCTTTGATTTTCAAACAATGATAATATAATATTTCTTTCCTTTGTAGGAGTCTTTCTTTATTTAAAATACCCATTATTTTTTATAAAATGGTAAAACAGACAACAAAAAAGATCTTTCACATCCCATCAGTTTTGCTATTTTACTCTATTATTTCAGCTTACTAGTAAAGCAAAAGCGTATATCAAACCACAGGACAAAATACCTTGTGATGCTCATTTTGTTCAACTCTACTCTTAAACAATTCTAGATCATAAGACTTCAGCTCTAACTTCTTTTTCAGGTCATTGTACTTCCTGTGAGGCACCAGAAGTTCACTAATCTGGAAAAAGGAAAAAGAAGATTGGTTATTTGAATTTCATTCTGCCAAAAAGGAGCTAATTCCAAATATGCCTTAGAATATACCACTTGTGCCTTTTGGTTCCAATAACTCCAAACTTTATTTCTTGTGTCCCTAGACACTCCAATCCGTACTTCTCATTTTATAAAATAAAAAAGAAAGTTTTAGCCAATGACAGAAATATGTGCTATGCTGTGTCCTGCGACAAAAATGTCTCTTTAGTATCAGAATTGAACAGGATTATATACTTTTAATGACAAAAATGAAGGAAGCCAAAATGGTACATATTGAAATGCTTAGGACAAAAATAATAAAACAGGTGACTCTTCGAGGACCAAAATGTGTTTTAATTAAATATATTCAAAGACTATGTATGAAATCTACTCATAAAAAGTTAATCAGTCATAGTAAAACAACCGTAGCTTCTATTTCAGCAAGTCTCCTCTCATTATCAGCAAGGTCCTTTTCAGCTGTAGCTAGAGCACCAAGTTTCTGCAAGAGTTCACCACCACCCCTACATAATTAACAGATACTTTAATAACACCAACGTGTACAAGGTCCCTTGTCTTTTGTGGTGCCTATGTTTGCGCATTATTATTTTTATTTTTTTCAATTTAATTTATGATTGCACTTTTACCTTCGACTACCACCAGTTAAATAGCCAGTGGGCACAAATTTATCACCTTCAAGACTGACACAAGTGGCGCGAATCTCAGGATGGAATGCAACCTGAACCGCACAGAAAGAGGGGGTTAAATATAAGAGAAAGTTTAATATGCACCGCGGACTTTTTCGGGGATATTTTTGTAAATTGACAAATCTAATTTAACTAATATAATATACATATTAAAATTTCATAGTAAACCAAATTTTACAATTTTTTAGATTTTATTACTATTTTTTTAAATTTTTTAAAACATGCTACTATTGGAAACAAACTACTATTTACAGCATTCCAAAAATGGCAGGTTTTAAAAAATTTGAAAAAAAATAGTAATAAAATCTCAAAAATTGTAAAATTTGGTTTGGTATGAGATATTAATATGTAGATTAGATTGGTTAAATTAGATTTGTCAATTTACAAAAATACTTTCAAAAAAGTCCGCGGCGCATAGAAAGCCCTATGCACTAGTGCATATTAAACTTTCTCTAAATATAATACTTTGCTTTGGTAAAATGTATTGATAAATTTATCTGCATAAATGGGGCATGATTTAGACAGTATGTTGCAAAGCCCCACCTAGATAAACCTGGTCTGACATGTACGGATCTCAATTTTAATTGTTCATACAAGCATCAAAAGATAATGAGAGAAACACAGACAAAGAAATTATGGAACAAATTCTTAAAGCCAAAGATTAGTATGAGCTAAAGAAATAGAACTGAAAATAATGAGAGTCGAAATAGAACTGAAAGTAGTATTAGCCAAACAAATTCTTAAAGCCGAAGATTATTACCTTGTTTGCTGCATTACTGCTCGAGCAAACAAATGTAGAGCCAAATACATAAGCCACTGCATTCTGCACAGAAAAAACATTAACTACCTCACAAAAAAATCTTCATTTCAAAGCATTCAAGAAGATTAAATCATCATATAATAAAGTTGTCCACTGGCAAACTCTCTTCATATTTAAGAATAGATCAGCAAATTAGAGAAAAAGGTAAACAAAATTATGAGATGGGCAAATTTGTACAAAAAAGAAGGTAGGAATTGCAGTGATATAAAGGATACCTTAACTTCGTCACCATAACGAACCAAATCAGAAGCAAGCTTTGCAAAATTTTCCCTACCAACCTAGAAGCACACATAGTCAACAATAAAGGAAATATGTTTAGAGAAACAAAAGCAAAAAGTTAGATCATCGGAAGGAAACAAAGGAGACCAGCTTATATAACATGCGGACTTGGCAAAAACCTCATATACTTCATTAGAAATACAATCAAAACCTTTCAAATACAAGTCCAAGCATTGATGAAGTTGTTGTAAGAATAATATTTTTGTTTCAACATTATAAAGCTCAATATGGACCTGTATGAGAGAGAGCTTGGATAGCAAAATTACTAAAAGTTATATTTTGCCATGAAATAAAGATTTACTTAGGATGATATAGCTGTTTTATATGATGGCCATACTTCAGATTATAAAAGCCAACCAATATTAAAATGATTTATTTGGCAGTGCTTCGTCTATACCAAAAATCCTATGTCAATAAGATATATCAAGACAAAGCCAGAGGGCCAGCCAGGTAAAAAACTAAATACAAAGTTAGTTTAAAAATTGCGGTGTAACTAAGAAGAAGAAACGGACCATCTCAGCAGCTTTTTTCCGGGCATTTTGAGAAATTAAGTTTTTCGGAACTTGGTTCAGCAGTATAAAAGTTGTCCTCCTAGCCAAATTCCCATTTTTGATAAGCATTTTCCCAGTATCTTCAGAGTCCACAACAACGCAATATAGGCTACCCCCTGCTGCCACCTAAAACAAATCAAATCACCATTAAATTTAAGCTGGTCAAGTAAGAATCCTACTAGATAGTAGAATCATCTGCAAGTCAACTGGCTCACATGCAAACCAGTTATTTATATCAACTTTTTAAGTAAGATAAACCACACAAGGATCCAAGTAACCTCACTTCAAACAGATGAAAATGAAGAGACGAAACAAAGGAGCACATGGAATGATATCCTCTGCAGAGATCTGCTCTCTGCAAATCTTGTCCAGACCGTCCGATCAACAAAAGGTGCCCCGTGATTAAAATTGGATCCGTACGGCCTGTAAATCTTAATCGTCGAGATTAGATCGGACGGTCTGGAGAAGATTTGCAGAGAGCAAATCTCTGCTGAGGATGCTGGTCCAGGAACACATGTAAACATTTTAACATAGGTAGACCTATCAGCCTTATTACATGTACAGCAGTCTGGCCCTGGTTGAATTTTCTTAAACTTGTGGTATGGTAGGTCAGGTCAGACCATTTTTTCTAAAAAGTTGCAATAAGACCCCAAATTTGCGCATCAAGCAAAGTAAGAGAAAAACAAGGAGGGTGGAGTTATGACCTCTAGAGCAGTGGTTTGGGAGCTATCTATTACTTGAAATAGCTTTGCAAAAACTCCCTTTACTTTGGATCGGTCGAAATTTTTAACCGGGTCATGGTACGAGAAATGCACAGATGCCAACCCCCCAGAGAGAACTCGCACTTTATCTTTTAGCCCCTGAACTGTAGCCAGTAAAACTGATCGTTCCTGCAGTTAAGAATAAAACACCAGCAGTTTTTTTTTGCCTAGTTACTTAATAAGAAAGCACTTATAGTCTAAAACAAAGTACTGTATACCAGTTGTGCTGACACAATGGAGACCAACCAAAGGACCAAACAAAAATTAAGTAAACAAAAAACATAAATTCCAGTACAGTGGTTTGTCCATGAAATTATTGTAACTTTACATGCAAATTATCTAACAGTAAAAATCACAAAATGGTGAGATAACAGACCTTTTGCTTAGCTTCCATATCACCCTCTTTGTAGTTAATCGAATCCATAGATGCTTTGATGAGCTCTAATTCTTTAATTCTCTCATCAAATTCTCGCTGTGCAGCAGTTGCTTCATCTTGCTTTGAGGCCCATTGAGCTTTCTTGGCTTTCAATTCATTCTCAGAATGGTAAATTTTTGCTTGTAGTTGCTCTAATTGCGACTTGGCCTCACCAGCTGCAGCTTTTTCATCCCTCAGTTGGTCTTCTAGGCATTTTTCTTCATTTCCACTACTTTTACCGGCTAAAACTCCCTAAAAAGAGGAGAATATAATCTCATCAGAAATATGAGTGCAAAAGTTGACTTTGTAAAAAAACAGATTTTTTGAAATTCAAAAGAAATGGAACCAACTAATTCTTGGTGCTTAACTAATAAGGAGATTTTTGGTTTATCTGCGTACTATGAAACTGCCTAAGCCTCAAACCAGAGATTGATTTAAGAGAAAATGGCAGCATTGTCCACCACCTTTTCATTAGCTCAAGAGAAACAGTTACACAATCAATTCATGCAAACTATAGACACATTTCAGTTGACCATATGTCTAAATGTCTGTTGCCGTAAGAGGAAAAATGCCCCACTTTCAAATCTACCTATTCATCCAGACAGAAATATCAGTTGGTTTCAAATGAAAGCTTTCCAAAAGTTCGAGGGTATTATTTGTAAATTAGGAATTTTGCTGGAATTTTGAAAACATCCTTACACAAAGCTTGCCTCATAATATTTCAAAGTAATTACAGGATTCATTTTGACATACAACCTGAAATTCTTTCTCGTGCTCCTCGAGTTTTTTGGTCAGATCATCAACTTTCTGTTTCTGATCAGCAGCCTCATTTTCCGCCTTTGTCACGTCAGCTTCCTTCTGCAGTATTGATGTCTTGGTTTCTTCAATATTCTTCAAAATCTGCAATGCTTTGATCAAATTTAGTTTGTTTATTATAATCACAGCAGAAAGGTGTAATTAAGAGCCAGAACTCCATACAATATAATTTACCCTGAATTGGCTCTTTATTCTGCAATCATTTTTCTGTCATACTAGAGACTTAACACAATTTAGCCATGTTTACCCTCGATGTATTTAATAAACAGAGTAATGGACCGAATAAAAGTAAGAGAAATAGAAGCTGTACCCGGTATCCCAACAGCTAACCGTACCAGCTTCAATATTGTGGTTACAAAGAACAAAAAAACTAGAAGGAAAAACAGGAAATGGGCAATTAAAACAAAAAAAAAAAGATACATAAATGGCACCGCTACTACAACACTACAGTGGCTTCAACATCCTGGAACCAACAAATGACAGGTAAGCTAACAAAATCCAACATCCAACATACTAATAATATATTAATAGTGCACCTTATGAGCAATAGTTCTCTCATTATTAAGCAACTCTTCTTGGTTCTCCATAACTGATTTTTCCTTCACTAGAGACTTCTCGAGTTCATCAAAATTTTTTGACAACTCCTTCAGCTCCCCACCCATAGTTGCCTCCTTCTCTGCAGTTTTCTCGGCAATGGACTTATCCTTTTCGCTTATCTCCTCTTTCAGCTTCTCCATGCTCACATCCAACTCCTCCATCTTGTCCTTGATTTTTGTCACCTCGCTCAATGCACTGTCCCTCACTCTCTCAGCCTGAACAAATTCGAATGCTGCACAAAACCTCCTCAACCTATCAAGCTCTTGATTCCCATTGGCCCATTGCACATACTGTGTCTTCTCCTTTCTAAGTTTCTCTAAAGCCGGCAGGATCTCTTCGTCTAAAAGCTTGTTAATCTCGTCGACTTTGTTCTGTTTTTTCTCTAGGGTTTTCAGGGCTGATATTTTCTTCATCTCATACATTCTTGTGCCAGCAGCTTCCTCGAGCATGGAGAGAATCTCCGGTGGCTTCATGTTTAGCACCTTTGTTATCCGGCCTTGCATAATGAGGAAATGGGGATTGTTTACATTGAGCTGCACTGAGTGAAAGAGTGTCTGCACCCGAGAGGGCTGTGCCGGGTGGCCATTTATCTTGTATGTGCTCCTTGGTCCTACCACAAGCTGGAATGAGGATAAGTGATGACTGTTATTTAGTTAAAATTAAATTCAAATTGAAGTACTAAAGGACGGTGGCTATGGGTTGATTCTCTGGGGGTTTTGTGAAAATAAGCCATGCTTTTCTAATTTTGTCTACTATTCTACAGGTAGTTCAGAACCAGAACAGCAGGGCCCTTCTGACCGATGGGAGACCAAAAGATCCAGTTAGAGGGATTAGAGATGAACACCTGGGGCATTAGGTTTATAGAATAATACCAATTTTTGGAGCCTCAGTGTACCTATTTACATGCATGGAAGAATTTAGTTTTGAAATGAAATTGTTTACACCAGGGCTTACCCCTTATTTCGAAATTGGGGAATTAAATTTCACTCCCAACCCCTCTTGTGACATCTAAATTACAAATTTGCCACAAATTCACCAAACCTCAACATTTCTAGTAACGCTCAAATTATAAATTCCTTAAGAAATTAGGCATAGTAATTACTTGTCTAGTGACGGTAATCTCGGGGAAATCCTCATACCCAATCGGGCTTCGGGCCTGATCCGAGTTGTCAAAGACAATAGAGACAGTGGCGCGGGTAATACCCGCTTGTCCCTGCTTGTAAACCAACTCCTGAAGACTCCCAACACGGACATTGCTGAGGTTGGTGATGCCTAGAACGAAGCAGATAGAGTCGAGGATGTTGGATTTACCGGATCCGTTAAGACCCGTTATAGCGTTGAAGAAGGGATCGAATCCGGGCACCACCGTGCGGGTCGCGTACGACTTGAAACCCTCCAAGCATATCTCCTTGATGTACATAGTAGTGCTTGCTCTCTTGAGGTCTCCAGAAGGAGGAGAGAGGAGAGAAAAAAGTGTGGGGTTCTAGGAGAGAAACCCTAGTTTTTTAATGAGGCGCTTGTTTGGTTTCGAATGGGCGGGAAAAAGCCGAAAAGGAAAGTTTTCGGAAAATGGAAAGAGATCGGAGCGATGTGTCGCTTCAATGAATCGGACCTTTTTTTTGTTAATAACCGCCCGTAGGCCAATGAATCGGACCTGATTCTGTGCTTATTGTACGTAGTCTTGGTTTGGTTGAATTTTGAAAATATTTAGGAACTCTCTATCCGTACGCGTCATCTCGGTATCACCGCATATCATCGCATTTGTATTTATTTATTTTATTTATTTATATGTTCAGTTTTTTTTATTGTTCAGATTTTTATATGCATATTCAACTTATTTTTATTGAATTTATTTATTTGTTTATGTTCACTTTAATTATTTAAATGTTCATTTTGTCTATTTTATATGTTTATTTTGTTCAAACGATGACAAACAATGGCAGAATTGCATATTGCAGTTATCATTTCTGAATTCTGATATTTAAATATAATTTAAATATAAATAGAATATAGTATGGTGATTATTACATGTAGATAAAAAAATATTAATTCGTAATTAGATATTTTTTTCAATCGGACAGAACGAGAAATATTGTATTTCTAATATGTTTTTTTAAGGAAAGATGGGAATTATCTAACTGTTTTTTAAATTTATAAAGATGCATACAGAATTTGAACTTTTGACATTTTTTAGGCCAGTCTAATCTAATGCTCTTATCGCTGAACCACCGGACCACAAGTAATTTGATTTTGAAGCGCCTCATTAATTTTGCTAGTCCTCAACTACGACTTATCTTTTTTTTTCTATTTGAAATTGAATATGAGTGAAATAAATGAAAAAATCTTTATTTTCTGTTTATAATTTCACTCGCAAGTGCCGAGACAGGAACGACCGAACTAAAATATTTCAAACTCAAAAACTAGTCAAAACACCTAGAATGAGATTTTTCGTTTGTTTGGTCAGATAATATTGTTGTCAACTTAGAACAGCATGGCTATGTTTGGCAAGAAGCCGAACTAGCTAGTTCGCGAACTAGGCTAGTTCGGCGTTACCAAACATGGGCCGAACTAGAACAAGGCCTAGTTCTTCTTCTTGTTCTAGTTCTACCAAAACCATGGAATTAGAACTAAAACTAGAACAAGTCTTGTTCTAGTTCTTGTTCTAGTTCGCCCATTTGCCAAACATACCCCATAAGAACTCGCTAAAAATCGCCTAATAGTTTTTTCTCCCGTTTGGATTTGTCAGCATAATGTTCAAAAGCGTGAATTATATATCGATTCTTTTTTTTTAAAAAGAAAAGAAAAGAAAATCACACTTAAGAGAGTTTAGCAATTTTACTAAATCGCGCAAATCAAACAATTCGCGAACTACGCGATGGAGACCAACAACTCTTGTTCTTGGATTCCAGCTTTAGGAGAACTTTGCGAACTAGGCGAGCGAACTGGGAAAAGATTTTATGGGTGTGGGTTCGCAAATTATTGTTCGATGCACGCTTCCAAACATGGATCAGACCTTTTTTTTTATAATCGCCCGTAGGAAATTGCTTCATACACGGGAGGTGCTTTGTGCAAACATTTTTTCTCGCGTGCATAAATGATAACTGTCATCTACAGTTTTGTCATCCCTTGCCGTCGCTAAACATGAATTGAACACATAAAACAAATAAGATAATCATATATTCGATCAAAGTGAACACTTACAAACAAATAAGTGTTATCATCTCTTGTTCAGATTTTTATATGCATATTCAATTTATTTTTATTGAACTTATTTGTTTGTAAGTGTTCACTTTGATCCATTATATGTTTACCTTGTCTGTTTTATGTGTTCACTTTCTGTTTAGCAATGGCAAGCGATGTCAAAACTGCAGATGGTAGTAATCAATTTCCTCTCGGGTATGTTTGGATCTCACGCGAACAAGGCCGTTCGCGAACAGCCAAAAGTTGAGAACAACCAAACAAAGAACAATTATTCCTTATTCGCAAACTAGGCCCAATTCCCAGTTCTTCATTTTTTTGTGAACTGCTAGTTCCCATTGGCCATGTTTGGCAAGCGCTAAGAATAAAGTGTTCGCGAATAGCGATAGTTCGCTTGAACCAAACGAGGCGCGAACTGTACGAATCGCCAATAAAACCCCCAATCCTGAGTTTCCTCTTTTTGGCGAATTACGCGAACTGTTGGCGAGCGAACTAGGGTTCGCGAATCCCTAATTCGGCCCTTGTTCTTTGTGCCTTCCAAACATAACCATTATCTCGTTCCCAGTTCCAGTTCGCTCCATGTTCCCACTTATTACCAAACATACCTCGAGCAACATATTTTTTTTTCAAAATGATCGAACTGCCCTTCTAAATTTAGTAAATTATCCACAAGTCTCAATTTTGAATTTTGTGATCTCACAAACTTGACCAGCAATAAGATGTGTGTTTATAATTGTCTTTTTCATTCATACGAATTTGTTGATAAATAAATCTTAAATATACAATAAACTCAATAGAATTCAACCACCGACGGTGCACCCCAATCACATATAACGAGACACACTTTATTCAGAATTTTCATGGTCTTGGAGGTTAGGTTTCAAAATTAAAAGAGTATGAATATTAAATGTTTCAGGGCTTTAGACCAAGTAGCTGAAAGAGGCGTATTAAATTATGCGAAGGAAAACAGTATATAGGTCGATATAAATTTTCTGTGCATGAACGTATGTGAGATAGGAGCGGTGAGAAGAGGATAATCCAATTGTGCTCGCTATTAAAAAAAAAGAAAAGAAAATCACGCTTAAGAGAGTTTAGCAATTTTACTAAATCAGGCTCGCTATTAAAGATGAACAGTTAATATTATTTTAAACCAATCAAAATAAGATTAAAATATTCTACCTAATGTATAAGATTATTTTCAACAAAAATAGCTTATCATTTTTAAAATATCATGTCTTTGATAATTGTTTAACAATCCTCCACAAATTTAGATAAAATTTTTACATGTCCGTTGCAAAAAACAAAATTAAATGGCACAATTAAAAATATAAAAAGTTGAATTACAAATAAATTTTTTATAAAAAATAAAATAAATTTTATCTTAATAAAAACTAAATACAAACTCATGTATTGAGCGAAACTCGATAAGTCCCCTAGTATTAAATTAACGTGTTACAAGGTTCACCAGAAATCTTAATTTCTATAATTAAAATCAGAGTGGTAGATGAGTAATGTTCATTAGTATTTGATTTTTATTATAACTAGTATTAGATTCGAGGCACCAAGCCCGTCGAGGATTAGAAGGTTCGTGGAAACATGTTCATGGATTTATCTGTAAAGTTTGTACCTATCTTACTGTGCATGTTGTTTTCAGATATTGTTATCGAATGGCATGTTGAATCGGACATTTTTTTGGATAGTGATTAATATTCCTTTTTTAATTATTGAAATCTGCTTGATGGGATAAAATTTAGTGAGCATGAAATTGCATCGTCAACGTACATCACATAGAACGTATGAATGCATGCGCATCTCATAATAGTTACTTTAATGGTAAAGAAAGTGGATAGTGATTACATGAATATTAAGTGGAGTAGACGGTAACCGTTGTGCCAAGTGTTTGGCATGAGGGCCCTAGTACTAGCACTCCAGATGATACACTTTATATGCTACAATTTTAAAAGTGGATAGTGTTTGGCACTTTATATGCTCAAATTATACTCTTTATACTGTCCAGAATATGATTCATGCGTTATTTATTCAAAAAGATTGCATTATAAAAGGTAATGTCGCATATAAAGTGCAAATAATGTAATTCTGAGTATCATTTGAGCATTTCAATTGTTTATGGATTCATTATAAATCATTTCAACGCAATAATCAACATTTAAACTCTTTATACTTTCCAGAATATGATTCATGTGTTATTTAGTTAAAAAGATTGGATTATACATGGTAATTACGCATATAAATTGCAAATTATGCAATTCTGAGTATCATTTGAGCATTTCAATCGTTTCTAGATTCAGTGTAAGTCATTTCATCATAATAATCTATATTCAAACTCTTTATACTGTCTAGAATATGATTCATGTGTGATTTATTCAAAAAAATTAGATTATACTTGGTAATTACGCATATAAAGGTCAAATAATGCAAGTCTGATTATCATTTGAGCATTTAAATCGTTTCAGGAATTATTCTAAGTCATTTTATCACAATAAACTACATTTAAACACTTTATATTGTCTAGAATATGCTTCAGGTGTTATTTATTAAAAAAGATTGGGTTATACTAGGTAATTAGGCATATAAAGTGCAAATAATGCAGGTCAGAGTATCATTTGAGTATTTCAATCGTTTCTGGATCCATTCTAAGTCATTTCAACACAATAATCTACGTTTAAACTCTTTATACTGTCTATATTATGATTTATGTGTTGTTAATTCAAAAAGATTGGATTATACATGACAATTACGCATATAAATTGCAAATAATGCAATTCTGAGTATCATTTGAGCATTTCAATCGTTTCAGTATTCATTTTATGTCATTTCATCACAATAATCTATATTTAAACTCTTTAAAATGTCTTGAATATGATTTATGTGTTATTTATTAAAAAAGATTGGATTATACATGGTAACTACGCATATAAATTGCAAATAATATAATTCTGAGTATCATTTGAGCATTTCAATTGTTTTTGGATTCTTTCTTAGTCATTTTAACACAATAATCTACATTTAAACTCTTTAAAGTGTCAGGAATATGCTTTATGTGTTATTTATTCAAAAAGATTGGATTATACTTGCTAATTACGCATATATTGTACAAATAATGCAATTCTGAGTATAATTTGAGCATGTCAATCGTTTCTGGATTCATTCTATGTCATTTCATCGCAATAATCTTAATTTAAACTCTTTAAACTGACTAGAATATGATTCAAGTGTTATTTATTAAAAAATATTGGATTATACATGGTAATTACGCATATAAAATGCAAATAATGCAATTCTGAGTATCATTGGAGCATTTCAATCGTTTCTGTATTCTTTCTTAGTTATTTCAACACAATAATCTACATTTAAACTCTTTATATTGTCCAGAATATGATTCATGTGTTACTTTTCCTAAAAGATAGGATTATACTTGGCAATTACGCATATAAAGAGGAAATAATGCAATTCTGAGTATATTTTGAGCATTTCAATCGTTTCTAGATTCATTCTAAATCATTTCAACGCAATAATCTACATTTAAACTCTTTAAACTGTCCAGAATATGATTTAAGCGTTATTTATTAAAAAATATTGAATTATACATGCTACACATATAAAGTGCAAGATATGCAATTCTGAGTATCATTTGAGCATTTCAATCGTTTCTAGATTCAGTGTAAGTCATTTCAACATAATAATCTACATTTCAATTCTTTATACTGTCTAGAATATGATTCACGTATTATTTATTCAAAAAAATTGGATTATACATGGTAATGGCGCATATAAAGTGCAAATAATGTAATTCTAAGTATCATTTGAGCATTTAAATCGTTTCAGGATTCATTCTAAGTCATTTGAAAACTATAAACGACATTTAAACACTTTATACTGTCTAGAATATGATTCAGGTGTTATTTATTCAAAAAGATTGGATTATACAAGGTAATTAGGCAAATAATGTGCAAATAATGCAGGTATGAGTATCATTTGAGCATTTCAATCATTTCTGGATCCATTCTAACTCATTTCAATACAATAATCTACATTTATACTCTTTGTAATGTCTATAATATGATTCATGTGTTATTAATTCAAAGAGATTGGATTATACTCGGTAATTACGCATATAAATTGCAAATAATGCTATTCTGAGTATCATTTGAGCATTTCAATCATTTCAGGATTCATTTTAAGTCATTTCATCACAATAATCTATATTTAAACTCTTTAAACTGCCTAAAATATGATTCAAGTGTTATTTATTAAAAAAGATTTGATTATACATGATAATTACGCATGTAAATTGCAAATAATGCAATTCTGAGTATCATTTCAGCATTTCAATAATTTCCGGATTCATTCTAGGTGATTTCAACACAATAATTTACATTTAAACTCTTTATACTTTCCAGAATACGATTCATGTTTTATTTATTAAAAAATATTGGATTATACTCGGTAATTACGCAAATAAAGTGCAAATTATGCAATTCTGAGTATCATTTGAGCATTTCAATCGTTTTTGGATTCAATGTAAGTCATTTCATCATAATAATCTACATTTAAACTCTTTATACTGTCTATAATATGATTCATGTGTTATTTATTCAATAAAATTAGATTATACAAGGTAATGGCGCATATAAAGTGCAAATAATGCAATTCTGAGTATCATTTGAGCATTTATATCGTTTCAGGATTCATTCTGAGTCATTTTATCGCAATAAACTACATTTAAACACTTTATACTGTCTAGAATATGATTCAGGTGTTATTTATTCCAGGTAATTAGGCATATAATTGCAAATAATGCAGGTCTCAGTATAATTTGAGCATTTCAATCGTTTCTGGATCCATTCTAACTCATTTCAACACAATAATCTACATTTATACTCTTTATAATGTCTATAATATGATTCACGTGTTATTAATTTAATGAGATTGGATTATACTCAGTAATTAGGCATATAAAATGCAAATAATGCAATTCTGAGTATCATTTGAGCATTTCAATCATTTCAGGATTCATTTTAAGTCATTTCATCACAATAATCTACATTTAAACTCTTTATACTTTCCAGAATATGATTCATGTGTTATTTATTAAAAAAGATTGGATTATACATGGTAATTACGCATATAAAGTGCAAATAATGCAATTCTGAATATCATTTGAGCAATTCAATCATTTCATGATTCATTTTAATTCATTTCATTACAATAATCTACATTTAAACTCTTTATACTGTCTATAATATGATTCATATGTTATTAATTCAAAAAGATTGGATTATACATGATAATTACGCATATAAATTGCAAATAATACAATTCTGAGTATCATTTAAGCAATTCAATCATTTTTGGATTCATTCTATGTCATTTTATCACAATAATCTTAATTTAAACTCTTTATACTTTCCAAAATATGATTCATGTGTTATTAATTCAAAAAGATTGGATTATACATGGTAATTAAGCATATAAAGTGCAAATAATGCAATTCTGAGTATCATTTGAGCATTTCAATAGTTTCAGGATTCATTCTAAGTCATATTGTCACAATAAACTACATTTAAACATTTTAAACTGTCTAGAATATGATTCATGTGTTATTTATAAAAAAAAGATTGGATTATACATGGTAATTACGCATATAATGTGGAAATAGTACAGTTTTGAGTATCATTTGAGCATTCCAATCGTTTCTGGATTCTTTCTTAGTCATTTTAACACATTAATCTACGTTTAAACTCTTTAAACTGTCTCGAATATGTTTCATGTGTTATTTATTCAAAAAGATTTGATTATACTTGGTAATTACGCATATATAGTCCAAATAATGCAATTTTGAGTATCATTTGAGCATTTCAATCGTTTCTGGATTCATTCTATGTCATTTCATCACAATAAACTTAATTTAAACTCTTTATACTGTCTATAATATGATTCATGTGTTATTAATTCAAAAAGATTGGATTATATATGATAATTACACATATAAATTGCAAATAATGCTATTCTGAATATTTTTTAAACAATTCAATTATTTCTGGATTCATTGTAAGTCATTTCAACACAATAATCTACATTTAAACTCTTTAAACTGTCTAGAATATGATTCATGTGTTATTTATTGAAAAAGATTGGATTATAAATGGTAATTACGCATATAAAGTGCAAATTATGCAATTCTGAGTATCATTTGATTATTTCAATTCTTTCTGGATTCTTTTGTAGTCATTTTAACACAATAATATACATTTAAACTCTTTAAACTGTCTAGAATATGCTTCGTGTGTTATTTATTCAAAAAGATTGGATTTTACTTGGTAATTACGCATATATTGTACAATTAATGCAATTCTGAGTATCATTTGAGCATGTCAATCGTTTCGGGATTCATTCTATGTCATTTCATAACAATAATCTTAATTTAAACACTTTATACTGTCTAGAATATGATTCAGGTATAATTTATTCAAAAAGATTGGATTATACAAGGTAATTAGGCACATAAAGTGCAAATAATGCAGGCCTGAGTATCATTTGAGCATTTCAATCGGTTCTGGATCCATTCTAAGTCATTTCAACACAATAATCTACATTTATACTCTTTATAATGTCTATAATATGATTCATGTGTTATTAATTCAAAAAGATTGGATTATACATGGAAATTACGCATATAAATTGCAAATGATGCAATTCTGAGTATCATTTGAGCAGTTCAATCGTTTCAGGATTCATTTTAAGTCATTTCATCACAATAATCTACATTTAAACTCTTTAAATTGTCTAGAATATGATTCACGTGTTATTTATTTAAAAAGATTGGATTATACATGATAATTACGCATATAAAGTGCAAATAAAGCAATTCTGTGTATCATTTGAGCATTTCAATCATTTCTGGATTCATTCTAAGCTATTTTAACACAATAATCTAAATTTAAACTCTTTATACTTTTAGTAATATGATTTATGTGTTATTTATTATAAAAGATTGGATTATATATGGTAATTACGCATATAAAGGGCAAATTATGCAATTTTGAGTATCATTTGAGCATTTCAATCGTTTCTGGATTCAGTGTATGTCAGTTCATTATAATAATTAACATTTCAACTCTTTATACTGTCTAGAATATGATTCATGTGTTATTAATTGAAAAAAATTGGATTATACATGGTACTTACGAATATAAAGAGCAAATAATGCAATTCTGAGTATCATTTGTGCATTTAAATCATTTCAGGATTCATTCTAAGTCATTTTATCACAATAAACTACATTTAAACACTTTATACTGCCTAGATTAGGATTCAGGTGTTATTTATTCAAAAAGATTGGATTATGCAAGGTAATTAGGCATATAAAGTACAAATAATGCAGGTCTGAGTATCATTTGAGCATTTCAATCATTTCTGGATCCATTTTAAGTCATTTGATCATAATAATCAACATTTAAACTCTTTAAACTATCTAGAATATGACTCATGTGTTATTTATTAAAAAAGATTGGATTATACACGATAATTACGCATATAAAGTGCAAATAATGCAATTCTGAGTATCATTTGAGTAATTCAATCATTTCTGGATTCATTCTAAGTCATTTCAACACAATAATCTACAATTAAACTCTTTATACTTTCCAGAATATGATTCATGTGTTATTTATTAAAAAAGGTAGGATTATACATGGTAATTAAGCTTATAAAGTGCAAATTCTGCAATTCCGAGTATCATTTGAGCATTTCAATCGTTTCAGGATTCATTTTAAGTCATTTTATCACAATAATCTATATTTAAACTCTTTAAACTGCCTAGAATATGATTCATGTGTTATTTATTAAAAAAGATTGGATTACACATGTTAATTACGCATATAAATTGCAAATTATGCAATTCTGAGTATTATTTCAGCATTTCAATTGTTTTTGGATTCTTTCTTAGTCATTTCAAAACAATAATCTACATTTAAACTCTTTAAACTGTCCAGAATATGATTCATGTGTTATTTTTCCTAAAAGATTGGATTATACTTGGCAATTACGCATATAAATGGAAATAATGCAATTCAGAATATTTTTTGTGCATTTCAATCGTTTCTGGATTCATTCTAAATCATTTCAACACAATAATCTACATTTAAACTCTTTAAACTGTCTAGATTATTTAAGCCTTATTTATTAAAAAAGATTGGATTATACAAGATAAATACGCATATAAAGTGCAAATTATGCAATTCTGAGTATCATTTGAGCATTTCAATTGTTTCTGGATTCAGTATAAGTCATTTCATCATAATAATCAACATTTAAACTCTTTATACTGTCTAGAATATGATTCATTAGTTATTTATTCAAAAAAATTGGATTATACATGGTAATTACGCATATAAAGTGCAAATAATGCAATTCTGAGTATCATTTGAGCATTTCAATCATTTTCGGTTTCATTCTAAGTCATTTTATCCCAATAAACTACATTTAAACACTTTATACTGTCTAGAATATGATTCAGTTGTTATTTATTCAAAAAATTTGGATTATACGAGGTAATTAGGCATATAAAGTGCAAATAATGCAGGTCTGAGTATCATTTGACCATTTCAATCATTTCTAGATCCATTCAAAGTCATTTCAACACAACAATCTCCATTTATATTCTTTATAATGTCTAGAATATGATTCATGTGCTACTAATTCAAAAAGACTGGATTATACATGGTAATTACGCATATAAATTGCAAATAATGCAATTCTGAGTATCATTTGAGCATTTCAGTTGTCTCTGGATCCATTCTAAGTCATTTTAACACAATAATCTACATTTAAACTCTTTATACTGTCTATAATCTGATTCATGTGTTATTAATTAAAAAAAATTAGATTATACATGATAGTTACGCTTATAAATTGCAAATAATGCAATTCTGAGTATCATTTAAGCATTTCAATCATTCCTGGATTCATTCTAAGTCATTTCTACACAATAATCTACATTTAAACTCTTTATACTGTCCAGAATATGATTCAAGTGTTATTTATTAAAAAACATTGGATTATACATGTTAATTACGCATATAAAGTGCAAATTTTACAATTCTGAGTATCATTTGAGTATTTCAATGGTTTCTTGATTCTTTCTTAGTCAGTTCAACACAATAATCTATATTGAAACTCTTTAAACTGTTTAGAATAAGCTTAATATGTTATTTATTCAAAAAGATTGGATTATACATTGTAATTACGCATATAAAGTGCAAATAATGCAATTCTGAGTATCATTTGAGCATTTCAATCGTTTCCGGATTCATTTTAAGTTATTTTATCACAATAAACTACATTTAAACACTTTATACTGTCTAGAATAGGATTCAGGTGTTATTTATTTAAAAAGATTGGATTATACAAGGTAATTAGGCATATAAAGTGCAAATAATGCAGGTCTGAGTATCATTTGAGCATTTCAATCTTTTCTGGATCCATTCTAAGTCATTTCAACACAATAATCTACATTTAAACTCTTTATACTGTCTATAATGTGGTTCATATGTTATTAATTCAAAAAGATTGGATTATACATGGTAATTACGTATATAAATTGCAAATAATACAATTCTGAGTATCATTTGAGCATTTCAATCATTTCAGGATTCATTTTCAGTCATTTGATCATAATAATCTACATTTAAACTCTTTAAACTGTCTTGAATATGATTCATGTGTTATTTATTAAAAAAAAAATGATTACACATGATAATTACGCATATAAACTGCAAATTATGCAATTCTGAGTATCATTTGAGCATTTCAATCGTTTCTGGATTCAGTGTAAGTCATTTCATCATAATAATCTACATTTAAACTCATTATACTGTCTAGAATATGATTCATGTGTTATTTATTCAAAAAAAATTGGATTATACATGGTAATTACGCGTATAAATTACAAATAATGCAATTCTGAGTATCATTTGAGTATTTGAATCGTTTCAGGATTCATTCTAAGTCATTTTGTCACAATAAACTACATTTAAACACTTTATACTGTCTAGAATATGATTCAGGTGTTATTTATTAAAAAATATTGGATTATACTTGGTAATTAGGCATATAAAGTGCAAACAATGCAGGTCTGAGTATCATTTGAGCATTTCAATCGTTTCTGGATCCTTTCTAAGTCATTTCAACATAATAATCTTCATTTAAACTCTTTATACTATCTATAATATGATTCATGTGTTATTAATTCAAAAAAATTGTATTATACATGGTATATGCATATAAATTGCAAATAATGCAATTGTGAGTATCATTTGAGCAATTCAATCGTTTCAGGATTCTATTTAAGTTATTTCATCACAATAGTCTACATTTAAACTCTCTAAACTGTCTAGAATATAATTCATGTGTTATTTATTCAATAAGAATTGATTATACATGGCAATTACGCATATAAAGTGCAAATAATGCAATTCTGAGTATCATTTGAGCATTTCAATCATTTCTGTATTCAGTCTAAGTTATTTCATCACAATAATCTAAATTTAAACACTTTAAACTGTCTATAATATGATTCATATGTTATTTATTCAAAAAGTTTGGATTGCAAAGGTAATTCCGAATATAAAGCGCAGATAATGAAGCTCTGAGTATCATTTGATCATTTCAATCGTTTCTAGATCCATTCTAAGTTATTTCAACACAATAATCTATATTTAAACTCTTTATACTGTCTACAAAATGATTAATGTGTTATTTATTCAAAAATATTGGATTATAAATGGTAATTATGCATCTAAATTGCAAATAATCCAATTCTGAGTATCATTTGAGAATTTCAATCGTTTCAGAATTCATTTTAAGTTTTTTCATCACAATAATCTACATTTAAACTCTTTAAACTTTCGGGTCAACGAGCTAACCTATGAATCTTGCATTGCCAAACAACTTTGGGATCAACAAGATCAACACTAACTCTCTAACTTAGCAATTTTGTATTTGAGTGTTCTCCAAACACCAAAAAAAAAAAAAAAAAGATCGTACTTGAAGAGAAAAATCTTAAGAAGAAATCGCTGCCACTTTCAAATTTCAAATTTCAAAATTTCAAATTTCAAATTTTCAAAATTTCAAATTTCAAAATTTCATATTTCAAATTTCAAAATTTCAAATTTCAAATTTCAAATTTCAAATTTCATATTTCAAATTTCAAATTTCATATTTAAAATTTCAAAATTTCAAATTTTCAAAATTTAAAATTTCAAAATTTCAAATTTAAAATTTAAAATTTCAAAATTTCAAATTTAAAATTTCAAAATTTCAAATTTAAAATTTCAAAATTTCAAATTTAAAATTTAAAATTTCAAAATTTAAAATTTAAAATTTCATATTTCAAATTTCAAATTTCAAAATTTCAAAATTTCAAATTTCAAAATTTCAAAATTTCAAATTTCAAAATTTCAAATTTCAAAATTTTCAAATTTTCAAATTTCAAAATTTCAAATTTTAAATTTTCAAAATTTCAAGATTCAAATTCTAAAATGTTGAGATTAAAACGAATGTTATAAGTGAATGCATTCACTTTGATCGCTAACTTTAACCTATCATGCCAAACAACAATTATTAACTTTAAGTTAGTACTAACTTTTATTAACTTTAATCTCAAATACTAATCCCAAAATGCTAACTTTAACCCTTGATCCCACTAAACTTTGATGATGCCAAACGACCCCTAGAATATGATTCTTATGTCATTTATTAAAAAAGATTGAATTTTACTAGGTAATTAGGCATATAAATTGCAAATAATGCAGGTCTGAGTATCATTTGAGCATTTCAATCGTTTCTGGATCCATTCTAAGTCATTTCAACACAATAATCTACGTTTAAACTCTTTATACTGTCTATATTATGATTCATGTGTTATTAATTCAAAAAGATTGGATTATACATGGTTATTACGCATATAAGTGCAAATAATGCAATTCTGTGTATCATTTGAGCATTTCAATCATTTCTGGATTAATTCTAAGTTATTTTTACACAATAATCTACATTTAAACTCTTTATACATTTCAGAATATGATTTATGTGTTATTTATTAAAAAAGATTGGATTATATATGGTAATTACACATATAAAGTGCAAATTATGCAATTTTGAGTATCAGTTGAGCATTTTAATCGTTTCTGGATTCAGTGTAAGTCATTTCATCGTAATAATCTACATTTCAACTCTTTATACTGTCTAGAATATGATTCATGTGTTATTTATTCAAAAAAATTGGATTATTCATGGTAATTATGCATATAAAGTGCAAATAATACAGTTGTGAGTATCATTTGAGCATTTCAATTGTTTCTGGATTCTTTCTTAGTCAATTCAACACAATAATCTACATTTAAACTCTTTAAACTGTCTAGAATATGCTTCATGTGTTATTTATTCAAAAAGATTCGATTATACTTGGTAATTACGCATATATAGTTCAAATAATGCAATTCTGAGTTTCATTTGAGCATTTCAATCGTTTCTGGATTCATTCTATGTCATTTCATCACAATAATCTTAATTTAAACTCTTTATGCTGTCTAGAATATGATTCAGGTGTTATTTATTCAAAAAGATTGGATTATACAAGGTAATTAGGCATATAAAGTGCGAATAATGCTGGTCTGAGTATCATTTGAGCATTTCAATCGTCTCTGGATCTATTCTAAGTCATTTCAACACAATAATCTACGTTTAAACTCTTTATACTGTCTATATTATGATTCATGTGTTATTAATTCAAAAAGATTGGATTATACATGGTTATTACGCATATAAGTGCAAATAATGCAATTCTGTGTATCATTTGAGCATTTCAATCATTTCTGGATTAATTCTAAGTTATTTTTACACAATAATCTATATTTAAACTCTTTATACATTTCAGAATATGATTTATGTGTTATTTATTAAAAAAGATTGGATTATATATGGTAATTACACATATAAAGTGCAAATTATGCAATTTTGAGTATCAGTTGAGCATTTTAATCGTTTCTGGATTCAGTGTAAGTCATTTCATCGTAATAATCTACATTTCAACTCTTTATACTGTCTGTAATATTATTGTGATGAAAAAACTTAAAATGATGAAAGTGTAAATAATACAATTCTGAGTATCATTTGAGCATTTCACTCGTTTCTGAAATCATTCTAAGTCATTTCATCATAATAATCTACATTTAAACTCTTTATATACTTTATAGAATATAATTTCTGTGTTATTTATTCAAAAAGATTGGATTATACATGGTAATTAAGCATATAAAGTGCAAATAATGCAATTCTGAGTATCATTTGAGCATTTCAATCATTTCTGGATTCATTTTAAGTCATTTCATCACAATAATCTACATTTAAACTATTTATACTGTGTAGAATATGATTCCTATGTTATTTTGTCAAAATGATAGGATTATACAATGCAATTGCACATATAAAGTGCAAATAATTCAATTCTGTGTATCTTTTGAGCATTTCACTCATTTCTGGAATCATTCTAAGGCATTTCATCGCAATAAACTACATTTAAATACTTTATACTTTGTAGAATATGATTCAGGTGTTATTTATTCAAAAAGTTTGGATTATACAAGGTAATTCCGCATATAAATTGCAAATAATGCTGGTCTGAGTATCATTTGTGCATTTCAATTGTTTCTGGATCCATTCTAAGTCATTTCAGCACAATAATCTACATTTAAACTATTTATACTGTCTATAATAGGATTCATGTGTTATTTATTCAAAAAGATTGGATTATACATGGTAAATACGCATATAAATTGCAAATAATGCAATTCTGAGTATCATTTGAGGATTTCAATCGTTTGAGGATTCATTTTAAGTCATTTCAACACAATAATCTACATTTAAACTCTTTAAACTCTCTAGAATATGATTCAGGTATTAGTTATTCAAGAAGATATCATTATACAAGGTAATTACGCATATAAAGTACAAATAACGCTGGTCTGAGTAACATTTGAGCATTTCAATCGTTTATGGATCCATTCTGAGTCATTTCAACATAATAATCTACATTTAAACTACTTATACTGTCTATAATATGATTCATGTGTTATTTATTCAAAAAGATTCGATTATACATGGTAATTACGCATATAAATTGCAAATAATGCAATTCTGAGTATCATTTGAGCATTTCAATCGTTTCAGGATTCATTCTAAATCATTTCAACACAATAATCTACATTTAAACTCTTTATACTGTCTAGAATATGATTCATGTGTTATTTATTCAAGGAGATTGGATTATGCATGGTAATTAAGCATATATGTTTCAAATAATGTAATTCTGAGTATCATTTGAGCATTTTTAATCGTTTCTGGATTCATTCTAAGTCATATCATCACAAAAATCCACATTTAAACTCTTTAGACTGTCTAAAATATGATTCAGTTGTTATTTATTCAAAAAGATTGGATTATACGTGGCAAATAATGCAATTCTGAGTATCATTTGAGCATTTCAATCGTTTCTGTATTCATTCTAAGTCATTTCATCGCAATAATCTACATTTAAACTCTTTAAGCTGTCTATAATATGATTCGTATGTTATTTATTCAAAAAGATTGGATTATACATGGTAATTGCTCATATAAAGTGCAAATAATGCAATTCTGAGTATCATTTGAGCATTTCAATAGTTTCAGGATTCATTTTATGTCATTTAATCACAATAATCTACATTTAAACTCTTTAAACTGTCTAGAATATGATTCATGTGTTATTTATTAAAAAATATTGGATTATACATGATAATTACGCATATAAAGTGCAAATAATGCAATTCTGAGTATCATTTGATCATTTAAATCGATTCTGGATTCATTCTAGGTCATTTTATCACAATAATCTACATTTAAACTATTTTTACTCTCTATAATATGATTCATGTGCTATTTATTAATAAAGATTGTATTATAATGGTAGTTACTCATATAAAGTGCAAATAATGCATTTCAGAGTATCATTTGTGCATTTCGATCGTTTCTGTATTCATTCTAAGTCATTTCATTACAATAATCTATATTTAAACTCTTTAAACTGTCTATAATATGATTCATATATTATTTATTCAAAAAGATTGGATTGTACATGCTGATTGCGCATATAAGTGCAAATAATGTAATTCTGAGTATTCATTTGATCATTTCAATCGTTTCTGGATTCATTCTAAATCATTTCATCCCAATAATCTATATTTAAACTCTTTATACTGTATAAAATATGATTCATGTGTTATTTAATAAAAAAATTTGGATTATGCAAGGTAATTCCGCATATAAAGTGCAAATAATGCTGGTCTGAGTATCATTTATGCATTTCAATTGTTTTTGGATCCATTCTAAGTCATTTCAACACAATAATCTACATTTAAACTCTTTATACTTTCCAAAATATTATACATGAGTTATTTAGTAAAAAAAAAAATGGATTATATATGGTAATTGCACATATAAAGTGCAAGTAATTCAATTATGAGCATCATTTGAGCATTTCAATCGTTTCTGGATTCATTCTAAGTCATTTCTACACAATAATCTACACCTAAACTTTTTATACTGTCCATAATATGATTCATGTGTTATTTATTCAAAAAGATTGGATTATACATGGTCATGTCGCAAATAAAGTGCAAATAATGAAGTTCTGAGTATCATTTGAGCATTTCAATCGTTTCTGGATTCATTCTTAGTTATTGCATCACAATAATCTACATTTAAACTCTTTATACTGTCTATAATATGATTCATATGTTATTTATTTATAAATATTAGATTATACAAAGTAATTACGCATATAAAGTGCAAATAATGCAATTCTGAGTTCGTTTGAGCATTTGAGTCGTGTCTGTATTCATTTTAAGTCATTTTATCGCAATAATCTACATTTAAACTATTTGTACTCTCTATAATATGATTTATGTGCTATTTATTAATAAAGATTGGATTATAATGGTAATTACTCATATAAATTGCAAATAATGCAATTCTGAGTATCATTTGTGCATTTCTATCATTTCTGTATTCATTCTTAGTAATTTCAACACAATAATTTTGTTCGCCAATATTAAATTATTGTGTTGAAATGATTTAGAATGAATTCAGAAATGATTGAAATACTCAAATGATACTCAGAATTGTCTTATTTGCACTTTATATGCGTAATTACCATGTATAATCCAATCTTTTTCAATAAATAACACGTGAATCATATTCAAGACAGTTTAAATGTAGATTATTGTGATGAAATGACTTGGAATGAATCAAGAATTGATTGAAATACTCAAATGATACTCAGAATTACATTATTTGCACTTTATATGCGTAATTACCTTGTATAATCTAATATTTATGAATAAATAACACATGAATCATATTATAGACAGTATAAAGAGTTTAAATGTAGATTATTGTGATGAAATAACATAGACTGAATCCAGAAACGATTGAAATGCTCAAATGATTCTCAGATCTTCATTATTTGCACTTTATTTGCGACATTACCATGTATATTCCAATCTTTTTGAATAAATAACACATGAATCATATTCTGGACAGTATAAAGTGTTTAGGTGTAGATTATTGTGCTGAAATGACTTAGAATGAATCCAGAAACGATTGAAATACTCAAATGATACTCAGAATTGCATTATTTGCACTTTATATGCGTAATTACCTTATATAATCTAATATTTATGAATAAATAACACATGAATCATATTATAGATAGTATAAAGAGTTTAAATGTAGATTATTGTGATGAAATAACTTATAATGAATCCATAAACTATTGAAATGCTCAAATGATACTCAGAACTTCATTATTTACACTTTATTTGCGAAATTACCATGTATAATCCAATCTTTTTGAATAAATAACACATGAATCATATTCTGGACAGTATAAAGAGTTTAGGTGTAGATTATTATGCTGAAATGACTTAGAATGAATCCAAAAACGATTGAAATGCTCAAATAATACTCATAATTGAATTACTTGCACTTTATATGCGCAATTACCGTGTATAATCCATTTTTTTTTACTAAATAACTCATGTATAATATTTTGGAAAGTATAAAGAGTTTAAATGTAGATTATTGTATTGAATGACTTAGAATGAATCCAGAAACGATTGAAAGTCTCAAATGATACTCAGAATTGCATTATTTGGACTTTATATGCGACATTAACATTTATAATGTAATTTTTTTGAATAAATAACGCATGAATCATATTTTGGACAGTATAAAAAGTTTAATTGTAGATTATTGTATTGAAATTACTTAGAATGAATCCAGAAACGATTGCAATGCTCAAATGATACTTAGAATTGCATTATTTGCACTTTATATGCGTAATTACCATGTATAATCTAATATTTTTTAATAAATAACACATGAATCATATTCTGGTCAGTATAAAGAGTTTAACTGTAGATTATTGTGTTGAAATGACTTAGAATGAATCCATAAATGATTGAAATGCTTAAATGATAC